>CM065297.1:16103097-17303097 GCA_032871835.1 Dipteronia dyeriana
TTTTGTCGTAAACGACCTTTCGGTCATTTTACCTTCCAAACAAGATTCATAAGTTGGTAGATCATCGACCTTTAAGTCACTTAGAGGTCTGTCACGTACCAATCTTTTAATCCTATCAAGGTTAATATGACCTACGCGCAAATGCCATAGGTAGGTTTCATCTTTTGATAATTTTACTCTTTTATGATTAGGTTCCGTTGATTCCGTGTCTAACAAGTGAGAGATATTTCCATACAAATAGAATAATCCGTTTTCCAACGTACATTTACAAATAATTCTGTCATTCTTACTAATAATAAAAGCTTTATTAAAAGTAACCGAATAACCAAATTTATTTAAACAAGAAACTGAAATTAAATTCCTCTTAAATTGAGGTATATAATAAACGTTTATTAAATCTAAATGCATGTAAGAATCTAAACTAATTCTAATATCTCCCATTAAACTAGCAGACACCAACGCTCCATTGCCCAAACGCAAGTTGAATTCGTTCTCATTAAGCCTTTTCCTTTCCTTGAACCCCTTCTTCCTTCTTGTCTTGAGACTTTAGGAAATTTCTTTTCCAATGTCCCTTTTCACCACAAAGGAAACACTTCCATTTGATCTTGGTTACTTTCTTTGCCTCATTCTTAGTAGATCCTAGTTGCTTTTTCTTCTGTTGTTTCTTGACCTTTTTACTGGTCTTAACAGTAGCAACTTTACCTACGGTATGAATCTCTTGACCCTTGCCTTTCACAAGAATTTTTTTGGCGCTTTGAACATCTTGCATCAGGCCTTGCAAGGTGTATTCCTTATTATTCAAGGTGTAGTCCAACTTGAATTGATCAAAGGAATCCGACAGTGAGTTGACAATCATGTCAATTTTCGTCTCACCATCTATCTCAGCACCATTCAGTTCAGCAAAGTTGAGATGTACTATGACTTTCATCATGTGATCTTTCATAGTCTGTCCAGATTTCATCCTAAGATTCATAAAAATAGTCATTGGCCCTCTCTTAGTCGTCCTAGACCTCATAACAAACATCTCCTCTAAAGACATCATTATATCGGTAGCAGTCTCCATTCCTTTATGTTGCTGTTGCAACTCGTCGGAGATGGTGGCCATAATGTAACATTTAGCCATCTCATCAAAAGACTCCCATTGCCGATACTCACCTCATTGCTCCTGAGTAGATTCATTAGTAGGAGTAGGTGGTTTAGGAGCGTAAAGAACGAACTTATGCTTTTCGAATTGCAACAAAAGCCCAATTTTCATTTTCCATATGACATAATTATCACCAGTTAAAGTATTGTCTTTTAGGATGTTGATTAGGGATGGGTCATGATTTCTGAACAATAACAAAAATTATATAAGTAAATAATCATGATAAAGCACTTTCGAATATTTATCTTGAATTAAATAAAATAATTCAATCGTAAAAATTCAACGGTGATCCAACACCCATAAATGTCACGCCTCATTTGGGAGTTCGCAACATTTACTAGTTGGACTAGGTCCCACCTAATTGTTAACATAACAACCAACATTTTCATTTTTAGCCTTGCAATTTTATTAACAAGAACTCTTGAGAGGATATTAATAAAATTACATTGAGTGTGTTACCAAGTTATCGACCTTTAATATAATCCCTCACAAATATCCCTCATTTAGGAGTAGATATCGTTTGAGCTAATTGTCTAGTCTATCCTTGTAAGGAAGTATCATGCTAAATTCCATTCATGAATACCTCTTGGGAGGTTATTACATGAAACATAAAGCTCAACTAAACTTGGAGGTCGTAGGTATTCCAAAACACCTTCTCCCACTCAATTATTTAAGGCGTGTGATCGAATTCCAAAGAATGATTTACCAAGTTATCTAGATGCCAATTTAGATACCTAAACTATTCTATACATATTCATACTGAAATAGATATATGAGTGGCACTCCTATTCTATATGACATATTATCAAACAATGACAAACATTGCAATATTTACAAAAAATATAAATAGCTACAATTTTGATCCATCCTAGAAAAGCAAGTAAATTACACGTCTAGGAATACAAAAAAAAAACTCATTTCTTGGTAAACAAGTCTTCACGCGACCTTCGTTGTTTGGACTCCCTCGGCTGCCTCCCATGGGTGTGCACACCCTTGGCCCCTTCCCATGGGTGTGCACAAGCCACAACCCCTTAAAGAGCTACCATGCGCAGCCCATGGCTTCCATAGGGCTGTTGTGCGCAGCCCATGCCACAACAAACGTGGCCGCGTGCTCTTCGCACTCACGTTTGTTGTTACGGCTCGCACGGTTCCAAACTTGTTCCGGTTGCTTCCAATTCTTCAAACCTTCGAGTCTTCGATACTTGAATGTATTATAGAAGAATTTACAATAAAAAAAAAGACTGCAGTTTTTTTATTACAATAACAAAATAAAACAACTTAGCAACTACCAAGAAGGAAAATATGGCGATGATAGACCACCCTTCTTGTTACAATCCCAAAATCAAAAATACATTGTAATTCTATGACCAAAATTGAGCAATAACAAACCACATATAAAACATATATATATATATATATATATATATATATATATATATCCATACATTCCAATGTAAATATATATATGCGAATACCTAGAGTATCATCTCTTTCTAAAACATGCATATATACAACAAAAAGAAAAAGATTCACGTACACATAAATCAATTAATCAAGGGTACAATCAGGCTTTGATACCAATTGTAGGGAAAAATCTGCGCAACGGAAGCGTAAAAAATAAAAAAAAATTAGGGTATCGGTATAAATTAAAATTTTCCCTTTTTCAATAACAAAAACCTTAACCCTAAATTAATTGATGTATATAAAAGTAGCGTATCTTTTTCTCACGACAATTGACTAAGCGTCGAATTAATTCCGCAAGATCTTCTAATCCAATCACGAACGTGAATCACCTAGGAGTGTGGGCTCCCTTTCTTTAAATTGTATACCTGAGGATGGAAACAAACAAAATCTTTTTCTTTGTTAGTTACAATAATCCTCCAAAAAGAAAACAAAGAACGTTAGGTCACTTGTGAATTATCAATCAATTTGATTGAAACTCGCGTGAACCTTGATTCAATGTTGTACACAAAACCTTTTAATGTAAATGCTACTAGTGTACTATCAAAAACTAAACTTTCTTTCTTCCTTTTCTTCTTTACTGAATCTCACACTATTTCTTAGAGTTGATAGAATTTTATCTAGAGCAAAAACAAATTTTTCTCCTACAAAATTCTATGGTGGCCGAATTCTTCTCTTGAAAAAACTAGGGCTGGCCGAAAATCTCTCTGGCAAATGCTAAAGGATGGCCAAAATTCTTAAGAGATATATATAGGATCATAAATCCTCTCTTAAGAAGGATTTACTTGGTTGGCAAGAATCTTTTCCTTAGGTGGATTTATTTGGTAATTAAGAATCCTTTTATAAAAGGAATTCTATCCTCTTATATATATATATATATATATATATATATATATATATATATATATATATATATATATATATATATATATATATATATATATATATATATATATATATATAGGGCTGGCCGAATTCTTCATAGAATATATTATGATTTTAAATAATTTCCTAAGAAGGATTTACTTGGTTGTTATGAATCTTTTCCTTATATGGATTTATTTGGTGGTTAAGAATTCTTTTCTAAAAGGAATTCTATTCTAATCCAACTCAATAGTGTATTTGTAACCATATTAAAGACTTCCTAATTTGATTAGATAAATAATTCTTTTTATTTATCTACTTATCAAATGTAATCTTTAATATTAATTATACTACCAACAATAGTATAATTTTAGGAGACCATCTCCTACTAGGAAAAAGATTTTGACTTTTAATTAAATAATCAATTAATCAACAAATTAATTAATTTCCAATTAATTAAATAATAAAATAAAAATAATATAATTAAGCTATTTTAAATAGCCTTGCCGCCCAACACATATATATGAGTCAATATATTATTTTTCTTATTTTATTAAATCCATTTGACCTTAATAAAAAGTCCACATGTGAACTAGACTCATTCTTGCAAAAAGAAACAAGTTCACATGCCTCAATACAATTCTAGATGAACCCCTAAACTGGTCTGGTAGAATATATCAAGTGATCCATTCAAGTTCGTGTGGATTGGGGATCTTGGCAGGCTATCTAAATTTAAGCTCCAATAGACACAACCCAATCACAATCAACAAATGATTCACTTAGGTCCGATCTATTAATTTTAGTTCATTCCACTAAATAACTAAAATTGAACTCTTAAATAAACATAGAATAAGTTGATGTTACCCATTCATACCCTAGACAACCTTATTGGAGAAAGTGTATCCTCATAAAGAATATCAGTAATCGCCAATAGCTCATAGACCGCCTATAGCTCTCCAAGTTGCCATATTTACTCATATGACCACATTTTGAACTTGGATATTTTGACTTGTCTAGAAGCCATGTTTCAATAAACACTATTGAAAACTTATCATTAAGATTTAATATCCAATACCTTAAAACATCCATATGATGATATTCTACTCTCATTTAATAAATGGAGCCACGATGTCCATATCTATAAATGAAGTCCTCTATCGATTAACAAATGAATACCACCAAACTATCGAGGATTGACTATACTATATAATCGTACTCATTGATAGCTCAAATGATAACACTTGCAACCATAAATCCATCATTTATCTCAGGATTGAGATAGACTCTCCGATTGTTTTCAAATGAAAACTTTTATCCATTGACGGTTCTAGATAAAGTATTTCATTGTGATCCAATTCAATACACCCAGTGCACTAGATTCTTTTTCCCAAAGACACCACACCTTGATGATTTTAGACTCATCTTAAAACATTTGATCCCACTCAAATGCTAGCAAAAGAATCTACAACTTTAACAAGATAAATGCCCCCAACCTTTATCTTAAGTTGTGAATATTATTCAAGACTAATTGAAGAATTGTGTCTACCTCATACATATCTATATGTATGAACAATTCTTCTTTGCTCATAGTCTTTTGACCTTATGATTATTTACTTTAAACAATTATAATAATTAAACTATAAATGCTATAAGAATTGTTAAACTAGAAATCACTTTATTAATATGAAAAGATCGTCAAATACATTATTATACTCTTACTATCGAGCATAATCCCAACACACGCATGCACGAACGGACGCCCGCATGCATGTAAACATGAAAGTAACCACGCACGAACGCACGAACACATGGATGCATGGTCGGACACACGTATGCACCTATCACCCCCACATGCATGGACGTACTCTCAGACAGACCCACGAACGCATTTACACATGTACGCATGCAATACGCTCTCACGTATACAAGCACGAACGCACGCATGGACACACGCATATGGACGTACGCACGCACGTATGCACATAAGTAAGAACGCAGGCATTCATGGATGCACTCTTGGAAGCAAGAACGCACGCACGCATGAATGCATGATTGAAATCAAGCACACACGCACGAATGCACGCAAGCACACAAGCATACACGGACGCTTGCACGCATGTACATACGCATATACGCATGCACGAACACACACTTGAAATCAAGCACACAAGTACAAAAGCACTCACGCATATATGTACACATGCACGCTAGCACTCACGTACGCACGTACGTATGAACGCACGCTCGCACGCACACATGCATGCACCCACGCACTCTCGTACACACATATGTCCGCACACATGCATGTAACCATGCACGCACACTCGCATGCTCGCACGCATGCTCGTATGCTCGTACCCACGTAACCACGCAAGCATGCACGTAGGCACATATGCACAAATGCACGCATGCACTCACGCACACACTGACGGATGCATGCACACACACATTTATTCATGCACTGACGTACACACACATGCACGCACTGATGCACTCACTTATGTACGCACGTAAGCACTGATACACTCTAGCACGTACTCAACCACGCACTCACGGACGCACATACACACTCATGTATGGATGCACGCACTGATGGATGCACTGAAAGACACACTGAAAGACGCATACACTAACGCACTCATGCATGCACTGGCTGACTGACATACGTACGCACGTACAAACGGATGTACGTATATAATCACGGATGCACACATGCACGTACGCACTCATGCATGAACTCATGTATGCACAGAAGCATGAATGTAAGCATGAAAGCACGCATGCACAGTGCATGCACGCACTGACGGATGCACGCTCACTCGCACTCATGCACGGATGCACGATCACATACACATACACATGTATGCACGTACTCATGCAAGCACGCACGCACGCACCTAAGGATGCTTACACTCCGACACACATGAACAGACACACGAGTGTGAGCGCACATGTACGGACATACGAACAGATGGACACACATATGTATGTTCTTACAGACACACGCACGCTTGGTCGCACGTACGTACGCATGCTCATACGGATGCTCACACGCACGAATATACGGATGCATGCACAGACACATGAACGGATGCGTAAATGCATACGTGCAAGCACGGACGCATGAATGCATGCATGCACGTACACATACAGGCATGCACATACGTACGCACACAAGCACACACGCATGCATGCAAGCACGTATGCATATATGCACGCACGTATGCACGCACGCTCGCATGCCCAAACGTACGCATAAATGTACACACGCACTCTCGCATGTATGCAAGCACGCACACATGCACGAAAGCATCCACGCATGCACACACGCATATAAGTATGCACGTACGGATACACGCACGCATGCACGATTGCTTGCACCTATGCATGTGCGCATGCACGCACGTACGTATAGACGTGATGATAATAAGAAAGATGCATCAAGGGATCCATTGCATGTTCGGGTTAGGCCAATAACAAGGGCAAGAGCTAAAAGATTCAAAGAAACACTAAATGGCCTAATTAAAGATACTTGGGTTGATTTTGATTTGTTGAAGTCAAAGATAAGCCCACATGAAAACCAAGGCTTAATTAACGTCATCAAGGCAATTGATTGGGCCGAATAAGAGAAGACTTGGGCGTGTGGCACAAGTTTGGGCATGTGGTGAACGACAAAGGGTTGGAGGAGATTCAATTTTGGCTAATTTGTTTCCTTTTAATTTCCAAAGAATAAGAGTTGAGCTTGCAAATAGGGAGCAAGTCAATAGTTGCTTGATTTAGTTTTTGGCTCTTTCCCTTTTGTTTGGCAATTATTGCCCAATTTAGTTTTCTGGTTGTAAGGCCTTAATGGCCGAATATTCTTGTTTCCTTTTAAGGTTGGCTTGGATCCTTTATTTTCGATTAGGGTTTTAGTTTATAAAGGAACCAATTGATGTAATTTTGGGCGGACTTGAATTGAATTAAAAATAGCGAGAGTTTATATCTTTGGTTTTGAGACCTTGACTTATCACTCACATTTCTTTCTTATTCTTGAGTGTGGCATCTTCAACTTTCTTGATATCTTTGGTTCTTATATCCTTATAGATAACGGTTCACGGTCGGATATTGTTCTTGTTTACAAACTTGAAATTAGAAAACGATCCTTCGTTACCATATATTAGTTCCGGGTCTGACTACTCTTGGTGAGGTTTATATCTAGACAGATGCACGAACACATGTACGCACGTACACACACAAGCACGCAGGCATGCATGCACACACGTACGCTCGCATGCACGCTCCCTTGCACATACACAAGTACGCACTCACACACTCCCGCATGCACGGACTCATTCCTGTATACACACATGTACGCACGCTCGCACACACACTCACACACATGAAAACACGAACATACGCACGTATAAATGCACAAACAAGTAACTGAATGCGCGAGCACGCACGAACTGATACGAACCTTACCAAGAATAGTAAGACCCAGAACAAATATATGGTAGTAAGTGTTAAGATTATGCTCGATAGCAAGAGTGTAATATTGTAATTAACAATCTTTTCATACGAATAAAGTGATTTCTAGTTTAACAAATCTTATAGCATTTATAGTTTAATTATTATAATTGTCAAAAGTAAATAATCATAAGGTCAAAAGACTATGAGAAAAGAAGAATTGTTCATACATCTAGATATGTATGAGATAGATACAATTCTTTAGTTAATCTTGAATAATATTCACAACTTAAGATAGAAGGTTGGGTGCATTTATCCTGTCAAAGTTGTAGATTCTTTTGCTAGCATTTGAGTGGGATCAAATGTGTTATGATGAGTCTAAAATCATCAAAGTGTGGTGTCTTTGGGCAAAAGAATCTAGTGCATTGGGTGCATTGAATAGGATCACAATGAAATACTTTATCTAGAACGGTCAATGGATAAAAGTTTTCATTTGAAGACAATCGGAGAGTCTATCTCAATCCTGAGATAAATGATGGACTTATGGTTGCAAGTGTTATCATTTGAGCAATCAATGAGTACGATCATATAGCATAGTCTATCCGTGATAGTTTGGTGGTATTCATTTGTTAATCCATAGAGGACTTCATTTATAGATATGGACATCGTGGCTCCATTTATTAAATGAGAGTAGAATATCATCATATGGAAGTTTTAAGGTATTGGATATTAAATCTTAACGATAAGTTTTCAATAGTGTCTATTGAAACATGGCTTCTGGACAAGTCAAAATATCCAAGTTCAAAATGTGGTCATATGAGTAAATATAGTAACTTAGAGAGCTATAGACGGTCTATGAGCTCTTGGCGATTACTGGTATTCTTCACGAGGATACACTTTCTCCAATAAGGTTGTCTAGGGTATGAATGAGTAACATCAACTTATTCTATCTTTATTTAAGAGTTCAATTTTAGGTTTTTAGTGGAATTAACTAAAATTAAATAGATCGGAACTAAGTGAATCATTTGTTGATTGTGATTGGGTTGTGTCTATTGAAGCTTAAATTTAGATAGCCCGCCAAGATCCTCAATCCACACGAACTTGCATGGATCACTTGATATATTCTACCGGACCAATTAAGGGGTCCATCTAGAATTGTATTAAGGCATGTGAACTTATTTCTTTTTGTAAGAATAGGTCTAGTTCACATGTGGACTTTTTTATTAAGGTCCAATGGATTAATAAAATAAGGAAAATAATATATGGCCCTTATATGGTATGGGCGGTAAGGTTATTGAGAATAGCTTAAATGTATTATTTTAATTTATTATTTAATTAAATGGAAATTAATTAATTATTTAATTAAAAGTCAAATCTTTTTCTTAGTAGGAGATGGTCTCCTAAAACTATACTATTGTTTGTAGTATAGTTAATGTTAAAGACTATATTTGATAAGTAGATAAATAAAAGGAATTATTTATCTAATCAAATTAGGAAGTCTTTAATATGGTTACAAATATATTATTGAGTTGGATAAGGAGTCTTGGTTGAGGATAGAATTCTTTTTTTGAAAAGGATTCTTAACCACCAAGTAAATCTACCTAAGGAAAGGATTCTTAACTACCAAGTAAATCCTTCTTAGGAAAGGATTTGTGATCCTAATCTATATCATATAAAATTTGGAGCCCATATATATATACAAGAGGATAGAATTCCTTTAAGATAAGGATTCTTAACTACCAAATAAATCCACCTGAGGAAATGATTCTTGTCAACCAAGTAAATCCTTCTTAGGAAAGGATTTATGATCCTATATATATGTGTGTGTGATTTGTGGCCAGCCCTAAGAATTCTATGATAAAATTTCGACCATGCCTAGGTAATTTTCAAGAGAGAATTTGGCATAGCAAGAGAGAATTTTGAGGGAGAAAAATTAGTTTTTGCTCTAGACAAAATTCAATCAACTCATAGAAAAAGGGTGTGGAATTCGGCCAAGGAAAAAAGAGAAAAAGATAACGTTTTTGTTTTCAATAGTACACTAGTATCATTTACATCAAAAGGGTTTTGTGTACAATATTGAATCAAGGTTCACGCGAGTTTCAATCAAATTAATAGATAATTCACAAGTGACCAGACGTTCTTGGATTTTTCTCTTGGAGAATATTTGTAACTAACAAAGAAAAGGTTTTGCTTTGTCTCCATCCTCAGGTATACAATTTAAAGAAAGGGAGTCCACACTCCAAGGTTAGTCACGTTCGTGATTGGATTGGAAGATCTTACGGAATCAATTCGGTGCTTGTTCAATCGTCACGAGAAAAAGGTACGATACTTTTATATACGTCAATTAATCTAGGGTTAAGGTTCTCGTTGCATAAAGGGAAAAAAAAATATTTATAAGCAAACCCTAAATTTCTAATTTTCATTTTCTCACGCTTCTGTTGCATTTTGAAACTGTTTTTTTCCCTACAACTGGTATCAGAGCCTGGTTGTACCCTTGATTAATTGATGTATGTGTTCGTGAATCTTTTTCTTTTGTTGTATATATGCATGTTTTAGAAAGAGATGGCACTCTAGGTATTCGCATATATATTTACATTGGAATGTATGAATATATATATATATATATATATATGTGTGTGTGTGTGTGTGTGTGTGTGTTTTATATGTGGTTTGTTATTGCTCAATTTTGCTCCTAGAATTTCAATGTATTTTGTTTTGGGATTGTAACAAGAATGATGGTCTATCATCGCCATAATTTCCTTCTTGGTAGTTGCTAAGTTTTTTTTTTTATTTTGTTGTTGTAATAAAAAAAACTGCAGTATTTTATTATTTAAATTCTTCTGTAATACATTCAAGTTTTGAAGACTCGAAGGTTTGAAGAATTAGGAGCAACCGGAACAATTTTGGGACCGTGCAAGCCGTAACAACGAACGTGCATGCGAAGAGCGCGCAGCAACGTTTGTTGTGGCATGGGCTGCGCACGGCAGCCCTTTTGGTAGCCATGTGCTGCGCATGGCAGCCCTTTATGGGTTTGTGGCATGCGCAAGCCCATGGGTAAGAGCGAGGGGTGCGCACGCCCATAGGAGGTAGCCGAGGGAGTCCAAACGACGAAGGTCTCGTGAAGACTTGTTCACCAAGAAAGGAATTCTTGTATTCCAAGATATATGTAATTTACTTGTTTTTCTAGGATGGACCAAAATTGTAGCTATTTATATTTTTTGTAAATATTGCAATGTTTGTCATTGTTCGATAACATGTCATATAGAATAGGAGTGCCACTCATATATCTCTTTTGGTATGAACATTCATTGAATGGTTTAAGTATCTAAATTGGCATCTAGATAACTTGGTAAATCATTCTTTGGAATTCGATCACACGCCTTAAACAATTAAGTGGGAGAAGGTGTTTTGGAACACCTACGGCCTCCAAGTTTAGTTGAGCTTTATGTTTCGTGAATAACCTCCCAAGAGGTATTCATTAATGGAATTTAGCAAGATACTTCCTTACAAGGATAGACTAAACAATTAGCCCAAACGATATCTACTCCCAAAGGAGGGATATTCGTGAGGGATTAAATTGAAGGTCGATAACTTGGTAACACACTTAATGTAATTTTATTAATATCCTCCCAAGAGTTCTTGTTAATAAAATTGCAAGGCTAAAATAGAAAACGTTGGTTGTTATGTTAACAATTAGGTGGGACCTAGTCCAACTAGTAAATGGTGCATACTCCCAATGGAGGCGTGACATTTATAGGTGTTGGATCACCGTTGAATTTTTCGATTGAATTATTTTATTTAATTCAAGATAAATATTCAAAAGTGCTTTATCGTGATTATTTACTTATATATTTTTTGTTAATATTAAGAAATCATAACCCCATCCCTAATCAATATCCTAAAAGATAATACTTTAACTGATGATAATTATGTCATATGGAAAAGGAATATTGGGTTGTTGTTGCAAGTTGACAAGTATAAGTTCATTCTGTATATTCCTTAACCGCCAAACTAATGAATCTACTCAGGAGCAAAGAGATGAGTATCAGTAGTGGAAGTCTTTAGATGAGATGGCTAAATGTACGTTACATTATGGTCATCATCTCCAACGTGTTGCAACAGCAACATGAAGGAATGGAGACTGTTGCCGATATTATGATGTCTCTAGACAGGGATTCATATGGTTGGTAAAGTTGCTACTGTTAAGACCCGTTAGAAGGTCAAGAAACAACAGAGGATAAAGAAACTTGGGCCTTCTAAGAAGGAGACCAACAAAGTAACCAAGATCAAAGGGAAGTGTATCCTTTGTGGTTAAAAGGGTTAAAGGAATAGACTGAATAATAATGAATTCAACTTGTATTTTGGCAAAGGAGCGTTGGTGTCTACTAGTGTAGTGGGAGATATTAGAATTAATTTAGATTCTAGTAGGCATTTAGATTTAATAGACGTTTATTATGTAACTCAATTCAAGAGGAATTTAATTTCAGTTTCTTGTTTAAATAAATTTGGTTATTCGGTTACTTTTAATAAAGCTTTTATTATTAGTAAAAATGACAAATTTATTTGCAAAGGTACATTGGAAAACGGATTATTCAATTTGCATGAAAATATCTTCTACTTGTTAGACACGGAATCAACGGAACCTAATCATAAAAGAGTAAAATTATCAAAAGATGAAACCTACCTATGGCATTTGCTCTTAGGTCATAGTAACCTTATTAGGATTAAAAGATTGGTAAGTGACGGACCTCTAAGTGACTTAAAGGTTGATGATCTACCAACTTGTGAATCTTGTTTGGAAGGTAAAATGACCAAAAGGTCGTTTACGACTAAAGGCGCAAGAGCCATCAAATGCTTAGGATTGATACACACTGATGTGTGTGGACCTATGAGCATTCAAGCTAGAGGTGGATATGAGTACTTCATCACTTTCATGGATGATCACTCAAGATTTGGCTATGTGTATCTCATGAGACATAAGTCAGATGCTTTTGATATGTTCAAAGCATTTAAAGCTGAAGTAGAAAATCAGCTTGAGAAACGCATAAAAATCTTGAGGTCCGATCGTGGTGGAGAATATCTATCTGGTGAGTTTCAATAATATCTTATTGATAATGGAATAATTTCGCAGTTTTCTGCACCAGTCACACCTCAACAAAATGGGGTGGTAGAAAGGAGAATTAGAACTCTTTTGGATATGGTTAGGTCTATGTTAAGTTATTCAACGCTCCCTAATTCTTTTTGGGGAAATGCTTTACAAACTGCCATGTATATTCTAAACGATGTACCATCTAAGTCGATTCCTAAAACACCGCATGAGTTGTGGACCAGACGAAAGCCTAGTTTACAACACTTAAGGATATTTGGATGTCTTGCGCACGTGTTTAAAGGAAAGACAGAAAAAATGGAGTCCCGTTCAGAAACATACATATTTGTTGGGTATCCAAAAGGAACAAAAGGATATTATTTTTATAGTCCTTCAGATCTTAAAGTATTTGTTTCGACAACTGCCAAATTTCTAGAAGATGACTATATGAATAATTTTGTGCCTAAAAGTAGAATTGTCCTGAATGTGCTTTTAGGAGATACAATTCCACAAGAGGTTTCGTAACCAAACCCAATTGTAAGTTCCATATCAACACAAGATCAATAATCTACCATACCTCGTCGTAGTGGGAGGGTTGTTAGACAACTCGAGAGAAACATCGGTCTAGGAGAATCTGTATAGAATATTCCAGACGACGATGATCCCTATACGTACAAGGAAGCAATGGAAGATGTTGATTGTCACCATTGGCAAAAGGCAATGCAATCCGAAATTGAATCTATGTTCAAAAACAAAGTTTGGTCTCTTGTAGACTTGCCTAAAGGGATAAAACTCATTGGGTGCAAGTGGGTATACAAGAGGAAAAAAGGAATGGATGGTAAGGTGGAAATATTTAAAGCTAGATTAGTAACTAAAGGTTATACACAAAAGAAAGGTATCAATTATGAAGAAACATTCTCTCTTGTGGACATGCTTAAATCCATTAGGATACTCTTATCCATTGTGGCATCTCTAGACCTAGAGATTTGGCAAATGGACGTCAATACAGCTTTTCTTAATGGAAGTCTTGACGAAAGCATCTATATGATGCAACCAGAGGGATTCATTAAAAATGGCCAAGAGGAAAGGGTATGCAAGTTGTAAAGATCCATATATGGATTGAAGTAAGCATCCAGATCCTGGAACATAAGGTTCGATCAAGCCGTAAAAGGTTTTGGATTTATTCAAAACCTTGATGAACCTTGTGTATACAAAAGGATCAAAGGCGACAAGTTGGTTTTCCTAGTTCTTTACATTGATGATATACTACTCATCGGAAACGATATAGGTGTATTGACATCAATAAAAGAATGGTTAGAAAAATAATTTGATATGAAGGACTTAGGAGAAGCAAGTTATATTCTTGGTATCCAAGTCATAAGGGATAGAAAGAATAAAACGATTGCATTATCCCAAGCTTCATAAACAGATAAAATCTTGTCTAGGTTTTCTATGCAAGATTCCAAGAAAGGTATGTTATCTTTCAGACATGGAATCAAACTTTCTAAGGAACAAGTTCCTAAGAGTGAGCATGAAGAAGCAATTCATGAGTAAGGTTCCATATGCATCGGTAGTTGGAAGTCTCATGTATGCAATGCTCTGCACTATACCAGATATTTGTTTTGTTGTGGGCATAGTTAGCAGGTTTCAATCGAAGCCTGGTCCTGATCACTGGACAGCAGTCAAGCATATTTTAAAGTATCTTAGGAGAACGAGAGATTATATGCTTATATATTCTTGAGGGAATTTAATTCCCGTTGGGTATACAGATTCTGATTTTCAGTCAGATTTTGACTCCAAGAATCAACATCAAGATCTGTGTTTACTATTGAAGGAGGGGCAGTCATATGGAGGAGTATCAAGCAATCTTGTATTACCGATTCCACCATGGAAGCCGAGTATGTAGCCGCATGCGAGGCTGCTAAAGAGGCTGTCTGGCTCCACCAATTCCTGATTGATTTGGAAGTGGTTCCTGATGTGAATAAGCAGATCACTATCTATTGTGACAATAGTGGAGCAGTG
Source organism: Dipteronia dyeriana (assembly GCA_032871835.1). Taxonomy (NCBI): domain Eukaryota; kingdom Viridiplantae; phylum Streptophyta; class Magnoliopsida; order Sapindales; family Sapindaceae; genus Dipteronia; species Dipteronia dyeriana. Next base: position 16,118,121 of record CM065297.1, read on the forward strand.
GCTAATTCAAGAGAACCAAGAAGTCATAAGAGAGGGAAACACATTAAAAAAAGTATCACCTTTAAAGGGAAATTGTGCAAAGGGGTGACATGACGATTGCCAAGATCGCGTCAGTAGAAAATCTAGCGGATCCCTTTACAAAGGCTCTTCCTCAAAAGAGTTTTGATGGGCATCTAGAGAACATGGGGATGAGAGATATGACACATTTACTATAGAGCAAGTGGGAGATTGTTAGGATTATGCTCGATAGCAAGAGTGTAATATTGTAATTAACAATCTTTTCATATGAATAAAGTGATTTCTAGTTTAACAAATCTTATAGCATTTATAGTTTAATTATTATAATTGTCAAAAGTAAATAATCATAAGGTCAAAAGACTATGAGAAAAGAAGAATTGATCATACATCTAGATATGTATGAGGTAGACACAATTCTTTAGTTAGTCTTGAATAATATTCAAAACTTAAGATAGAAGGTTGGGCGCATTTATCTTGTCAAAGTTGTAGATTCTCTTGCTAGCATTTGAGTGGGATCAAATGTGTTATGATGAGTCTAAAATCATCAAAGTGTGGTGTCTTTGGGCAAAAGAATCTAGTGCACTGGGTGCATTGACTAGAATCACAATGAAATACTTTATCTAGAACCGTCAATGGATAAAAGTTTTCATTTGAAGACAATCGGAGAGTCCATCTCAATCCTGAGATAAATGATGGACTTGTGGTTGCAAGTGTTATCATTTGAGCTATCAATTACTATGATTATATAGCATAGTCTATCCTCGATAGTTTGGTGGTAATCATTTGTTAATCGATAGAGGACTTCATTTATAGATATGGACATCGTGGCTCCATTTATTAAATTAGAGTAGAATATCATCATATGGATGTTTTGAGGTATTGGATATTAAATCTTAACGTTAAGTTTTCAATAGTGTCTATTGAAACATGGCTTCTGGACAAGTCAAAATATCCAAGTTCAAAATGTGGTCATATGAGTAAATATTGTAACTTGGAGACCTACAGACGGTCTATGAGCTCTTGGAGATTACTAGTATTCTTCACAAGGATACACTTTCTCCAATAAGGTTGTCTAGTGTATGAATGAGTAACATCAACTTATTCTATCTTTATTTAAGAGTTCAATTTTAGTTCTTTAGTGGAATGAATTAAAATTAAATAGATCGGACCTAAGTGAATCATTTGTTGATTGTGATTGGGTTGTGTCTATTGAAGCTTAAATTTAGATAGCCCGCCAAGATTCCCAATCCACACGAACTTGCATGGATCACTTGATATATTCTACCGGACCAATTTATGGGCCTATCTAGAATTGTATTAAGGCATGTGAACTTATTTCTTTTTGTAAGAATATGTCTAGTTCACTTGTGGACTTTTTTTATTAAGGTCCAATGGATTTAATAAAATAAGAAAAATAATATATGGCCCTTATATATGGTATGGACAGTAAGGCTATTGAAAATAGCTTAATTGTATTATTTTATTTTATTATTTAATTAAATGAAAATTAATTAATTTGTTGATTAATTAATTATTTAATTAAAAGTCAAATCTTTTTCTTAGTAGGAGATGGTCTCCTAAAACTATACTATTGTTGGTAGTATAGTTAATGTTAAAGACTATATTTGATAAGTAGATAAATAAAAGAAATTATTTATCTAATCAAATTAGGAAGTCTTTAATATGGTTAAAAATACATTATTGAGTTGGATTAGGAGTCTTGGTTGAGGATAGAATTCTTTTTTTGAAAAGGATTCTTAACCACCAAGTAAATCTACCTAAGGAAATGATTCTTAACTACCAAGTAAATCCTTCTTAGGAAAGGATTTGTGATCCTATTCTATATCATATAAAATTCGGTCAGCCCATATATATATATACAAAAGGATATAATTCCTTTAAGATAAGAATTCTTAACTACCAAATAAATCCACCTAAGGAAAGGATTCTTGACAACCAAATAAATCCTTCTTAGGAAAGGATTTATGATCCTATATATATTTGTGTGTGATTTTCGGTCAGCCCTAAGAATTCTATGATAAAAATTTCGGTCATGCCTAGGTAATTTTCAAGAGAGAATTTGGCATAGCAAGAGAGAATTTTGAGGGAGAAAAATTAGTTTTTGCTCTAGACAAAATTCAATCAACTCATAGAAAAGGGGTGTGGAATTTGGCCAAGGAGAAAAGAGAAAAAGAGAACGTTTTTGTTTTCAATAGTACACTAGTATCATTTACATCAAAAGGGTTTTGTATACAACATTGAATCAAAGTTCACGCGAGTTTCAATCAAATTGATTGATAATTCACAAGTACTGTACGTTCTTGGATTTTTCTCTTGGAGGATATTTGTAACTAACAAAGAAAATGTTTTGCTTTGTCTCCATCCTCAGGTATACAATTTAAAGAAATGGAGCCCACACTCTAAGGTGATTCACGTTCGTGATTGGATTGGAAGATCTTACGGAATCAATTCGGTGCTTGTTCAGTCGTCACGAGAAAAAGTACGATACTTTTATATACGTCAATTAATATAGGGTTAACGTTCTCGTTGCATAAAGGGAAAAAATTTTATTTATACGCAAACCCTAAATTTCTAATTTTCATTTTCTCACGCTTCCGTTGCGTTTTGAAACCATTTTTTTTTCCTACAGTAAGGATCGTTTTCAAAATTCAAGTTTGTAAGCAAGAACAATATAGTACCGTGACCCACTTTTTATAATGAGATAAGAACCAACGTTATCAAGAAACTGAAAGACGCCACACTCAAAAACAAGATAGAAAGGTGAGTGATAAGTCAATTTTTGGAACCAAAGAGAAAAATCTCTATATTTTCCATTCGAAATCAAGTCTACCGAAAATTACATCAATTGGTTCCTTAAAAACTAAAACCCTAATTAAAAGAAAGGTTACACACTAATCTCTTGAAAGGAAACAAGAATATTCGACCATTAAGCCCTTACAACCAGAAAACTAAATTGGGCAATAATTTCCTTACAAACGGGAAAGACAAAAAAAAAACTAAAACAAGCAACTATTGACTTGCTCTCTATTTGGAAAGCTAAATCTGGAAACAAATCATCCTCTTAATTTAGGAAACAAATCAACTCTTATCCTTTAGAAAATAAAACAAAACAAATCAACCGAAATTGAATCTCCTCCAACCCTTTACTGCTTACCACACGCCTAGATTGTGCCACACGCCTAAGTCTTCTCTTTTCGGTCCAATCAATTATCTTGATGACGTTAATTAAGCCTTGGTCTTCATGAGGGCTTATCTTGGATTTCAACAATCCCAAGTGTCTTAAATCAGGCCATTGAGTACTTATTTGAATCTCATAGCCCTTTCCCTTGTAATTGGCTCAACCGGAACATGCAATGGATCCCTTATTGCAACTTCCTTATTCTCATCACGAACACACGCACGCGCGCATGCACACACACACACGCACACTCGCATGCATGGATGTATGCACGCACGCATTGATGAGAATCAAGAAGCATCACCAAAGGATCCATTGCATATTCCAGTTGGGCCAATTATAAGAGGGCAAGAGGATCAAAGAAGCATTTAATGATGGGCTGATTTTGAGTTGCTAAAGTCGAAGCTCGGCCCACATGAAGACCAAATTTGGGATGAACTTCGTGGGCCTCTATGGAAGGCGTATAAGTTTGGATTGTCTATTATAATATGTTTTCGAAATGCCCAAGACGAGCCCTACAGATGTTATGAAGACCCTATCCTCCGTAACATATTACAACATGCCCAAATTCAGCCATATATCTTGTTGCGCGCAGACTTGAGCTGAGCAGTCCGAATTTCAACATATTTCCTACATTTTGGGCGATGTATGGTTGGAGGAGAATCCAATTTCAACATATTTTCTATTTCAGCATATTCCATGTTTTATTTATTTCCAAAATAAAGAGTTGATTTATTTCTTAAAATAAATGGCTGATTTGTTTCCCAAATTTAACTATCTAAATAAGGGACAAATCAACTAGTTGATAGTTTTTAGTTTTTAGTTATTTCCTAAATTTTTTTGCATTTATTTTCCTGACTGTAAGGCATCAATTGCCGAATATTTATTCCCTTTTTAGGACTTAGATATTTTAGTATAAAATGGACCAATTGATGTAATTTTCGGTAGACTTAATTTTGAATGAAAAATAGAGAGAATTTTCTCTTTGGTTCAGAAAATTGACTTATCACTCACTTTTCTTTCTTGTTCTTGAGTGTGGCATCTTCAACCTTTCTTGATACCATTGGTTCATATCTCAATATAGATAACGGGTCACGGTCCTATATTGTTCTTGCTTACAAACTTGAATTTAGAAAACGGTCCTTACTACCATATATTGGTTTTTGATCTCACTGTTCTTGGTGAGGTTCATATCAGTTGGTATCAAAGCTTAGGTTTCTAAACTCAGGTTTAATCTATCATTGTTCTTCTTCTTCTCTGCATTCGTTTGATTAAAAAAAAACTTGACTCTGTTTGATCAAATTTGGTACAAAAAAAGGTACCAAAAGTCGTGCTTTAGTCCATTTGATCAAGGTCGGTTAAAAAAAAGAGTAAAATATATATTTTTAAACGTCGTGTAGTTGAACTTATATCAACTATTTCTATTCCTTTTCTTGATTCTATGCGTTGATATTCAAAAAGAAAAAAAAACTGGCAGTAGAATCTCGTATTTGTTATTCTTGTCCTATTGTCTTTGATACATCTTAATTCTTGAACTTCTTGTGAGTGTCCGTCTAAGTAAAAAACAAAGGCACTTAAAGAGTGAATAAAGAGTTGTAAAAGGCAAGAGAGTGTGAGCTCATCCGAGGGTAAAAGCCAAAAGAATTGAGTGAAACACGAGTGTGAGTGCCACCATCTTTGAGAGTAAACACATGAGGGAAGTTTTGTGAGGCTTACTAATTCTTGTTTGTTTTGTAGGTTTTAAATATATCACACGTTAACAGTAAAGGTGAACCCAACGAAGCACCAGAAATGGTAGATCTCAATTTTTTGTATAAAGTCATGCGACAACACATGGCACGAATAGAGATTCAATTTGGCGGGGTGAATGATAGGTTGGAAAAGTGGAGTCTAGTTCATAAAGGGAGCAACCATTCATGGCTCCTAATGTGGAACAAAGAGAAAGGAACCCACCTAGGGATGATTATGAAGACGATTATGGGAATGACCTAGAGGAGGATGATCGCATGTCTAATGTGGGTACGGACAAATTTAGGCATGGAATGGGAGGTAGAGGAGTTAGGTATGGGAATAGAGGAGATAGGTATGGAGAGAGGGTTGATAATAATTTGGGTAGTATAAAGGTGAAGATCCCGACTTTCCATGGTAAAACTGATCCCAAAGCTTATTTGAAGTGGAAGAAAATAATAGAATTAGTGTTTGACTATCATGACTATTCTGAATTGAAGAAGGTGAAGTTGGATGCCATAGAATTCACTAATTATGGTATCGTTTGGTGGGATCAATTGATTATGAGTAGGAGACAGAATGGAGAAAGACCTATTAAGACTTGGGAGGAGATGAAAGCTCTCATAAGGAAGCATTTCATTCTGAATCACGGAAGCACACACTCACACACGGAAGCACGCATGTAGGCACGCACACATGAACACACGCACGCTCGCATGCACGCACGCACGCACGCACTTACTCTCGTATGCAGGTAAGCATGCACGCACGCACGCTCGTAAGCACGTAAGTTCGTACGCATGCACACTCGCACGTACGTATGCTCGGATACATGTATATATGCACGATTTCAAGCTCGTACCCATGCACTCACGCACGTATGCACTAAAGCATGCACGCACGCAGTCATGCACGCACTCACGCACACACTCACGCATGCATGCATAAACTGAAGGATGTACGCACTCACTGACACACTCAGGCACATACTCAAGCACACATTCATGCATGTAGGCAAACACTGACGAACGCCCTAACAGGCGCACACACTCACGCACTCAAACAGGCACTGACTGAAGGACACACGCACGATGACACGGATGAACGTACGCACATACTCATGGACGCATGCAAGGATGCACAAACGTACGCATGTACGCACGAACGCACATGTGCACGTACGCACACAAGCACTCATACATGCATCGACGGATGCACACACACATGAACACATGCACGCACACACAAACGCATGCATGCACACATGCACGAACGCTAGCACGCATGCACGCACGCACGCATGCACACATACACTAACGTTTGAATGCACGATGCACAAAAGCATGCACGTACTTGCTGACGGACAGACGGACACACACACGCACTCACGCACAGATGCATGCAAACACACACACATGCACGAATACAGGCACTCACGCACTAACACTCATATTCACTCACACATGAATGCATGTATGCACTCACTCACGAATGCACGTACGTATACATGCACACACCCACGCACGTACGTACAAGCGCATATAGGTATGCAAGAAAGCATGCACGCATGCAAGAAAGCATGCACGCATGCACGAACGCACACACTCATGTTTACACTGATGCACATACGCACGCATGCACGTATGCACACACTAACGAGTGCACACACTCAAGTACGGATGCACGAACACATGTACGTAAACACAAATGTTTGTAGGCATGCACACATACAGGAATACACGCACTCATGCACTCACACACGCACGTATGTATGGACGCACACACAGACGCACGCACTCACGGATGCACTGATGCAAGCACGTAAGCATACATACACGTACGCATGCATGCACGGACTCTTACAAGCATGAACGCAGATACGCACACATGCTTATACATGCGCATAAATGCATGCATGAACGCACGTATGCACAGACGCGCGCACTCACCTATGCACTCACGTATGGATTCATGCACGGATGCACTCAAGCACTCATGCACGCACGCATGCACTCACTCACGCACGCACTGAGGCACGTAATCACACACTCGTGCACGCAATCACCCACTCATGCATGAACGCACTCATACTCGCACTCATGCATAAAATGTATGCACGCACACAAGTACAAACGCGTACACGTACGCACGCATGTACGCACGCACGTACTCACGCACGAACATATGTATGCACGCACATACTCATGCACGTAAGCACACACGTACAAATGCATGAATGCACGCACGCACGCTCTCATGCACTCACACACGCACGCGCAGACATATGAACGGATGAACGCACAAAAAGCATGAAATGACACATGTACACAGATTCGCATCCACGCAAGTACGTATGCATGCATGCACGCACGCTTACACCCTCGTGTGAAAGGTACGTCAATTCGGGAACATATCCTGAGCATGATGTCCTACTTCAAACCGGTCGAAGTCAATGGCAGAGCCATTGACGAAACCAGTCAAGTGAGTATCATACTAACTACTCTTTCGAAGAGTTTTGATCAGTTTAAGAGCAACTACTGGATGAACAAGTTAAACTTCAGTCCTACATAGTTGCTCAATGAGCTTAATACCTTTGAGTTTTGACTAAGGACAACAAGGGTAAGACTGATGAGGCAAATGTTGCCGAACCATCTTCCTCCTCAAATAATAAAAAGAGGAAAAGGTCTACTGGAATGACAAAGGGTAAGCCAAAACCCAAGAAAGCCTAAAACAAAAAGAAGGCTGCCTCCACCGACCAAGGCAAGGGAAAATGTTTCCATTGCGACAAGGTCAGGCACTGGAAGAGGAACTGTCCTCAATATTTGGAGGAAGTAGACAAGAAGAGGAAAACGAAAGGTAAAAATGATTTACTTGATCATGAATCTTGTTTAGTGGAAGATGATTCTTTACCTTGGAAAGATGATTCTTTACCTTGGAAAGATTATTCTTTACCTTGGATAGTTGATTCGGGGGCCACTAACCATGTTTGTTCTCATTTGCAGTAGACTAATTCTTAAACATAGTTAGAAGAGGGAGCATTCTCAATACGTGTGGGGTCGGGGGATGTCGTATCAACCAAAGCAGTGGGAGCAATAAGATTGCAATTTTATAATAATAATAGTTTTTTATTATTGAACAATATTTTTTATATTCTTGAATTTACACGGAATTTGATTTCCGCTTATAAGTTGTTAGAACAAAAATATTCAGTTTCTTTTAATAATAAGTCTGTTATTATTGGAAAGAATTGTCTGAATATTTGTTCAAAAATTAATGAAAATAATTTGTATGTGTTAAGACCGTTAATACATACAAATTTTCATATTTTTATTGGATCTCCGAGATTTCTTGGTTAAACAGTTCCTGCAACAATTTCTTCGTTGTCTCGTGTTGATTTTGGTTCAAAATGGCATCATGGTAAACCAAAAATAAGAGAGCAAAATGGAAGAGAGAAAGAGAAAGAGAAAAGAGAGAAAGAGAGAACAAAGGAAGAGATGGAAAATAACCCTAAGGGTATTTTGATCATTATTTGGTTATTTTTAAATATATTTTGGAAGATTTGGCTAAATATGGCTTTATTTTTAAAATAAGGTTAAAATTGAATTTTGATTTCAAAATATAGTTAGTTTTGAAAAATATCTTTATTTTTATTTGGTATAGAATTATTATTTTACTTGATATCATTTTATGTTTGATTAATATATTTTATATTTAAATTTTTTTTGTTTCATAATTTAGATAAATAAAATTTATTGAAATTGAAAATAATATATAAAACGGTATAATACTCCCGCAACAAAGCATAGCCATTTTACTAGTATATACTATAAAGAATATGTGAAACATTAAAGGAAAAATCAAAACAGTCCCGTCTCACATCTTTAGCAAGTGAGTTCTATGACTTTTGATATGTATTGGTCTTCCTTAACTAGGTAGAAGCATTTTGGGCAATATATGGATAATACTTGTGTAAAATGAACAATATTTACTTAATGAACTTATTATTTTATAAAAACAATATTACTTTTTTTATCTTTCACAATTACTTAGAATTTAAAGTCACATCACCTCTTAGTAGAGATGATTGTGCATCTCCCTTTCATACCAAGTGGTCAGGGATTCGAGTCTTACCATACGCATTTTACAAACATATGTGAGGATTTTTCTCTCGATTTGTGAGAACAACCCTCTCTCTGATTGTGAGAGTTGTAGTCCATATATAATCTCTTCCCGATGGTATGAATAGTATTCTGAACTGTGTTTGTAGAGTTTAATTAATCTTGACAGGTCTCGACAGTAGTTATATTTCGGAAAAAAAAAATGAAGGAAGAGAGACAAATCTCAAACTCATAGGTCAACCTCATCTTATCAACATAATACATGTTTGTGTTAAACGAATTTGGATTTGCTTGACTTATTTCTAATCTGAATTCCTAAAAGTAAAACCATGAGTTATGCTCAGTTTGGCATTGCTTCCCCAACTGCTTTTTGGGGTCAAAAGTGATTCCGAACTAAAGATAAGGTGTTTGGTAAACTCGTGAGAAAATGCTTTTGGTCACTTTTAGCTTTTCCTAACTGAGTTTTTGAGAAACTACAAGTACATGCTTTTGGATTTTAGCTTCTGTTTTTAGAAAACACGCTACAGTGATATTAAATGAAATTTTACCAACTTTCCAACTTTGTCCTTGCCTTTAACGAAATTTACCAAAAGTACGAAAAAATTCATATAATATGTTCCATAGTGTTATGTTTGATAGTTTTCGTTTATATAATATATCATTTTGGATTTGTATAATTTATTTAAAATTTCCAATTATATTTGTTTGGTATATTGTACAAAATTATACCATAATTGTACCATAATTATACCATATAAAATTATATCATAACTGTACAAAATTGTTTGGGCTTACATTGTTGTATAAAAAAATTGATGTCATAACTGTACCAAAAAAAGGGGGCTAATTAATTCAATAAAGTATAATAAAAAATAAATAAATAAATAAATTAGAATAAAAAAGAAATAAACAAATGAGACTAATTAATTCAATAAAGTATAATAAAAAATTAGGTTAATTAATTCAATTAATTACCATAATTATATAACACTTAACACTAAGCACAAATAAACAAGAAAAATGTAAATTATAGCATCATTTAGATGTCTATATCCTTTTAGTAATTTTACTTACAACATTTTTTACTTCAGTTTACAAAACACATTGAAATTGTTTTTAGTTCTCACAACACTTTTAAAAATCAGTTTACCAAATACTCAACTGATTCTTTCCACAGCAATTCTCCCCATAGCAATTCCAAAAGCACCCACAACACAGCAATACCAAACTAGACCTTAGAGTTGTTTGGACTTTGGAGTATCGGATAATTAGTCCACATGAAAATTGAAATTTGATTTTCCAGCCCACTTTCTTTGATGCCTCCACCGTTCTCTTCAAATGCTTTCATGGGTTACCTCTACGCTGTAACTTCTATGTTAGCAGTAATGCTATTTGACAAACGAAATCATCGTTTAATTTAAATTATAAAACTTTAACATCTCTGATACTCATTTGATATGCAACCCTAGTTTAAGTTACGTTAAGTGACGAGGGTTTTATCGACCATTGCTATTTTATAAATAAGTTAAAAGATGATGTCATTTTATAAGTACGTACGAGAACAAGAGCCTCCACCGTCCGTATTGTTGTAATAGAGATATATTCCGGTTGTAGAAGTTGATGTTTGGGCATCGACAGGTCTCAACAGACTCATGATATTATCTCAAGAGAGCTAATGGTTGTAACCTGTAATGTGATCATCACAACTCACACACAATTACATTTTGAAACCAACACCAGAGGCAGGTCAGGACTCATATTATAAACAATTTTTTTTTCTTATATAAATCCAAATAGTTATAGTCTATATTCTAAAAAGAAAGACACAGTTAATTTCCGTTAACAACTCGGCGCGTCGAATAAGCTTAACAGGACACATGGTATAGAGAAAAAGGAAAAGAAAATAAGAAATAGGGAGATGTTAAAGTGAGCCATCATTGCCTTGTAACTCACTAACTTGTAAGTTTAGGGCTCTCTCTCAAGAAAATTCAATCCACATCAATGGCAAAGAAGAGAGCTTCAACGGTGAAGGAAAAGGAAGAGAAATTTAATCAGATTGATAACATACCAAATTATACTAAACAATCAAGAAGCCCTCCACCTAAACGCCGCACTGATTTCTCTCCCTTCATCTCCTCCAACTCAGGTCTATTCTCTCTCTCCCTCTCACTTCAATTATGTTGTATGCTTTCAATTGCTATCTCACTGCGGAATTAAGATTTTTGGAGATGTTTTTTTTTTATAAACTTTCTGTGAAATGACTGTGCTTGTGTGCGATTAATGTTGTGATTTGGTTTCAATTTTGTGACATTTTTGTTTATATTATGTTTAATTTATCAGATTCTGCAAAATTTTGAATGTTGCTGTTTTTTGTGTTTAATTTATCAAGTTGGGACAACTCTGTTTTGATTTGATGAAAAATTACAAGTTATCCCAGATGCATAAAAAGGAACAATTTAGATAGTCCTGAATTGTCTACTTCAATCCCAGCTCATTAGATGTACTACTACCATGTAGTATATTTTTCACGTAAATATGGGGTTGAACATGAATACATTATATGCTTCTTTGACAAAATTATGTCTGCAGGCAATGAAACTTGTATAGGTGGTTCTCAAGTGTGTGACAGTCGGTTTGATAACAAAGTTCCCAGCTTTCAATAGGAAACATTTTGATGCTCCGTTTTGTGACTATTCAAGTTCTTGCTTATCTTAATCATTTATGTCAGCAATTTGGTACTGTGCAAGACTTGTGATAGTGAAATAGTGTTACTGTCATGTTCTTGCATCTATAATTCTATATTGTATGAATGTAACTTAACTTGGTTCATTTTATACATAGGTTTCTTACTGGGTCTATCCTGCGGTAGAGATGTATTGTCCATCGTGGCTACAAGCAGTTCGGATGATGGGAAGGATGAAGGAGAGAAACTGCGTGAGACACCCTTGGTTCTTTGCTGCAAGTCCTGGGGTAATGGATCAGGATTACTCTCAAAACGCTTTGACATTCCAATAATGGAAGCTGAATCACTGGCACAGAGTGCTCTTGCTGACTACAACTGTGACAGGTTTGTCCAGTAGTTATGCATGTCATGAGCCCAGCTTGTGCTGAAAGCAGTCCGCTTGAATCCTTTGTGTTTTCATTGACTTGATTCTCTTTTCTCCATGCTTTGTAGGAATGTTGGCAAAGAAACAAATGATAATGTGGGTATGCTGACATTTACCCCAAGCAAATCACAAGTTACAGGAAGAATTGGAGTTTGCATAACTCCAGGGAATGTGGTATGGGCTAAAACGGCTCACCAGACATGGTGGCCTGCTGAAGTAGGTTGCTGATCTTTTTTTGTTGCAACTCAATATGAGATTTGGATCATTAACGTGCATATTCATTTGAACAATGTTTATATCCCTCTTTCTTCTTCTTCTTCTTCTTCTTCTTCTTCCCTTTTTTTTTCCCTTGCTTTCTTTTAACGTGGATGTTGTGTGCTGAGCTTTGAACCCTTGCGCTTGAAGTTACTTGTATTACTGCTTAACCACTCAGGCAACAAGTAGGATTTGTATTTATCCCTTAATTTTTAGAAAAACTTATGTGTTGTAATACCATTTATGTCGGGGTTAAAAATGATAAGTCTCTCACATTTGAGCATCTTAATTCAGAAGTAGATACCATATAACCAATAAGATGGTAATTGACATTTTCAGATCATCGAAGAAAGATCCACTTCTGCTGATTCAACAAATCAAGAGGTTGATGGACATGTCTTAGTACAGTATTATGGGATCCATCAGAGGTATGATTCCGAACTCTGCTTGCTACTGTTGATGCGTAGCTATTAATTGTCTGATACCTATATTGTTTGAGCTAAAATGTTGATGCATTGCTTTTCAGTGCTTGGGTTGATCCAGCTAGAGATCTTTCAGCGCTTGAGGATGTGAGTATATGGGTTACATTCTGCTATCCAAAAAGATGAAGTTTAATACTTTTGTTTCACCTGTCCTTAATATTAAAATTGTCTTGTTCCTTTTTTTTCTCTTTGATCCTGTTTTCCTTCATTTTTCTTTTCTGCCTAAGTTCATTGCAGTCATCTGCCTGTTGCCTATAATGTTGTTATCTTTTGTGAATTTTGGGGGTTTGATTGGTGGAAGGGGTTGGGGTTGGAGTTGCTGGTTGCCTCCGTCCATTCTATGATCATGCATGGAATATTTGTGATATGCTGGAGACTGAAACAATTGTAACACAAACTTATTGGAGATCAGCACGGTCTTACTATATAAATCTATTGGTATTCTAACTAAGGCAGATCCGTTAACTTGTCAAGGAGGCTAATACTGTCTATTTTTATGTCAGTGGCTAACTCCATGTTTATGTTCTTTGCTCTGTTCCAGTGCTTTGAAGAAAGGTCCTGCAACTCCATGGAAGATTTTCAATATGCTTTAAAACAAGTACATGCTGCTCTTTAGTGAAAATACAACGACAGTTCTGTGATTTTTACAGTTTTCACCATGTCAGCTATGCATTTGTGTTCTGCAGGCATTGTCACAGAGAAAGGAACATATCAGTTCATGCCAAAAGTCTGAAAGTCCTGTGGGGTACAATCACCCAGATCAGCAAGACCAGTTTTCTGGTATGCATTTGTGAATCAACTCTCTGTTACATTTTTTTACCTCCAATTATATCTGCAAAGCATAAAGACAACATGAGAAAGTCACAAAGTTCAATGTGGAAGATGATCATTGAGTGGCATAGTTTCATTCCTATCTTCTTATATGAATATGATATATCCTTTTGACTACCCGTGCTGCAATAATTAAAAGAATGATTTCCTTTATCTGCTATTTCCCATCTTTCTAAATAGATTGCCACATGAAAAACTGCAGCATGCTTCTTTGTTATCCCTTTCTTTATTCTGATTTTTCGGCATCGTGTTTGGACAGATAAAGGGACATCATCAATTTCACTGGGAACAGGGAGCGATCTCCCTGAAAGAGGAAGATGCAAAAGGGAAAGAAAGCCAAAAGTTCGCTTTGATGTAAGTGGACATAACCTATTAACAGTAACCTTTAAAGATGCCATTTTGACAGTTTCTTGACATTCACTTGTAGGAAGTGACATTTCCACAAAAATCTACAAGGAAGGATCGTAGGTTGAAGATAATGCGATACCTCGGTCTCATAGCTCCAATAGGTTCTCCTTTTTAACCGTAATCACTAAATCAAGGTCTTCCTTATTACAGCATAAAATTTCTTAATTATATTTGAGGAGCATTTTGTCTATAACAATTAACAATGCTACTTTCATTTGGATATAGAGCAAGTATTAAATTAAAATATAAATTTCTCTTTTTATCATAAGCTATCTATGATAACCTGTCCCTACCAGTTGCATTCTGGGTTCACTCATCAAGTTTTGAATCTGCATAAGTCGTTAAAATGACCCTGCTGTTGAAGTGGGTTTTCGTTAAAATGACCCTGCTGTTGAAGTGGGTTTTCAAAATGCATCTCACAAAATGATAACCAAATGTCTCGGCAGAACTGCAAAAGTGGAGCAAGAAAAAAAATGATCGACCCTTGCTAGTTCGAAGTTTATCTTATATGTTTTCTTCGACCAACAATCGAAAATATAAATCTCATAGTTGTAATAATTCATATCTAGTACCAGTTTATTGTTAAATACAAGTTTCATTTGAGTGATGTGCTCATTTGTAGTTGTTGTTGGATATACCACATAGGGTGGTGGGACAATTGTAATTCAAATCTGAGGTATTGTTTGACTGAATGAGTATAAAGATATAGGAGAGCTATCTTAGGGTTGTGTTCTCCTCTTTATCATTAGTTTGAGAGGGAAGGAAAGAAAAACATCCCACTCACATCAATGCAGTAACTTGTCACTCATTTTTAAAATTTTATATTATATTGAAATTACTCGCTCATTTCCCAGTTATTAATATTGTCATTTTAAAACGGGAAATATATTTATCTACAGAACTGTTACAACTATCCTGAATATCATCAATAGTGAGGGCGTAAGACTCCACACATGAAGGAGACTCCTCAATCCAAACTAGCTCATCCTCAATGGAAAGAGCTAGTTTAACATGGCCATGAGCAACTCTGTAATTCTAGGCGAAAGACTAAAACTAGAGAAGAAGAAGAGCAGGAAGCGTACATGGTAGTAGTCCACCACCACCTGAACTCCAAGCAGATGTGCAGTGTCCAGAATTCTAAGATTTATCATATGAGGATGTCAGTAATTCTAAGATATCTAAGTTTATGGGTACTTTTTAAGTTTTAAGTTCAATAATCTCTTTCAATCAAACATATTTGATGTGAAATCTTTTAAATCATATTGCCTGAATTTATATAGAAGGAAATAAAATAATATATGTATTATAGTCAATTACAAAATATTTAACTATAAGGTTTTATAATGGAAACAAGAAAAGTATATAAGCCTTCGAGTTCAAACGACACCGTTTCTAATGCATTTAAGTTCAGTTTAGTCTAAACTACCAAATCCCACCCTAAGTTTCAGAGCTGTTTATTAATCAGAAATGAATGGAATCGGAATTAAGTTCTATTGAAAAAGGAATGGAGGTAAATCGGAATCAACTTATTAAATTACATTCCAATGTTTACTAACAATTTAGGAATTGGAAACAGAATCAAATTTATTCCATTTCTAATGTTTACTTAAACTAATGAATCAGAATGATATATAATTGATTATAAAAATACCATTGTGTATAAAACATGATGAAATATATATATAATTTATTATGAAAAAATATATCTTATATTACTCGTAAATAGGGATGACAGCGGGTCAGGTTCGGGTGAGTTTTGTAAAATCCAACCCTCACCCGCGAATATTTTCCTTACCCACGTCTGCCCTTGAACCCACATAGGTAAGCGGGCTCGCGGGCGGGTTTGAATCTGCGGGTTATGGCTGCACACATACCCTCACCCGCGAACCCGCGAAACAATGTTGGTTCATGGGTGGATGATTCATCCACGGGATACCCACAAACCTGCAACCAACGAACCCGCGAACCCGCGATTTATCATTTGTAAATTTACACATGTAATCACCTATTGGATACTTAATTGAATTAAATTTTCATTTCTAATTCCCTACTTGATACATTACAAAACAATAATAGCTATAAAAATAAAACGACAAAAAAAAAATCAAATATCTATATATGTTTATATACAATAATTTTATTTATGCGGGTTTGCGGGTCTAACCCGTGAATTCGTTTTTCCAATCCGCACCCGTCTGCGAACCCACTGGGTTTTTTATTAAACGGGTTCGCGGGTCCGCGGGTCATAAATTCACCATCCACACCCGACCCTATAGGGTCGGGTTCGGACGGGTGCCCGCGGGTGCGGGTCAAATTGTCATCCCTACTCGTAACACTATAAATATCATAATTAATATTTTTATATTGTAATATTTGAACTTATTAGATAAAGAACTATTGATTAAAATTGATTAAAAAAATGAAGATGTGGCAATATATATAAGAGATATGAATATGTCACAGTTATTATTATTTATTTTTTTGAAAAGTGTTGTAATTATTTTTAGTTCATAAATTGTATTGTAATATGTATATATAAAGAAGATTTTTTTTATAAATCACACGACTAGAATAATATAAATTATGTTATAAATCAAAGCATAAAAGCATAGAAAATATTAATACAAACCAGGAGAGGAGAATGAGAGGAAATCAATTTTATGAATTATTTCCGTGTATAAAATGTTTACACAATAAGCCTTTATATAGACATATGGAGAATTGTATCTACAATGAAATAGGAAAAGAGATCAAGAGAATTAATTACAAATTATTCTCAAGGTGGTGAAAGTTAATTATTTCACAACACTCCCCTTTGGACGTACGCCACCTAGACAATAATTTATGAGATTATTCTAAAAAAATATTGGGCATGCTTAAATACTTCCTCATTAAAAACCTTACCTGGAAAATTCAGTGGGACAAAACCTGATCAAGGGAAAAATAGTACAGTGCACAAATATCCAAAATGAAGAATGGTCTCCCCCTGAAAAGTGCTTCGTTCTCAATCTTGTAGTTTGCTAAGTCGACGCATCCTAATGTCATATATCAATTTCTCTAATGTTGTCGTTGATAAGGTTTTCATAAATAAATATGCAAGGTTATTTGTAGATCTTATCTGCTTGACATCAATATGTCGACTTTCTTAAAGTTCATAAGTGTAGAAGAACTTTGATGATATGTGCTTGGTTCTGTCTCCCTTGATGCACTCTCCTCTGACTTGTATAATACAAGTAGTATTATCTTCATATATTGAGATAAGGAAACACCTGCATTGTGATAAGTATAATACAACACCAACAAAATATGGTACTTCTGGACCAAGTATCATTTCATCATTAACTTTAGATCCAAATATATCTTTCTAAAGATCTAAATATTAGACAACCATAGGGATGCTCAAAGAATAAGATGCATCCATATTGAGACTGAAACAAGTAATCTATTTAAAATATGTTCGATCTTCAGACCGAATCAATATTTTGTTTTCCCCAAAACTTTCATCAAAAATTCTTGTTTCAAATACTTAGTAGTTTTAGAAGCGCTTCAGAAGCTCCAGTTTAAACTCATGTCATAGACATATACTGTTTCAATTGCAAATCTGGATTTCAATATGTTTATGAATTCACATGAGGTATATAAGAACTTTAATTTATATGCCCATTTTATGATGTTTTCTCTAAAACAATCATAACAAATTCTTCTGAATTGCTTCAAAACATATAAAAATCGTTGTAACTTTATTGAATATAAGTTACGAGAATTTGAATTATATGCTTATGGTATTCTGATAATAGAAATATTAATTATGTAACAAAATATTTACATATGATCCAATAATGGGTTTCTACAGTAAACCCTTCATTACGAGATATACGTTAAATCTCGTTATCTTAATTTTCGTACGAATAATCATTTTAACCAAAACGTTTGACGTCTACACTATATGTCCTTGAATATAGCTCTTTCTTTTGGAAAATAGTATTATGTCGACATTCACCCACAATTTATGGTTGACATTCACCCACAATTTATGGTTCAAGATCCTCATAAGTTCATAATATGCAGAGCAACACTATAGAAGATCTCAATTTTTTTTTACAATACATATGCATATTCAATGGTTACTGTAAGATTTGTACAGTGGGGAACTGTAATATTTGTATACTACCAGTATACCAGCCTTTGCATAGGCAATTGAGATCCCTTAAATTTATGAATCTCAGATAGGGATATCACATTTCATTACTTTGTACCTTTTCAAAAAAGTTTTTGTCTCTTCAAGGACATTTAACTCTTCGGGAGTCATGATGAGAATTATTTATAGCTCGAGCATTATTCTTATTAACATGATCATGATCTTTCATATTCGCTTCAGAGAATAATAACTTTTAAATAAAAGTCGCATTTCACACTTCTAGTGTGCCACGGATGATTTATTTGTTGACATTTGCATAAATTGTTCTTCAAGAACAATCACCCGGGTTAATATTGACAATTAATAAATTCATTCGAATATACAATTTGCAAATAAATGATCCTTTGAACTTTAAACAAGGATCATGATAATTTAAAGATGATGCATGCCGACTGCAATTTCATATCATTGATTTTTCTAATTGTATCTTCTCCCCCTAACGATATGAATTTGTTTACATCATCAAAGTGTCATATTCAGACATATTGTATTATCGTATTGTCCTTTAGGGACTTTCACTAAAGAATCTGGAGATTCTATATGATAGACTCAATTGTAAGAATAAAATTGCATGCTTCTGGCATGAGACAATATAAAATAATACAACACTTATTTATGATGTATATTTTTATAACTAAATAGATTCTTCAGGATCTATAATAACAAAATGTCATAAATATGTCATTTTGTTTTCACTTTGTAACATACAATTAGCTCTTCCGGAGCATTTATATATACTTAGCAAAATATAAACATGATATTTATGTATACTTCAGGTATACCACTATTTTCATCACCAATAACAAACATTTTCTTATTTTGTTTTGGTGTGATTTCACTTTTGGTGGAAAGATTTTCTAATTATGATCATCAATATCATAATAATTTTAATTGACCAAAATCTCCACTATGAAGATTAGATGACTTAACATTCACTTCAGAGAATGATATCAATCAATCTAATCAGACAAGATAAATGATTTTGTTTGGGTATAAAATATGAAATATAGTATCCTCAATTTTCCTTTTGAAACTAGATTGTTCATCCATACTCCCAAAAAGAGAATCTAATTTAGAACTTCAGGTTCTAAATAATTTCAAGAGTTTAGAACTTCCGGTTCTAAATTCTAAATAATTTCCAAGATTTAGAACTTCAAGTTCTAAATAATTTCAATGATTTAGAACTCTAGGTTCTAAATAATTTTCAAGATTTAGAACTTCAGGTTCTAATTAATTTCAAGGATTTAGAACTTCAGATTCTAAATAATTTCTAAGATTTAAAACTTCAGGCCTAAATAATTTTTAGGATTTAGAACTTCATGTTCTAAATAATGTTTAGAATTTAAAACTTCAGGTTCAAGATTTAAACTAAAATCTAGAACTTCGGGTTCTGATTAATTAAATCGGAATACAGAACTTTGGATTCTGATCGATTAATTTGGAATCTAGAACTTCAGGTTCTGATTCGAATCAAGAAATTCTGATTCTGATTCTGATTCTGATTTTCCTATTCAAGAACTTCTGGTTCTTTTTTTTTCTGTTCAGAAACTTTTGGTTCTTATTTTTAAATCAAGAACTTCTAGTTCTTATTTTTGAATCTAGAACTTCTAGTTCTTATTTTTTAATCAAGAACTTCCGGTTCCTTTTTTTTCGAGTTTAGAACTTCTGGTTCTTATTTTTGAATCAAGAACTTCTGGTTCTTTTTTTCGAATCAAGAACTTCTTGTACCAATATTCGAATCAAGAACTTCAGGTTCTTGTTTTTTTTAAATCAATAACTTATGGTACTGATTTTCGAATCAAGAACTTTTTGTTCTTATCTTTGAATGCAATCTTCTTGTTCTTATCTTTGAATGCAATCTTCTTGTTGCAAACCTTTATTAATAAGAATGGAAGAAGAAGATATCAAATAATAAAATAAAAGCATTCGTGCTGATAACGTGTTATAAATCAAAGCATAAAAGCATAGAAAATAATAATACAAACCAGGAGAGGAGAATGAGAGGAAATCAATTCTATGAATTATTTCTCTGTATATAGAATGTTTACACAATAAACCTTTATATAGACATATGGAGAATTGAATCTACAATGAAATAGGAAAAGAGATCAAGAGAATTAATTACAAATTACTCTCTAGGTGGTGAAAGTCAATTATTTCACAACAAATTATTAATTATGCAAACCAATATTAAGATTCTAAAAAAAAACTGATATGATTTATGTAAATTAAAAACAGAATTCAATAAAGAAGGCAGTTGTTTTTTTAAGTGAATATATTTTAGTAAATAAATCATGAATTCCCTTTTCAATCAGAAAAGAGAACTTGATTTCTAGAGTGTGTGGGAGGAATCAAGTTCCCTTTCTTTCAGGAACTTAATTCCTGATTTATGAGTGAGGTCCACGGAATTTAATTTCTTAAAAAATTAATTAACAGTGGAATTTAGAAATCAAGAACTTAATTCTTTTTCTTATGAAGGATTCCTGATCAGTAAACACGCCATCAATTCAATGCTCTAGAAATTGGCCGACTAGGCTGATTAATCAGCTCAATACGGCTAGTCAGCAGGTCAATATGGCGAAATAGTCAAAATCGGCCTTATTAGTCGATCTCCGACTAATCATCCAAATTGCTGATTAATCGGCAAGTCGATCTCTATCTTCCATCACCAGTTCGTTGGATTTAGCATTTCACTTCTTCTTCAACCAAAGCTGTCGAGATTGTTGTCCACTTTCAGTTGCCCAGATTGTTTAAAGCTGTCGTCTGTCGTCGCCAGGTCACCACTGTTGTCACTCGTCCGGTCATCCTTCAGTCTCCACAATCTATCAATGAAAATCCATAACGGTGATTGAGATAAAGAAGTG
Organism: Dipteronia dyeriana; assembly: GCA_032871835.1. Lineage (NCBI taxonomy): Eukaryota > Viridiplantae > Streptophyta > Magnoliopsida > Sapindales > Sapindaceae > Dipteronia > Dipteronia dyeriana. Next base: position 16,139,329 of record CM065297.1, read on the forward strand.
ATTGAGAAATATAAGATATTGAGAAGAAGATAAAGATCAGTTAATGCAACAGAACAAATCCACTTTGTTGAAGTTTGCAGCGGTCAAAAGAAAAACGAAAGAAATAAAAAAAAATTGTTTGAACTTTGAAGAGTGAGAGAGGATCTGTTGAAATGGATGAGTGAACCGATGAAGATGAACAAAAAGATAATGGAAAAAATAAAGTGGATGGTCAGATCTAGAAAGTCATGATGGTCTATCATGCATGTGGTTGTGTCCCATCAAAAGTGACAAAAAAGATATTAAAAAATAAAAATAAAAATAAAAGCACAAACAAGAAATGTATCGAAGCACAAAGGAAAAATGTTTTCCAATTAATCACTGATTAGTTGACCTAGGCATTAGGCACTGGGTTTCCGCCAGACTAGCTTCTAACGATTACTAGAACACTGCATCAATGTATTTGATACGGGAAATTACAAAAAAAAAATCACAAATTTCTCACCGTACATTAATACCCCTTCAAAACCAACGACATCTACCAACAAGAAGAAAAAGAGCCTTGAGCCAAGAAAAAGCTGCCTGAAGACGCTTCATCCACCAACAAGAAGAAAAAGAGATCGAAGAAGAACGTTGAGACTTACAAGATCTATATCTTCAAGGTCTTGAAGTAGGTCCACTTTGATGTCGGGATCTCAAGCAAGGCTATGAGTATTATAAACAATTTTATCAACGATATCTCAAGAAATTGGCGCACGAGGCTTCTCGTCTCGCGAGGTACAACAAGAAGCCAACCATCACTTCTCGGGAGATCCAGACTATTGTCGGACTCGTCTTGCCTGATGAGTTGGCCAAACACGTTCTGTCTAAGAGAACCAAGGCCGTCACTAAGTTCACAAACTTTTTAAATGGGTTCTTTTACTTGACAGAAGCAGAACCACAAACCTATAAAGAAACAATAACTTCACCTGAGGCTCATTTATGGAAAGAAGCAATTATAGTGAAGTTGAATCCATTTTACACAACCATACATGGGAATTGGTTAACTTACCACCAGGTAATAAACCAATAGGCTATAAATGGATTAAAATAAATCTAAAAGTCGACTGTACAATAGATAAATATAAGGCATATTTGGTTGTTAAAGGGTATCGGTAAAAGAAAGGGTTGGATTATTTCGACACTTATTCTCTTGTATCAAGAATAACATCTATTAGGATGCTAATTGCAACAATGGTTATTCATAATATGGATGTACACCAGATGGATGTGAAAACAACATTTTAAAATGGGGAATTATATGAAGAAATATATATAGAACAACCAGAAGACTTTGTGGTAAAAGGTCAAGAAAACAAAGTCTATGGACTTGTTAAGTCTTTGTATGGGCCCAAACAAGCACTAAAACAATGACACAAAAAGTTTGATCATATAGTGCTAACACATGGTTTTAAATTAAATGAATACGATAAATGTGTTTACATCAAGAATATGAAATATTCTTATGTACTTGTATGATTGTATGTTGATGACATGTTAATCATGGAAACAAGTAAGGATGTGATAAGTTCTACTAAAAAGATGTTAAATTCTAATTTTGATATGAAAGCCTTAGGTCTAGCCAATGTCATTTTAGGAATTCAAATCAAACAAAATAATGAAGGATATATCCTTACTCAATCTCATTACATAGAAAAGATATTAACAAGGTTTGATCAAGTTGATTGCAAATCTACGCTAACTCCATTTGATGCAAATTGAAAATTACATATACATATGGGAGAAGCAATTAGTCAATTGGAATATTTTCGTATCATTGGTAGCTTTATGTATTTGATGAACTCCGCTAGATCGGATCTTGCTTACGCAGTAAGCAGACGTAGTGGATACACAAATAATCATGGACATGATCACTAGGAAGCACTAATCAGAGTGTTAAGATATTTAAAATACACCTTATATTACTCCCTGTACTATACAAAATATCCACCGGTACTAGAATGATTTAGTTATGCTAATTAGATTTTAGATAACACAAACTAAATCAACTAGTAGATATGTTTTCACTTTAGGTGGAGCCTCAGTCTCATGAAAGTCCTCCAAGCAGACGTGTATAACATGTTCTATAATGGAATCAAATTTTATAGCCCTGAATAAAGCCGCTGAAGAAGCGGAATGACTAAGAAATTTTCTTAAGGACATTTTGGTATGGTCTAAGCCTGTAACAACAATTTGTTACATTGTGACAGTATGACAGCGCAAGCAATAGCAAAAAGTAGTGTATACAATGGCAAGTCAAGACATATCAGGGGCATGGATAATACAATTAAATAATTGCTCTCAAATAGAGTTATATCCATTGATTATGTAAAATCAAAGGAAAATATTGCAAATCCTTTGACAAAAGACCTATCTAGAGAGCAAATTAAGTATACATCAAGGGGAATGAGTTTAAAGTCACTCAATATGTCAAGCCAGATGGAAACCTAACATAGCCGATTGGAGATCTTATGGTCTACGTTCAATAGGCAAACTAGTCTGGTAAGACTTTGTTGGAACCTTGTTCACTGGTCACGCAACGGAAGTAGGTTTTTTTTTTTAAAAAAACTTTTTATACAGATTGTAAACAATTTGGGACCAGTGAACTTAGGATTAATTTTATTTTTTTGAAACTAATGCATACAATATTATTACAGTAATAAAATATATGTATACAAGGAAATTGAAATCAATACTAAGAAGAATATTTATAGAACCTTACCAACGTTTGGAGGTTCCTTCATTTTTTATGATGCTTCTGGTCTGTACCGTTGATCTTCCTTGCTATATCTTGAGAATGGTAATTACATGTGGACGTGTCACGGTTTCAATAACTTGAATGGAGAATGTAGAGATAATTGAAGAAACTTTTTTTTCTATGTATTTCGAAAATACAAAAGTATGAAACTATATATATATTCTTTGTTTACTGTGCACGGAGTACAAAAGAAAATATATCAAGTGTATTTTTCTTTTCTTTTCTTTTTTGACATCACGCACACACTTCCCCAAAAACATGTTCACTGTGAAACACTTGCACTTTTCTTTCTATGTCAACAGACACTTGCCTGATAAGTTTTAGTTACATGTGTCTCACGCACACACTGCACTTTTGCCAAAATATAATGATGTGTTTTTTTAATGGATGTTGTGTTTTATATTCTCACACACTTAATTGCACTTAAGCAAACTGAAAGTCAATTAATACGTGTGACTTTTCTTTTATGATCACAAATAAATCTCACATTTTTAGCTAAATTTTTTGTTGATTTGGTCTTGAATTTCAAAAGCTAAATATATCTAATATATTTTTACTTTTAAACAACTAATCAAATCTTTATTTGATTTTCAAAATCCTTCAAATAAAAAATATCTCATATCTTTTATTTAAAAATAATTTTGAATTTAAATATTTTAAATTCAATTTCAAATATTTAATAAAATAAAATAATCATATTATCTTATTCTATCAAATATCAACTAGCACATTTAATTTAGTGATTAATAACATAATTAAATAATCTTATTAAATTTATTTAATCACCATTATTCATTAATTAAATAATCTCATTATTCAATTAATTTCCGAATAAACACGTGTCACTTTCGTAACACAATTAATTGGACAATTCAATTAATTAAATGTGACCCTTGTTATCTAAATCGATCGGGCTAGTAAGGGGACCTAATGAACCCATAATATTTTGAGCTTTAATAATCCTCGGAATCATTAATTAAATTCTTTAATTAATATTCCTTGATTATTAACTCCGGTGCTATTCCACTAAAAACCCGAAGTTACACTCTCTCAACTGTAGACGCTTTTACACAGACCGATACAACTCGGTGTCCATCGATATAGTTATTACACATTGTGTGATCCTCCACAGTAGTTTATAATTAGAGCTGGGTCATAATGTCCTTTATACCCCTCTGATTACATATATCCTTTAAGTACCGTTGATTCTCTAATGGATAATAAATCCTATTTCCTCACAGAATTAGGTGAGCGCTCATATTATCCAAGCCCTAAATCAATCCTTAAGGGAACTACCATCTACCTCTCACAAGAAAAAGTTGATTTCACTATTGTGTACAAACCTTCCCAGCCATAAGTCAAACCGCAATCCCAACATACGGAGCATATTGATCAGGAAATGCATCTGAGTTTACCCATGATATATCAAAGACCACGATCTAACCTAAAGGAGTCGATAAGACCCTCAAGATTAAGATCACTCACATATAGCCATCATAAATTGATATATATGAATCTCATCAGTAAATGAATCTTAGTGAGAGATTCAAATAGATCATGACCCAGTTCCATATGATCACATCATACAAGGTGTCTCCATTCTCATATCTCCATACGAATGATCTAAGAAAGAATCACCATACACTACAGAATAGACCACAACTGTAGATTAACTACAAATAAAGTACCCATCTTTCTTTGCTATCTACAGACTTTTTAGATTGCACGTCTCTTACTGTATCTATCTGTATATGACATTCATATACACAGTTTAAGATTACATCCAGTAATCTTAAATGTTTATATGCACAAATTATAAAATAAACAATACAACAATAATGAATTGAATTTTTCTTTTATTTATTTCGTTAATCCATTTACAAATTATATCTTTAGAGCATCAACCCCAACAAACTTAAATTGTAAAACACACAATTTAGCTCATTCCTATGATGATTGGTATGTTGTATGTAGTTGTTAAGGATATGCTATGCATTTAATGACACCAATATCTAGTTATCTAGAGAAATTAAGCATACAACTTTTAATTTGTGTCACCTATATGATAGTAAATGTGGGGTCGCATTTATGAGAATGAAAAAAAAAACTAAATTCTCGAAAGTTATCATGAAAATCAGGGTTTGTTCAGGACCAAAATGAACAAAAACGTATGAATTAAAGTATATTTAAGAGGTGTTTTGTATGAGAGATGTTGTCTTGATACTACCACGTTGAACATTTCTAGATCATCTATATTCACTTTATCACCAAGTAAATCCAATGTGCTTTCACTAGAGTAAATTTAAGTCTAAAAGACACTTCTTTTTATCCATAACACTTATGTTCTTCTAAAGTACATTTAGTTAGTAGACAAAGGTCGTAGCATAAATGTGGAGTATTGAATTTTAAATCAAATGTGGGGTATTGTTGAAGATGTTTGATTTAAAATTTGATTTTTTTTTTTAAATTTTAAACTCAGACAGTTATAAACATCAGTGTTCAAAATAATGTCTGTTTTTTTTAAAGACCCAATCCTATCATTTTATTTTAATAGACACAATCATGTCTTTTTATTTTAAACAGACACAACTCAACTTTATGACAATTGTGTTTTTATAAAAACGCATGTCTGAATTTATAAATAGGATAGGTGAGTTAAGTTTGCAGAGAAATTTTTTATTTAATTTTTTCTTTCATTCAACATACTGCATTTATATTGTACTGAGAGGAAAATATATAGTTTGTCAAGGTTCAAAATTTTGTACTATAATTTTCAAAACAGATAGCTGTATCCTAACAGGTAGAGTCATCCATCGGTTTTCAAGCACAGTGAATGAGTGAAATACTGTCTTTAGCACATTGCTCAACACAAACCTCTATATTCATTCAAACAATTGTATATACAAATTAGTATTTTTATATTGTTTTATTGGTTTTTCATTAAAAAGTAATACATTTGTTTTTATAATAGATATAGAAAAACAGTATTACATTTATATTGTTAAAAGTGTAGTATATCATTAGTTTATTTATTTATTTTAAATAAAAGTTACTACACATTTTTTCTTATAGTGTTAAAGAGACTATAAAATAATATATGTATAATAAATTATAAGTCAATTACAAAATATTTATCTATAAGGTTTTATATTGGAAACAAGAAAAGTTTACAAGCATTTCGAGTTCAAACGACACCGTTTCCAATGCATCAGATTTAACTTTTAAGTTCGGTCTAGTCTAAACTACCAAACCCGGCCCTGAGTTTCGTTGTATTCGACGCGGGGAATTACAAAAATTTCACCTAATTTCCCGCTGAGGAAAATTACAATCTCACCGTACATTAATACACCTTCAAAACCAACGGCATCCAGCCCTCAATCCGCGTGAATCAAAATCCACCAATCACACGTCTCCCCAGACATCTATATAAGCCAAGCCCTAGCACTCTCTAAGATAAACATTACACTCCAACCTCCACCGATTAAAATTCGATCAATTTCAATCTATTCTTTTCACCAAATCAATCGTCTATCAAATGGCTCCCAAAGCCGAGAAGAAGCCCGCCGAGAAAAAGCCAGCGGCAGAGAAGGCCCCTGCGGAGAAGAAGCCGAGAGCGGAGAAGAAGCTGCCCAAAGACGCTTCGTCCACCGACAAGAAGAAGAAGAGATCGAAGAAGAGCGTTGAGACCTACAAGATCTACATCTTCAAGGTCTTGAAGCAGGTCCACCCTGATATCGGGATCTCGAGCAAGGCTATGGGTATCATGAACAGTTTCATCAATGATATCTTCGAGAAATTGGCGCAGGAGGCTTCTCGTCTCGCGAGATACAACAAGAAGCCAACCATCACTTCTCGGGAGATCCAGACTGCAGTCAGACTCGTCTTGCCTGGTGAGCTGGCCAAGCACGCCGTGTCTGAGGGAACCAAGGCTGTTACCAAGTTCACAAGCTCTTAAAATGGTTTTTTCTAGGGTTTGGGTTGTTTTTTTCTTTTCGGGTGTAACTCGCTGCCGTGTAGGGTTTCGTTAGTATATTACCAGTCTCCTTTTTTTCTTCTGTCTTGTAATTTTCGTGGTACTTTAATGAATTTTAAGCGGTAATTAGAGAATTTTGGTATCTCTTTGACTGTTTTGTTTACTTAATATTTGTTAAGCTCGTACATTTATGCATACTAGAAATGGTATCTGTCATCGGCGTTATTTTATTTGCTATACATTCTATGTCGTAATATGTAGTGATTTAGTGGTACGAAATCAGATCTGGTTGTCTTTTTGTAACAAAGAATTATCAGACTTGTTATATCTTGAGGATGTTGGTTTCCATTTGGAAACGAATGAGCCTGGATATTTTTGTTGAAATTGAGCGAGGGACCTGGATATAGTATTTTTAATGGAAATTTCTCTATAATTGGGAGATGATATCACAGACGGGACTCTCACGAATGGAATAATGTATGTGTTTTTAAACATTTCAATTTTAATTTTATCTATATTACCGATTGTTAAAAAAAAAAATTATTTTTGTTTTCAGTTTTAAATTTTAAAAATATATCTGTTACTATATATTAAAAGATGTATATAAAAAATGAAAATAAAAAAATAAGTTCAAAAGGTTAATTAAAAACTATTAAAAATTGAAATATCAATTTCGGTATTTTGTTTAATATTATTATAAATATAAATAAATAAACTAATTAATTAATACAATTTTTATATTATAATTATTAAATTAAATAAAAATAACACAAAATTAATTCAAAAAAAATATAAAAAAATGAATTTATTAAAACTAAACTATTAAATTATAAATAAATAATTATGATATATAAATTATGTAATATAAAAAAATATAAAAAATATATTAAATATTATAATTTATATTTTCTTTTATATAATAATACATAATATGATATACATATAGATATTATGACATGATATTATATGTATATATATATATATATAAGAAGGATATTATGGTCATTTGAAAATATTTTTCCATTTTATCCTTGAAAAGTTCCTTAAAAACGTGTCAATAACCTAGGGGGCATGGGGGGTTTAATCGAATCAATTACCGATTTGTCGATTAATCAATATTAACACAAATTACCTCGAATAAACAAGCATGCACTAAAATCAATTATACTTAAAACAATAACACATAATATTTACGTGGAAACCCTTCAAATGGGAAAAACCACGAGCTGATATGTACGTCACACTAGATCCTCAAATCTACTATTGAATGAAAGTTTACAACCTACGTTGACTTCCTGTCACACCCTCCAGTTGCTAACCTTTTCACTCTACCCAACGACCTTAATAGTGATTATTGATCTATTTGCTTGTGCACTAACCACTTAGTCACAATTAGTGCACAAGACTTAACCTCAATGAAGAGTCAAACACAACCTAAGTGAGTATGATAAAATATTCAAACATGCAAGTAATGCTAGACAACACTAAATGCTTATCTAGGAATTTAAGAATGTCACTAAGTACAATACCTAGATATCAATGTCTAAATGAATGTTTATAAAGATTTAACTAGATATAGTTATGCAACAATATATCATAGTTATCACATAAAGGGCCAATCAACATATGTTGTCATTAAACATGACATGATCATAAAATGTAATCATCAAAATGCAATAAATATGACCTAATTAGCTAGAGGCAATAATGACTTAAATGCTAGCTATCACAAAAGCCATATCAACACAAGTTGTCATTAAGCTTGGCAAGGACTATAATGCAATCACAAAATGCAATCAATGAATCCTAAACAATATCTAAATGCAAAATATAGAGATTTAGCTATAAGGGTAAAATGGTCACAAACCCTAACTATCACAAAATATAAATCTCAACCAACAATCAACAATCCAAGCATGTTATAAATACAATTCAACATAAAAGCATATAATCAATAAACAATAAATGCTATTCCTAGGTAAACATGACCTAGTAATGAAACAAGTTCTAGAGCATGTAGAGATTACCTAGTCAATTAAAACAAGAGGAATTCATGCTTAGAAGATGCTAGATGCTCATGGATTGAAGTTTGGTTGAGTAAAAATGGATTCTTAGAAGCTCTCTTTCTCTAAAAGCCAATTTCTCTCTCAAAGAAAAGTTTGGTGAGTAAAAATGGCTTTTTGGACTCACACAACCAAAAAGAAGAGAAGAGAACATATATATATATATATATATATATTGTGCCCTACACGAAATGGCGTCGTTTTGGACAAGGGGCAACTGATTACCGTCATGACCGCTATGCATGCCACAGCCTAGGCAAGTGTCCAGACCGCGGTAGAGTGAGCGGTGCATCGCCTGGGAATCTCCGCTGTCTGGACAGCGGTATAGGCAGTGTCCAGACCACGGTAGAGCAAGCGGTGCATCACTGGGAAACTTCGCTTGGGAGACCGCTGTGCATGCAACGTGCACAGGCCGCGGTAGCATCAATGTGCAACGCCTGGAGAACACCGCTGTGCATACCGCGGTGGAGGTAATGCACATGGAACGGTCCCGGCCGATGTCAAGAGGAAAATCCTCTTCTAAGGGAAAACTTAATGCAACAAACACCCAAGCAAGATTTATGGCAAAGAGGCACACAATTAAGGCAATTTCGCATTCATGCAAGATGATCAAAGACATGCATGGGAGTGTGTGTGTGCACTAAAAACTCTTCGGAAAAGGTTAAACAAGTGGTTTACCTTTTGAAGCTTGAGCTAGGTCTTGAGCAATGATGACCTAAACTACCTTTACACAATAATCTCTAAATGTGGTTGTCAACGAAATGAGCCAATAAAAAACTGAGGAACTTACAATCTCCCCCTTTGGCTATTTCGTGACAAAACCACCACTCACAATTCATCCTCACAAAAAAAAAAAAGGGTCAACAAAGTTTTTCTACATTACAAAGAGATGCCTAATAAACTAGATCTTCAAGTCATCCATCTCGTGTATAATCAACATCCCTACAAAACAAAATAACTACACTTTCCAAGACAAGTGTATGTAAGGTGATCAAAGACATAAAAACAAGAGCAATTTGCCTACAATAGAAACAAGCAGCATGCATCAACAATGCAAATGCAAATGCAAATGCTTCCCCTAAATAGGTTAACTCCCCCTCAATGAGTCAAACTCAACTCCTTTAAATCCTCAAACTCAACTCCCCATAAATCTACACTACTCCCCTTTTTTGTCATGAGATAGACAAATGAGTATCCCCTTAAGAAGGCATTAGCAAGGAGAGCTTACGGCACAAAACATATACATAATCATTTAAAAAAATTTATGCAACTCAATTAAGAAGAGAGAATAAGGAGTTTTATTACATAAAAAAAATGTGTGAACGTATGCTTTGCATACAAAACAAGTTGTATTCAAGATTAAAACATGGTATTTGGCAAAGCAAAATAACAAAGGTTTCTAAGAGAATTCAAACCAATTTCACCCTTTGTCATGGAATAAGCAAGATATAGATTGTAAAATAAATTCATTTTAAGAACAACTATATCAACCTTTACAAGTAAAACAAGACATGAACGACTATTGTGCCCGTTTTTATTTTTCCGGGTGGAATGCCTGTATGATAGTAGCATTGTTTGACTAGTAAAGAGAGAGAGACTTTTAGATTGTAAAATCCTTGAAATGGATACAAGATCCTTATTGATTGAAGTCTCATAATTGCTTTCACACACACATTTTTGCATTCATTTTAGAGCATTCAACAATTTCATCATGCATAATACTTTAAAGCATGTCATATAAAGAATCAACATGTCATGGAGATCAATTCTAGGTCATTCAAAATGTACTTCCCAATCAATTATTCTATTCCAAAAATGCATGTTTGGTCATAAATAAGACATGGATTGCATGTAAAGCAAAGTTGTACACTTATTAAAAAAAATATGTACAACCAATCATCTCAAGCAATTAATAAAGAAGCATAAATATTATCAATGAGCACAATGCATTGCCAATTTGCTCTCTTTGCTTGAGCTCCCCATATGGGGTCAATCAAAACAAGTCAAGAGGGGATATGAGTCCCTATAGACTTACCAAGACCTTTTGACCTAGTTGAGCCTATGGGTGAAACCTTAGCACAATGGCATGTGGGTTCATCTTTTCTAATCTACTTAGGTGACACATTGTCATTCCTAGTGGTCAAGATCATCATATTACTCCTAGGATCATTAACACTAGCTTTCCTAGGCACATGTATATTGGCTCTACCCCTTTTTCTTTCAATCATGCTCTTAGTTCTACACATGTTAATGTACTTGAAGCAATTTGGTCTAATATGACCATAAACACCACAAAAATGACATGAAGGAATAAAATGAGGGGTCATACCATTCCTTTGTGAGGACAAAGGTGCTTTCCCATGTCTTTGAGCTTTCCTATGGTGTGGTATTGATTCTCTTCTCCTTTGTTGTTGAGTTGGAGAAGATTGCTTCCTTGGTTGAGCGTGCTTGGCTTGCCTCATTGGTTGAGGAAAGCTTGGAGGTGGAGATCTTGATTGTTGAGGATTAGCTTCATTATTCATTGGCATCTCTACTTGGTCATTCTTGGATGACTCTCCAAGATCAATCTTCCTCCTAGGATGTTTTGGAGGTGAAGTTTTCCTTTTGCCTTGAGTTTGAGGTTGTTTGACCTTGACCTTCTTCGATTCTTTAAGGGACTTTATCTCTTTATCCTTGATAATCTTCAAGGAATTGTCTTTCTTGGCTAGTTCATCCTTCATTGCCTTCATCCTTTGATGGCAATCATTAATCTCCTTCTCATACTTTGACATATCAACTATGTCCACTTTCAAGGAGTCATCTAACTTGGTCCTTAGTTGAAGTTTTTCCCTCTTCAACTCCTTGATTTCTTCGTTTTTCTTTTTCAAGGACCTTTGAAGACTTTCGATGAAGTCTTCATAATCAAACCCTTCACAACTCAAGTTCTTGGAGCTTGAACTTTCTTCATCGAAGCTTCTACCACTTGTGCTCTCGTGGTAATCATCATTTAAGCTAGCTTCTTCAAGGTCAAACTTGAGTGATGGGTGTCTTGTGGCCGTTTTAGAGTTGTCATTATGTAAAGCGTGCAAAACTATGTGATTCCTTTCACATCCCTTCGAACTCGAAGAGCATTCTTCACTTTCACTACAAAAGTAGGCCTTTGGTTTGCCTCTTCGACTCTTGCTCTTTGAGTTTCCACAATCCGTGGAGATGTGCCCATAGCCACCACAATCAAAACATTTAAGCTTAATCTTTGAGGTACCTAATTTTTTGTGTTCTTCTTTCACGGTACCTTTATGGATGACTCTTAGAATCTCCCAAGCTTCTCGAACATCTTGAGTTGTTTAGATGAGTTTTCCATGACTCTCACCCACTGCACAATATAAGGCACAGAGGCCCTTTGAGTTCCATTCGGCAGCCTCGAGTTCGTCAACTGTCCACTTGGACTTGGGCTTAGGCATAGAAGCCCCATTCTCTTGTGTCTCTGTGGGAGGTGAATACCCTTCTTCCACACACATCCACACATGCTCATCAAGGTCACACAAAAAAACTTCCATCCTCACTTTCCAAGAGGAGTAGTTATCCTTGGTGAGCATTGGTGGTTCAGAGATCAAAGCACCCTCTAGTCTCTCAAAATCACTCATGGTGTTTTGGGTTATATGAATGTACATGCAATGCAACAACACAAAATGCGAGCACTAAACAAAAATGCACAAAGCACGACACACACAGAGCACAAATCACCTAACTATGCCTAGGCACCTGCTCTGATACCAATTGAAAAGTTCCCTAAAAACGTGTGTCTATAACCTAGGGGGGGGGGGGGGGGTGAATAGGTTTTAATCGAATCAATTACCGATTTTTCGATTAATCAATATTAACACAAATTACCCCGAATAAACAAGCATGTAGTAAAATCAATTATGCTTAAAACAATAACAACACAATATTTACATGGAAACCCTCCAAATGAGAAAAACCACCGGCTGATATGTGTACCACACTAGATCCTCAAATCCACTATTGAATGAAAGTTTACAACCTATATTGACCTTCTGTCACACTCTCCAGTTACTAAACCTTTCACTCTACCCAACGACCTTAATAGTGATTCTTGACCTATTTGCTTATGCACTAACCACTTAGTCACAATTAGTGCACAAGACTTAACCTCAATGAAGAGTCAAACACAACCTAAGTGAATATGATAAAATATTCAAACATGCAAGTAATGCTAGGCAACACTAAATGCTAATCTAGAAATTTAAGAATGTCACTAAGTACAATTCCTAGATATCAATGTCTAAATGAATGTTCATAAAGACTTAACTAGATATAGTTATGCAACAATATATCCTAGTTATCAAACAAAGGGCCAATCAACATATGTTGTCATTAAGCATGACATGGTCATAAAATGCAATCATCAAAATGCAATCAATATGACCTAATTAGCTAGAGGCAACAATGACTTAAATGCTAGCTATCATAAAATCCATAACAACACAAGTTGTCATTAAGCATGGCAAGGACTATAATGCAATCACAAAATGAAATCAATGAATCCTAAACAATATCTAAATGCAAAACATAGAGATTTAGCTATAAGGGTAAAATGGTCGCAAACCCTAGCTATCACAAAATATAAATCTCAACCAACAATCAACAACCCAAGCATGTTATAAATGCAATTCAACATAAAAGCATACAATCAATAAGCAATAAATGCTATTCCTAGGTAAACATGACCTAGTAATGAAATAACAAGTTCTAGGGCATGTAGAGATTACCTAGTCAATTAAAACAAGAGGAATCCATGCTTAGAAGATGCAAGAAGATGCTAGATGCTCATGGATTGAAGTTTGGTTGAGTAAAAATGGCTTCTTGGGAGCTCTCTCTCTCTAAAAGTCAATTTATCTCTCAAAGAAAAGCTTGGTGAGTAAAAATGGCTTCTTGAACTCACACAATCAAAAAGAAGAGAAAAGAACATATATATATTGTGCCCTACACGAAATGACGTCGTTTTGGACAAGGGACAATTGATTCCTGTCGTGACCGCTGTGCATGCCGCGACCTAGGCAAGTGTCCAGATAGCTGTAAAGCGAGCGGTGCATCGGTTGGGAATCTCCGCTGTCTGGATCGCGGTACAGGCAATGTCCAGACCGCGGTAGAGCAAGCAGTGCATCACTGGGAAACTCCGCTTGGGAGACCGCTGTGCATGCAACGTGCACAGGCCGTGGTAGCAGCAGCGTGTAACGCCTGGAGAACACCGCTGTGCATACCGCGGCGGAGGCAATGCAATGGGAGCGGTCCCGACCGCGGTCAAGGGGAAAATCCTCTTCTAAGGGAAAACTTAATGCAACAAACACCCAAGCAAGATTTATGTCAAAGAGGCATACAATTAAGACAATTAAGCATTCATGCAAGATGATCAAAGACATGCATGGGAGTGTCTGTGCACTAAAAATCTTCAGAAAAGGTTAAGCAAGTGATTTACCTTTTGAAGCTTGAGCTAGGTCTTGAGCAATGATGACCTAAACTACCCTTACACAATAATCCCCAAATGATTGTCAAAGAAATGAGCCAATCAAAAACTGAGGAACTTACAGTCCTAACCATATCAAACGCATAACAATACAATTAATAGTTTTTAAAAAAGATTTTTATATATAAAAAAGTGAAGAACAAAAACAAAAATAAAAAACAAGTATTTTGTGTTTTTTAAATCTTTCACTTTTAACACTTTTTTTTTTCGAAAATAAAATGAAAAACGATTAACGAACGCGTTTTGAAATCGTTTTTGAAAAATAAAAACGAAAATGGGTTGAAAAACAGCTGTATGACGGGCCTTAGATCCACTTAAATTGGGTTTCTTTTCTCTACAACGTGGTAAATTGGAAAAGTAAAAGTGGATTCACTTTTTTTTTTCAAATAATCATTACTCTTTTTTAAAATATTGTATATATATATAATAATAATAAATAAATTATATAATATATTTAAAATATCAACATTATTAATACTTATTTAACAAATTATAATTAATTTAAAATAAAACAATTTATTTGTTGAAAATTAGCACAATCGAATTACATCAACAAAAATAAATATTAAAATCAAAACAGCGTCTACGATTGACTATCAATATAACCACCACCACCATTTTTTCTAATTATATCCTTTTGTTGTATTAGTCAAATTCTTGCTTTAAGTGAGAGCAACGAGTTTGGATCGCAAAACATAATTTTTGATTCAATTTTTTTTTTCATCTATTATTTGTTGTTTTTCCCTCTCTACAAGGTCTTTTGCAATAAATTCTAATTTTTTTCTACCATCTCGCGAACAAAATTTATTTTTCTTTCTTCTACGACAGCTTTCAACGCTACGTCATGTTCATATAATTCGTTACTCCGAGCTTTATATCCGAGAATATCCTCAGATAACAAATTTACGTTATAAGGTTTTGCCTTTTATTTTCTAGCTTTTCATGCTTTACGTCCATGGGGACGTTTAAGTCCTTCAGATTGACTAAACAGTGAACCATAATCACTAAGGTTGATTGAACTCGGCGATGGACGTCCATGGGATGATCTCATACACTCATCGACACCTTAATTTTCTGAGTCAGGTCGAATGGATAGTTGTTAGTATCACCCTTATTTTGTTGTCCTTTCACACCTTCCACGTAATGATACCACTTTGTAGTGTCCTTCACAAGAGCCCAACATGCTTCCAATCTAAACAGTTTACCATGAGTTTCTTAGAAGATGTTAATGGTGATTTTTGGATTAAGTTTAATTGATTACTCGTCGAACAAGTGAAAGTGTATAAACAATCAAATTATGAATCGAAATAAATAAAAAAGCAAACAAGGCACAAGATTTTACGTGGTAAAACCCCAAGGTTGGGAAACATCGACGGTTGCCAACAACGGCGAGAAGAATTCACTATGTCGAGAATAATTACACACACAATCTCTCTTGCACTCTTGTAAGCTTAATTGGCATTCACCCCTCTATGGGTGTTATTAGGGCTTATTTATACATGCATAAAACCCTAAATCTTGGTGTACAAGTTAGGCAAGTTCCCGTAATGGAACAAAATTATATTTTGTTGGAATTGTATTGTTTTCTTTCTTGTTTTGCGCTGCCTGTATTTTAATTGCGTTAGATCTCTTGCCCGATTTACACATTGATATATATTAGGAATCTCGTTTCCTTATATGGATGTACTTCAAGATGTCTTTCTCAAGTCGGATTCTTTCTCCATGTATTAAAATCGTAACTTTATGAGATTTGAGTGCTTCCTATATGTTATACAGTCGACCATTTGTCAAATCCGACCAAATTTACTTTCCCCGATCAACGGTTTTACCCGATCACAACCTTTCCCCCGTTTGTCTTGGCAATCCCAATCGGGTCTTCTTATCCGATCATTTGCGTTATTTTGGTCGGGGGTTTGATGGGTTTTCTTTGATCAACTTGGGTTAGTTTGATCTGGTTGACTTTTGGTGACATGACACCCCAGACTCTTATCTTTTCTAACGTGTCATATCATCCAAATTACACCAAAATAATACCCTCTTAAACACACAAGACCGAGTATCTTGTTCCAAATGAAACCTGCTCGGCGAAGTGTGTTTAATTTTTTTTTCTTGTCCTGTAGTTTATCAATGCACATTAAATGTTTAATAGCTAAGCGTTAACCTCAATCACATCCGTTTCGGTTGACACAATCATTTGGCCATTTTTCAAATTTCGAACGACACATGATTTTCGGGCTTTATGCAATTACTCCCACTCTCGTATGTTATGCCTGGTGACGTTGGCGTGCTCTAATATCGTCACCCACTCCTATATATAATTTGAAACTTTTCTTTTCCCTCTCACGACTTGACCACTTCTTCCATAAAAAACCCTAATATTTTATTCTCCTCCAAATCTCGAGTTTTTTCTCCGTTAAATTTCTTTTCGTCAACAATTTATGTTCTGTCGTTCTCACCATTCTCTCAGGTATGGAATCTACTCTTCGTTATCGATATTTTGAACTACTTATGTATGCCACTGAGGCAGGCGATAAAGAAAATATCACTAGACTCGAATCTATACTTTGAAGTCACTTTCACGCGTACACTTTTTTATTTCAACCTGTTGCTTTAAGTGTTGATTACTCTGTTGCTCGTCCTGAATTTGTCCATTTTTCTGCTAACCCTCATGCTTCTACTTCTATAGGTGTTTGCCAAGATATATCGAGAACCGCTAGTTCGAGATAAGCCACCAAACCTTCACCCAGGCAAACAACTCGTTTTGCGAGCGATTTGAAGATAATCTCTCAAAGACTGAAAATGAAGGAAGTCTCGAGAGAATGACAGGCGCACATGCTAAAGTTCATTGCAGATCACCTATTTGCCTTTGATTACGAGATAAATATGTTGACTAATGACGAACTCGAGAAATTCAAGGATCAATTTAACCTTCCGCATTTGGTACAACTGATTCATAGTGGCAAGCGTGCTATATGGAGCTCTTCCCCTCATACGGTTGCTATTTACGGGGACATTTTGTCCTCTGGGGTCACCATCCCTATTCAACCTTTTATTGCTCGATTTCAAGCAGACGCGGACATCACTTCTACTCAACTGACCCCCAGCTCATATCGGGTGCTGATCAGCTTGTGGTATATGTGGAAGAAGATCTGGGCCAAGTACCCCTTGACTCCCGAGGAGATACGTAACTTTTATACCCTTGGTAGATCAGATGCTAGAGGCACCTTCTATTTGCAGTCAATCTCCTTGACCAACTGGATCTCTCTTGGTTTCGATGATAAGTCTGTCCCTCTCACTCATAAGGATCACAAGGGCTTTATTTGGGGTTTCAATTCCTCGAACACATACTGGAAAAACAGCTGGTTCTTCATCAGTGATGACTCGAGAGAGATAGTGGTGGCTGATCCTAACCAACGGCTGACCCTAACCAACGGCTAATCATGAGCAGTGTCCCGAGACACTTTTGTATCCCCAAACTATTAAGTAAGACTGTACCTGTGATGGTCCAGGACCAAGCTAACACGTTGTCAAGGTAGCTCAGACTTCATGGGAGATTAGAGATCACTGTAATTTGTAGCGGAGAAAGAGCTTATCTAGTTGAAGCTTTTCTCGACTATCTCTCCTCGATGTAAGCCTTGTAAGTCCTGATCCCGATATCGCTTATCTTTTATAGTATGTATTTATTCGGTTTTCTTTTCAGTGTACGAGATATATGTTGTTGCTGGTGAGAGGTTAAGAAGGTTAAGAACCTTGACTGGGTTAGCAGGAAAGCGGTTGCTGATCAGGTGGCTCAGAAAATTGCTCCCCCGAGCAAGACTTAGTGGTGTATATATATGAATATGATCATAACGCTTTGGCGGCTTCTACTGAGCAAGCTGAAAGGAGTGGTCATGGTGCCTTTCCTCCCATAAATAGTTGAAAAGGGTCGTTTCGAGACAGGTCTGCCCGGACGCGGTCTACCCGAGAGGGATCTGACCAAGATAGATCCAACAGGGAAAGATCTAGTAGAGATAAGCCCAGTAGAGGGAATTCTAGTAGAGATAAATTTGGTGGAGAGGTTCCGGTGGCAAAGTGGCCAAAACAGTAGAGGGATCCTCTGTGCTGAGGCTATCCGTAAACGAATTGAGGCACCATCTGTTGCTAATGCGGTGACCTTCCAGTCAGAGGCTGACCCTATCATCTTGAATGAGGACGATGAGGATGATCAGGAGACCCTGACTGACTTAATTTTATGGGAGCAACGGTCTAAGAAAAGGGGCGTTCGCGTGTTTTCGTTTTCAGTTTCACTTCTACCTGTTCTGGTTAAAACAGTTGAACCGGCTCTGACAAGGGATGGTGATGTGACCGGATCATAACTTGCAACACTTTATTCTCATCATAAGCCTTCTTAGGTTCAAGCTGACCGTTCTTCAGACCGGGTTACTTCTGATCTGCCTATACAACGCTCTGGGAAGGCCCTTGTGCAGTTTTGGTTAAACGTCAAATAATCTTCACCACTCCGACTCTGATGATGGTGGGTCTAATTCGGAGGAGCAGTTCATTGATGACAAAATGCTTGATGTCACTAAGGAGTATGCTCTTCTTCCAGTGTTTAAGTCGAGGTCCTTTCCAGGTGCGGCAGTCAAGATGGTTGGGGATGTTAGAATGAGCCAAGCTAGGGATGCTCTCATAAGCACATCTCCTGCGTCATTTCCTGAAGATGGTGTTAGTAAAGGTCAAGTCCCTGAAGTGTGGGAGTTCGAGGCTCCCACGATCGTCGTTCAGGCTGGTGAGGGTGTTGGGATTTCAAAGATGTAAAGTGTTACGGACCCAACCCTTCCAGTAGTACCCCTAACCACCTCTACTTCCGGTCATGATGGGTCTACTCCCTCACCTTCCACAATTGCTCATGTTTCTGGGTCTTCCCAGCTCCCCAGTTTGAGTAGCTCTCACACCGATCCTCTTTTCATGCTTCGAACCATGTTAGCTGGTGAGGGGTATATTGGTGACGGGGTACTGAAAGAAAGCCAGAGCTGCTAGTACCTCCGAGCGAATTCACATGATCTTCAATAATGAAATTTTTGTAAGTGCATTATGTGTTATGTTTTGTATGTGTGTGTACATGTGTTCTTAGTTTTTACTTCATTTTTCAAGTGGTGGATAAGCTAACCTGAGCCTTAACTGACCAAAAGATACAGGTTGCAGAGATATCCCAGTTGAAGAGAGCCTTTGCTGAAAAGGATGACGCTCTCAAGTCCTCATTCGCCAAAGCATCCAAAGTCAGACAATACGTGGAGAAGTTGAAAACTCGTGCTGGGACTGAGGTTGCTTTGAGGAAGACTCTTGCCAACGTTTAAGGCAGAGCCTCCGCAGCTGAGGCGAATCTCAGATAGCTCACCACAAGGAATGCTGGGCTAGAGAAGAGGGTCGCAAGGGAAGAGTTGCGAAGCGCTGAGCCTGAGTCCATCCTGGTTGAAACAGTAGTAGAAAAACTCAAAGTAGAGACCCAGATCGCCCAAGACACCCTTATCTCTGCTCAGCAAGTCATGCTTAAGACGCAACAGGCATATAAGGAGGCTCAAATCCACAATGAGTATCTGATAAAGGATCTGGAGTAGCTACAAGTCAGTGTGGAGGTGTTTTCCTAGGAGGTCGAATTAGCCCTTGAAGTCAATAATATGAACCGCTATAAGAGGTATCCCGCATTCGATACTGTCATGCTGAGAGAGTTTGAGAGAGGGCTGACCACTGCTCGGGTGTTCTTTGGTATTAATGAGAGGTTAATGGGGGAGGTTCACCGAAAATTGAACAATACCATCAAAAGGCATAAAGATGAGTCCCTAGAAGCCGTAAAGAATCTAAGAATCAGGTGGACGGCCTATTGTAGATCCATCGGGAATGACCCCCATTCTATGCACTTGGAAAATCCCTCTAAGTCTTCTCTGGTGGCCTTCCACACTGAGGAAGAGAGCGGTACCCTGACTAAAGGAATTGATGTTGGCCACTTGCCCCGACACAGATTGCTCCCTGTTTATAACTGACGACCTGGAAGATGACATCAGCTGGCCAAACTTTAGAGACCTGATTAAGAAGTTATGAGAATTATGATCCTTCTCCTGGAAGATCAAGACATGGTGGTCCCTCGAGCTCTCCAGATGCTTGACTCTCTTGCGCTGCTTTCTACCAATGTTGCTCATATGACCACCATTTTGTAATCTCTTACATTTTCGATATTAATGATACCATTCTTTCTTCTTTTTTTTTGTAACTTAACAAATAATTTAATATGAGTTGAATGCTTTATGGCATGATTGGGATCACTCGAAGGCTTGAGCCAGATGAGTGACCAACTAAAAAACTGAATGTCCTAGGAATGGCTGTAGCCATTCACTAACTTGAACTATGTACGTTATATCGCACCAAGTTAACTATCTCGGCTACAACCAAAATTTTGTTCTGTAATTTAATCTCTCGCTTACTGTCATGCTAAATTAAATAACCCACCTTTGACCAATCAATTTATGTTTGGCCGGGGTTATCTGTTAGCTTTAACTATATGCACCTTGTAGTACTATGCTCACTGCTCTGACTTCAACCAAATATTTTTATGTGGTCAGGTTCGTTTGGTTAACATTAGCTCTTCTTCTAACTATACCAGGAAATATGATTTTAGCATGACTGGTTATTTTTACCTTGTGCTACATAGCTTAAATCATATGTTAGTTGTCATGCTGAAATCGAACGATATACTTTTGACCAAGCATTTTTTATTAACGGTCGTAGTCATGAATTGGCTTGAACTATGTATGTTGCCTTACACCGAGTCAATTGACTCAATTGAGACCATAGTTATGCGTCTGGCTGCGACCGTTTCTTGATTAGTTGTTCATTTATTTAGTCATGCTTGGTTTAGAAACACCATCTTTAACCAAGTAGTTTTAGCATGGCCATGACTGTTTATTAACTTAAACTATATTAAGTTTATTGTCCCAACTTTGATCAAGTAACTATACGTGGTGGGGGTTGTCGTTACCTAATTTTAGGTAGCGTTCGAGAAACCATTATGTTGGCCCAATCGATTACTTTACCCCTTTACCATTTTGCTGCTTTTATTCTTTTGTCAAGTAATGTTCTTTTTTAGACCATTTACAAGGTATTTAGTTTATAGACGCTTGTCTTTTATTTGTCAACTAAGTCATTAAGACATCTCTCAATAGGTTACTGACCTTACAGGTGCTTAGATTTTATTCGCAACTGTTTTTGAGTAAAAATACTTTATACCTAATTCAACTCTTGGCGCATCCCATCATGTGTTTGTGACTTGAAGGTGCCCTAACAGTGTTTCATTACACCCAATTATTTTCGGTGAGTGTATACTTCCTTTACGGCGTGTGTTTCCAGCCCCCTCACTGGGCCTCCCGGGTGCTCATTTCTACACTGAGCGATTTCTAGGTGGTCTGGGATTGCTTTTGTAAACGAAAGAAAATTTAAAACACTTTTCTTGGCTTCTTGAAATTGTTCACTCAAGGGGATTTTTATTGAATGCTAAAAAAGAAACATCGATAAACTAGCTAACAAGGCAAACTCATTTTTAAGCTAAACTAGGCTTATTTCTAAACTAAAAAGAAATATTTAAAATTGAGAAACCCCTTAGGGTAGACCATCATTAGGTACTGAGCATTGTAAGGCCTGAGTAGCTTGCTCTTTTCTAGTCGGGTAAGGTAGTACGTTCTATGACCGATCAATCTGACCACTTGGTACGGTCCTTCCCTTTTATCTGCCAATGATCCAACTGATTTCTTCCTTGTATTAGGCGACACCCTCCTCAGAACTGAATCTCCGAGTTGGAATCTCCTGACTTGGTCATGTGAGTTGTAGTACCTAGTTGTCCTTTGTTGATAGGCAGCGTTCCTTATCCTCGACATGTCCATTTTTTCCTCAAACTCATCTGGATTATGTTATAACATTTTCACATTCGCCTCAGAATGAAAGAGTTATACCCTCGATGAATTATGAATTACTTCGAATAAGATTAATGCCTCTGTCCCCGAATGTCAATGAATAGGGGGTTTCTCCAATCGAAGTCCTTTTCATGATTTGGTATACCCACAAGACTTCCTGTAGCTTGTCCGCCTAATTCCCTTTCTTAGCATCCAGTTTTGCTTCAAGGTATGCTTAATTATCTTATTAACTGCTTCCGTCTAGTTAAGGTCTGAGGATGGGCTGTTGTGGCATAATAATTTCTTAAGTAGAAGTCCCGATACATGTTCCTAAAGTTGTCACTATCGAACTAGGTCCCATTGTCTGTGAATATTGTGTCCTAGATTCCAAATCGATAAATGATATTCATCTTCATGAATTTGGTGGTGTTAGCCTCAGTTATATGAGTAAGTGCTTCTGGCTCTACCCACTTTACGATGTAATCTACAGTCATAATGGCGGGTTTGCTCATTCTCTGGTTACTTTCGGCATTGGGCAAATCATATCTAGCCCCCCACATGGAAAATGACCACGGTGATGTCAAGTTCTTCAACTGCTTGAAGGAGCCTTTTGATGTCATTTGCTATCCTCCGACAACTACCACACTGTTCCGTGACTGTCTGACTGTCTTTGAATATGGTCGGCCAGAAAAAGCCCTGTCAAAAAGTCTTGTGCGCTAAACTTTCACCCCCGAAGTGATTCCCACACACACCTTTGTGGATACTTTCTTATATCTGTCTACCTTCTGTTGGGCAGACACACTTGTGTGAGGCATTTGAAAGTCATCTCTTGTACCATTCTCCTCCGCCTATCGAGTATCTGGTGGCTTTATATCTAAGGCATTTTGCTTCAGTTACCTCTGCTGGGAGCATTCTATCGTCTAGATATTCCCTAATTGAGGTCGTCCAGGTGGGCTATCTTTCTTTAATCACTCCTACCTCCGATACTTCATTTTCATCTTCGATGCTCGGTCTTTTAAGGTGAGAACTGGGATAGTTTTCGACCGTATGCTGATAGTTACTGACAGCAATTTTGACAAAGCATTTTTCTCTTCGTTCTTTTCCCTCGGGATCTTAGTAATCCTATAGGCCTTGAATCTCATAAGTAATATCCTAGCTATCCCCAGATAAGCTGCCATGTTGCTATCTTTGGCCTGATATTCATCCAAGAATTGATTCACCACCACCTGCAAGTCACTGTATATCTCTAGCTTATCCACCCCCAACGTCGTGCAAACCCTAAGTCCTGCCAAAAGTGCCTTATATTCAGCCAAGTTGTTAGTAGCTTAGAAGTCAAACCGTAGGGCACATTTTACTTGATCACCTTTTAGAGTGGATATCACTATTCCTGCCCCGCTGCCGTGCATTTTTGACGATCCATATACATGTAGTTTCCAAATAAATTCTTCATTCTCCTTCAACATCTTGATCACCTCGCTGTTTGGTTCAACGAACTCGGTGATTAGGTTAGCTACAACTTGCCCCTTTATTACAGCTCTTGGTATGTATGCTATGTCGAATTCAATCAACTCCACTGCCCATTTGGTTAGCCTGCTAGACACCTCATGTTTTGATAGAATCTGCTTCAGTGGGCAGTCCGTGTAGACCTCGATCTTGTGATCTTGAAAATAGGGTCTCAGTTTTCTTACTATTGTTACTAATGCTAATGTCATATGCTTGGCTGACGAGTATCTTGTTTCAGTTGGTAGTAAAGCCTTGCTTGTGCAAAACACTGGCTTTTATATTCCTTCGTCCAACTTGACCAACACTGACCCCGTTGCAACAGCTGTGACCGACAAGTATAGGTAGAGCACTTCTCCTTTCAGAGGTTTAGATAGGATCGGTGCTTTACCTAGGTATTTTTTGATCTTTTGGAATGCTCGTTCCACTTTACCCCCTTGCCCTTCTTGATTCGGGGATGCTAAGCAGTCTGTTAGCCTTTGGATTTCCTTAAGGGTTTTGGGGACCTTATCTCCTCTAATGCTTTTATTTTCTCTGGATTTACTTAGATTCCCGTATGATGAACTTGGAAACCAAAGAATCTTTCCGAAGGCACCTCTAAAACATATTTCTTTAGATTGAGCTTCATTCCGAACTTTCTGAGCACCCCGAACGACTCCCTGAGATATTCTACATGTTTTTGGGATGTTGTACTCTTTGTCAGCATGTCGTCCACGTACACCTCCATATTTCTTCTGATTTATCGGGCGAACATCTTGTTTACCAAACATCTTGTTTACCAATCTATAGTAGGTCGCCCCGGTATTCTTGAGACCAACAGGTATAACTTTACAATAGTATAACCCCTCGTCGGTTGTGAATGAAGTTTTGTCTTAATCAGGCTCAAACAGTCGGATTTGGTTGTAGTCCGAGTAAGCATCCATGAAGCTTAATAATTCATGACCGACTGCTACATCTACCAGCTGGTCGATCCGGGGTGACGGGATATTGCACCTCCGGTATAGATCTTTCCGCTAACAGTTTCACTATTTCTTCCTTGATTGCCTTGCTTCTCTCTGGGTTAAACCGCATTCATTTCTGGATGATTGGTTTCCCGATCGGGATCAACCGTTAGGTAGTTAAAAATTATCTTTGCATCAATTCCAGGTATATCTTCACGTTTCAATGTGAACACGTCCTTGTGCTCCTTTAATAGGCTGATCATTTCATCCCAGACCTTGCTCGTCAACCGGGCCCCAAGATTTTAAGTCTAATCTGGGTTGCTCTTATCAATTACGACTTCGTCAGTTAGCATATCTTATTGTGCCTTCTTGTCTTCCAAAGACACCTCCCTTGGGTCCAGGTCGAATCGGGTAGGCATTTCTGCACTGCAACCTCTCCTTTATCCACCTTCGGGTCTTCCTCATCTCTTTGGATATCTATCTGCAATATGCTTGGTTTAAATTTTTACCTGTATACAACTGGATTGACCTTTCTTACCTACTCTTGAGAGCTTTTCATGATATCTACCCCAGTTTCAGTTGGGAACTTCACAGTCAGGCCTTAGGTGGCAGTTACAGCTTTGGACTTGTTGAGGAAAAGTCTGCCTAGCAAGGCGTTGTATGACCAATTTTCTACATTTACGACCACAAAATCTAGCAATACTGTCTTTGGGGGTACCGCTGGAGGCCTTCTCTTTGCAATCCGAGCGGCTCGAATACTTTCACACTCAAGATATCCGTTGAGCTCTCATTGTCGATTAGCACTCTTCTTACTTTCCTGTGATCCATGCGAACCAACACAACAATTACATCGTTCAACCTTACCTCCGACCCATGTGTGTCTGCTTCGGTGAGGATTATCGGGTTTCATTCTTGCTTGAACTTTTTCTGACTAGGGACCATCAGATTTACGGAAAAATTCCTCTAACCTCGATCATTCTCTCCATACTGCTACCCACAGTGTGTGGTAAACCAAAAATGGTGTTGATTGCCCCGTTATCTTAATTTCTTCTGGGGCTCCTTTGGCTTTTATCGTTTTCTTCCATCAGGGTGTCCTTATATTGGTCATCCCCAATTCTCAGGACCATATCCTTGAGATGCCATTCTCTGATCAGCTTTTCGATTTAGTCCCTCAACTGATAACACTTAGAGGTTTCATGACCATTCTTCTGGTGGAATCTGCCATATTTGGTGGTGTCTTTCCGTGCAAAGCTTGACTATCTTGTGGGTTTTTTATACAGATTCTTATCTTTCATCACATACAAGATTTCCTCTTGTCTCCTGGCCAACGGGGTGTAGTTGGTGTATTTCCTTTTAAAGTGCTTAACACCATTATCATCATCTTTGTGTCCATCCTTACCCTTTTCTCCTTTGCTTTTCTGGTCCCCTTTTCCACTATTCATCGAGTTTCCATCTTTTGGTTTTTGGCTGCTCTCGAGCCGACCTCCATGTAATAGTTCCCCATCATGGGCTATCTGTTCTTCCTCTGCCATGGTGTATCCTCCAAACATAATTTACCATGCTTGCATACGTGGTCGGTGTTGGTTCCGAGAACTAGAAATCGGCATCTACGTAGCGGAAGGGCGGTGGGCCTAGTTTTAAAAAATTTCATAAAACCAAAACCATTTTAGCCGGATCATTGTGATTATATTAATTCTAATACTTAACTATAAATATTAGGGAAAGAAATTGTTACCCTTATAGATTAACAACAATTGTTCTTAGGGTATTTTTCCCAACAATCTCCCACTTGCCCTAAAGCAAATGAGACATGTCTCTCAACCATAGTCCTTCTAAATGGCCTTCAAAACTCTTTGTAGGAAGAGTCTTTGTGAAGGGATCTGCGAGTTTGTCTTCAGATCTAATCTTCAGAACAGACACATTCCCACGATGGACAATCTCCCTAATCAGGTGATACTTTCGCTATATATGCTTTCCACTTTTGTGGCTTCTAGGTTCTTTCGAATTAGTCACGGCCCCACTGTTGTCACAATAAAGTGTCATGGGTTTTTCCATGTCCGGAACAACTTTCAGATCTGATAAAAACTTTGGAGCCAGACGACTTCTTTAGCTGATTCATATGCAGCCACGTATTCATCCTCAATAGTGGAATAAGCAATACATGATTGTTTGATACTTCTCCAAACTACAGCTCCACCACTAATGGTAAACACTGATCCAGACGTCGACTTTCGACTATCTTTGTCTGATTGAAAATCAGAATCAACATAGCCAATAGGAATCAAACCACTACCTGAATATACTAGCATATAGTTTATCGTTCTCCTAAGATACTTGAGAATGTGTTTAGCTGCTACCCAATGATTTAATCCTGGGTTAGACTGATACCGGCTGACTACTCCCACTGCATAACATATGTCAGGTTTAGTATATAACATAACATACATAAGACTGCCTACTGCAGAGGCATAGGGAATGTGTCTCATATTTTCTTCAACTTGAGGTGTTTTGGGACACTGCTCTTTAGAAAGAGTAACTCCATGACGAGAAGGCAGATTACCTTTCTTGGAGTTATGCATCGCAAACTTGATTAACATTTTATCAAAGTACGATGCTTGAGACAATGCTAACAGCTTGTTCTTACGATCTTGTATAAGTTGGATCCCAAGAACATAGCTTGTTTCTCCCAAATCTTTCATTTGGAATTGGTTAGCTAGCCATTTCTTTACACTTGATAAATATTCTATATTATTCCCAATAAGAAGAATATCATCAATGTAAAGAACTAAGAAGACCACCTTCTTTTCTTTAATGTACTTGTAGACACAAGGTTCATCAACATTTTGATCAAATCCATATGATTTAACAGCTTCATCAAATCTAATATTCCAAGATCAATAAGCTTGCTTAAGTCCATAGATAGACCTTTGTAACTGGCAAACTTTTTGCTCTTGGCCTTTAGCTATGAATCCCTCTGGTTGCACCATATGCATGCTTTCGTCAAGATTTCCATTCAGAAAAGCTGTCTTGACGTCCATTTACCATATTTCATAGTCATAATATGCGACAATGAATAAGAGTATGCGAATGAATTTGAGCATAGCTACTGGCGAGAAGTCTCTTCATAGTCAACTCCCTCTTTTTGGGTAAAACCCTATGACACTAGCCTAATTTTGAAAGTTTCCACTTTCCCATCCAATCATTTCTTTCTCTTGTAGATCCATTTATAAACAATAGGTTTAACCCCCTCGGGTAGGTCTATAAGTTTCAAGACTGAGTTAGAGTACATTGACTCCATCTCGAGATTCATTGCTTGTTGCCAATTCTCATTGTAAGAATCTTCCATTGCACATTGATATGTCAATGGATCATCTTTACCAAGATCAAAAATTGCAACTTGTGCTTCTCCGATTTGTTCATAGCAAATAGGTTGTCTCACAACCCCCCATTACGACGAGGTGGTAAATCATTCTGATTTTGAGTTGTGGTCTTCTCACTTTGTCGTTGTTTGTCTGATATCATCAGAAAGTAACTCATCAAGTATAACTTTACTACGAGGTTTGAAGTTTGTCATATAGTTGTTTTCAAGAAAAGTTGCATTTATCGAAAAAAATACTTTATTATCTTGAGGACTATAAAACAAACCTCCTATCGTTCCCTTTGGATATCCTACAAATATACATAATTCAGATCGAGGTTCCAACTTCCTAGTCTTACCCTTGAGTACATGTGTAGGACACCCCTATATACGAATGTGTCGCAAACTAACTTTGCTACCATTCCACAACTCGATATAGACTTAGACGGAACTAAATAAAGTATGTATACAGAAGTCTGTATTGCATATCCCCAGAATGAAATGGGCAATGATGAGTAACTCAACATGGATCTCATCATATCAAGCAAAGTTCTATTTCTCCTTTCCGCGACACCATTTTGTTGCGGTGTCCCAGTGCAGTCAATTGGGACAAAATCCCATGTTCGATTAAATGATCCAAGAATTCTGTATCAAGGTATTCACCTCCTCGATCTGATCGAAGAGTTTTAATCGATTTATTTAACTGTTTTTCAGCCTCAGCTTGGAATTCCTTAAACTTCCCAAAAGTTTCATATTTCTTTTGCATTAAATAAATATAACCATACCAAGAATAATCGTCAATGAAAGTGACGAAATATTCATATCCCCCTCTTGCTTGTACATTAATCGGATTGCACACGTCAGAATGTATCAATTCAAGAGGATTTTTGGCTCTTTGACCTTTTGCTAAAAAAGATCGTTTTGTCATTTTACCTTCGAGACAAGATTCATAGACTGAAAGAGTGCCAACTTTTAGCTCTCGTAAAGGACCTTCCTTTAACAGTCTTTCAATCCCATTTAGGTTTATATAACCCATTCTAAGATGCCAAAGGTATGTGTTATCATCAGAAGAAATCTTTTGCTTTTTAGACTTTGGTTGTTCTTTGAACATTTCAGTGTTAAGCAGTGTATTGGAAGTTGGTCTTAAGAAATAAAGACCATTATCTAAAGTTCCAGAACAAATATTTAAACTCTTTCTAAAAATAATAACAACTTTATTATTAAAAGAAACCTTAAATAGTTGTTAATACAGTTTAAAAACAGAAATCAAATTTCTACTAAAACCAGGAATATAATAAACATTGTTCAAAACAAGAAATTTATTATTAAAGAGAAGTCGCACTTCTCCCACTACTTTAACCAACACCATAGCCCCATTACCCACTCTCATCGTGTAGTCCCTATCAGCTAACTATGTTGCAGAATTAAGCATCTGCATAGAACAACAAACATGGCTAGTCGCTCCTGAATCAACTATCCAGGAATACATATCATCTTCACTTAAACAAGCTTCTAGAACAAGTAAATCTGATTTACCTTTCTTTCTAATCTTATTACAGTTCCTCTTCCATTGACCATCTATGCCACATTGGAAACATTTTCATTTGGCCCTTTTGTCAGAGTTCTTAGCCTTGTTGTTGTTGTTGTTGTTATTTTTCTTAGCCTTGCAATTGCCCTTTTATTTTTCAACTTGCCACTTCCTTCAAACTTATTCTTCCTCTTTTTGGACTTTCCAGAAGACGAAGTTGTAGCTTCATGAACATTTGCCTCACCTCTTTTTTAATTCGAAATGGTTTCGAAGCTTTGAAGCTCGTTAAGCAACTGAATCATGTTGTATTTCAATTTATTCATGAAATAGTTGCTTTTAAATTGAAGGAAGTTAGGGGATAGTGTTTATAAAATCATCCCCACTTGTGTGGCTTCATCGATTTTAGCGCCATGAATTTCAGCCTCATTTATGTGTTCAATCATTTTGAGCATGTGCTCACGGACTGAAGTACCCTTTTTCATTCTGGCGTTCATAAGTGCCTTAACAACCTCATGACGAGACTGTTCAGAAGGGCTTCCAAACATTGCTTGTAGGGAGTCCATAATCCCTTTTGCGGTATCAACCGCTTCGTGCTTACACCTAAGTACATCAGACATGCTTGCTAACAGGTAGCAGCGGGCTCTGTTGTTGGCATTTTACCAACGGTCATATGCTTCAGCAACAATTGCTGGTGACTTGGCATGAGGGTGTGGAGGACATTCCTCCGTTAGGACAAACTTGAAGTTTTCACATAAAAGCACGATGTTCATGTTACTTTTCCATTTGACAAAATTTTCACCGGTCAGTGTTTCGGTAGGGAGTATCTTGATTATTGGATTGGACATGCTTGGTCTGCTGAAATTAAATAACAATCATTCACATTTAATTTGTGTCCATAATATATGATTATATCACATATATAAACTTTGGTAATGTAAATATGATGCATACAGAAAAAATATTTACTCAATTACCACGATAATTCAATTTTTACAAATAACGTGCCGTCGTAAGATAGGTCACGTATTCGACAATTGAATTGAGACTTTCTCAATTAATAAAAGTTAAATCAAAATATCTCATATTTTCAACTTTCATTAACCAGCTTAATTACATCTTTTGAGTGTAACCTACCATTTCAGATTTTTAAGACTTAACTCAAAAATTGCCTCCGTAGAGTAGGTCAATTTTGAAATACTTCTAAAAATCCCCTCATCATGGAAGACAACCTTGCTATTGACTCAAATGGACACCCTCTATAGGGAGGACGAAATCAAATCATCTTAAGGCGCCATTTAAATCTCACGGTGTTGTACTAATGGTAGAGACTATGGGTAATATTGTCATATAACCCTCTCCCACTCAATATTTTAAATTGTTGTTTTTTAATTAAAAATATCTAATATTATGTAATAGTAACAATTTTTACAAATACAAATCTATTTCTAATCTAAAACAATTTTAGAATAGAATATGTATGCATGACATGTCATAACGATTCCAGTAGGCACTAATTAATAGAGATGACATATTATATACATGAACATATTTTATAATTATCACATATAATATACTATGAAAAAGCAAATAAGAACTAAATGAATTTTGGCCGAGTTCCTTTGGATATTTAAATTATGACCCAAAAATTAATCAAATTACAAATTTGGTCTTGTTGTAATTTCCGTCTTTGATGTGATCCAATCTCATCGGTTTGCTAATAACACAGTCTTTTTCAATTTTACATTTTACAAAAGAAAATCCTACACCACACTAGGTTTACAATTTTTTATCTAAAAATTAAAGAAACGATATACAATTAAAAATAATAATATATCCAAAGGAACCATAAAATTAATGACCGAAATCATTTTATTTACCATTCATCACATGAATAAAAATAATCATTAAATCACATCTAATGCAAAGTGCCTACTACCGGAATCAATTCTAATATTATAATTAATATGAACAACAACTAGACTCTGATACCAATTGTTGGTTACAGGAACCGGGAATCGGCATCCGTGTAGCGAAATGGCGGTGGGCCCAATTTTAAAAAATTTCATACAACCAAAACCGTTTTTGCCGGATCGTTGTGATATATTAATTCTAATATTTAACTATAAATATTAGGGAAATAAATTGTTACCCTTGTAGACTTTTAGTGATTCCCTTGATCCAAGTTCTTCCACTTCAGGATCTTCATGATTCCTTCGAACCAAATTCTTCCACACCGAATCTCCAATACAAAAGAACTGACGGATGGGCGTCTCGGTATTGAATAGAAATTTCGACTCTCGAATTTCTATTCAAGTTGTGTACTCAACTCTTGAGACAACAAGAAAAATATTGAGAGACTCTCTCACAATATTCTTTAGAGGCTAGTATAAAAAAAAAACTTTATTTTTCTTTCTATATAGTCATCTCGTTACAATGGATTAGTAACACTCTTTTGTTCCTCTCTCTCCCTTGTTAAAATTACAAGAACACACTTCGTGGTTCTTTCTTCATTATGGACTGTATATAAAGAGAGAGAACTAGGGGTGTTGGAAAAATGAAGCATAGAGTATGAGCTTCATTTTAACTCGGTTTAAAAGCATGTGAAGAAAACAAAACAAAAACCTTTTATCAATGTCAAAAGAAAGAATTTGAAAACTAGAGCAATTATCAATTGCTTTTATTCTTCTTGTTTTTCTTCACCTAAACATCACCATTAGTCTTTTCTCTTAAAAAAAAACGTAAGAAAAATTAAAAAAACGTTTTGGTGGGTGGTGAAAGTCACCACCACCCACCTGCAACAAAGAATATATATATATATATATATATATATATAATATAATATATATAAATATAAATATAATTAAATAATCAAATATTATTTAATCAATAAAACAACACATAAACTCATTTATGTATAGCTGACTAATTCTAAATTAATCACTGAGCCTCATTTTACCTTAATGTTCAATACATTATTATGAAGATGGTATGGGGACACATGGACCTATAATTTCGAGCTCCAATAAATCTTTATTAATTAATTAAACTCTTTAATTAAATATTAGATTTATTAATTCCATATTTATTCTACTAAAAAACTGGAACTAAACTATTGTCATTATAGAATTAATTACTCGAATATGAATGAAATAGTCCATTGATATAATCACTACATATAGATCAATCCTCCATAAACAGTTTGTAATATGAGCTAGGTTCAATTCCTTTGACCTTTCAATTACATCTTTATCCTTGAGTGCTAGTGATTCTCTATTGAACAATTATTTATGATCTTATCATAAATTGAACGCTCTATTGTTCAAGACCCGAATCATTTACTCAAGAGAACTGTTTGTCTGCTTCAATTAAGAAGGAATGGATTCCATCTTGTATATTATCATTCCCAGCTAAATATATCATTATGTCTCCAAGATACAAGGTTTTAGGTTTGTCAATATGAGCAAACCATAGTGAGTAAGTCAAAAGACACAACTCTACAAGTGGGAGTCTGTTAAATACTCAGGATTAATATCGTTCCATATATGACCATCTATTCGATAAATGAGAATACTTTGTTTCAAAACGGAGATTATTAAAGATTTTAATTTATCGTGTCCATGTCTTGTATAATCTTATTAAACAAAGTACCTTCATTCTAAAGTTACCACATCAACAGTTCGGATAAAACTGTTCCATTCTTAATGGGAATTAACCGTACTAGTAATTTTAATTAATTAAAGATCCCAACTTTAATTATCAATCACAGACAATTAAGATTATTATATCAAACATAATTCTCATGTATATAACAACTTATATACTATGTTTAATATTACATTTAATAATCATGAAATTTTATCTTATTAATACAATAATAATAACATTAAATGTACACAAATATAAAATGGAATGCCAATCCAATTATTATTTCAGCAAAAGATTAACAACATTTGTTCTTAGGGCATTTTTCCCAACAGTCAGCCCCTTCTGTCGCAAGTTTAATATCAAGTGGCTATGCTGCAGACTATTAATAAATACGGATACTACCGCATCATCGTTGGGGTCTTGTACTTCCGACACTTCCTATGAGAACCTAGTTAGGTAATCCTTCAACTTCTCGTTCTTCCTTTGTTTTAAGGTTGATAAGGTTGATATGGACTTCCTTCGCTTGATATTTCCCATAAACTTCCTA
Organism: Dipteronia dyeriana; assembly: GCA_032871835.1. Classification (NCBI taxonomy): domain Eukaryota; kingdom Viridiplantae; phylum Streptophyta; class Magnoliopsida; order Sapindales; family Sapindaceae; genus Dipteronia; species Dipteronia dyeriana. The sequence continues at coordinate 16,173,103 of CM065297.1, forward strand.
TTGAAAGCTTGTATCAATTCCTCAAAGTTCCTAATGGATGTTGTCGAAAGTCCTCCAAACCACCTGGATCCCTGATCTCCCAAGGTCTGCGGGAACATCCGACACATGAGAGCATCATCATAATCATATTGCGCCATTACGCTTTGATATCTTCTGACATGCTCTTGTGGGTCAGCATTAGCCTTGAATTGTTCCATATATGGCATCCTGAACTTGTCCCAAAAATAGGTCTGCCTTATAGAATCAACTAACGGACTTCCAGAGTTACTGGTCAACAGGTTTTCCCGGCTTTGTCTTAACTTCAAGACCTCTATTCTTTTGAGAAGGACCTCCCGCTTCTCTTTCGGCTCTCCATGATTGTCAAATTTTCAACGGATGGTGAATCTGTATGGGTCCCTAAGGACTCACCCACAGATCTGGGCACCATACGGTCACACCTGACCGTAGGGGTTAGCTCCCTGTGTCTTTTAGAGGAAGTTTCATCATCACTCGAGTCCAAGTGAGACCTTTTCCTTTGGCTGTCATGCCTGTCTACCTGCTCGGGGCGGGTTTCTCCTCTACCATATCTCTCAACATTTTCTCACAAACTGGACTTCCTATGCTCATTAGTAATGTTGAGGTTTATGCCCTAAATATGTAATTTTTAAATGGATTTATGAAACAAATAAAAGGAAAAGTTCAATTCATTCTTGTTGTGTTGTTTATTTTATAACTTGTGCATATATTTAACATCCAATATTACCGGATGTAATCTCGAACTATGTATATGAGTGTCATATACCGATGGATACAGTAAGAGACATGCAATCTAAAGAGTCAATAGATAGCAAATAAAGTTGGGTACTTTATTTGAGGATAATATGTAGCTGCGGTCCTTTTCGTAATGTACTGTAATTCTATCCTGAATCATTCATATGGAGAAATGAGAATAGAGGCACCTTGTATGATATGAGTATATAGGACTGGGTCATGATCTATATGAATCTCTCACCAAGATCCGTTTACTGATGATATTTATATATATATAAACTAATGATGGCTATATATGGGTGATCTTAATCCTGAGTGTCTTATCGACTCCTTCAGGTTAAATCATGGTCTTTGATAAACCATGTGTGAGGTCAGATGTATTTTCTGATCAATATACTCCATATGTTAGGATTACGGTTTGGCTTGTGGCTAGGAAGACTTGTACACAATATTGGAATTCACTCATTCTTGTGAGAAGTAGATGGTAGTTCCCTTAAGGGTTGATTCGGGGTATGGACAATATCAGCATTCTCCTAATTCCGTGAGGAAATAAGATTTATTGTTCATTATAGAATCAACGGTACTTAAAGGATATATGTAATTAGGGGGGGTATAACGGACATTATGACCCAAATAAAATTATGAACTACTGTGGAGGATCACACCATATGTAATAGCTATATCGATGGACACCAAATTGTATCGGTCTGTGTAAAAGTGTCTACAATTGAGAGAGTGTAGCTTCAGGTTTTTAGTGGAATAACACCAGAGTTAATAATTAAGGAATATTAATTAAAGAGTTTAATTAATGATTATGAGGATTATTAGAGCTCAAATTACTGTGGGTCCATTAGGTCCCCTTGCTGGCCCGATCGATTTAGGTAACAAGGGTCACGGTTAATTAATTGGATTGTCCAATTAATTGTGTTACAAAAGTGACACATATATTCGGGAATTAATTGAATAATGAGATTATTTAATTAATGAATGTTAATAGTTAAATTAATTAAATAATTAGATTATTTAATTATATTGATAATTATGAATAATTAACTATTAATTGGAGGGTGTTAGTTGATATATGGATTTAGGTGATGATAAAATAATAGGATTATTTTATTTTACTAAATCTTTTATCTAAGTATTTGAATTTAAGTTTAAATTTAAAATATTTATTATCACTTTTAAGATATTATATATATATGAAAATGATAATTAAAAGATATATATCAATTATAACACAAGAGATTGCATTAGATGCAAACAAAGTTGATTTTGTTTTGTTTTTGGTGTGTATTTGATATACATTAAAAAAAGGAGAAAAAAAAGGCATGAGTTTTGTATGAGATTCAATTTATGTGTGCATGAAATCAATACACCAAATTGAGAAGAAATGGTTTTTCAAGTATTTCTTTACATCCTCTATTCAAGTTCCTAAGACCGTGACGCCCACAAATGCAGTTATCAGTCCTGGGAGATAGCGAGGAAGATCGAGTGGTTCAGACAAGAGCATAACATAAAGTGAATGAGCTTCCAAACATTGATATGTTCTTCGTCTGATTTTATATCGATTTCAATTTCCTGTGTTTACATATTGTATGTATTAATTTCGAAAAATAATTACGATCCCAAGTTCACTGGTCCCAAATACAGATTGTGATCTGTATAAAAATTATAAAACCTAGTTCCGCTGCGTGACCGGTGAACGGGGTTCCAACAAGTCCTTCGGTCTTTTTATCGGCCGTCCCCTTTGTGTGAATGTTCCCCTTTTTCACGATGCTCTGCCCTATCTCTTCCGAATTTTTAGGGTGCTCTTAGAGTGGTTTCCACTATTTTAGAACATATCATACGATCCTTGGCCACCACCTACGTAGAGAGAAGAATTCACTATGTCGAGAATAATTACACACACAATCTCTCTTGCACTCTTGTAAGCTTAATTGGGTGTTATTAGGGCCTATTTATACATGCATAAAACCTTAAATCTTGGTGTACAAGTTATGTAAGTTCCCGTAATGGAACCAAATTCTATTTCGTTGGAATCGTATTGTTTTCTTTCCTGTTTTGCATTGCTTGTATTTTAATTGTGTTAGATCTCTTGCCAGATTTACAATTTGATATCTATTAGGAAGCTTGTTTCCTTATCTAGATATACTTCGAGCTGTCTTACTCAAGTCGGATTCTTTCTCCACGTATTAGAATCGTAACTTTATGAAATTTGAGTGCTACCCAGGTTTCATGCAGCCGACCATCTATCAAACTCGACCAAATTTACTTTCCCCAATCAGTAGTTTTACTTGATCATTACCTTTCTCCCGACCGTCTTGGCAATCCCGATCGGATCTTCATCTTCTTATCCGATCATTTGCGTTAACTTGGTCGGGGGTTTGATGAGTTTTCTTTTGTCAACTTGGGGTTGGTTCGATCTAGTAGACTTTTTATGATGTGACACCCCTGACTCTTATCTTTTACTGACGTGTCATATCCTCCAAAATAGGTAATAACATATGTGCTTCACTGAAATTTCCAATCAAAACAAAATAAAAAGAATCGTGAAGATGTAATACAAATTTATGTAAAACAGTATATTATATTGAAAGAAATTTAATGTGTAACTTTCATTGTTTGCTGCATTGAAACCACAAGTAGGAGCTGTTTGAACGTGCAACAAGCAATAATAATATTTATTTAGATATGTTGATTGTGATTTTTGGATCAATTAAAGTTTACCTTGCGTCGCACAAATAAACATAAATAAGAAGAAACAGTAAGCTACAAAAGAGAGAGAGAAGGTAAAAGAAGAGACAATATTTTACGCGGTAAAACCCCTATGTGGGGAAACGTCCACGGTTGCCGGTAACGATGAGAAAAATTCACTATGTAGAAGATGATTACAACACTCAATCTCTCTCGCACTCTTATAAGTAGAAAATACGTTAACCCTTCAATGAGAGTGTTATTAGGGTCTATTTAAACATGTATAGAATCCTAATTCTTGGTGTACAGGTAAGACATGTTCCCATAATGGAACCTAATTCTAACTTATTGGAATCGTATTAATCTATTCCTTGTTTTTTGATTATATTTTAATGGTATTAGGTCTCTTGCCTAATTTGCACCTTGCTATCTATAAAAAAGTTTGTTTCCTTATAAAAGTGTACTTCGAGATGTCTTGTTTGGGTCAGATTCTTCTTCTGCGTATAAGAGTCGTAACTTTATTAAATCTAAATATTGTCCATGTGTCAGTCAGTTGATCATCTGCCAATCACCAACCGAAGTCCCATCCCTCGACCGGTGGTTTCCTCCGATCACAGGATTTGCCCTATCATCTGTGTCATCTTAGTCGGGGGGCTTATGGGCCTTCTTCGGTCAACTCAGGTTGGTTCGGTTTGGTTGACTTTTGGTGACATGGCACCTCCGACCCTTGTCTATTGTTGACATGTCATACCATATGAATCACACCAATAACAATACCCACTTAAACATACAAGACCGAGTATCTCGTTCCAAAAGGGAACCTGCTCGGTAAAGTGTGTTTAATGTGGTATTCTCTTTTGTCTCGTAGCTCGTTAATACGTATTAATGCTTAATAGCTAAGCATTAATCCTAACTACATTTGTTTCGGTTGACGTGAAACTTTTCAAATTTCAAATGGCACATGATTTTAGGGGCACCTACCCCCACTCTCGCACATTGTGCTTAATGAAATTTTCATGCCCTGGTGATGTCATCCACTTATATATATATATATATATATATATATATATATATATATATATATATATATATATTTCGAAACTTTTCCATTTCCCTATAATGACCTTATAGATTATTTTGCAAAAAACCCTAAATTTGTTTTTCTCTCAAAGTCTTTAACTTTCTCTTCTCTGATGGTTCGTGCTTCGTCGCTTTCACCAATTTTTCACGTATGGATTTTACTCTCTGTCATCAATATTTTGAACTCCTTAATGCTAGGCTTGGATCTATACCCCACTATCACACGTACAGTCCTTCGTCTCAACCTGTTGCTCTAAATATAGATTTTTCCATAGCTAATTCTGAGTTTGTTACTTCATTTGCCAACCCTCATGCTTCTGCCTCTGTTAGGGCTTGTCCAGATATGTCAAGAACAACGAGTTCAAGGCAAGTTGCTAGAGCCTTACCTAGGGAAACTACTCATCCTGCGAGTGATTTGAAGATAACCTCGTAAAAACTGAAGAATGAGGAGGTTCCAAGAGAAAGACAAACACGCATGTTATAATTTTATGCTGATCATCCAAGTGCCTTTGACTATGAAATATATGTGGTGACTGATGATGAACTTAGAAGGTTCAGGGATAGTTTCGATATCCCTTATTCGGTTTAACTTATCCCCAACGTCGAACGTGCTGTATGGAACCCACATTCGGGTGCTGTCGCTTTTTCTGGGGCCATGATGTCTTCTAGGGTCACCATCCCTATTAAGCTTTTTATCACTCGGTTGTTGGCCAATGCGGGCAATGCTCCTACACAACTAACTCCCAACTCCTATCGGGTGCTGATCAGCTTATAGCACATGTGGAAGAAGATCGGGGCTAAATACCTCACGACCCTCCAAGAAATACGTAACTTCTATACCCTTAGTCAATCTGATGCTGGAGGAACTTTTTATATGCAGTCAACTTCTTTAAATTGTTGAATTCCTCATAGTTTTGAGGATAAGCCTGCCTCTCCCACCCGCAAAGACTACAAAGGCTTAATCTGAGGCTTTCCTTCTTTAAATAAGTACTGGAAGAACATATGGTTTTTCGTCCGAGATGGCTGGGGCGAGGTCGTGGTGGTCGATCCTAACCAACCGTTAAACAGAAATATTGTCTCGAGGAACTTTTACAGCCCGAGCTATGAAATAAGGCTGCATCTGTGATGACTCAGATCCAAGCTGTCACGGTTATCAAAGAGGCCCAAACTTCTTAGGAGGTCAGGGACCGTCGTAATTTGTATGCTGAGAAGACTATGATCAAGTTAGGTATTTTCCCAGCTATCTCTGCCAAGCCCAAGTGCTGTAAGTCTTAACTCCCTTATGGCTCGCTCTTCTTACTCTTTTTTATTATTTTTCATTGGATTTTTTTTAGTGTTCGAAATGGACATTTTTGCTGGTGAGCAAGCCGAAAAGGCTAAGAAACTCGATCGGGTCGGCACAAAGGAGGCTGTTGATCTGGTGGCCCAAGGAATCGTACCCCCTGAGCATGACTTAGTGGAACATATATACAAGCCTCACCCCAATGCTTTGATGGTACCTACTAGGCATACTGAAGGGAGTGAACGTGATGTTCTTGCTAGAGAAAGTGGAAGAAGGCTCTCCATGGATAGATCCACTAGGGTGATGCCCACCAATGAGAGATCTGACCATGACAGATCCAGTCGGGATAGGTCTAGCAGAGATAGGCCGAGTAGAGGGAGGTTCAGTAGAGAGGAATCTGGTGGAGAGGCTCCAGATGGAAAAATGGCCAAGACTGTAGAGGGGTCCTCCTCCCTCGTGGCCATCCGTAAATAAATGGAGGCTCCACGTGTTGCTCTTCCAATGGTTTCCCAGTCGAGGTTTGATCCTATTATCCTTGATACGGATGACGAGGATGATCAGAAGACCATAACTGACTTAATTTCATGGGACCAACGATCAAAGAGAAGAGGTGACCGTAAATCCACAACATCTGCCCCCTTTCATCTGCTCATACTGTGACAACTGAGCTATGCCCGACAGGAGCTGGTGATACGGCTGCACCACAACAAACAACTCCTTTTATTCATCCTAAGCTATCTCGAGAGCAAGGTGATCCTCCCGTTGAACATGCTCCTGTCGATCCACCCGAACAACGTCTGAGGAAGGTCCATATGCAATTTTCTGTCAAATGTCAGACAATTTTCACCGACTCTGAATCCGATCATCATGGCCCTAACTCGGAGGATTTTTTCATTGATGATGATGTACTTGATGGCACTAAAGAGCATGCATCTCTTGAACTGGACAAGTCTGGGATCTCTTCAGATGCTGCGGTTGCCAATTTGGTAAGGGATACTGGGACCAACCATGCAAGAAGTGCCCCTACTAATGCACATCTTATGCCTCTTCACCAGGATAGTGTAAGTAAAGGCCAAGCTTCTGAAGTGCAGGAACTCGAGGCCCTTATAACAATCATTTAGTTTGAAAAGAGCGGTGAAATTTTAACGGCGTAGAGTGTCGCAGACCCATCCCTTCCAGCAGTACCTCCGACCATTTCCACTCTTGGTCTTGATAGATCTTCTTCATTGGCTTCAATGGTTGCTCCTGTATCTAGGTCCTCTCTGCCTTCCAGTTTGAGTAATTCTCTCAATGACCTCTTTTCCATTTTTCGCACTATGTTAGCTGGTGAAGTGTACATCGGTGATGGCTACTGGAAGGAGGCTAGAGCTACTAGTATCTCTGAACGGATCCGTATAATCTTCAATAATGGATTTTATTTGTAAGTGTCTTCTACCTTTATCTTCAGCTTGTATGCACCAATAATCTTACTTTTCATTTTATCTTTTTATCAGGCGGTGAAAGAGCTGACCCGGGCCTTGACCGATTAGAAGAAACAAGCTATAGAGATATCCCGGTTGAAGAAGGTATTTGATGAAAAGGATGATGCCCTGAAGTCTTCCACAACCAATGTGTCCAAGGTCAAGCAATATAAAGAAAAGTTAATGAATCGTGCTGCAACTGATGTCGCTTTCAGGAACACAATTTCTAATGTTCAGAGGAGGGCCTTCACAGAAGTAGATACTCTCCAGGAGCAGACCACAAAGAATGTCGAGCTAGAAAAATAGGTTTCGAGGGCTGAGCTATAAGGTGCTGAGGTCTAATCGAGGGAAGCGCAGGTAGCCCGAGATACCCTAACCTCTACCTAGCAGGTCATGCTTAAGTAGTAGCAGACATCTGAGGAGGCTCGGCTCAAATAAAAGCATTTGGAAAAAGATTTGGAACAATAACATGTCACCATGGATGTGCTCTCCCAGAAGGCCAGATTAGCCCTCGAAGTCCAAAACATAGATTGTTATAAGAGATCTCCAGCTTTCGAGGCTGAAATGCTGAGGAAGTTCGAGAGGGTTAGCCACCGCTTGGATGTTCTTCTATGGTAAGGAGAGGTTTTCGGGGGAGACTCACCAAAACTGGGATATGACTATCAAGAGGCACAACGATGAGTACCTAGAAGCCATAAAGAACTAATAGATCAGATGGAAGTCTTATTGTAGATCAATCGGGAAAGATATCCACCCTATGCACCTGGAGCTTCCTTTAAAGTCCTCTCTGGTGGCTTTCCATGATGGTGAGGTGAGTGGCGCCCTGATGAAAGGGATTGATGTTTGCCTCTTGCCTGATATAGATTACTCTTCTTTCATGGCCGATGACCCGGAATACGATATTAGTCGGCCAGATTTTAGGGATTTGACCAAGTGATAAAGAGGTGAAGATCTTTCTTCTGGTGGATCCTGGATCGGAGGTCACTTGAGTACGTTAGATGCTTAGATCTGATGCCTTATTTTATGCCAGCTTTACTCATGTAATCTCTGATCAACATTTTTGTAACCTCTTGATCTTTTTGCATGAATAATACCACTCTTTATTTTTATTTTGTTATCGCTTGCATTTAGTCGAATGACTCAGTAAGAACCAAATACTTTGCTATCCGGTCGGGATCACTCGGCCGCTCAAACTGTACAATTATCGTCGAGCCGAGTAACTAACTTTTTAACCGAGCAATTTACGAATGGCAATAGTCATTGCTAACCTGAACTTCATACATTACTCTGCACCAAGTTAACTTACTTAGCTATAACTAAACCCTTCCACACGACAAGGATCATTCTGTAATATAATCGTCTATTTACTGTCTTGCTGAATTGAGTAACCCACCTTTGACCAAACCATTTACGCCTGGTGAGGGCTTATTTATTAGCTTAAGCTATATGCGCCATACCGCATTAAGCCAAGCCCTAACGTCAACCAAGTATCTGTATGTGGTCTGGTTCGTTCAAAAACATAAGTTATTTTTTCTAATAACGTTACGCAATACTGGCTTTAGCCTGAATGACTATCTAGCTTTTCTACTGCTTCACTGCTTTATCGCCAAGTAGGGGTTCTTTTATGGACCATTTGCATGTTATCTAATTTATAGACACTTGTCTTTTATCTGTTGATCAAGATTCTTTGCAATAAGGTAGCTTATATTATACTAACTTTACCATTGCTTAGATTTTATTGGCAACTAGTTTAAGTATAAATATTTTATCCCCTATTCAACTCTTGGTGCATCCCATCAGTTACCTATGGCCTGAAAGCTCCTTAACAATGTTTCATTACACCTAGTTAGTTTTGGTGAGTATGCACTGCCTATGCAGCATATGCTTTTGGCCCTCTCACTATGCCTCCCGGGCACTCATATTAAGTAGTTTTTAGGTGCCCAAGGGTTGTTTTGTGAACGAAAGCAAATTCAGAACACTTTCATTGACTTCTTGAAATGGTTCTCTCAAGGGGATTTTTATTGAATGATAAAAAAGAGACATCAAAAAATCAGCTAATCATTAAGAACAAAACAAACTAATTTCTAACTAAAGAGAAATATCTAGAAATAAGAGATCTTTAGAAGTATAACATCTTTAGGTATTGAGCATTGCACTGACTGGGTAGCTCACCCTATTCTGGTCTAGTAAGGTGATATGCTTCATGACTGGCCAATCCAACCATCTGGTATGATCATGTTGATCTCTCATTTGTGTTGGTCGACACCCTATTGAAAACTAAATCCCCAAGCTGGAATATTTTTACTCATGAGTTATAGTACCTGGTTACCCTTTGTTGATAGGCAACATTCCTTATCCTCGACAGGTCCCTTCTTTCCTTCAACCCATCTAGGTTATGTTCTAACATTTCCATATTTTCCTCGAAGTGTTGTACCTTTGGTGAATTATGAACTACTTCGACTGGGATTATTATTTTTTTCCCAAATGCTAGTTAATATAGGTCTTCCCTGTCGAAGTCCTTTCCATGGTCCGATACGTCCACAAGACTTCATGTAGCTTATCTGCCTAATTTCCTTTCTTAGTGTCCAGCTTGGTGTTCAGAGTATGCTTGATTATTTTATTCACTGCCTCAATCTGGCCATTGTTTAAAGGGTGGGCATGCCTGGCGTACTAATTCCTTATGCGGAAATCCTGGCATATTTTCCTAAAATTGTCACTATCAAACTGGGTTTCGTTATCTGTGATTATTGTGATCAGAATTCCAAATCGATAGATGATGTTCTTCTTAACAAAACTAGTCATGTTAACTTCGGTTATATGCACTAGTGCCTTTGCTTCTCCCCATTTTATGAAGTAATCTACGGCCACTATAACATGTTTTGCTATTCTCTAAGTCGCTGTTGGTATCGAGCAAATCAGATCTAACCCCTATAGCTAACGACCAGGGCGATGTCAAGTTCTTCGTTTGCTTAGACAGTCTTTTAATTTCATTGGCTATCCTCTGGCAGTTACCATACTGTTCTACGACTTCCTGAGCGTATTGAACATGGTCGACTAGAAGAAACCTTGTCTAACAGTCTTGTGCTCTAAGTTTTACCCCCATGATGATTCATACACACCCCTCTATGGATGCTTTCCAATATTTGTCTTCCTTCTGTCCGACAGACACATCTCTGTAAAGCCTTCGAGAATCTTCTCTTGTAGAGCTCTCCTCCGAACATTAAGTATCTGGTGGCTCTGTATCTGAGGCACTTTGCTTCATTCATCTATGCTGGGAGTATTCTATATTCTACGTACTCCCCAATCAGGCTCATCTAGGTGGCCTGTCTTTCTATGACCATCCTTACTTTTGATCCTACTTCTTCATCCTCGATGCTTGGTCTTTTGAGGTGGGCAACCGGGATAGTCTTTGACTGTATGCTGACTGTTGCTGAGAAAAAACTTTGACCAAGTGTCAGTCTTCTAATTCTTTTCCCTCAGAGTTGGAGTAATCCTACCTGCTTTCCCCAATAGTACTATGCCTATTTCTAGATAAACGGTAATGTTGCCATCTTTGGCTTGATACTCATCCAAGATCTGGTTCACCACTACCTCTGAATCATTTTATATCTCCAGCTTATCCGCCCCTAGCGCCGTGCAAACACTGAGACCTGCCAAAAGTGCATCATATTCGGCCATGTTGTTAGAGGCTTTAAAGTTAAACTGTCAGGCACATTTAACCTGATCACCTTCCGAGGTGGATATTACTATGGCTACCCCACTGTCGTGTGTGTTTGACGACCCATTTGCATGCAGTTTCCAGGCAAATTCTTCTTCTTCTTTTTCCCTTAGCAGCTTGGTCACCTCGCTATTCGTCTCAGCAAACTCAGTGATTAGGTTGCCGACGATTTGCCATTATATTGAGGCTCTTGGCAGGTATGTTATGTTGAATTCACTTAACTCTATTACCCATTTGGTTAACTATCCATACACTTTTGGTTTAGACAGAATCTGCTTCAGCGGGCAGTCCATGTAGACTTCTATTTTGTGACCTTAGAAATAAGGTCTCAACTTTCTTGCAGCTGTAACCAAGGCTAATGCCATTTGCTCAATTGTTGAGTATCTGGTTTCTGTTGGCAGTAAAGCCTTGCTTGTGTAATACACTGGCCTTTGTACTCTCTTATCCATCCTAACCAACACTGACCCTGTTGCCACGATTGTGATTGACAAATATAGATAGAACACCTCTCTGCACATGGGTTTGGATAGGATTGGCGTTTTTCTTAGAAACTCATTAATCTTCCGGAAGGCATACTCACATTCATCACCCCATTCTACCCCTTTTGCCATTCTGAATTTCTTTGTAAAAGGGCAAGCATTTATCCGTTGACTTGTTAATGAATCGATTCAGGGATTCCAAACAGCCTGTTAGCCTAAGAATTTCTATCAAGGTCCTTGGGGATCTCATCTCCTCGAGCGCTTTTATCTTCTTAGAGTTTACTTCGATTCCCCTATAATGGACTTGGAAAGTAAGGAACCTTCAAGAGAGCGCCTCAAAAACACACTTCTTTGGGTTGAGCTTCATGTTGAATCTCCGTAATACCCCGAATGTCTCTCTGAGATATGCTACATGCTTTTCGGATGTTGTGCTCTTGGTCAACATGTCGTCCACATATACCTTCATATTTCCGCCGATCTGTTGGACGAACATCTTTACCAGTTTCTGGTATGTTGCCCTATCATTCTTGAGACTAAAAAGCATTACTTTATAACAGTATAGCCCTTGGTCAGTTGTAAAGGAGGTTTTTTCTTCATCTGGCGCGAACATCCGGATTTGGTTGTACCCTGAGTAAGCGTCCATGAATCTCAGCAGTTCATGGACGACCGTTGTATCTAGGGGTGTCAATACGGATTAACGGGTCGGGTTGTGGACAACCCGAACACGATATGATTATTTAATGTGTCAGACCCCTCTGACCCAAACACAACACAAAAAAAAACGGGTCAACACAAACACGACATGAATAACCCGTTAAATTAACGGGTTCGACGGGTCGTGTCAAATGACCCATTTACTGGATCCATTTACACTACCCATTTGACCTGTTCAGATTAATTTCACTAAAATACATTATAAATAAAACAAGTAATAAAATAAAATCAATTCTCAAACCAATACCACAAATACAAATGATAATCAAGTGAATATACATTTTGCTCTTGAAGTCATGGAGATGCTTGGAAGCTTGCCAATGATGACCTAAGCTACCCATTACACAATCATCCCTAATGTGGTATGGCTTGTCATGAAATAAGCCAATCATAAAATTGAGGTCCTTACAATCTCCCCCTTTTGCTATTTCATGACAAAACAACCACTTACAAATAAATCCTTACAAAATAAAAAATAATGATATTGATCAACAAGTAATTCTATGTTACAATAAAAGATACCTAAGAATCTAAGTCTTCAAAATCTTTATTCTCTTCGTAAATCATCATAACTACACACAATAGCAAGAAAACACTGTCCAAGAACAAGTGCAAGTAAGGTGAACAAATATAAAAAGCAATTGCACTTAATAAATCATTAAAAACAAATGCATGTACAATGCTCCCCCTAAATGGGTTACTCTCTCTCAAATGATATCTCCCCCAAAGCATAACCAATGCTCCCTCTATAGTTCTTAAGACTTCTCTCACTTTTTGTCATGAGATAGGCAAATGAGCTCCCTCTATCGGATGCTTTAGTAAAGAGAGCTAGTAACACAATTACGATGCATAATCATATAAATAAATTTATGCAACATAAGTAATTGAGAGAGATTCAAGGAGTTTGATTTAAAGAAAAATGTGTGATAAAGATGCTTTGCAAGCAAGACATATTGCATTCAAATCTAAAACAAGTGGTATTAGGCAAAATAAATATCAAAAAGGTTTCCAAAAGAATTCAAACCAATTTGTTCCCTTTTTTCATAAGCAAACAAGATATAGTTTCAATTTTTTTGAAAATAAAGCAACTATATCAATCCTTAAAAGCAAATCAAGACATGAGAGACTATTGCACCATTTTTTATTTTCCCAGATAATTATCCGTACGATAGTAGTTTTGTTTCACCATTAAAAAAAGAGAGAAGACTAATTTGGATATAAAATCCTTATTAATTGCATAGATACAAGATCCTTATTGATTAGTCTTCTCATTTGCACTCACACACAATTGCATTTAAAGCAATCAAACTCAACTCATGCATATCATTTTAAGCATGCCACGGAGAATAATTATAGGTCATTCAAATGTACTTTCCCAATTAATTCTCCTAGTCCAAAAATGCACGTTTGAACATAAATATGACGTGGATTGCAAACAAAGCAATGGTGCACACTTATTAAGAAAAAACATATAAGCATATATGTGCAATCAAGAATCTCAAGCAATTATCATAAGAGCATTAAACTAATTAAGTTTTTGCATATTGCAAATCAGGCAAGTTCACTCTCTTTGCTTGAGCACCGCAAATTGGGTCAAATCCAACCAAGTCAATGAGAGGATGAGCTTCTATAGACTTACCGAGTCCAAAAGACCTAGTTGCATCTACATGTGTCTCATGGGCATGATGGCAAGCGGGTTCATTCTTTCTAACCCATGTAGGTTCCACTTTTTCATTTCTAGTTGTCATACATATATTTCTAAAAATCCTTGGCTCATGCATACTTGCCCCTTTTTTCAATCGTTTTTCTTACATGCTTTTTAATCTACACCTCTTAATGTATTTAAAGCAATTTGGTCTTAAGTGACCATTCATACCACAAAAATGACAAGTAGGTACAATGTAAGAATTTATACCATTGCATTGTGTTCTCATCGAGGCATCTTTGATGATGCACCAGTTGGCTTCTCTTTGGAACTTGAGCCGATTGATGGCATCTTTGTGGTCAAGATTCTTGAGATGATTGAGCCGGTTGATCTTGACTCCTTGTTTGGTCATGCTTCTTGTGATCACCTCTTTTTCTCATAGTTGGTTTGTTGGAGGAGGTGATTGACATCTCAAGAACTTGTCCTTTCTTCTTAAATTGCCTAGGCTTTGGTTGAGTAGCCAAGGCTTGTGTGGAATTTCCTTGAGTTGAAGGTTGCTTTGATGAAGCCTTACTTTAGCCTTGAGCTTGAGGTTGTTTGACCTTGGTCTTCTATAATTCTTCAAGGTACATCATTTTTCTTTCCTTGACAATCTTCAATGAGTTCTATTTGTTGGTAAGTTCATCATTCATTGCGTTCATCCTTTGGTGGCAATCTTCAATCTCTTTCTCGTACATGGACACATCAATGGAGGTCACTTGCTCCATGGTTTTCAATTTGGAGACAATAATGGAGGTGTCTTCCATTTGGTCATCCATGATCTCTTTGTACCGATGAAGTTCATTTTGACAATTTTGTTTGCTTTCTTCAAGGGTACAGATCTTTTCTACCGAGGAAACCTTCCACGATCTTGAAGTCTCATTCCTCTTGGAGAGCCCTTCATTTTGCTTCAAAACTTTGAGAAGGGTCACTCGATATTCCTCAATTGAGTCAATTCCCTCTCATTAAGGCATTTACCTTGGTCACTTGTTGCCACACCAACGTTTTCCTCTTCTTTAGGATCAACATTTACGACCTTGCTTCCTTCTTCACCTTCTACATCTGAAGCCCCAAAAGCTGTGAAGTTAGGTATAAACTCTTCACATTTCTTGAACAAGGTCTTCTAGTTTATCTCATTCACTTTACATTTCATTCTCTTCTCCTCCTTCACAATGGAGGTCATACTCTTCTTTTGAGATTTTAAGAATCTCTTAAATCTCTCAACCATAAGAATTATCTCCTCATCGAAGTCATATGTCTCCCTCTCAACATTAGAGGTCACCAAAGCAAATCCCACTCTAAGTGTTTCACTCTCAGACATGGTGTTTAGTAAATGAATGAGTGTAAATGAAATGCAAAGATCAAAATGCACAAAAATACAAGACACACAACCAAGAGCTTGGATTACCTAAGTATGTCTAGGAACCCGCTCTGATACCAATTGAAAACTCCCTAAAAACATGTGTCTAATAACCTAGGGGGTGAATAGGTTTTAATCAAGTCAATTACAAATATTTCTTGATTAGTCAATATTCAAAATTCACCCAATAAAACAAACATACAACATCAAATGTAAAGTGCGGAAAATAAAATGAACACTTGATCCTAACATGGAAACCCTCAAAATGGGAAAAACCACAGGCTGATATGTGTGCCACACATCTGATCCTCAAATCCACTATTGAATGAAAGTTTACAACCTAGTTTGACGTTCCATCATACCCTCCAATTTCTAACCCTTTCACTCTACCCAGAAAGCCTTAATAATGATTCTTGATCACCATGCTTGTACACTAACCAATTAGTCACAAGACTTAACCTCAATGAAGAGTCACAAACAACCTAAGTGAATATAATGAAATATTGAAACATGTAAGTAGTGCTAGGCTACACTAAATGTGTTGGGAAAAGTGCCCTAAGAACACATGTTGTTATTTTTTTTGCTGAAATAATAATTGTGTTGACATTTCAATTTATATTTGTGTACATTTAATGTTATTAATATTATATTAATAACATAAAATTCTATGATTATTAAATGTAATATTAAACCTAGTATATAAGTTGTTATATAAATGAGGATTATGTTTAATATAATAATCTTAATTGTAAGTAGTTGATAATTAAAGTTGGGATATTTGATTAATTAAAATTACTAGTACGGTTCATTCCTATTAAGAATGGAACAGTTTTATCCGAACTGTTGATGTGGTGACACTAGAATGAAGGTACTTTGTATATTAAGATTATACAAGACGTGGACACGATAAATTGGAATCTTTAATAATCTCCGTCTTGAAACAAAATATTCTCATTTATCAAAAGGATGGTCATATATGGAACGATCTTAATCCTGAGTATTTAACAAACTCCTACTTGTAGAGTTGTGTCCTTTGACTTACTCGGTATAGTTTGCTCATATTGCCAAACCTAAAACCTTGTATCTTAGAGACATAATGATATATTTAGCTGGGAATGATAATATACAAGATGGAATCCATTCCTTCTTAATTGAAGCAGACAAACAGTTCTCTTGAGTAAATGATTCGGGTCTTGAACAATAGAGTGCTCAATTCGTGATAAGATCATAAATAATTGTTCATTAAAGAATCGCGGGCACTCAAGGATAAAGATGTAATTGAGAGGCCAACAGACTTGAACCTAGCTCATATTACGAACTGTTTATGAAGGATTGATCTGTATGCAATGATTATATCAGTGGACTGTTCGATTCCTATTCGAGTAATTAATTCTATAATGACAAGAGTGCAATTCTAAGTTTTTAGTGGAATAAATCTGGAATTAATAAATCTAATATTTAATTAAAGAGTATGATTAAATATTAAAGATTTTTTGGAGCTTGAAATTATAGGTTCATGTGTCCCCATGTCATCTCCATAACACTATATTGAATATCAAGGTATAATTACTAATGAGGCTCAGTGATTATTTAATCATCTATACATAAATGAGTTTATGTATTGTTTTATTGATTAAATAATATTTGATTATTTAATTATATATATATAATAATAATTAGATTATTTATTATATATATAAAATACTAATTTAATTATTTAATATATATATATTCTTTGTTTTAGGTTGGTGGTGGTGACTTTGTGCACCACCCACCGCAATTTTTTTTTTAAATTTTTGTTATATAAAGAGCTTGGCTCTTGTCAATGTAGGTGAAGAAAAATTACTAAGAGTAAAAAGCAAAGGCATAAATACTCTCATGAATTCTTCATGCTTTGACAATGTAAACAATTTTTATGTTTTTTTTTTCGTTACATACATTAAAACCATTGTTGAATCCAGACTTCTACTCTGTGCCTGTTTATGCCACCCATCCTATCTCTCTCGTTTTATAAAGATCACAAAAAAGAAAAAAAGAAGAAGAAATTGTTCTTGTTTTTTTGTGTGAGAAAGATGAACAAAGAAGAGTTCTTGGTACTTTCCAAAGATATATATATAGAAAGAAGATAAAGTTCTTTAAATACTAGCCTCTAAAGAATATTGTGAGAGAGTCTCTAACTATTTTTCTTGATATCTCAAGAGTTGAGTACACAATTTGAACAGAAATTCGAGAGTCGAAATTTTCTATTGAATACCAAGACGCCCACCCGCTGGCTTTTTTGTGTTGGAGATTCGGTGTGGAAGAACTTGGTTCGAGGAAATCACGAAGATCCTGAAGTGGAAGAACTTGAATCAAAGGAATCACGAAAAGTCTACAAGGGTAACGATTTCTTTCCCTAATATTTATAGTTAAATATTAGAATCAATATAATCACAATGATCCGGCTAAAACGGTTTTGTTTTTATGAATTTTTTTGAAACAAGGCCCACCGCCCTTACGCTGCGCAGATGCCAGTTTCCGGTTTCCGGAACCAACAAAACGCTTATCTAGAAGTTCAAAGATATTAATAAATGCAATTTCTAAATATCAATGTCTAACTGCAAGTGCAAGAAGACCTAACTAGATATAGTTATGAGAGACTAATATCTAGTTATCAAATAAAAGCCAATCAACAAAAGTTGTCATGAACATAACAAGGAACAATCAATGCAATTAACAAATGCAATCAAATAGACCTAAACACTATCCAAATGCAAAGTATAAAGATTTAGCTAAAAGGGAAAAATTGTCCTAATTGCTAGCTATCCAAAACAATATTCTCAACTAACAACCAACATCACTAGCATGTCATAAGAGCTTTTAAACACAAGATCATGCATTTAATTTGCAATAAAAGCTAAACCTAGACATAAATGTCATAAGAATGAAAAGAAACAATCTAGAACATGTAAAAGTTACCTAGTGAAGAAACATATGAAGACCCATGCTTGGAAGATGAAGAATGATGCTAGATGTGCATGAATGTGAGTTTGGTTGAGTAAAAAAATGTTCTTGGAGCTCTCTCTCTAGGAGTCAATTTATCTCTCTAAAGAATTTAATTTCAGAGTTCTAGGTCTGATTTGGAAAGAAGATGATATATATATATAGATATATATATATATATATATATATGTATATATGAGGTATAAAAATGAGCTGCACAATAAAAGACGTTTTAGCCCAAATCAGGTTTTTCGTTACATGTTTCGCACCATGGTCATGCGAAAAGTTATCAAGCGAAAATCACTGTCAATATTTTCGCTACATGTTTCACACTATGATCAAGCGAACAGTACAACGAAATCCACTCTCAACACTCCACCTTGAAATTCAAATGGATCAAAATGTGACCAAACGACTTCGAAACCTTTCGTATAATATACTGTTGGAAATGTATGGAAGTCTACTTTCTACTTGAATTAACAAAATATGATTTGGATAACTGTAGAAAACGTCATGGTCAAATGAGTAACCAAAGGTCAGAAACGGACAACAACAGAGATGCCCTATTTTTTGTGGTCACTTTGGAGATTTAAAAACCAATTCAAACGGTCATGAAATATTAAGAATAATATACCTTTGGAAAGGTATGGGTATCTAGTTTGTACAAAAATTTTCAAAACTTATTTTGAAGAATTGTATAAAAATTTATGGTCACAAGACCAAACAAATGTCAGTTTTAAAAAATATTTAAATCATTGAAATCAACTCTTTTGAAACTAGACACCTTACTCCATATAACCAAACCAAGAGAAGAATGAGACATTCTCAAATGGTTACTCAACACGTTAGGACAAGAGCACCATCATGCAAGCGTGGACATTTCCAATCAAACAACGAAAAACAAATAAAGCACACAACAACCACACTACAGACTAAGAATGAAGTGCAAGTGTGATTGTGAGTAAGGATTCACACATAACCAACAGGACACAATTGCATGTTGATACAAATGCATGTAAGAGTGTGTACAATGTGTGAGATGATGCATACATATAATTAATAGACAACACAAATGCAAGATGAATCAAATCATGCTAGAAGTGTGTGTGTGTGTGCACCTAAACTCTTCAAGAGGGAAAGTCAAGTGAATACATATTTTTCTCTTGAAGTCATGCAGATGCTTGAAAGCTAGCCACTGAGGAACCAGGCTACCCATTACACAATCCATCCCCAATGTGGCGTGGTTTGTCATGAAATAAGCCAATCATAAAAGCGAGGTCCTTACAGCTTGAAATTATTATCACATAACTCTAAAGAACACCAAGCATGACAATAATAAAGAGCACTTTAAAGCATAAGATAAGTTGAATTCCATATAGTTGGAACATCTTGCTTCAAACCCATCTTAGAATCCAAAGAAACATTTTTACAACAACCTAAAAATGTTTGCTTTCTCACTTGTGATCCTCTAATATATCTAATACACTCACGGATTTTAAGGACAACCTCATCTATTTCCTTTAAGCCATTTTAAACTATCAAATTAATAATTTGGGCACAATGACGAATGTGTAAAAACTCTCCATTACATACAAGTGCCTTCTTTAAGTTCAATTGAGTTTTCAAAAGATTGACAAATGATTTATTTGATGAAACATTATCCAAAGTTATCAAAAATATCTTCTTTTCAATTTCTCATTCACATAACGGTGTATTAATTTTGTGAGCTAAGGACACTCCAACATGTGGTGGTAACATTATACAAAAATTTAGCACTTTCTTATGTAAGACCCAATTTCCAACAAGAAAATATGTTGTGAGACATAAAAATTCATCGGTATTTATAAAAGTCCACAAATCACATGTCAAACAAATCCTACCGGGAGTATTTTCTAGCATTATTTTTACCTTTTGTTTTTCTCTAGAAAAAAACTTTACCACATCAACTTTCACAGTGTTCCTAGACACTAAAATGACATCATCACACAAGTATTCAATAAGTCTTCTAATCCTTGACCACTCCATAAATTTAAAAGGTAAATCATGAGTAAAAATGGCAGCATATATTAAATCCAGAACTACTTAAGGATCCCTACGGTTAGACACTACCATATCACCTTGATTACCCTTATTCAATAAAATTTGTCTGATATCATGATGTGCAAGCTCAGTGCAAGATTCCATATGTCTCATCATATTACCTATGCCATGAGTACTTTTGAAAAGATATGTCTTACTGCAACCCTTGCATTTGCACCGTAACCTTCCATAGTTACCTTATGGCAGCTTTCCAAATACTTTCCAAACCTTTGAAGTCTCCTTCCTTTTGAGAAAAGGCTTGCTTTGCACAATGTTTTTTCCCTTACCCGTATCACCACTGGTACCTTCTACTTATGTATCAGCATCATACTCCAAGGTAAAATGCTTGTTACCGACTTTATTAGATTTCATAGATGTATGATCTGTAAAATGTGAATCAACAACTAATTCAATCAAAGACCTACCTAAATTACACCTCAAACCGAGAGCATGCAATCACATATATTTCTTACAATTATACAGATGGATCACATACTCACACAGTCACATATCACAGGTTTCTTTGATTTAGGGATTTTTTAAATTGTGGGAATATCTAGAAGTGACTAAACAAGGATTATGTAACCAACTCAATATATAATGTGACAATTTGTTCTGCCCGATTTACCTTTTCTTTCTTTTTAAATTTCTTAATTACAGTTCAAATTAAACTAATTATAAAAGCTCATACGAGTGTGAACTTAAATCAGTAAAAAATTCACATTCATGTAACTAGCATGCAACGGTTTGTTCAAATTCTATATAATACATAACAATACTATGTGAACACAAAAACATGGAGTTTAAATTATACCACAAATTCAGTAGAAAAATGGACCAGACCAGAATGACATGTAAAATAGAAAGACACTCGTATAGACATTGTAAAGGCAGACATTAGGGCATTGTATAGACCGGACTAGAGAGTAGGGACTTAGACAATTTTTGAATGAGATGTAGACAAAAACAGCGAAACGAATACGAGACAAGAAAAAGAAGAAACAAATAGGAACTAAAATTAGAGAGAGATAGATAGACCTATAACAAGAGTCAATATCGGTGATTCGGTGGTGAACTATGAACTAGGAAGTTAAGATGTGAAGAGCAAAGAATGAGAGAAGTGGAAGTGTGATTTGGCGATTCGGTTGGATGTTTGATGGTTGCGGCTACGGCTGGATGAAGAGTGAAGTGTAAAATGTGAAAGGTGAAATGAAATTTAGGTTTATGGTTTCACATCTTAAGTTTATATAGTATAAGCAAAAATTACATAAATGTCACTTAACACTAAAATTACCTAATTGCCCTTACCAATTGTGTCAACCCGTGACCCGTGAGGCATAACCCAAACATGACACGATTATTAAACTGGTTACACGGGTTGACCCATTTACTTACATGACCCGTTTAAGCTCAACCCAAACCCGTAATAATTATGTTCGTGTCGTAACTCATGTTGCCACCCCTAGTTGCATCTACCAGCTGGTTGATTTAGGGTAACGGAAAACTGTCCTTTGGGCACGCTTTGTTGAGGTTGGTGAAGTTTACACATATCCTCTACTAACCGTTCTTCTTTTTTACTAACACCGCATTGGCAACCCATTCGGAGTACCACACTTCCTTTATGGATCCTAACGTAAACAGTTTCTCTATCTCTTCCTTGATCACCTAGCTTCTCTTAGGGTTGAACTGCCTCCACTTTTGGATGACTGGTTTCTGTTGGGATCAACCGATAGAAAATGGAAGATTACCTTTGCATCGATTCCAGGTATGTCCTCATGCTTCTATGTGAACACATCCTTGTATTCTTTCGGTAAGTTGATCATCTTATCCCAACTTTCTATGTCAACCTAAACTCAACCTTTATTGGCTTGTCAGGATTTCCATTATCAATCGTAACCTCTATAGTTGGCTAATCTTCTTAGCTTTTCCCATCTTCGGGAGATGTCTCCCTTGGGTACTGGTCAAACAAGATTGGTGTTTCCGCTCCAGCTTCGCCTTTGTCCATCTTCGGATCGCCCACTTCTCCCTGAAGGTTTATCAGCATTACCAATGGTTATGCTTTCTCTCCGTATGCAACCAGGTTTGCTTTTCTTACCCATTCTTGTTAGCTTTTCATGACGCCTACTCTAGCTTCCGGTGGGAATTTCACCGTTAGAGCATAAGTTTACTGTCACAACTCTTGACTTGCTTAAGAACGGTCGACCCAACAAGGCGTTGTACGTCTAATTATCTATGTTTACAACTATAAAATCCAGTAACACTGTTTTGGTGCATGGATAACTCCCGATCTCAATAGATAGCTTAACTATTCCCAAGGACCTCACCTCTCATCCTCCAAAGCCTCTTAGTTGGACCTTGATTGGCTGAAGGTCTTTCTCTATAGTTTCAGTTGGTTAAACACTTCCATGCTTAAGATATCTACCGAGCTTCTATTGTCGATCGACACTCTTCTTACTTCTCTGTGACCCACATGAACTGACACAACAATCGTATAGTTTGACCTTACCTCCGACATGTGCGTGTCCACCTTGGAGTACACTATCGGGTTTCATCCTTGTTTGAACTTTTTCTTATTGCCAGTGAGTTTACATCTTGATTCTTCTGACCGTCTACGGCCTCCCTGACCTCAGTCACCCTCTCCCTACTGTTACTCCCTGTGTGTGGCCCATCAAAGATGGTGTTGATCACCCTACTGTCTGTACTCTTTTTGGGGCTTCTCTTACTTCTATCGTGTTCCTTTTTCGGGGGGTCCTTGTATTGGTTATCCCCATTCCTCAGGATTATTCTTGAAATACCCTTCTCTGATTAGCTTCTCGATGTAATCCCTCAACTGGTAGCACTTGAAGGTTTTATGTCTGTTCTCTTGATAAAACCTACAATACTTGGTAGTGTCTCTTCTTGCAAAGTTGGACTGTTTAAGGGATTTTTTATACTAGTTCTTATCTTTTATCACATTCAAGATCTCATCTTGTCTCCTGGCCAATGGGGGGTAATTGGTGTACTGCCTTTTAAAGTGTTTGCCACCCTTAGGGCCATCATCTTTGCGTCCGTCCTTGCTCTTTTCCCCATCGCCTTTTTGGTCTCCTTTTATTCTTCGAGTTGCCGTCTTTTGGAATCTGGTTGCCCTTGGGTCAACCTTAATGTATTAGCTCCCCTCCATGGACTATATGTTTTACCTCCGCCGTGGTATATCCTCCGACGTCGTCTAAAAACCTTGCGTACGTGGTCGGTCCCTTCTACCTTAGGCTCAGCGATAAGTGGTTGTATTGTAGACTGTTGATAAATGTGGACACTAATGCGTTATTATTAGGGTTCTGTACTGCTACTACCTCATACGAGAACCTGGTTAGGTAATATTTCAACTTCTCAACCTTCATCAGTTTTAAGGTTGACAAGGCTGATATGGATTTCCTTTGCTGGATATTCCCCATGAACTGCCTAATGAAAACTTGTATAAGTTCCTCAAAGTTCCTAATGGACCCGGTCGTAAGTCCCCCAAACCACTTAGACCCAAAAGCTTCTAAGGTTTGAGGGAACATCCGACACATGAGAGCATCACTATAATCATATTACGCCATCGCGCTTTGATATCTCCTGACATGCACTTATGGGTCAGTGTTGGCCTTGAACTGCTACACGTGCGACATCCTGAATCGTCTAAAAAACGGGTCTGCCTTACTGAATAAGTGAATGAACTACCAGAGTTTCCAATCAACAAGTTTCCTCGGCTTTACATTCGTTCCAAGGCCTCTATTCTTTTGAGAATGACCTCTTGATCCTATTTTGGTTCTCTATGCTGGTCAATTTTTTAGCGAATGGTGAGCTCGCACGGATTCATAGGGACTCGCCCAATAATCTGGGCATCATACGGGTTGCGTCTTCCTACAGGGGTTGGTTCCCTATACCTCATGAGGGTAGCTTCGTCATCACTTGTAATCAAGCGAGACCTTTTCCTCCAACCGTCATGCATATTTACCTGTTCGGTCTGGGTTTCTTCTTCATCATATCTCCCTACATCTTCCCATGAACTAGACTCTCTGTACTCCCTTGTTCCCCAGTCCTCTTGGCGATCGTCCCTTCTAAGTGAATGTTCCCTTCTTTCAAGATGCTCCGCCCTATCTCTCCCGGATATTTGGGGTGTTTCTAGAGTGGTTGCCACTATTTTAGAACTTATCATGGGGTCCTGGGCTACCGCATGAGTGGAGAGATGGTACGGTAAACTCAGGTTGGTAGTAGTCGTTATGTTGATTTCCTATGGGATTCCTAGATCTACCGGAAAGTGTCTGGGAAAATACCAGCAGTTATATATGTGGACGAGCCTATGTCGGGTCTTGCGGACAGTGGAGACCTTGAGGGTAGATCTTCTCAAGCTGTATTAAAATCAGTTGGGTTAGGGATGTTGGCACCACGAAGCATCCGTGATATGTGGAGACTGACTTCTGTCTCTGCTGGTGGTCATAATTGTTGGGAAAAATGCCCTAAGAACAAATGTCGTTAATCTTTCGCTGAAATAATAATTGGATTGACATTCCATTTTATATTTGTGTACATTTAATGTTATTATTATTGTATTAATAACATAAAATTCCATGATTATTAAATGTAATATTAAACATAGTATATAAGTTGTTATATAAATGAGGATTATGTTTGATATAATAATCTTAATTGTCTGTGTGATAATTAAAGTTGGGATCTTTAATTAAATAAAATTACTAGTACGGTTCATTCCTATTAAGAATGGAACAATTTTATCTGAACTGTTGATGTGGTGACATTAGAATGAAGGTACTTTGTATGATAAGATTATACAAGACATGGATACGATAAATTGGAATCTTTAATAATCTTTGTCTTGAAACAAAGTATTCCAATTTATCGAAATAGATGGTCATATATGGAACGATCTTAATCCGAAGTATTTAACAGACTCCTACTTATTGACTTGTGTCTTTTGACTTACTCGGTGTGGTTTGCTCAATATGTCAAACTTAAAACCTTGTATCTTGGAGACATGATAACATACTTAGCTGGGAATGAAAATATACCAGATGGAATCCATTCCTTCTTAATTGAAGTAGACAATTAGTTCTCTTAAGTAAATGATTCGGGTCTAGAATAATGGAGCGGTCAATTTATGATAACATAAATAATTGTTCATTAGAGAATCACGGGCACTCAAGGATAAAGATGTAATTGAGAGGTTAATGGACTTAAACCTAGCTCATATTACGAACTTTTTATGGTGGATTGTTCGATTCTTATTCGAGTAATTAATTCTATAATGACAATAGTGCAGTTCCAGTTTTTTAGAGGAATAAATCAGGAATTAATAAATCTAATGTCTAATTAAGGAGTTTGATTAAATATTAAAGATTTATTGGAGCTTGAAATTACAGGTCCATATGTCCCCATGTCATCTCCATAACAGTGTATTGAATATTAAGGTATAATGACTGATGAGGTTCAGTGATTAATTTAGAATTAATCAGCTATACATAAATGAGTTTATGTATTGTTTTATTGATTAAATAATATTTTATTATTTAATTATATATATAATATATATTAATTTGATTATTTATTATATATATAATAATATTTGATTATTTAATTATATATATATATATATATATATATTTTTAAGTTAGTGATGGTGCCAAAGTCACCACCCACCAACAAGTTTTTATTATTATCATTTTTGTTATAAAGAGCAAACATGAAGTCTTCATATTTTGACAATAAAAATGTTTTTTATGTTATTTTCTTCATACACATTTAAACTAAGTTGAAATGAGTTTTTATTTTTCAAACTTTATAAAGACAATGTTGAAAAACACTCATACTCTATGCTTCTTTATACCACCCACCCAAGCTCTCTCTCGTTTATAAAAGAACCAAAAAGAAGAGAAAGGGTGTTTGTTTTTGGGTGAGAAAAGGGAACAAAGAAGAGTTCTCTGTTCCTTGTAAAAGGATATCTACATAAAGAAAGAAAATAAAGTTTTTTTTATACTAGCCTCTAAAGAATATTGTGAGAGAGTCTCTCAATATTTTTCTTGTTATCTCAAGAGTTGAGTACAAAACTTGAATAGAAGTTCGAGAGTCGAGATTTCTGTTAAATACCGAGACGCCCACCTGTCGGTTCTTTTGTGTTAAAGATTAGGTGTGGAAGAACTTGGTTCGAGAGAATCACTAAGATCCTAAAGTGGAAGAACTTGGATCAAGGGAATCACGAAAATTATACAAGGGTAACTATTTCTTTCCTCTATATTTCCAGCTTAATATTAGAATCAATATAATCACAACAATCCGACTAAATCTATTTTGGTTATATGATTTTTTTTAAAATTGGGCCCACCGCCCTTCTGCTACGCGGATGTCTGTTTTCGGCTCCCGAAACCAACAATAATATTGTCTCTTGCAAGCTTCTTTCTTTTGGAATTAGTTGTTCAAATTCAATGCTAATGAAGGTTCATCCCTTCTTTCTAGCGCCAGTTGTTGAAGGTGGTTTTTGGATCAATTAAAGTTTACCACGCGTCACACAAATAAACGTAAATAAGAAGAAGCAGTAAGCTACAAAAGAAAGAGATAAGGTAAAAGCAAAGACAATATGTTACGTGGTAAAAACGCTAGTGTGGTGAAACGTCCATTGTTGCTAGCAACAACGAGAAAAATTCACTATATAGAAGATGATTACAACCCTCAATCTCTCTCGCACTCCGATAAGCAGAATTTGTGTTAACCCTTCTATGGATGTTATTAGAATATATTTATACAAAGATAGAACTATAATTCATGGTGTGGAAGCAAAGTGAGTTCCTGTAATGGAACAGGATTCTCACTTATTGACAATTTGAAATCATATTATTCTCTTCTTTGTTTTGCATTGATTATATTTTAATGGTATTAGGTCTTTTGCCTAATTTGCACCTTGCTATCTATAAGGAAGTTTGTTTCCGTATCAAAGTGTACTTCGAGATGTCTTGTTTGGGTTGGATTCCATTTCAAGTATCAGAATCGTAACTTTATTAAATCTGAATATTGTCCACGTGTCAGTCAGTTGATCATCTACTAATCCCGACCGAAGTCCCTTTTCCCGACCGGTGGTTTCCCCCGATCATAGACTTTGCCCCGACCATCTTGATGGTCCCAATCGAGTTTTCTTATCCGATCGTCTGAGTCATTTTTGTAGGGGGACTTATGGGCATTCTATGGTTAACTCAGGTTGGTTCGATTTGGTTGAATTTTGGTGACGTAGCACCTCTGACCCTTGTCTATCGCTGACGTGTCATACTGTTGGGGTTTATGCACTAAAGATATAATTTGTAAATGGATTTATGAAATAAATAAAATGAAAAGTTCAATTCATTCTTGTTGTGTTGTTTATTTTATAATTTGTGCATATACTAAACATCCAAGATTGCCAGATGTAATCTCGAACTGTGTATATGAGTGTGATATACGGATGGATACAGTAAGAGACGTGCAATCTAAAGAGTCCAAAGATAGCAAATAAAGCTGGGTACTTTATTTGTGGTTAGTTGCAGTCCATTCTGTAATGTACGGTGATTCTATCCTGAATCATTCATATGGAGATATGAGAATGGAGACACCTTGTATGATGTGATCATATAGGACTGGGCCATAATCTATATGAATCTCTCAACAAGATCCGTTTACCGATGAGATTCATATATATCAACTAATGATGGCTATATGTGGGTGATCTTAATCCTGAGTGTCTTATCGACTCCTTTGGGTTAGATCGTGGTCTTTGATATACCATGGGTGAGGTCGCATGAAGTTCCCGATCAATATGCTCCTTATGTTGGGATTACGGTTTGGCTTGTGGCTGGGAAGGTTTGTACACAATAGTAGAATCCACTCCTTCTTGTGAGAAGTAGATGGTAGTTCCCTTAAGGGTTGATTCGGGGCTTAGACAATATGAGCGCTCTCCTAATTCCGTGAGGAAATATGATTTATTGTCTATTAGAGAATCAATGGTACTTAAAGGATATATGTAATTAGAGGGGTATAACGTATATTATGACACAGCTCTAATTATGAACTATTGTGGTGGATCACACCATGTGTAATAGCTATATTGATGGACACTGAGTTGTATCGATCAGTATAAAAGCGTCCACAGTTGAGAGAGTGCGACTTCGGGTTTTTAGTGGAATAACACCGGAGTTAATAATCAAGAAATATTAATTAAAGAGTTAAATTAATGATTCCGAGAATTATTGGAGCTCAAAATACCGTAGGTCCATTAGGTCCTCTTGCTAGCCCGATTGATTTAGGTAACAAGAGTCACGGTTAATTAATTGGATTGTCCAATTAATTGTGTTACAAAAGTGACACGTATATATTCGGGAATTAATTGAATAATGAGATTATTTAATTAATGAATGTTAATAGTTAAATTAATTAAATAATTAGATTATTTAATTATATTGATAATTATGAATTATTAATTAACTATTAATTAGTTGATATATGGATTTAGGTGAAGATAAAATAATAGGATTATTTTATTTTTACTAAATCATTTATCTAAGTATTTGAATTTAAGTTTAAATTTAAAATACTTATTATCACTTTTAATATATTAGATATATTTGAAAATGATAATTAAAAGATGTATATCAATTAATAACACAAGAGATTGCATTAGATGTAAATTGGTTTGTGCACATGAAACATTAGTCAAAAGAAGAATTTACATAGGATGCAAATACTTGATACACACATAATATATATATAAGGTTTTTTTTTTTGACATTAAGTCACATGCATGATGCATCAGGTGAATCAATTGGATTAAAAAAAAAAGAGGTTTTGGCTCGGTGCGTGAAACAAAACAAAAGGGGTTTTGTGTGCAGTGAATATATATATATATATATATATATATATATATATATATATATATATATATATAATGATATATCTTGTTTCATATGTGTGTGTGTTTTTTTTTGAAACACAAAGAAGAAAGAGTTTCTTTAATTCTCTCTACATCCTCCATTCAAGTTTCTGAGATCGTGACGCGCCCACACGCAGTTACCAGTCCCGGGAGATAGCGAGGAAGATCGAGTGGTTCAGACAGGAGCACATTGTAATATGAAGGAGCCTCCAAATGTTGGTAAGATTGATTCGGATAGGAGCTTATCGTAAAGTAAAGGAGCCTCCAAACGTTGGTAAGTTTTTCCTTCTTCTGACTATATTGATTACAATTTCCTGTGTTTACATATTGTATGTGTTAGTTTCGAAAAAATAATTAGGATCCTAAGTTCACTGGTCCCAAATACACATTATGGTCTGTATTAAAAATTTCAAAACCTAGTTCCGCTGCGTAACCGGTGAACGGGGTTCCAAAAATTGGTATCAGAGCCAGGTTTATTTTCGGAACAGGAAATTGTTTTCGATGCTCCTATATGTATGATTGTGTAGGCACAATTTAAATTGATTGTATGTTGTTTTTGTATGTATATATATTTTTTAATTTACAAAAATATGATTGATCGTTAATTATATGGTACTGTGGATTTAGGGTTTATGGATTGTATTATTATTATTTTTTGTTTATATTTTTTAACTGATATTGTATTGTAAAAATAAAATTAACCTATATTGAAGACCTAGAAAAATCGCAAAGAAGGATTCATGAGATGAATCGGATTGACCTGAAGAGACTGTAAGACTCGGAAATTACAAAAAGATAAAGGAATGCTTTGGGGGTATTTCAGTAATTTAGATTCCAATTTTTTTTTCGGTTAAACAATCCACAGTACTTGGTCAATTCATGTATGCTTTATATTATGTTATGATAAAAGCATTGTCATGCATACGTATGTCATTTAGATTAGATGTGTCTACACAAATATATTTGATATGTCATACATGCATCATAGCCTGATATTTTATGTATTTTTTTAATGTGATTTAAATGGGCATTATGTCCTACAATGATTTGGATCTACATGGAATATTTGACATTATCACCTCAAGACCATGGGTAAGCCGGGGAAGCCCCCCCGCCACTCCTGATGCCTCGGTCTGGCACTACCTCCCGCCAAGAAAGGTCTGAGTGTAAGAGCATAGTTGCCATCCAGATCTCGAGTCCAGGAAATAGCTAGATAGCCCTCCTAGTGCCTTAGTCAGGCTACCACCCTTAAGAAGGGTCTGAGTGTAAGAGCATAGTTGTCATCCAGATCTCGAGACCAGGAAATAGTTAGATAGCCCTCATGATGCCTTGGTCGGGCTACCACCCCCAAGAAGGGTCTGAGTATAAGAGCATAGTTGCCATCCAGATCTCGAGACCAGGAAATAGCTAGATAGCCCTCTTGATGCCTTGGTCAGGCTACTACCCACATGAAAGATTCAAATTTAAGAACATGGAAGCCTTCCCGAACCTTAGCTTAAAAAAGGGGACTAGACAGTTCTTTAATTAATGCCTTGCTTGAGCTACAACCCCCTAAAGGAGCTCGGGGATAGAGGGCTCGATTTACTTAAACTCTAAATATACCAGTTAGTTCTGGTTACTAGCCCTCCTTGATACGTGGTTACTCACTATAACAGGCCTACAACCAAACAAGGGAACTATCGACTAAAGAAGTTGAGCAATGATTCTCAGTGGCCAGGAAGCCTAGCGCTAGCTATCCGTTTCCACACTTAAATAGTTTTCTTATTTTGTTGTTCCCACAAGATAGTTCGTTTCGCTGTAAATGCTGGAACTAGAGGGAGATTGAGTAAGTACATGCAAGTCAAAGTGAGAGTTAGATCTAAAAATTAAAGCTTTATTAATAAGTGGGGGAGCCTATTCCTCAACAAGGCTATGGCAAGCAGGGAGACCAATCTCTGATTCCAGGCTACAAAAAAGAGAATAAAATGACAAAAGGTCAAACACGGTTAAAGATGGGATGCCCACACCCTTTTCCGGGCATTCAAAATGAATTACATGGGAGAGAACTCAAACTTCTTCATCTTCCTGAGGATATCCCGCCTCCTCTTCTACAAAGTGAACCTCGCCCCCTGCTCCCCTCTCTGGTTGTAGCTCATCTTGGTCAGCAACACCTACTGCCTCCACCACCTCCCCTTGGGGATCCATCCCGGCTACTTCAAGATCAACAGGGTCCTCATCCATGATTTCATTTATCACCGCCATAACCTTAGACGGTATGGCTGCATCAAGAAGGCTGGCACTTGACTCGGGCATAATCCCGCCTTCTGCTGACTCTTCTCCTAGAAGCTCCCTCGGAGGGTCTCAGACTTTAGCAAGGTCTCCTTATAACTCCTCGGATTGGACCCCCCTCAAAGATTCGCCAGGACCAGACACCAAGAAGGTTGGAACGGAAGGAGGCATATATGGCACCTCCAACCGCGTCCCAGCTCCCTCCCCAGAAGGACCAACTCCATCATTTTCGGGGAGAGACATCTCTGCAGCCCGTGACATAACCTCTTCTCTATCCCAGCCGGCGATGCTGGAGAGATCAAATGGGGGAGGAAGGGCTACTACAACCTGATAGGAAGCATAGAAATACCCCTCAATAAAAAAAGGCTTCCACCTTGCCTTGGAGCTGGGTGATTTGAGCCTGCAAAGCTTGGTTCTCGACATCCAGAGCCTTCGCCTCTCCCTTCCAGTCATCCTGCTGGCTAGCTCATCGCTTCTACAGAAGAGTTTCATGATCAAAAGCCCGCTTCAACCTCTCGTGGTCGCACTGAAGCTCAGCTAGTTGTGCTTCCATTCCTTGTTGGCTAGAGGTCAGCTCCCGGACAAGGGATTGAGCCCGCGCAAGCAACCCCGGACAAGGGCTCAGCCTTAGCCTCAACCTCAGCCTTGGCTGCCCGATCGTGGAGGGAGGCCACCTGATGTCCTTTGGCTGCTTGAAACTTGAAGGCATGCAAAGGAAATTCATGTTAGAAAATGATAAATCAAGCTGCAGAATGAGGAAGTAAAAGCGACGATTACATCAGCTAGAAGGGCAGACTCTTTGGTAATCATGATATCCACGGGCATCAAGGTCATCCTAGAAAGCCCGCCGCCTGGATCGGATGAAACGAATTGCTTCAGGATCTCGTCTTGACCCGCCGAGCTCGATTGCTTGTTGGGACGAGAAAGAGCGATCTCAAGAGTATTTGTTTCGGGCTCCTTGGGAACCTAGACTACCCGGGATACAACCGGATCAGTAGAAAGGGATAATGTGACTGGGAAAGCATCAGTTGAAGCAGAAACTACTGGTGAGGGGCAGTAGTGGACTTATCAGCTTCTTGGGAAGCAGGCCCTCCTCAGTTTAGAGCTTTTGCCACCCGAGACGCAAGGATAACCATCTTAGACTTCACATGAGAAGGTGATGGAGCAGGAGTAAGCAAGGTAGCAGCCTTAATGGTTGACCCCCCTTCTTTGAAACGGCCGAGAAGCTGGAGCAACAACAAACACTACTAAAAAAAAAGGGTCAAGATCATCAAAACTGAACCATCCAACAATTCAAAAACAGGATAGAGCGAGATACTTACGAGGTGTAGCATCGGAGATCCGTAGGTACTTGTTCACCCTGTGAGGATCGAAGAGGTCAGCATTTGGAAACTTCAAATTTAAGTAATTTCTGGCCAAGATAGTCTTCAGCACGGCTTCAGACTCAACGGGCAAGGAATCCCGATCCCATGAGGGTTTGTCACTAAAAGCGGTGGAAACCTCGAGCTCATGCCCGCCGACGAATACAGAGCTTCCCCAGTCTCCCACCGCCGGTACCCACTTATCTTTCCAAGCGGGGTCTTTCCTTGAAGCCTCGAGGATGATAAAATTGAACTTGTTCTTGGCCTTGGCAAAGAATTGGCCTTGACATAGAATTGGCCTCGGCATAGAATTAGCCTCATTGAACCCCAACCAGGCTACCTATCTGGAAAAGGAAGGCGAGCTCCTCCCCCCCGGGCTCCCCAGTTACATTACTCATCTCGCATTGCTCTCTCCTTAACATAAGGAAGCCAACTAGATGCCTCCAGAAGCCGGGCGTCAATTGGAGCGGAGCCAGCTGAAGGGCATTAAGGGTCTGCCGAAGGGTAGGGTGAAGAGGGAGCCTCACCCCTCTCTCGAAAGTTGCGACGTGGATAGGAAGTACGCCTTTGGACGGGCTAAAAACATCATAATTCCTGTGGGGGAAGGTGAGAGAAATGGTGTCAGGGATGCCGTATTTATCCCGAAGACGGCTAATCAACTGAGGGTCAATGGTGGAATCAGGGATGACCTTGGGTTCGAAAGAAAGGGTCGTCGCTGAAGGAAGCTCCACCACCGTAACCTGAACATTTCAGACAGCGTTAATTCTCTCCCTAGTATTAGAATCCTCGTCAACTAGGTTTAGAGGGTTGACGGGCTGGTTCGAGAAGCCGGAGCCAGTTGAGACGTTCCTGCTGGAACAACGGCGCTGGCAGACCGAGGAAGATTCTTCATCACTCGATATTCCTTGCACTCGTTTACGAGGAACTAGGTTAGAGCCTTCGGTGCCCTTAACCAAGGCTTCAATACTGTCGGAGGAAATCAACATTAATGGATAAGAAGAACTTGAAAGTAAACGGAAGATGAAGGGAAATCGGTAGAAGAAAGCAGGAGAGAAAGAATTTGGAAATTTGAGATTTGGATAAGTGTGAAGAAAATGACGGTAAGACCGGGTTTAAATAGAGGTTATGGGTTGGCGATATCCTCGGAAAGGTCATCTGGAGCCACAGAAGGAGCCGTATTGCAGCTGTTTTTCCTCGAATAAAACACTATTTTCAAATTCAAATATTGGGTAATTAATGAGAAGATTTCGCTCTCATTAGTTATTTTTATAACGGAAAACTTTCTCAATTAAACAAGGAATCAGACTCCAACCCCAACTCTACCACCGGTGTTCAAGTTAGAGGGGACTTCTGTTAATAGTGAAATTTGGCCAGGGGTCAAAGAGAATTTTTTCACTTTCCCGCCACAAGTCGAAACCCATAATCGACAATCATAAAGCCCGGATAGACCATAAAGCCACCCCGTAGGAGCAGGAAAAGCCGGCTCAGCTTCAAAACTACCAGAAAACAAGCCAAACATGACCAGAACGAGCCCCCACACGAATACTGGAACGTGGGCTTCTCCAGGCCATCTATCGGGGAACCTTGGCTCTGAGGTCAAGCTCTTCAACCGCCCCGTGAATGCCAAGAGAAGTCTTCAAGCTCAAGAGACATTCGGGAAAAGCCCGCCAACCTTTCCAGAAGCCTGCTGTCCTTGCTGGATATAAAGAAAGAATCACACCTAAATCTACACTATTTCGCTTACCTCCCATGAAGGTCTACAGGAACACCTCGAGCTTCCAAGGGTCATGGAAAATCCATCTCAAGCTTCTAAGAACAAAGTCTGAGCAGGGATCTACCTCGCTCTACGGAATGACAAGCAGCTAGCTGGGTGACCTCCATGAAAAACCATGCCGCGATAACATACAAGATCATATCTAGAAGATAACCAACATTAATCTCGTATACGTGCGAGCCAAGAGTTTGATTTCAAAAAGGAAACAAACTCATTCACGTTAATCGTTTCCGCTATTTACTCGGGGTTAACAATTTTTAAATAAAAGATCTCGTCAGATAATGAGGAAACATATTCGGAGGATCGTGGCGTGATATCAGCAAATTCAAACCTACTTGGACCATATATAAATAGGGCTAAGCATGACACAGAGAGAGAGAGAGACATATACAAAAAAATAGAGAAGAAAATAGTAAGAAAGATAGAAAAGAAGAGGGGAAGGCCGAAATTCTGTACTCAGAACACGGCCACATTTGTTTCCACTATTCGACAAGCACAGAGTTGCCACCTTCCTAATTTCTAGAGAGGCTGCGAGCATATAAGAGAGTGATTTATATTTCGAAGCAAGTACCAATAATAAAAGCTCTCATTTACTGTTATTACGATCCAGCCTCTCGTTTACCTCTTAACAGGTCAGGTACCGACCCTTGCCACCACTTTCGTGGTAGTGGTCTTGAGGGTGTTAGCAGGAATTTCTTATCCCGAACAAATTTTTCGTCAACAGGTATAAAATTTGGTGTGGATACATTGTAGTGGAAAAAAGATACTCTTTTTATGATAAATTGATGTAATATTTAGTGTATCGGGTTGGAGTTGCTCTTATAGACTATAATGCATTTTATTGTTCTTTGGTAGTACAGAGCTTGTGATGACTGATTGGTATGGACCCAACAAGCTTGGTTTTCATTTTACCTTCAAGAGACCTTAATCGCTAGAGCCAATCATCTAAAATTGTAATGCGATATTTTAAAATCATTTTTCATTCAAGATTTTTTATATTATGTGGACCTAAAAAAAAAGAAAATAAAAAATAGTCATGAGAAACATTAAACTTTCGTTTGTAACCACTTTTGAAATTTTATTTGTTAATAGCCATTTTAAAAAAAAAATCAGTGTATGTCCATAAATTATAAAAATACCCCTGGATTTGATTTTTTCTTTAAGACTGAAAGCAAACTTGAAATCACGACTAAAATCTGGAACAAAACTTGAATTCACGACTACAAACTTGAAACTTGAAATCTTGTCTAAAAACATGAAATTTTGAAACTTGAAATGTTACTTAAATTGAAATGTTGAAATGTTGAAATGTTGAAACTTGAAATCTTGACTAAATTGAAATGTTCTGGGTTTTTATGTTTTTCGTTCTTAAATTTTGAAATTTGAAACTTGAAATCTTAACTAAATTGAAATGTTGAAACTTGAAATCTTGACTAAATTGAAATGTTGAAACTTGAAATGTTCTGGGTTTCTAGGTTTCGTTTTCTTCCCTTTTTTTCTACAGATCTAATCACTGGTGGAGGGGGAGCTCCACGGCGTTGCTGGACGGTCGTGAAGCCCAGGCGACGGCGCACCGACACTCCGGTAAGCTGTCGACCACGTGTGAGAGAGAAAGGAAGGGAGAGAGAAAGAGAGGTGAGTGAAAGAGGGAGAGAAAGAAGAAGGAAAAATGTGTGAGGAGAGAAAAAGAGGTTCGGTGAGAGAGAGAGGAGGCCGGCGCCGGTTCACCAGCCTCCGTAAGGACACCGACGACGGTTCGCCGGAACACCGCCGACGTGAGAGAGAGATATGGAGAGAGAGAGAGAGGAAAGAAGAGAGGAAAACAAGAGAAAAGAGAGAAAGTGTTTGAGGATGGTTTTTATATGAGGGCATTCAAGTAATTTATCAAAAAAGTGGCTATTAACGAATAAATTTTCGTATGTGGTTAAAAATAAAATTTCTATAAAAGTTATGGCTATTTTTAACAATTTCCACTTAAAAGATAGTACTGTCGGTTATTATTATTATTTTTTTAAATTTATCATAAAATAAAGGATATTAAGATTTTAGTCCATCTAGTTTGCGTTTATCTGGGTTAAAATCTACTAGTTTTTGAAATTACTAACTTTAATTATTCCGTTAGAAATTCTGTAAACATAAACAGAATGACATTGTCAGATGTAATAATGACTAGAATACCCTTTGAAGGTTATTGATGAAGGGTAGATTGGTAATTTTAAATTTAATTAAATAAAAAATAAAAAATTGAAAAATAAAAAAATAATTAAAAAATTGATTTAATAAAAAATATAAAAATCTCTCTCTTTCTTATCACGCCTCTCTCCCTCTCGTATTTACCAGATTCACCACCATCCTTCATCATCTGCACCACCACCACAATTCAACTATTCATCATCATCAACAAAAATTAGACCTAGAACCTAGAACCCACCGAACCCATAACTACCATGCATCATCATTATCATCAATAGTGTCGTATCATCACCGAATCATCATCATCAACAAAAAATAAACCATTCATTACACCATAGCCCAGAACTTTCAATATTTTTCATCATCATCAACAAAAATTGAAAATAATAATAATAATTGGATCCATTAAATTTGAATCTAGACCGCATCACACCTCAACCATACCATCAATATCATCAATTGGATATGTCATCACTATGCTAAACCGGTGCAGATCTGGGTTCACCAGCCACCCACCACGCTCTACCACCCCCTAGTGTAGATCTAGGTTCACCAGTGCCACCACCATACTGCCAAACCACCTACCACGCTCCACCACTCAAACACTGTAAAATCTAACCCAACCGACGACTAAACAAACTCAAACTCAAACCCAAACATGGCTGCCGACCTCCCCTTTCTCTACCTCCATCAACCACCACCCGAACCATCTCATCCCACACATACCTGAAAAAAGATAAGAGATGGAGAGAGAGCGAGAAGAGACATGGAGAAAGAGATGAATCAAGGAAATAGAGGGAGAGAAATTGAGAAAGAGATGAATCGGTCGGGGAGAAAGAGACATAGAGAGAGAGGCGGTGAGACTGAGAGTGAGGGAGAGAGAAAGAGATTAATTTTTGTACTTGTTTTTATTTATTTAATTAAATTTATTAATTTAATAATATATGTATAATATTTTATTTTAGTTTTTAAATTTATTTATTTAATTAAATTTAGTAATTTATATGCATTTAATATTTATATTATTAAATACTATTTTTACCTTGTTCCAGACAAGTTTCTAAAAGCTTTCGTAACATTTCCCATATTGCCTTTGTTGACCTAACAGAAATCAACGAAAATCTAACGGAATTGAACGGTAGAGACTTAAAATTTCTGTCAAAATTAATTTGTAAATTATTGTAAAATACAGAATTACAGACTGAAAATCTGTAAAATAGCACTCTGACAACTTATGACGTGTCACTTGAAGAATAATAACCGAAAAATAGAAGTAAATAATGGCGAAAACGGCACATAACTTGATTTGAAACAGCGACGGGTCGGTGAGAGACACTACCAACGGATTGTTATTAAAATCCAGTCGATATGATTAAAATAGCATTACGTGTCAATTAAAACTAAAAAGTACAACACACCTCATCTCCTTAACCTTCTCAGTCGGTCCATTCTTTTCTCGTTCATCAATTAATTCATGGCTTCTTCAAGTTCTGCGATCTCAATTCCCGCTCCAGGTATCTTCAATTCTTTCAATCAATTCTCAATTTCTTCTTTAGTTTTTCTTTTACCATTCTTTTTTTGTTTTTTTTTTTTGCAGAAGCAGTGCAAGTGCTGGTCTCTTCACTAGCTGATGAATCTCTTATTGTCAGAGACGCCGCCATGTCCTCTCTCAAAGACCTCGCTCCCTTGTACACTGCATTCCCTCTCTCTCTTTCAATACATATACTTGTTCATTTCTAGATATCACATGACATTCAATTACAGGAATCCACTTTTGGTTCTTGATTGCTGTTCCGCTGTTTCACGAGGAGGACGTCGGGTACACTGCTCTTTCTTTTTCTTGTTTTCTTTATAATCTCATGGCATATACCTAATCTTGAATCTTGAATTAAGGCGGTTCTTAAATTGCTTCTCTATTGGAGTGAGATTTTTTTTTTCTTTCTTAAAAATGTTTGTAACGTTTTGGGAACAATTTTCTTTCTTGAAAATGTTTGTAGCGTTTTGGGAACATGGCTGGGATTTTTCAAGTGATGGCATTTAGTGTTCGTTCACTGGATACAACTGATGTTGATCCTGCTCTCATGGCTAAGCTTGCTAAGATTGCCACTGCCGAGATGATCTCCTCCAAGGTTGCTGTACTTTATTTTTCTTTGTTTCGTTCGTAGTTACTTAAATTGTGCAATTCCGGACTTGATCAATAGCGTGGTTTCTGTGTCTTAAAACAATAAGATTGCTTAAGTTACTAGTGTATGTTGTAATTATTTAAGCTTTATCGGATAAGTTTATTAGCCAAGATTTTAGATTGTTAATGATCAAAATTTGCATCACTGTACATTTGTTTGTGGGAGTAGAAATTGTTGGGAGATTTATGACTTTTATGATCAGTTTCTCTCTGTAAGCTTCATTTATAGATGAAGGGCAAGCAATCGTATTGAATCCGATACTATATACTTTTTTCGTCCAAATTAATGACTATGCTGTATTCTCCTGTTTCATTGCATTACATATAAAATTATTTTGAATGCACGGGCTTGTGGCAAAGAGCATCTTTCTTATCTGCCATGTTCTTGGATTAATCTTTGGATTATTGATAACTTCCTTTATTTTATAGTTTAATGATGATTATATTTGTCATTTGTTGCAAATAACCATTTAATTTTTTCAGCTTATAAAAATGTCATTCTTGGGTATCCATGTATTGTTTTTTCTTCTTATCAACAGCTAAAAGGTTTATAAGTGATTTTTTTTTTCAATATTGGTTTAAATTTTAAGATCTTAGTTTTTGTTTTGGGGTTTTCTTCTTGGTTTTATCTGATTTTGCATGTATCTTCTTTTGGTCAATCAGTCTTTCTTGGTTCAGCTGTTGTTTTACTTTTATTTGTTCATTCTGATGTAGGAACTCAATGCTGACTGGCAAAGGGCAGCAGCGGGGCTTCTTGTTTCAATAGGTTCACATTTGCCTGACCTTGTAAGTTTTTTTTAAATTGCCTCATTTATATCAATATTACATTTAATTTCAACACGACTATAGATCTTTTGCTCTACTGTCTACGACCATTTTTTGTGCTCTTGTTTTCAAAAACTTGCATTTGCAATGTTTTCTGTTAGTTTTTTAAATTAGAAATGGCTATTGACAATGCAATTTAACTGCAATTCATAATTTCTAACATCAGGCATCAGCTTAAGATGATAAATTCTGTTGAGGAACACTATATATTGCATTTAAAGGGTCTGCAGGTAATTGTGGGACCAATACCGTGTCAATAGAGACATGTTATATTCAGTCGTTTGAGTTGCCGATCTGGTTTAAAGTATCTGACATTTTGTTGTGAATTACACTTATTCCGTCATTCCGTGACGGGCAGAAGGGATACAGAACTGGAGAAATGTAAAGGTGAAAATAGTAGAAGGAAGAAGAAAAATTTGTCTGGAAAGTTTTCCTTCTTCATATATTGGTAAGAAGAATGAAAAGTTGAAGGGATGAGGGCAATTTGTAAACAACTAAATTGTTTTTCATCTTTTCCATTTTCCACTCTCTTTTACCTTATTTGAAAGGATCAGAGAATGAGGATGAGGATGGAGTATGCATCAACTTCCTGTTTTCTATCCTATCCCTCTTCTAGTGTACCAAACAGAGGAAAAGTGCCATCTAGCCTCACTTTCACTTCTCTCTTATGCAACAGAGCATTAGAGTTTTGTTGCCTAATCATAGTTTGGAGTTTGAACTAAGATCAACATTCAAGTGTTTTTAGCTCAAACGGTGTCGATAGTTAGGTAGGAATCTGTGCTTATTTGCATTAGGGTACTAATTTTTAGCTTTTGATATTAACTGAGGTTACAATACAGCTCTGTTGATGAGAAGGATTAGTTTGTGTGTGTGTGACATTTGTTTTGCTAATTCTAAGAAATATGTTTTGTGGGTTTAGGTACAGTTATATACTTAGAGACTTCCTAAACTAGTATGAGGCTTTTTGAGATGAGAGCCTAAGAGAAAAAGTGGACGATATCATATTTGTTGTTAAGAGCGGGTTGTTTCATATTGGTTAACTGCTTAGTGTTTGTATGTGTGTTGGGATGGGAAATGGTACGGGCCTACCTTTTTGTTTGTGGGTATAGGCCTACTCAACTTTTATTTCTATGCGATCAAAATTACTACTTCAATTATTTCTGAGTACTGATTCTTTCTGATTCTTTCAATTTCCGTATCTTTCAACTTTTTCGAATGTTCCCTTAATTTAGCTTCACCAAGTCTGTGAATTTATTCATATAAAATCTTGACTTTGTTTCTGCTCTCTTTCTCTTGCTGTGTTGAATCTATTTGGTTTGATGACTTGTGCTTATATTTATTTGACAGATGATGGAAGAAATATTTCTTTATTTTTCTGGTCCTAATTCGGCTTTGCCTGCTATGGTTCAAACACTTGCAGACTTTGCTTCTGCTGATGGTTAATCATCTAACTTCCTTTTTCTTCATGTTCTATCATCATCCTGTGTGTTTCTGAGTACTGCCTGTGTTAATCTGAAGTGTTGTACTTTTTTACATCAATTGAAGCTTTGCAGTTCACTCCTCAACTAAAAGGTGTACTGTCACGAGTTCTACCAATACTTGGAAATGTGCGAGATGTACACCGTCCAATATTTGCAAATGGTATGGTGAATTATATTTTGCCTCATTGTTGTAACACATGCATATGATGTTTGGTGCATGTGTGACCTTCTATGTGATATTTGTAATTCCATTAACATGTTAGTTTTTATTGGACCAGATAGAATTGGAGTCTAACTTTGACAAAATATTTGATTTTTTGGTATTTTAAAATGGTCAAACTTTGAAAAAATGTGCCTAGGTCCTGTTGCTTGGCTTGATTTGTCTAAATTGTTGTGTTTGGTGTTCAATTTTATCCTTTTTTTCTTATCAAAATAACAAAAAATGTGAAGAATATCAAAAATAATATGCTTTCTTGATTTTGACATAAAGAAGAAGGGTTAATTACAAGTAGGAGACCTAAAAAGAGGAGAGAGTAATTACACCTAACAGTAACCATCCCACCTAGCTATAGCTATTTACAATCATTAAATGAACTTCAATTGCATAATTTTAACACTCCCCCTCAAGCGGATGCAAAGATACTTTGCATCCCAAGCTTGCTGAAGTCAAGTTTTTCCTTGATAAAGTGTCTTGTCAATTTCAACATGTTTGGTTTGGTCATGCCGAACAGGGTTGTGTGTAATGTGTATTGCTGCTTTGTTGTCAAAGTACATCATCATTGGACCTTCGATTCTAACTTGTAGGTTAGATAGAATAATTCTCTAATCCATAGCAGCTCATATATGCTAAGAGCCATGGTACGAAATTCTGCTTCTGCACTAGAGCGTGCTACAACGGATTGTTTTTTGCTTCTCCAAATGACCAGGTTCCCACTTAGGAACGTGCAGTACCCTGTGTTGACCGCCTGTCTGTCTTAGATCCTTCCTGGTCTGCATCAGTATAGGCTTCAACCTTAAAACCTTACCCTTTTCGAAATAACAGCCCTTTGCTTGGCGTTCCTTTCAGATACTTTAGTATCCTATCAGCAACTTCACTGTGGGACTTTAGAGGAGAGTGCATGAACTGACTGACAACGCTTACATCATAAGCAATGTCAGGCCTTGTGTGTGGTAAATAAATGAGTTTACCCACCATTTTCTGGTATTCTTCTTTGTCTACTGGTGCTTCTCCTTCTTTTAGTTCTCCAAGTTTATAATTCGCCTCAATTGGTTTACAACCAGTCATTCTAGGTCTTGAGTATATTTTTGCTGGGAAATGAATATCCCATGTTTTGACCAAGCAACCTCAATTCCTAAGAAATATCTCAGCCCTCCTAGGTCTTCAAATTAGCTATTTCTTCATGATTATCGCCGGTCATGATAATGTCATCGACATACACAATTAGGACTGTAATTCCGTTTCCCATTGAATTCTTTATGAATAATGTGTAGTCGTCTTGGCTTTGGAAATAACCTTGGCTTCTCATAGCTCTAGTAAACCTCCCAAACCTTGCCTGTGGTGACTGTTTCAGTCCATAGAGGGATCTTCTCAATTTGCAGACTTTGTTCCCTCTCAATTCTTCCTTGTGCCCTGGTGGCATATCCATATATACTTCTTCTTCTTCAAATCTCCATGAAGGAATGCATTCTTCACCTCCAATTGATGTAAGGACCATTCTTTTGTTGCTACTAGATATAGAAGAATCCGAATGGCATTCATCTTTGCCATTGGTGCAAAAGTGTCATGGTAGTCAA
Organism: Dipteronia dyeriana; assembly: GCA_032871835.1. Lineage (NCBI taxonomy): Eukaryota > Viridiplantae > Streptophyta > Magnoliopsida > Sapindales > Sapindaceae > Dipteronia > Dipteronia dyeriana. The sequence continues at coordinate 16,216,192 of CM065297.1, forward strand.
TACCATGAGTTTGGGTGTATCCTTTTGCAACGAGTTTGGCTTTGTACTTGTTCAATGTCCATCTGGTTGGTATTTTATGGAGAAAATCCACTTGCAGCCTTAGATTTTGGTAGGTCCACAATCTGCCATGTTTGGATCTTTTCTAGTGGCCATAAATTCAGCATTTATGGCCTCTTTCCATGGCCTTGATGTTAGAGCTTCTTGAACAGATGTAGGGATCTTTTGAGACGTTATAGATGAGAGAAAAACTTTATGCTGTGGAGATAGATTCTGCAGAGATACAAAATGTGACATAGGGTGTTGTGTACAACTACAAACCCCCTTTCTTAGGGCAATAGGAATCTCAATATCATCAAAAATATAAGGAACGGAATTAGGAATTGAATTTAGCATATTATCTTCAGTACTTGATTTAGGAATGATGATTGGAGCCTGAGAAGTAGGATTGAGCCACTTTTTGGAATGAACTTTTAGAGTGGATGTGTGAGTCTCATTGTCTGATTCTGGTTGGTTGGTTATTTGGTTTTGGACAACAGGTTGGATAGGTTTTTTTGTGTTTCCTATTGGTTCCATCTATTCCTCAAACTTGTCTTCTAATTGTAACTCTACCATAGAATCCTCATTTGACTCCAATTGAATGTTCAGATTACGATAGGCAGCCTCTTCTACATCTCATTCCCGTTTCACTTCTTTTTTGTTTGCATTACTCTCCCCTTGAAGATAAGTGTTGTAGTAACACTGATCTTTACCAAAAGCACATCCATAGTAATATATGTCTTCTTATTAGTGGGACAATAGCACTCATATCCCTTTTTTGTTGGGGAATATCCAAAAAATATGCATTTTAGAGCTTTAGGATCAAGCTTGCTGCGTATGGGAGATTGAATATGGACATGCCACAAAACCAAATACCTTTGGTGGTAAACCCAATTCCCTAACAACTTGGAAAAAATTCCATCAACTTCGTAACAGGACTTTGGTTTCCTAGAACTCTTGTAGGCATTCTGTTGATAAGGTAGGCTCTTGTAATGACAAACATCTTCCCAAAAATTCTTTGGTACCCCGGTTTGAAATAGAAGAGAGCAGGCAACCTCAAGAAGGTGTCGGTTCTTCCTCTTAGCCACACCATTCTACTGGGGTGTGTCAATGCATGTTGACTAGTGTAATAGGCCCTCATGAGATAGATATGACATAAGTTCCTTGTTAAAATACTCTCTCATTATCAGACCTCAAAGTTCCTATATTCACCCCAAAATTATTTCTTATGAACTTGTGAAATTTGGAGAAAATAAAAGAAACTTCAGACTTGTTCTTCATTAGGTAAACCCAGGAAAGTCTAGTACAGTCATCAATAAAGGTGGCAAACCAACGAGTACCGGATACATTAGTAACACGGGATTGCCCCTATACATCAGAATGAATTAGTTTGAAAGGAGTTGAAAAATGAATTTCTTTTATGGGAAAATTATTACGATGACTTTTAGCCAAAATACAACTCACACTGTAAACTGTAAACTGTTGACATTTAATCCTTGAAATAACTTTGGAAACAATTTTCCCAGTAGGGTAAATGGTGGGTGTCCTAAACGTCTACGCCAAAGAAAAATCCGGTCAACACTAGTACTATGGGAAACTAGACATTGAGACTCTTCTTCTCCACTCCAATCAGTATCCAGGTAGTACAGTCCATCGCTCAGCTTACCAAGCCCAATCATCTTCCTTGATTGATCTTGAAAATAACAACCAAGAGGAACAAAAATTAACTGATCAATTTAGGTCTTTTGTGAGCTTCCCAATGGATAACAAATTATGGTTATGGTTTGGAACATGTAAAACGGAATGTAAAATAATTTTGTCTGAGATTTTTACAGTCCTTTGACCAAGAACCGAGGAAAACGTACCATCAGCAACCCTAATTTTTTGCTTACCAGAACATGGTGAATAATTATAGAAGATATTAGGTGAACTGTTCATATGGTCTGATGCACCTGAATCATATCCAGGTGCAAGAGTGGGTTTTACGAGATATTAAACGTGCCTGTGTACGGTGTACCTGAAGAGGCCATTGAGCAAGAACCTGTAACAGAGTTACTGAAACTGGTGTTGGTGTTGGTGTTGGGACTGTTCAGTTGATTCAGCAGTTGCTTAAGTCTCTACATCCATTTGATTCAACATGTCAGTTCCTTACCATGGTTACTCATCACAGTTGTGATTTGATTCGCATGACCTGACTGGTTGGGAGGAGGTCCTCCTTGTGTCACAAACTGTTTAGAATTCTGTGGCTTCCCATGAAGCGTCCAGCACATAGCCCATGTGTGCCTCTGTTGGTGGCAGTAGTCACACCACGACTTCTCCTTGTCTTGAGACTTCTTGTTATCAACAACTCTTCTTGCTGCAAGTGCAAAGTTTTCAGCAGTTGTGTCATCTTCCTCCATGTTTTTGGTGCTCATTAGTTCTTATTGCTCCTCTCTAATGATTGCAAAAGCTCCATCTAGGTCGGGCAACGGATCTTTTCCAAGCACTCAAACTCTAGCTTGATCATAATTTGACTTGCGTCCTAGTAGGAATTGTATGACTCGTTCCCTTTCCTTAAGATCTGTTATAGTTTTTGCATCTTCAGACGATTTTAGTTCAACATTCTGGTATTGGTCAAGCTCTGTCAGCAGTTCTTGGAGAGTGTTGTAGTAATCAGTAACACTCATAGATCCCTGCTTAGTGTTGTAATTCTGCCTCTTGATCGGAAAAATCTGAGTGATGAACCCAACTTTGGAGTATGTCTTGTTTACAGCATCCCAAATATCTTTGGCATTTGACAGTAACATGTAGGTTTTCCTGATCCTAGGTTCCATGGAGTGAAGCAGCCAAGACATTACCATGTAGTTTTCTGTATCCCAGCTCTCATACTTTGGATCTTTCTCATCAGGTGGTTGAGTAGCTCCACTAACATACTTAAACTTCTCCTTACTTTTCAGGGAAATTTTTACAGAATGACTCCATTCCATAAAATTCTTCCCATCAAGTTTGGAAGTAGTAAGTTGAAGTGTTGGGTTTTCAATGTGATGCAAGGGTGATGGGTTTTGGTGTATCAGACATGATTTAGGTAGCAGTTTGAAACAGCAAGAAAGAACTTTAAAGATTAATGAACAATGCAGGTTGATTCAAAACAATGGCAATGAAGTCCAGGAAAAAGCAGAAAAGAAACAACAGCGATGAAGGCCAGTAAAAAGCAAAAAAATTGACAATGAAGGTCAAGAAGGAAACCCTAGAAAATAAGGGGCTCTGATACCATGAAGAATAACAAAAATAATATGCTTTCTTGATTTTGACATAAAGAAAGGGTTAAATACAAGTAGGAGACCTAGAAAGAAGAGAGATAGTAATTACACTTAACAGTAACCATCCCACCTAACTAAAACTATTTACACCCACCAAACAACCACTAATTACAATCATTAAATGAACTTCAGCTGCATAATTCTAACAAAAGGTAATAAACTTTGTTGTGTTTTTTGGAAAAGTTTTTTTTTTCTTAAAAATTGGCGGTAATTGGTTTGGTGTCGCATTTGATTGCTCTTTGTCAGACATTTACAGGACCCTGACTTTTAAAACAGATTATATGTTGAGAGAATACATTTGCTGGTAGAGTGTTATTGTGTTGAAGTCTCCTTAGCTGGAGCTTGAACTTAGGAACCTTTCACATAACAGTCTTTAATGTTTCATAAATTTTTCTTGTACAGTTAAATGATTTCATTTTCATGTTGGGTCAAGGCAGAGCCAAAAGATGGTTTAATATATAAAAACTACTCTTTCTTTCTTGTTTTGATTGTAGTTAGTTTTTGCTGAAAACAATTCTCTGTAACTAACTTGAGATTTCATTTGAAAATTTTCTGCTTTGTTCTTTTTCTTGGGGTGATTTGTTGAAGTGATTATTTTTCATATGCACTGTCCATTTGTATTCTTTACTATACAGCTAACTTATGGCAATGTTATAACGTTATGGTTTTCTAGCATTCAAATGTTGGTGTCAGGCTGCTTGGCTGTATAGTGTGGATTTCCCTTCGCATTCCTTTCTTGATGGTGATATTATGTGAGCTCAATAAATTTATTTTTTACCTTTCTGATTTCTCCTAGTATATGTTCATAACATCATAACATCATCCCTGATATAAATGTTTTATTTGGTGCAGGTCATTTCTGAATTCTGCTTTTGAGCTTTTGTTGAGAGTTTGGGCAACATCACGTGATCTCAAGGTTTGCATAACAATTGTGTCTTTTTTTTTCCTCTTCTATAACTTTTTTTGCTCTTACTTCTTGATGAAAAATGCATCTTTAATGGGTGTTTCTCCACCCTGTACTTTATTCATTTTTCTCTGTGAATTTTTTTTCTTAAAAACAAGAGTAAATATGGGATTTTATGGGTTTCTTTTAATGGTTATGTTTCTTTATATGATTGCTAAACATGCCATCCGGAATGTTGGATAAACGTCACATGTAAAATGACATATCATGCTCCTTCCAATATCTACACTTGGATGGTCTGTTATATAATATAATATGCAATGCTGTCTTGCTCATAGTACATATGTTTGGATGAGTGATTGTGCTTCATTTGGACATGAATTTGAGTAAAATAACCTGTTCCTTTCAATAGGTACACTTTGATGGCAATAATATTACCTTCAATGGTGTTGCTCATTGTGCATATGTTTGGATGAGTGGTTGTGGCTTCATTTGTAAGAATATTATGTCTAAAATTGAAACAACTAGAAAAGCTAATCTTCAAGTATGCATCTATAGAAAAATCTTTTACTTCATTGTCAGTAATTGATTTTGAAATTGTCAGTGATGTCTAGGTTTAATGTGGTTACTTATATACTGTAAAACTCTGGCATTTATTTTTCCATTCGAAGTAAGTTTGTTAACTTTATTTTCACAATAGGTTCGAATTTCTACTGTTGAAGCACTGGGTCAGATGGTTGGTCTTATCACACGGACACAATTAAAGAGCGCTTTGTCGAGACTTGTCCCCACTATATTGGAATTGTAAGATTAATTTTAATATTTTATTCTCTATTGCTCAAACTAGTTAACTTAATGTTACTCTGCATGTGTTTTCTGTGCCAGTGTCCTCTGTAATGGTTTTTTTGAGTTGCTTTTACACATTTTTCACATGCACAAACACACAGACACGTACTAACACAATCATCATATGTGGGGGCATGGCATATGGATTTTTGAAAAATTTCCATATATTTGATAGGTTTCCAACCTGTTGCTCCATGTATGAAATGTTTCTAACTTGCTGCTCCATGTCAGGGAGAGTCTCCACCTCCCTTTCAATGTCTTAGAGTTTAGCTCTCCTGCATTGTTACCTATCTGGATCGGAGCTTGTCTGTTGTGTCTCCTTGGTGCTACAAAGTTTTGGGGATATGTTTCACCTTGATTTTATCTCATTTCCTTTTCCCACCCCTTTTCTTTTAGTAACCTTGGTAGTTTCGTTTGGAGGGTGTCATCGGTTCTGCAATCTTCTTGATGGGATGTTTTTCTCTTAAAAGCTGTCTTCCTCATGAGTTCCCTGGGTAAGGTGCTCTTCCTTCCGAGCTCTTTTTCCTCCTGAGCCTTTTTTTCTTGATACAGGGCTCTCTTTTTGTTTTGTTGAGCTCTGCTCCCTCTGCTGGGTACTCTTCCCTCCTGAGTGTTCTTTGTTTAGTCGAGCTCTGCCTCATTACTGCTCTTCTTTTAGTTGAGTTCTTATTTGTGCTCGTCACTTGTGCAAGTATGGGTCTTAATTTTTTTATTTTATGTATATATATTTTTGTTTTTTTGTGTCCAGTATTTTGTACTGTGTTGCCACATGAGATGGATACGAGTTGGGCATAAAAAAGGATTATACAGTGTTTTCATTTTCTTTTTATGTTTATTAGGTATAGAAAAGATCAAGACATTGCACTTGTTGCAACCTGTAGTCTCCACAATCTGTTAAATGCCTCCATACTGTCAGAAACAGGTCCTCCGTTGCTTGATTTTGAGGTACTGCACATTGTGTTTCTCCTCCTGCTCAATCATCTATAGTAATATTGTTCTCTCTTTTTATTTATGTAGAGAAATAGAAGTTTTATTTCACTTAATAAACATCAGAAATAGAAAAGCAATATATAGGAGGCATACAGCAGCCCTCCATTAATCTAGGAAATGCAAACTAATTAAAAGCAGTAATCAGACTAATTAAACTACCTAGAGATAAGACTCGAGTAACAAAACTACTCAAATCTCTTTATTTTAAACTAGAGACTTATCACTGAGCTAACAATTTCCAACACCCCCCTCAAACTAGGCGGTAGATGTTAATCATGCCTAGCTTTGTTAAGAATGTCAGCTGTCTGGGAGGCTGTAGGAGTATAGACCAGTTTGACAACCTCTGCTCCAATCTTCTCCTTGATGAAATGTCGATCAATCTCGACATGCCATGATGTACAGGATTCTTGGCTATGCTTATAGCTGCCTGATTGTCACACATTAGTTCCATCGAGCTCTCCATAGGAACCTTAAGTTTTGTCACCAGTCTTTTCATCCATATCCCTTCACAAATGCCATGCGCCATGGCCTTCAATTCAGCCTCAGCACTGCTCCGTGACACAACCGATTGTTTCTTGCTTCGCCATGTGACCAAATTTTTCCTAACATAGGTGCAATACCCTGACGTGGACCTTCTATCTATGATTGAACCAGCCCAGTCAGTATCATAGAAGATTGTTATATCTCTGCTGGTACCCTTTTTAAAATGGAGACCCTTTCCCGGTGTCATTTTTAGGTACCTTAGAATGTGGTGTACAACATTTAAATGCTCCTCATTTGGGTTGGTCATGAACTGACTTATGGCACTAACAGAGAGCATATATCTGGTCTAGTATGTGATAGGTAGATTAGCTTTCCCACCAGCCTTTGAAATCTTCCTTTATCTATAGGTGGACTTTCTCCATTGATCCCAATTTCGTGGTGTAGTCCATAGGAGTCTCTGGTTTGCAATCAAGAATTCCTGTCTCCTTCAAAAGATCCAATATATACTTCCATTGTGATATTGATATCCCATTCTTTGACCTTGCAACCTCCATACCTAGGAAGTATTTAAGGCTTCCTAAGTCTTTGACTTCGAATTCCTTGGCTAAGAAGTCTTTCAGCCCCTTCATTTCTTCCTTATGGTTCCCTGTAAGGATGATATCATCCACATAGACATTAAGAATAGTAATGTTACCTCCAGGAGTGTTTCACACTTTCACAAACAATGTATGGTCTGCTTCGCATTGTAGGTACCCATATCTTTTGACAACAGTTGTAAACCTCTCAAACCAGGCTCTTGGGGATTGCTTGAGTCTATATAGGGATTTTTTTAGTTTAATGACTTTGTTGTGATTGAATCATCCTCTAGACCAGGTGTTACCTCCATGTAGACCTATTCTTCCAAATTTCCATTTAGAAATGCGTTTTTGATGTCAAGTTGGTGAAGTTGCCTGTCCAAGTTCATAGTTAATGATAGTAGAACTCGAATGGTGTTGAGTTTGGCTATTGGGGCAAAGGTCTCTTGGTAGTTGATCCTATATGACTCTGTAAATCCCTTAGCAACTAGTCAGGCCATGAATCTTTCCACACTTCCACCAGCTTTGTGTTCCATAGTAAATATTCATTTACAACCCATTGGCTTCTTCCCCTTTGGTAACTCCGAAATCTCCCAAGTCTCATTCTTTTGTAATGCTCTTAGCTCTTCCCATTCAGTTGCCTTTCATTCAGGAATTATGAGAGCTTCTTGAACGTTTTTAGGGACCTGAACATTTGAGAGGTTGAGAGCAAATGAGCGGAAGTTTGGTGACAGACCTTTGTATGATATAAAGCTGCACCTTTGGTAGAGGGGACGATCTCTACACTCCCTTACCCCTTTTCTTAGAGCAATGGGCAGATCAAGGTCTAAATGCTCACTCTTGTTGCTGACAGTTTCAAAGTTTGTGTTGTCCACATGGGTTTCACCCACTGTCATTATCTGGATCACTCTCTTAGGCTATTTGATTCGGTTCAGTTGCTTGACCTTGGTTGAGAGATGTTTGAGTCACCGAATCCTTTTGTTTTTCTTTTTTCGGGAGTAAACAATCCAATTGGAATTTTCATCCAACTTAATGACTGTTTTTGGAGTTGGATGTGCTTTAGGAGACTCAAGTACATTTTTATCTGACTCAGTGACTGTATTTGGAGTTGGATGTGTTTTAAGAGACTCATTTACAATGTTTGGAGTTTCACTAGGACCCAATGACTTGTTGTGAGATAGAGTTTCAGATATGCGAGGCTCTAGAGTTTCACAAGGACTCAATGAATTGTTTTGAGATAGAGTTTCAGATATGTGAGGCTTTAGAGTTTCGCAAGGACTTATTGAACTATGACTATGATGATCAGATTGAACTGATTTTTTAGTTTCCCAAAAATGAAATTCTTTTTCATTTATCCCCCCCTCCCTACAAAAAAAACAAATTCGGTTTTTGAATAAAAAAGGTTGAGTTTCCACACGTAGGATTTTCGTGTTATAGGAGAGTAATATTTATACCCTTTATGACTGGGAGAGTATCCTAAGAAAATACAATTAATAGACCTAGGATCAAGTTTACTACGATTTTGTTGATAAATGTTGACAAATGCAAAGCAGCCAAATACCTTAGGTGGAATTCTAGATAGAATACAGGTATGAGGATATGATTAAAGAAGAAATTGACATGGGGTAGCAAACTTAAGGCTCTATATGGTTTCGGTTTATAAGGTTTGTTGAAGTAATGACAGCTTCTCCCCAAAAATGTTTAGGTACATTCATGGATAACTTAAGAAACCTAGCAACCTCTAAAAGGTGTCGGTTTTTTTTTTTCTCCGATACTCCATTTTGTTGTGGAGTATTGACACGGGAACTTTGATGAACAATTCCTTCACTTAATAGATAATTATTCAAATTCAAACTAACATATTCTTTACTAATATCGGTTCTTAACACTTGGATTCTAGTTTGAAATTGAGTTTTAATCATACTGTTAAAATTTTGAAAAAATTGACCTATTTCGAATTTCTCCTTCATAAGGAATATCCGGGTTATCCTAGTATGGTCATCAATAAACGAAACAAACCATCTAGCACCCGAGATGTTGTTAACTCTAGATGGTCCCCACACATCACTATGGATTATTGAGAAAGGATGTGATGATCTGTAACCATTTTGTGGAAAAATATTTCTAGTGTGTTTTGAGAATTGACAGATTTCACACTGATATTGTAGTGGATTTTTATTCTTCAATAAAGCTGGAAAAAATTTCCAAGATACAAAATATTAGGGTGACCAAAGAGATAGTGCCATAACATTACGGCACTATCATTATTTGTCCTGACTTAGACTCTTAGATTGACTACTAATCTGACTTTTGAGGGACATAGACTCAACCTTTTTTGATTGTATGTCCTGGAAATCTTGAACTTTGAGGATATAAAGTCCCGAACAAACCTTAGCACTGTCAATCGTCTCCCCTGAATCCAAGTCCTGAAATTCACAGTATTTAGGAGAGAATTTAGATATACAATTCAATTCTTGTGTAAGTTTGGTGATAGACAACAAATTACAGTCTAGTTTTGGAACCAAAAGTACACAGTGTAATGTAGTTGTTTCTAAAATAACCACAAAACTTGTCCCTACAACTTTTGAGAGGAATCAATCCGCAATTCTTACATTAAGATTATCATAACATGGGATATAGACTTATAGTTATGAAATATACTTGGATCTTCGGTCATGTGATATGATGCACCAAAGTCCACTATCCATGAACTAACGTTCTCCATTTTTACTTTCAAAGCATTTAGGATTGTACCTTTCTGTGCTAGGGAACCAGTTCCCATAATCGATGGATTAGGATTCTGAGGAGAGTGATAAGTAATTTGTGCAGAAGTTCCATTTGCTCCTTGCTAAATGGATTGGATTCAGTTGTGGTGCCTTTATATTCGGTCACCATGTTGCCGTGACTCTCCTTCTAATTGTTGAATCGAGGGTTCCAATCTGCTGGCTTACCTCCAGCAGGTTTCTTTGGTGTGTCCAGGCCTTCGACAATGTTCGCACCATGGCCTCCCTTTCCTAGGTCGATTTTCATTGGACTGATACGAAGTACCTTTGGCAGCCAGTGCAGAGCTCTCATTGGAGGAGTTGTTGATTTCGGTCTTGGCCTATGTTCCCATCATCACTTTCTCCTCTCGGCATACTTCTAAGAATACTTCACGAATCGTAGGAAGTGGTTTCGTTCCCCTTCCTCTGACCTCATCTAAGTTCTGGTTCAGACCAAAGAGGAACTTGAACACCCTTTTATGTTCCATGATCTCTTTGAACAGTGCCTCATCCTTGGAACAGGTTCACTTGTGTTTTTCGAACGCATCAAGTTGCTGCCAGTGTCGCATCAACGTATTGAAGTACTGAGTGACAGTTGTCTCTCCTGGACGTAAATTATACAGGGCACTCTCTATTCCAAACAATTCCGATGTATCCTCACTGTTGGAATAGGTTTCTTTGGCAGCCTCCCATATCTCCTGGGCTGTCTCATACAGTAGAAAATTTTCTCCGATGTCGTTGTTCATTGAATTGATCAACCATGACATCACCATATTATTTTCTGTTTTCCATGATTTGTATGCTGCGTCCTCCTTCTCTGGTGACTTCGCGACTCCGGTGAGAAAATCATCTTTCCCTTTGCTGCATAAAAACATCATCACTGACTGGGACAACTGAAGATAATTGTGCCCATTTAGTTTATGACCTGTGATGGGCAAATGAGGAAGATTGAGAGTGTTATTTGAACCTCCGAAGTTATTAGAGGTAGATGCTTCCGAGGAAGAAGATACGGAGGAGGCTGGGAATGCCATTCCGTACTTGGTCATGAAAGATTTTTAGGATTCAGAGGATGCTCTGCTACCATGTAGAGAAATAGAAGTTTAATTTCACTTGATAAACATCAGAAACAGAAAAGCAATACATAGGAGGCTTACAGCAGCCCTCCATTAATCTAGGAAATTCAAAATAATTAAAAACAGTAATCAGACTAATTAAACTACCTAGAGATAAGACTTGAATAACAAAACTACTCAATCTCTTTATTTTAAACTAGAGACTTATCATTGAGCTAACAACTTCAAACAATTTATATTTTTGGCAATTTTTAATGAGTTTAGCTTTTATAAGCAAATTTTAGTGCACTCGATAACCATAAGATTCTTTCTCAATGTAGAGTGGAGTATCTCAGGTTTTTTTTTTTTTTTTGGTTATTGTTTTTTAAATTTATTACATTTTGTTTGTTCATAAGACCATTGATTTTTTTTGGCATAATTATTTGGAATGTTCCCATTTCTGAAATTTAACTGTTTGATTATTAAACAAAGCTTATATGTGGAATGTATACAAATTGACCAGACAATGATTTGTCATAAAAAGCGGCTCTACCATGTTAGGAAATCTGACCTGAAAGATCAAGAAGTTTAGCATATGTATATTTATGTGACTATACATGTATATCATGAATTGTATTGAACAAATACATATGCAAAAGGTTAAGCTATAGATGGGAGAGATCAACCATAGTATAAGAGACCATATCAAATACTATCCTTGATTAATGTCTGATATACTAGCAGACTGAACATTCAACTTAATCCTTTGGTTTTACATGCAATATAACCAATTTCGACAATGATGATGCATTGTTTGACGAATTCAACCCAAAGCTCAAGCTATTAAGTGGCCCCAACCATTATGTCAGTAGCCATTTCAAATACTAAAGTCGACTTATGTAGATAGTTTAACAAATAACGATTATGTAAAGGGATAGTGTATTGTGTTTATCTTTCATTTATCTTTTGTTTTGGCTGCATCCATACATATCTTCTCTCTAAAAGTCATAAATTTTCTTTTACAAGTGTTGTTGCACTGTGGTTATATAGATGCATGATCAAGTGCTTAATTAAATTCTAAAAGTTCATTTTTTTCATTTTGCAGGATCTGACAGTTATTTTATCAACACTTCTTCCTGTGGTTTGCATATATAATGACAATAAAGAGCAATCAGCCTTTTCAGTGGGACTAAAGGTATTTCTTAAATAATTGTCACCAATCTATGTATGCATGCTGTTCACTTATTGTAATATTACAAAGTCCAGTTGTTTTTCTTACCTCAAGATCCTCCCTTTTCTATTTTTCTTTTTTCTTGAGTGTCTTATATAATATTTGTATTTTTGTATGTGTTCCAGATGTATAATGAAGTTCAGCGATGTTTTCTGACAGTCGGCTTGGTATACCCTGATGACTTATTTATGTTCCTTCTAAATGTGAGTATGAGTTCAGGCTAGATAGGTTACAACTTTAGGGAGGTATCATTTCTGGCAAACGTAATATCCTCAGTTATTATTGTTATGTGTGCCAGAATAATTGATAATTTTTTGGGCAATCTATTTCCAGTTCTAAATAAACTAGTATTTTGATATACTGCCTCTTTTCTTCCTATATATTTCTGCTACTAGAAATGCAGGCTCAAGGAAGAACCTTTGACTTTTGGTGCACTTTGCGTTTTAAAGCTCCTCTTGCCCAGGTTTCTTGCCACCTCGTTACTAAGTCTTTATCTTGATTTGCTTACATGACTTGACTTTTCTTTCATTTTTATTTGGAGGTCATCTGAAACTTGGCATGGTAAAAGGCCTTTGCTTGTTGATGCAGTGAAGTCTTTACTAGATGAACAAAATTTAGGTGTCCGAAAGGCTCTTTCTGAGGTGTGTTGTTATTAAGGGAATCCCTTATAGTTCTGACATTGATAAGAAGACATTTTTTTTTCCCTTGACTTGTAATTTTGTTGCTTTGGTCGCAGTTGATTGTGGTAATGGCTTCACACTGCTACTTGATTGGTCCTTCTGGGGAGTTGTTCGTTGAATATCTTGTACGCCATTGTGCTCTGTCGGATCAGGATAAAGGTGATCATGAGAACTCTAAGGTAGGGTTTGGTTCAGTGGTTTACTTTCAATAAGAAAATATTGGCGTTCTACATCCAGCTTTCTTTAGATGAAAGAAATAGTAGATTTGAACACTGTTTAAAGTTAGTTGTCAGAAAATATTGACCAGACCATCCCAATGATGAATCATATTTACCGAAAGAATAATTAATATAAAATATGAAGTTGATTCATTGGCATGCATTAGAAGTTAATGCTCTATATTAACTTTAAATTTTATAATCATCTCCTAAATCATTCATATCTGACAGATTATAACAATCTAATAGTAAGTTGTTGCTTTTCCGGATGAAGATGAGAGTAGTTTTTCCAGCAGATCTACGGGCAATATGTGAAAAAGGCCTTCTTTTGCTAACTATTACAATTCCTGAAATGGAGGTATACCTCATTGTCATCTTATATTCATATCTTTAATGGTGATTTTATTTCCTTGGTGTTAAAGCTTACCTTATTTAAATGGGGTTCCCGGTTCCTTAATTTATTTGATGGGTTGCACTTATAATCATAACTAATGATGTCTAAAATTTCCGCAGCACGTCCTTTGGCCTTTCCTTCTAAAGATGATTATTCCACGGGCTTATACTGGTGCAGCTGCTACTGTAAGACCTTTATATGTCTTTATCTTTTATTCTTATTGTGCTGACATCTAAATTTTAGTGCTTGGACTTTAACTCTCTACCGGTGCATGTTTTTAATTTTAGTTGCTCACTGGGTTTTGCTTTATACAATCCTGTCTTATATACTTTGGGTGGTGGTAGTGCTCAACAGAATGTTTTTTATGTGAGCGATGACACTGAATTTTATAATTGTTAAAAATTTGGTCTGCATATATGCTGCTGTCTTTTCAGGTTTGCAGATGCATAGCAGAATTATGCAGACATAGATCTTCTCATACCAATGCCATACTTAGTGAATGTAAAGCTCGTGCTGATATTCCAAAACCTGAGGTATCTCTGCTCTGATGTCTATAATGTGTTTTTCTTTAGTTTTCTTGCCAACCATATGAAATAACTGTAAATTTTCAATCTGTTATACATATAATCAGGAGCTGTTTGCACGCTTGGTTGTGCTTTTGCATGATCCTCTAGCAAGGGAGCAACTGGCAACCCATATTTTGGCAGTAAGCATCTCTATCCTTGATTAGAACAACTGTTATGAAACATTGATGTTTGTAAAAGATAATTTATGAAAAAGGTGGACGATCATCATATTTGACTAGAAATAAAAGAGCAATAGATAGGTCATAGATATGATTTATTTTATTCTTTATCGGTGATTTCTGGTTTTTAATTACCTTTTAACCCCTGAAAGATTAGGTTTTCTTTGTAATGCATCTGCTATAATCTCTTGGCCTGCTGCTATCTGTTAGCAGTTTTGCCGCTTAAGCAAGCATAAAATGGAAGTGGAAAAGTCTAATGGGGAAATAAGAGGGGATGTAAAGATAAAGTTAAGGGAGTGTTATAAGCCCGTGTTTCTTGTAGTCAATGTGCAGATATCATAATGTTCAGATCAGATGAGCAATTGTTAAGTTATTAGTTAAAATTCATAATTAAGAACAAAAACAGTTCCATTGAGAATTGATAGATTTTCTGATTAACTAGAAGACATGTTTTTCTGTTCTTGCAGGTCCTCTATTATTTGGCACCTCTCTTTCCAAAGAATATCAGCTTGTTTTGGCAAGATGAGGTATGCTATTATTTTTGTATGAGGTCAAAATTGATCAGTAAGGCAATTTTATGTTTGAGTTGGTGTTTCTAACAGGAATAGACATCGATGATGGTTTATACTTTATAGAGTATCGTTGAGCTAAAAAGTACCTGATGTAAATCAAATAAATGTACAACATTGGTTATTGTTATATCGGATAAAATCGTTGGAAATTTTCAACACTGTAGATGAAAGTAAGGTTACCAGGTTTCTCATTTTGTTGCCAGATTGTTGAAATATAGAATATTAGAAGTGTTGGAAATTAGTATTTTGGAATGAGTTAATAATACTGGATCAATAAGATAATAGATTAGGTTGCAAGTCCAATTTTTATATTCAATCTTGTTCTCACATGTGATTTTCAACAATAACAATTATTATAATTGCTGATGCTACTACGAACACGAACACGAACACGAATACGAATACGAATACGAATACGAATAACAATAACAATAACAATCGAAGTGATATTTTCAAGCTATTTATCTATTTATGCCCAGATTTATCTTTGAACTTGCATGCTTGAATTACTACTGAGCAGAGTATTTATGTTATAGAACATAATTGGTTGTCATATTTGGTAAGCTCTAGATTCCAAAAATGAAGGCGTATGTTAGTGACACGGATGACCTAAAGCTGGATCCTTCATACCAGGAGACTTGGGATGACATGATAATCAATGTAAGAATCTCTACCTTACAAATACATTAGATTATTCGATTTGATACATGTGTAGGACATTCTTGATATTCTTTGGATTTAAAGTCGTCGCTTCTGCCATAATGTCTTGTTTTCTCTCTCTCTCTCTCTCTCTCTGTTGTGGGGGTGGGGGGCATGGTCAATGGAGACTATATTGAATCCTTTTGCTGATCTATGAAATCAATTGAATCCTGTTATAATATGTAAGAAAATTAAAACATCTTCTTTAACATAAATATAACTGATGTCTCTTTGATCTTTGTTGGCAGTTCCTTGCAGAATCCTTGGATGTGATTCAAGACAATGATTGGGTGATTTCTCTTGGAAATGTTTTCGGTGAACAATATGTACTTTATATGCCGGATGACGAACATGCTGGACTTCTACACCGGTATTAGTGCTTTGAATTTGTGATCTTATTTTTGAACTGTAGGAAGAATTTCTTTCTTCAGACTATCATCAAAGTTCCATACGTTTTTTTTTTCCTGAATAGTATGTGTGTTGGGTATTTTTGATTCTTGAAAAATTATCTTTATACACTTGTGTTGAAGTTTTTAGTAAATATTACTTGTAAATTTTTTCTATCAGGAGATCATCTTTATACACTCGCATTGAAGGTTTTAGTAAATATTATTTTGTAATTTTTTTCTAGCAGGTTATCTTCTCATTTTTTTTTTCCATTCAGTTTATTTTCATTCATTAGGTTTCATGTTGCATAACAATAATTCATGATTAATTATAAGGCCCTCTCAATATGTCCCCATAAGGAAGTTTCTTCTTCGATTGCTGTTATCAGCCCGAAGTCCAGGACAAATCTTCAAACATTGGAGATTTTTTAATTATTGTCATTTCAATTCTTCTGTTGCAGGTGCCTGGGTGTGCTTCTTCAGAAAGTTGACGACAGGGCTTATGTTTGTGCTAAGATTGATGGGATGTACAAACAAGCCAATATTGCCATTCCATCCAACAGGCTTGGTTTGGCAAAAGCCATGGGATTGGTATCTCAAAGTTTACAGTTTTCTAAATACCCTTTTATTTTTGTTCATTTTCCATGTTTATAATTTATGTTTTGTATTACTTTCAGGTTGCAGCATCCCACTTGGATACTGTTTTAGAAAAGCTGAAAAGCATTCTGGATAGTGTTGGGAAAAGTATTTTTCAAAGGTGTGCACATGCAACACATACATACTTGATGCTTATTTACATGTTATTTGGCTCTCAGATATCATAACATGATTTCTCGATTTATCTTAGATTAAATTGATTACAAATTATGTAGTTACTGTGGTACCTTAAAACACACTGATTTTTTATTTTATTTTATTTTTTAATTTTTAATTTTATTTTTTTTCTTTTATAACAATTGGAATAAAGTTTTTCCCCAGATGATATTTTAATTCCCCTTTTATGAGTAATTATGTTGTAGATTTTAATTGTTGATGCAAAACTCTTGTCAAGATTATAAAGGAGAAACAACAATGTAGATAAAAGCAGCAATTTTTCTTTTATTTTACTCAACTGTACTTTATTTATCATGCATCTTGCAAACTGGAAACCTGAAGCAGATGTTTTTAAAATTCTTATTATTTTCAATTTGTCTTATTTGTTACATATTTTCCAATTTCTTTATCTCTCTCCTGCTCCCCTACCTAAATCCTCAATCTTCTTTGAAGCGTTATCCTGTAATTCATTGTGTGTGTGCACAGAGAATGTATTTTATTTCTGAAGACTGACCTTCATTGTTTGCAGATTTTTATCTTTCTTCTATGATAGTAATAGAATGGAAGAATCTGATGACATACATGCTGCTTTGGCTCTAATGTATGGATATGCTGCAAGATATGCTCCATCAACAGTTATTGAAGCCAGGATTGATGCACTTGTTGTATGTCATCTTGCATTGAATTCTTCAAGTCTCCATATTTTTTTTTTCTGATATTATGTATCGCTTCTATAGTAGTTTAGTTGACTACTATCAAAGAAAATATTTTTTTAACCCTTCTTCTTTTTCAAGCTTTAATTTTGAGTTTTACTAATAATATATAATGAGAAATTGCCACCTAGATATCAGTAGAGGAACATATCTTTGCTTGAGATGATATATTCTGAAAACTCTTTGGTAGTGAGTGCCAACATTGTTTAGTTTGATAAAATAATTGGACACAACAATTGCTAGATTGAATTTTTTAGCTTCTATACAACACTTGGTCATTAGGCTTCCTAAGTTGAGACAAATTAATTCAACCACAGTGGAAACTTTTTTGATAGGAAACTAGAATGATTTCTTTAAAGAAAGAGGAAACAAAGGTTAGCAAGATGTTCACAACTCAAAAACCTTGTGGTCTACAAAAAAAAAAAAACAATTATAGACTTTAAGGGACTTCGTCCCACTAGAAATAAAATACAAAGCTGCCCCACAGTGGACATTCAATTTTGTTCATTGTTTTCTCTCTACAATTAAGTTTGGACATGAAATAGATGTGTTACTGACTTACTGGGAAACATTTTTCTTAGTTTACCATTATTAAGTAACAAGTTGACCCAAAAGCTTAAGCTTGTAGGTAAGAGCTCACACAGTAGTATTATGCTCTAATACACATCTTTACCTAGCTTGCACGGACACTGTCACGGCCACGGGGACACGGCAGCTAAAATATTTCTTTTATATTTAAAAAAAAAATAATATATCAAAAGATGATTCAATAAAACACAAGCAACAAGTTTCTAGAATTCAATGACTTTAAAGTACAAACATAAACATTGTCACATTTCATCCAAAATCCAAATGAAACATAATAAAACATCATAAAACATATTCTTCAATCCTAGTTCCTAGTTCACTTGATTAACATTGTCACTACAAATCAGAACTAAATAAAACAGCTTCTAATTGTGGTTCATCAAGGGAAAGATCTACAATCTCAAGCATCCCTGCATTTTCCATCTCCATAGAATCATAGCCATCCCCTCCAATATTCCACAATTGAGACACACCTTCATTGTATGTTGGGGTTCTCCTCGATAAAAGACGAAGATTAGTATGCACAAATACCAAATCTTCAGCTCTTTGCGGTGCTATCTTGTTCCTCCTCATAGAATGTATGAAATTGTAGGTGCTCCAATTTCGTTCACAACACGAGGATGAACAAGGTTGCCCAAGTAACTTCAAAGCTATGGCTTGGAGAGTTTTTATAGAACTTCCATCAATACCATACCTAATATCAGGAGATAAAAAACCTCTATCATTCATAGAATTAGATCCTCCAAAATCACCTAAGAACATTGAAAAATTAGCATACTCCACATTAACTTGTCTTCTTTCAATATCATTAGGGAAATATCTCTCAAGACTCATTAGGGAATATCTCTCGAGACATTTTTTTCTTTCCCTACTAATCTCAAAGTCTTGGTGTGGAGGAACACGCCCGAGAACCTCCTGAAGCCATTGTTTGCTATAATACCTAGAATTAGAGTCAAAACAAATCATAAATATATAATGTTAAAAGCAAAATAGAAAAAAATTACTAAAGCATCAAAATTAAACATGTTAAAGAATACTACCTAGGATTTAAAGAATGTGCCAAACAATGAAGCGATGTATTGCTTTTGGTCCATCGATCCACCAGAATTCCATGCACCACATCAAAAAACCTTGATGCATCATTAAGTTGTCTTTTTTCTTTACTAAATATGACAATCTTTACTTTTTCTATCATAGAATCCCACCACTCATAAACCAAGTGAAGACAAGGTGTGTCCTTGTTGGTCATCTGAAGCATCTCATTTAATAACTTTTCCTTGACAGTTCCCGCCTTCTCAACATCTTCTTCCTTATACATATCCCATCTTTCACTAATAACTATTTGTTGTAAGGCTTGTTTTATTTCCTTAAATCGCTTCAACATCACAATTGTAGAAGCAAAACGTGTATCGGCAACCGTTAACAATTTCAATTTGGAATGATCATTAAACATAGCCAATTCTCATACTATGGTTCATAATAATTTTTTTTATGAACCAAGCGTCACTAGAAACCTTTGGAATCCAACCACAAACTTCCATCACATCATCATATTTTGGATGTGTCGATGGTGAACAAATGTTCTTCAAAGCAAGATTGAGGGTATGGACAACACAAGGTGTCCAAAAAATGTGAGGAAATTTGGCCTCAACAAGAAGTCCAGCTGCCTTACAATTTGCAGCATTATCAGTGATTACTTGCACCACATTCTGTGGACCAATCTCTCTAATGGAGTCAGTAAGCAAGCTAGCAATAAAATGCTTATCCTTCACCTCTCCTTCATAATTTACTGCCTTCAAGAACATTGATCCAATCTCACAAACAACCAAAATGTTAATAAGTGGTCTTCGTTGAGAATCTGACCATCCATCACTGCATACACTTACACCTTTCAACACCCAAGAATCCTTAATTGGATTTAACAAGCGCTCAATGTTAGCTTTCTCTTTTTGGAGAAGAGTAGTTCTTAATGAGTTGTAACCTGGAGGGAGATAACCTGGAATTGGATTGGTACAAACACTTTTGAAGGCATTTACATAATGAGGATTTCTCGCAAAGTGAAATGACAAGCCACCCGTGTAAAACATTCTTGCAATTTCACTGTCTAGTTGTTCTCTAGCACCAATATTGAAAGCCTTCTCAATAGCCCCACTCACTCCCTTCCTCTTCGTTGGATCCAATCCATACGAAATACTAGGGGAAGCGGAAGATGAACCAACACCGGAGGGTAAAGGAACTGGCCTAGGTAAAGATTGTTTCACCCTTAACTCAGCTTCCTCCACTATGCATTGCATTTCCAATAGACTAGCATTCGTAACTTTAGTACAACTTGCAATCCTATTTCCTTTCAATTTCAACAAATGACACTTCACCCTATGATACGATCCTTTGTGAATACTCTGACAAGAGTTACACTGAAAGGAAATATTCCCCCTACCTTTCCCAACTCTCCCAAGCTTTGTAACATACTTCCACGGTGGAGCTTGATCATTTTCAGTTTCAGCAGTATTACTATTAGCAGCGGAAGTGCCAATAGAAGCTGAAGAGTTTGGTATTGCATCACTCATTTTCCTAAAACAATTGAATATCAACAATGAAGTATAAATGTATAATCTATCATACTGTTATTCTGTCACAAAACTCAACAATCACTTATCATTTATCATTTATCAACAACTATGGTCTATGTTCAACAAATAAATCAACAACTATGGTTTAATTTTGTAAGATTCTTAAAATGCCTCATGTCTATACAGTATTAGAGTATACACAAGCATGAATAATATAGTAATAATGAATTAATAATAATCTTATATAATGTCTTTGTCAAATCATACAAATATAAATTATTAATAAGTAATACTAATAAGAAATAACTATTTTAGCTATCCATTACCATCACTATCTAAATAATAATGTTTCAGTTTTTATTTTATTTTTTGACATGCTGCACACTGCACAGTTGACACAAGCAGCTAACAAAACAGAAAAAAAAAAAACAAAATCAGAGAAACAAGTCAACACACTACGACATAGTATGTACTTGAGAATAAATGTAGCTTTATAAGAACTATTTTCTTCAACTTATGTGTAATGTATCTAGTGGTAGATATCGGAAATATGACACGAAGTTCATTAATAATATGAAGGAAATAATCGGAAATTGTTTAGAACAGTAGTTAAAAAATGTCTTAAATAGAGATACAAATATATTCAATATGACATCGACCCAATTGGTATCGGATTTTAAAAAGTTCAAATGCATCTTATCAAATAGTCTTGAAAAGTTGGTAAGATTATTTTAATTTTCAGTTCAGAATATAAACTTAAAATCCAATTTTAGAGAGGATAAATTTCCAGCAAAGTTGCTTTAATATATACATAACAAGTGGAAATGCTGAACTGTGATCCTTAAAATAAGAATTTTTTGTTTGCGATGAAGTCAAATGAGAAAAAAATACAAAATCAGAGAAACAAGTCAACAACAAACCAACAGCCAAATCAAGAATGAAGATTGAAGAATGAAGACTTGATGTGAAGAAGAGTAGAATACCTGTTGAAGTGAAGCGAAGAATGAAGATCACAGATATGAAGACTTGGATTTGTCGGCTTTCGTCACTGTCGTCGACTTCCTCTTCGTCGCCGGTCGTCGTCGACTCAAGTCGTCGGTGCTGGTTGAGGCGTCGACTTCCTCTTCCCTTTCCTTCTTCTTCTTCTTCTTCTTCTTCTTTTCTTATTCTTCTTTCTCTTTTCTCTTCTCCAGTTCTTGTTTTTATGTTTTGTACTGCTTTCATCAGCCACATATCGAAGCTCTGTGTATATAACCCTAACATTACAATTTTATAAAATTCTGATTTGACCCCTTAAGTTTTTAAAACAATTTTTCAAAACTTAATTGCAAAACTGCCCCCGCCGTGGCCTAACCGTGTCTTTGCCGTGTCCAACCGTGTCCCTCCCGTGTCCCCACCGTTGACCGTCGAAAAAAGTCAACATACACGTTTTTCCCGTGTCAGACACGTGTCCTGCCATGTCAGGCGCGTCTCCGACACGTGCTCCAGCCTTTTTTTGGCGTGTCCGTGCTTTAGAGCATGCAAAACCATCGGATTCTACCATGTGAAGTTAGCTCAATACAAATTCTAGATAACAATTAAATATACAATCATGTGTGGGTTTTTAAATCCAGGATATACAATAATTTTTTTTTTCCCACAAAAAAAAATAAAAATAATAAAAATCCAGGATCTATAGTAAAACTAACTACGATATTTATGTTAAACAATCCTATGATTGGAAACCTTAAATTTATAGCCAAGGGCCAAAGTAATAATATTAAGCTCTAACAAACGTTTGCTTTAAAATAAAATTGGAAAATGATTAAGTAAACTTTAAGTTAGTAGTTCCTTCTCATACTTTAGTCCGATATTTGTTTTTTGTTAGAAAGGTTTCATCATCACTTTCTTGTGTGTTCCTTCACAAGATATTTGTTAGAATATAATCAATTAGATTGTATAGTTGACTGATTGATCGGTTAATTAGTGAAACTAATTACTTGATTAGTGTAGTTGACAATTAGCTTGATTATAGGCGATCATTAGCTTGATTCTAGGAGATCATTGTATTGATTATAGGAGAATCATTTCCTTGATTCTCACTCGTGTATTTCCCTATAAATTGCCTCCATATGGAGAATAATAGATAACAAAAAAACTCTTAATTTGTTTATGGTGTCAGAGCCTAAAACAAATTTTTAGGTTCTCTCCTATTGTTTCCAAAAAAAAAAAAAAACTCTCTACTGCTAGTGTACTCTTCTACAATATTTTGCCAGTTTTACTGTTTCGACTGCTGAGTTTACTATTCCGACTGCCGGATTTATTGTTCCGCTGCCACTCTTCGGGTATTTTCTGTTCTTTTGCTTCCGCTACTACTATGTTCGACTCTAGTACATTTTATTATGCTTTCAGTACTTCTACAATTTATTGTAATAATACTCGGATAATAGACTCTGGTGCAACAAATCACATGACTTTTGATTCTTGAAGATTTAGTTATCATAGTTCAACTGAAACATGTAGTGTCATATGCTAATGGTATACCCACCACGGTTAATGAGGTTGGATCTGTCTCGTTAACGCCATCTTTACACTTGTCATCTGTTTTACATGTGCCTACCTTATCTAACAACTTACTCTATCAGTCATATCACTTAATCTCTTAACTGCACGCCTACACATTGTGTGTTTCAGGATATTCACACCAAAGAGACGATTGGAACTGGTAGGGAAAGAGGGGGGTTGTACTACTTTACAACATATAGTACTCCGAGCTCTTCACTCTCATCTAGCCAACTTCATAGAGTAGTACAAGTCAACTTTGATAAGGAAATTAATATCTATCTCTGGCGTAGACACTTAGGACATTGTTCATTCGGATACCTTAAGTTCTTATTTCCATCCTCGTTTACTGGTAAAAATAATTTTCAATGTGAAACATGTGTTTGTTAAAATATTGCACTGTTTTTCCTTCTAGTAATAATAATAGGAGCTCAATGTCATTTCTCTTGTCCATTCTGATGTATGGGGTCCTCTAATGTTGTCTGTATCTGGTATGCGTTGGTTTGTTACATTTATTGATGACTGCACACGTATGTGATCAACACAGTTTTATAAGAAAATTCAAATTTTACGCTTTGATAATGGTGGTGAATATCTCAATCATAATTTCAAAACCTTTTGTTTGCAAAACGGTATTCTCCACCAAACATCTTGTGCACGTACTCTACAACAAAATTGTACAGCCGAGCGTAAAAATCGTCATCTCTTAGAGGTTGGACGATCTTTACTACTCGAAATGCATAGGCCTAAATCTTTTTGGGTGATGTTGTACTATCTACTGCATATCTCATTAATCGTTTGCCTTCCAATGTTTTCTCTTTTCAAACTCCACTGCAATCCTTGTCTCATTTCTGTGATATTAACTCTGTCTTAAATGTTTTTTTTTCGAGTCTTTGGTGTAGTATATGTACATATCCATACTCCTTATCGAGGAAAGTTAGACCCACGTGCTCTTAAGTGTGTTTTTATAGGTTATTCTAGCACACAATGGATACAAGTGTTACCATCCGTTGTCTTGTAGGGTGTTTGTTTCACAAGATATTACGTTTTGGGAAAATGAGGCATATTTTGCCTCAAAGACTCCTCTTGAGGGGGGAACTCGAACCATGAAGAGAGGTCCTCTACGGTAGACAATGGTACATCTATAAGTTTATCCGTTAGTCTATCTTTTGAAGAGAAAAGTCAATCTTCTAAAGAAAAAAGTGAGATTCCTAAAAGGACAGAACCAACTTGGAAAGTGTATGAAAGGCGAAATAAAGAGAGAGAAACATGAGTAGTTAGTTCCTATACAGGTGGCACAACCCCTTAGTTCCCCGTCTCCAACACTAGTTCATCAATCAGACTTTGAGGTGGAAAATGCTCCTGTGGTAATTCCTGAACTCTAGTGAAAATCATACAGATCTTGATCCTAGTTTTACCCATTCGACGGTATCCCAGTCGAGAACTTAGACCACCTATACGTTTTGGTTTCTTCTCTGAGCAACTACCGGTAGATAGTAAGGCTCTCTACTTTATTACTGATTACACTTCAACTCACAAATTGTTTGAATCCTTTAAGGCATTTGCATATCAATATTCCTCTGTATCTATTCCTATTAAATTGCAGGATGCACTGACAGACCAGAAATGGGTACAAGCCATGAAAAAAGAGATGAAGGTGTTACAAAAAAACTGCACGTGGGAGATAGTGCATCTACCTAAAGAAAAGAAGGTTGTTGGGTGTCGATAGGTATATACCATTAAGCACATAACAGATGGTTCAATTGAAAGGCACAAGGCTAGGCTGGTCGCAAAGGGTATACAAAGACTTACGGGGTTGACTACCAGGAGACGTTTGCTCCAGTAGCCAAGTTAAATCAGAAAAGGTGAAGCGTTTAATTAGAATTTGTTACTCGTTGAAGCGTTGAAGTCGTCTTTACCTTCTTTCCTGTTTCGGAGATCTTGTGTATTGAATTACAGTCTTCGTAGGATTCTAGTTGAATGGTTCATTTAGGACTTATTTCTTGATCGATGTGCAGTCTTCCAGAAGATCTGAGTTATTGCTTGATTTGGACTCGTTTCCTGTTTAGTGTTTATCCTTCTGGAAGCTTTGAGTTCTTTCTTGATTAGAATTCTCTGATACTTAGAGGAAATAGAGATATTTCCTTATTGAAGTACGACTTTAGATTCCTTGTTTTAGTCTTCGTATTTGAGTCGTAGTTGCCTTTAATGTCTCCCACGCGTTGTCCAACTGACCAATTGTCTAATTCCGACCAGACTTCTTTTATCCCGATCAAGTTGTCTATACCCGATCAAATAGTTTTCCCGATATGGTTATTTGTGCCCAATCGGTTAGTTTTCCCGACCATCTTGGGTAATTTTGACTAGGCCTTGAGATCATCTATTAATTGCCTTTGGTTGATCTTCCTTGGCTGACTTTTATGGTGTGGCATATCTAATCATGCCGACTTATCACGCTGTCAAAAGATCCCTATGACAATACCCACTCAAATCCGTGAGATGAGCTCTTAACGGCTCAACGAGGGGGATTTAAATAGTTTTGATTTTTTGACCCTTTCGAACTTATATCTTTCACCTAATCAAGTATCTTATTAAATTGATTGTTTTTTTTTTAACTGATCAAGTGTCTTATTTAATTGATCAGTTTTGGACTCTTTTTTGCTTTCATGTAGCTCGACAGTTGGTGTCCTGGCTCTCTGCTAAGGATAATTCTCGACCGTCTTTTTTTTTTGACTTGGACTAATCGGTGTCTCGGCTCTTTACTCGAGTTATTTCCCGACTGTCTTGATTCGGTCGGTGTCCTAGCCTTTCGCTCAGGATAATTTCTGATCGTCTTGATTCTTCAGTCGGTTTCCTAGCTTTTTGCTCAGGATAATTATCGGCCATCTTGAGTCTTCAGCCAAGAGGTGTTCCTGGAAACCTTGCCCCATTTTTCCTTGTTTTTCCCATGTAAAAAAGTCACCAAGGACGTCTCCCGGTTTTATCCGTGTATAAGGGTTTGGCCGAATCGTTAGTGCAATACTGACACAACCGAACGCATTTCACCAGGTTTTCTCCGATGGCGTACCCGAGTGTTTTTTCCGGTAAAACCTGTATCTCGTGGTAACAGGATTGTTGACAGTGCTTTATATGCATCCAGTCAGTTTGGCAGGCACGTCATCTATAACACCCGACTTCTCAGCCCCTCGGGCACCTTACCCACCATGGCAGGGATCGGCGCTACGAGTTTATCTTTGATAACAAAGATGATTATAAAAAATTCGACACCATTCTTGGCTTCTTTATTAATGGCTCTGTAAATTAACAATACCAAAAATAATTAGGAACGCTAAAACTCAAAAACAAACTAAAAAATCTCTTAAACAAAAATTGAAAGCAACTAAGCTATCTATCTCAAGAGCAACTTTTTTTTTTTTTTTCATACCAAGTTCCGTCATCCATGAGCTTGTGTAGGGTCCTCAAAATATAATGTTGACTATCCTTTTGCCGTTGTCTCGGCTCGGGCTTCGCTTCTTTTCCGTTGGCTTATCGCCCCAGTTGGGGTCCTTCTGCTGATCATCTGTCCTTTTAAGAATTAAATCTTTGAGATGATCCTCCCTCATGATTGTCTCGATGTGGTCTCTTAGTTTGTAGCACTTTAATGTGTCATAACCACTTTTCTTTTGGAACCTACAGTATTTTGTCGTGTCTCTTCGGGCGTAGGTTGACTGTCTAAGAGGATATTTGACTAGCTTTTGGTCTTCTACGATCGTCAAGATTTCTTCTTGTTTCTTGGTGAGGGGAGTGTAGTTAGTGTACTTACCATGGAACTTATTGTAACTCCGACGGTTTCTACGATTGTCGACTCGAAGACCATCTTGGTTCCCGTGACACTCCTGGTGATCATCCTATTGGTTCTTTACATAGCCATAACTTGTTTTGGCATTCTCTCCGGGGCGACCCCCGTGTACATAACTACCCCCATAAGCCAGTTCCTCTTATTCAGCCATTGATTAACTACGTGCTATATCCATCAGGTCGGTATATGTGTTTGGGCATTCCCTCTTCAAATCGAAGGAAAGTGATGTAGCAGCAGAAGGAAATAGAACCAGAAAAGGGGATTGGAAAACACAACAATTCAATTATTTATTTAATTCATCAAGTCTAATTACAATAGACTCGAAATGAGCCTATTTATAGCTACAAAATGATAAAGATAACAACTAACTTCTGATAAAGATAAATAAAACCTAAAGTAATCTCACAATGAGATAATTATTCTAAGCACAATATGATAATTACTAATATAATAATCCTTATCTAATTCCCCATTCATCTCCTCCACTAAGAATAACTCGACTCCTGACGAGTCAAATGGGTTGTAACCAATGAACAAGAGAATACCACATCTTGTTCCTGTTTGGAGTAGCCAAATCATCAGCCCAAAGTCCATTCTTCGTAGTCATAGCAAAACGAATCGGTTGGGACCGGCGGTGAGGTTCCATTATCCGGCGATCGGCGGTGATGGCAATGAGGTTGCGGTTTGTCGGTTTTGTGTAGATCTACACTGATGTAGAAGGAATTGGAGGTTGGCGAAGAAGGAAAAAGTGTTAGTAGGCGACTTCCGATACTGATGATGTGGTTGGTGACTGTTGTGGCGGCGACCGGCGGTGGTCGACAGTGGCACGTGAGTGGTGGCGCGTGGGCTGGTGAACTTCATGTGTGGGAGGTTTTGGGCGTGTATGTTGTCTGGCTAGGACTGTTAGGTGTTTATGAGTTTGGGGTACAAATTTGTGTGAATTTTTTTTTTATGGAAGCGTATAGGAACGAAAATAGCTTTGATACCAATTGATGTAGGACCAGAAGGAAATAGAACCAGAAAAAGGGATTGGAAAACACAACAATTCAATTGTTTATTCAATTCATCAAGTCTAATTACAATAGGCTCTAAAGGAGTCTATTTATAGCTAAAAAAATATGATAAAGATAACAACAAACATCTGATAAAAATAAATAAAACCTAAAGTAATCTCTCAATGAGATAATTATTCTAAACACAATATGATAATTACTAATATAATAATCCTTATCCAATTCCCCATCAGAAAGCCAACCCTTCTGAAGGTTGTTGGTAAAGGCGGCCACCACAGCCTCTTAATTAGGATTATGGATCCCTGACACTTCCCGAGAGAACCTTTTCAGGTAATTTTTTATGATTCGTTCTTTCCTTGTTTGAGGGTGGCGAGGTGAGCTATTGATTTCCTCCTTTGTATATTTCCTAAGAATTGTTGTGAAAAAGGTTGGGTCAATTCTTGGAAATTTTTGATTGTTTTTTGAGGGAGTCTTCCAAACCACCCAGATCCTAAGTCCCCGATCGTTTGCGGGAATGTCAAACATAGGAATGGGTCATTATAAGCGTATTGCGCCATCGCACTTCGGAAACGTCTCATGTGCTCTTTTGGATCCGTGTTTGCTTTAAATTGCTCAACCTAAGGCATTTTGAATCTTTCTGGGAATTAGGTTTGGATAATGCTGTTCACGAAGGGGCTTTGGCAATCATCATCCAGTAAATCTTTAAACCCATGGCAACGTTCTAATGCTTCCACCTTCTGGGTTAATTTTTGTATCAGGATATCTCGCTTATCTTTCGGCTCGTTATCCATTCCCGATTGCTGATGGTCGATGTGCCCATGTTGGAATCTTAGCGGGGACTTGCCCCTTCGGCGTGTTCTGTGGGGTGGTTGGTCATTGTCATCTGACGGGCTGAATCGATCCCGCCTACGAACACCTCTACGGATTTCTTCCTACTTAAATCCATTTGATACCGATCTTGCTCATCTTGTCTGCTAATTACTTCATCTTCCCTTTGGAGGCGTTTCCCCTTTCCATGGTGATCCGCTCTTTCTCTACTAGTCTTACGGGGCGCGCCTGGGGTCACGTCCACTATTTCAGAACGCACCTTGGGGTCTCGGGCAACCATAGGCATAGACAATTGATATGGTGAGGTCAGATTAGCAGTTGCTGTTATATTGATTCCCTGTCTAGCGGTGTCTTCAATGACTCTCGGCAGGAACTCTTGGACCTACTGGAATGCTTCTCAGGGAATCCCCGGGGGAGCGTTTGTGGAGGTTATTGCAGCTTGACTAGTTGAAGTTGGTGTCACGCAGAGCAGGCTTTCTCCAACGATGTTAGGGTTTATTAGGTCAGAATTGTTACCAACACGTAGGGTGCCAAGATCCTTCGGAGACTGGCTTCCATCTCTGTTGTTTGTCATGTTGTTGCTTCACGAGTTTTTTTATTTATTTATTTTTTTATAACTCTATTCGCGAATTTGCTTTCATGTGTATATTCTGATGCTGATAAAACAAATAATCCACCACCTCCTTTTAGCGTCAGTTATTGTCACGGAGATTTTTGGATCTTATAGGATTGATCGCGCGTCTAACAGGTTTTTTTAGATTGTTGAAGATGTTATGGAGAAAATAGAAAAAAGGGAAAAGCATGCACACATAAGTTTACGTGGTAAAACTTTAAAGTGGGGAAACATCCACGGCGGTCGGTGACAACGAGAAGAATTCACTATAATAGAATGATTACATACTCAACCTCTCCTTCTTTTTGGTGTCTCTCTCTTTCTTTCTTGTATCTTTTCTATGTGGTGTTCCTTTCTACAATGAGATTATGGGTCTATTTATATGTGCATAGAGCTCTAGTCATTGTTACACAAATAAGGAAAGGTGATAGTGTTTAATTAGGACTGGTTACTCATTGAAGTCGTCTTTGCCTTTTATCCTGTTTCGGAGATCTTGTGTATTGAACGAGTCTTCGTAGGATTCTAGTTGAATGGTCCGTTTAGGACTTATTTCCTGATCGGTGTGCAGTCTTCTAGAAGAGCAAAGTTATTGCTTGATTTGGACTCGTTCCCTGTTTGGTGTTGGGTGCTTATCCTTCTGGAAGCTTTGAGTTCTTTTCTGAATAGAATTCTCTGATACTGGAGATGAAATAGAGATATTTCCTTATTGGAGTACGACTTTAGATTCCTTGTTTTAGTCTTTGTATTTGAGTCGTAGTTGTCTTTAATGTCTCTCATGCGTTGTTCAACTGACCAATTGTCTAATCCTGACCAGATTTCTTTTATCCTGATCGGAAGGTCCCGACCAAGTTGTCTCTACTCGATCAGCTAGTTTTCCCGACCAGGTTATTTGTGCCTGATCGGTTAGTTTTCCCGACCATCTTGGGTAATCTTGACTATTCCTTGAGATCATCTATTAATTGCCTTGGGTTGATCTTCCCTGGCTGACTTTTATGGTGTGGTATATCTAATCATGCGGACTTGTCACACTATCAAAAAATCCTTATAATAGTTGTGGTTGAAGAACTTGTTGGGCAATTTGGGATATCACCCAAAGGGTAGCATGAAGCTATATTGTGATAATAAAGCTTCTGTTTAGATTGCAAATAATCTTGTCCAACAAGATCGTACCTAATATGTGGAGTTTGATTGATTCTTCATCAAAGAGAAGATAAAAGAAAAGATAATTGAGCTTCCGTATGTACCAAGTAAGGATCAACTTGCAAATATCCTCACAAAGGCTATTAATGGAAGGAATTTTCATGACTTGGGGGGGGGGGTGTTAGAATATAATCAATTAGATTGTATAGTTGACTGATTGATTGGTTAATTAGTGGAACCGATTACTTGATTAGTGTAGTTGTTAGCTTGATTGTAGGAGATCATTAGCTTGATTCTAGGAGATCATTCTATTGATTATAGGGGAATCATTTCCTTGATTCTCACTATGTATTTCCTTATAAATTGCTTCCCTATAAATTGCCTCCATATGGAGAAGAATAGATAACAAAAAAAACTCTTAATTTGTTCAATATTTGCCGCTAACATTGACCATCACTAAGCATATTTTGTATGGTTTTCATTAGCTACATGCTGGTTCTTTTGGTGGAAAGTTAAGTTTCGGCCTACAAAACATATCCGATAAAATAAAATGAAAATATTGTTCGAGTCAATTGGATTCTCCTCTTGCATTAAGTTGCCTCCTTACATGTGGGTTTTGTGCATGTACTGATGTTTCTGTTATGTTACTAGTTGTGTCACTTTTTCATATGATCGATGGGTGACTTGCATATTTCTCTTGCTTACAGGGAACAAATATGCTTTCACGGCTTCTTCATGTACGCCACCCTACAGCAAAGCAGGCTGTTATCACTGCTATTGATTTACTAGGTTCTTACTAAGTTAGCTGCTGTTTTATATCTTTATTTACTGATGTGTGGTAGGAAATTTCATATATTTGTCTTTTCACACTTAATGCAACTATACTAATATCTGACTGTAGATTTATGAATGCTGTCATTTTCTTGATTTTTGATATTTGTACTCATGAATATCCACTTTAAAATAAAGTTAATTAGTAATGTAAGACTTAATGATATTTGCCTGAGCCGTCCACACATTCTCCATGTTCCATCCTTTGGCATGATTAAATTGGGTACAGGCACAGCAGATGGATGTAGCTTTCTCGATTAAATCCTTACTTCTTCCTCTCTTCTCCAAGTTTCATTTTCCTCCTACCCAATAGGATAACACAAGAGTTGAATTTGTAATCCCCCCTTCCTTTCTTCATATGCAAATGAGAAGCCTAGAAGTGGAGGAATTTACTATGGTGCACTCGGTCTCAACTTTTTATATCGTTACGTGATCTTAAAAGAAAATAACAGAGGAGTTAAGCAACTTTGATTGGAAAATTATCACCTGTGATGGAAATGGAAGATTTGCATGGCTTTGCATGTGGAATACTGTGAAGAGAAGTTGTGTCACATAGAATACTTGAAACAAAAAATACTTGACTCTTAATTTTTCTGGAAAACAGGAAAATAATGCCTTTACATGTGTTTTTCCTATCTGACTTTGCCTTTGGGAAATGTTTTCTTTAACTTTTGGTTTAAGAAGTTGGAAAATTTAATCTACTTGTCAGTTGTCACACATCACATATGTTGAATTCAGTACAATACATTTTGGTTACAAACTTATTTTTTTTTTTTGTTTCTAACTACCTATATAACTTTGTACGTGTTGCATGAAGTATTTAAATATGCTGATAATTTTGCTTATATTATTTGAATCTAATTATCAGTCTGGTCAGAAGATAAGTAAAAGAATCTTACAGTTAGCAATGGTGCACATGCAGGTTGTGCTGTCATTAATGCTGCAGAAAATGGTGCACCATTCCCACTGAAAAGGAGAGACCAGTTGCTTGACTACATATTAACTTTGATGGGACGAGATGAGAATGATGGTTTTGTTGATTCCAGTCATGAACTTTTACACACTCAGGTATTTTTTTTTTTTTTTGCATGTACACTCGGGTATTTCAATTGCTTTGTAATGAGCATGCATTGTGGCAGCCATGTGTTGTCTTTAATTGATTATTCATTTGAGATGTTATGACTTTCTGTGGTTATTTATTCAGGCCCTTGCTGTAAGTGCCTGTACTACTTTGGTTTCTGTGGAACCAAAGCTTTCAATTGAAACAAGAAATCTTGTTATGAAGGTACATTTGTTAATATAATTGTGATTATGCATCTGTAATAACATATCACTTTATCCCCATATCCTCCTATTCCTAGTATACTGAATGCTCTGAAAACTTTGGCAGGCCACCTTAGGGTTCTTTGCTTTACCTAATGACCCAATGGATGTTGTCAGTCCCCTTATAGACAACCTTATCACGCTTTTATGTGCGATCCTTCTAACAAGGTACTGTTCCATTTGGTCTATGTTTTCTTACAAAATTGACTATTACTAGTCTGACTGAACTGCATTTGTTTTGAGATGATACTCAAGTATCCTAATTCAGTTTCGCCTTAAGAATATTTTTGATGAGTATGGTTGAACAAGGGACTTACAGGGGAATAAATGAATAATAGAAGAGGTTGTTGTTCAATAGATGGGAAATAATATCTTTGGAGGGGATGATTGAATTATATTATGTTCCTTCTTTTTTGTCTGATCCTCTTCTTCATCTCGAGGGGTAGATAATGCTGCAAAAAAGAGAATTAAAAAGAGAAATGACAGTTCACTTTATGTAAAAGTAAACTGCAAATTGGATTAATATGGCATTTTATGTCTCATCTCACTATACCTTTACATGAGGAAATAAGAAATTTGACTAATATATTTTAATCTCACCTTGGGTTGTTTAGTAATTCCGAGACAATTACTCAGAGGAAATTTCTTGTAATAAATTAGTTATATCCATATATATATATGTCGCGTCATTGTTATGCCAGAATGTGTGACTCTATCAGGACATACATTTGTTCTCAAGCCATTAGTGTGCAGTGTCAACTAGCTTGTATGTAAAATATGTCTGTCTATGATAATTTTCTCTGTTCTATTTTTGGGAAACTCCATTTAGTTTAGAAAGATTTTGGTTAACTTTTATCATATCTTAAAAAGGTATATTTCTGCATGTTATGTAATTCTTCCATTCCTCTGTTCATGATTTTTTCCAAAAATAAAAACATTTTTTAATCTGATGCATTGCATTATTTAGAAATAGCAAGCTCAATTTTAAAACAGAGTAACTTGGTACCCATAAAATTGTCACACTGATTGAAGTTCAATTTTGTATTCTCTTCACAAAATTGCCCTTATAATTCACTAATTAACTTGATAAAATAGTTGGCAGTTGCTTTGTCCCTATTTTTATTTATTCTAGGCTGTAAATCATTAATCCTTTTTTATTATACCATTGGACTTTTATTCAGTATCTATTCTTTGTTCTTTTTGAAGGCTGTGTTTTCTGTTGGATTTATCAAAATAATAAAAAATCACACAATGGCACAATGCATAAGTAGATGTAACTCTTTATTAGTTCATTTTTGTGGTAACTTTTTTTATTGGCATTGTTGTTACATTTGGTGATTGCAACGGG
Source organism: Dipteronia dyeriana (assembly GCA_032871835.1). Taxonomy (NCBI): domain Eukaryota; kingdom Viridiplantae; phylum Streptophyta; class Magnoliopsida; order Sapindales; family Sapindaceae; genus Dipteronia; species Dipteronia dyeriana. The sequence continues at coordinate 16,250,223 of CM065297.1, forward strand.
TTCCTTTTTATGATACCAGGATACAATCATTTTAGCTGTACAAGATCCATTTTGCTATAAAATATCAGACAATCATCTCGATCTGAATGTATTGCTTATGGTTTTAAACTCTAAAGACCAAAACATATTGTGTCATACTTTGGATGAGAATGCTGTAGGAGAGTTCTAATATCTGTTATTCAAGTGCTTAGGGATAGTTTTTCTCTCTTTCAACTTTCAAGAGTTAGTTTTTGTTAACTTACCACTTAATTTCCAATACTTAAGTTGATATCTAAAGGCCTAATGAAAGTAATAAAGCTCCAGCACATTCTCTCACATGCAAAACTTCTAGTTGGCTAGTAATGTGGACCAAGCTCAAACACAAGAAAATAACAAACGCAGATACAATTACAAGTACACTAATGTTGTGGTCAATTGGTCATGTACTCATGTGAGTGGATTTGAAACAATTGACCTCTTAATCAAATTGCTTTGATTCCATGTTATGTTACCATTAAATTCAAAAACTTAAGTTGATAGTTAAGGGACCAACAATGGCATTTAAGTTGACACATTTTCATCCCATTCTTTTCTTAACTTATAAAATGATTCCTTGTCTCCTTTTGAATATAACTACTGTATTTTCTGCTTTAATTTTTCGGTAGATGTTCTTGTCTACTGCATGTCATTTCTTGTGTATGTATACCTCATAATATATCTTCTAACCTAAAATATATGTAACATTAGTGGAGAAGATGGAAGAAGTCGAGCTGAACAGCTATTGCATATCTTGAGACAAGTTGATCAATATGTCGCTTCACCTGTGGAGTATCAAAGGAGAAGGGGATGTCTTGCAGCATATGAGATGCTTCTCAAGTTTCGCACACTATGTGTTAGTGGATATTGTGCATTAGGCTGCCATGGAAGTTGTACACACAGCAAGCAAATTGACCGTACTGTGCATGGGAATTTTTCCAACTTACCATGTAATTCTGTTTTGTGAAACAACTTAAAACTCTTTTGGGACATTTGCTATCGTTGTGCCTTTCTTTTGTACTTAATTAATGGTACAACAATTTTTTCTGTTCATTGTTCAGCTGCATATGTATTGCCAAGTCGTGAAGCTCTTTGTTTGGGAGAACGGGTCATAATGTATCTTCCACGCTGTGCAGACACCAATTCTGAAGTTAGAAAAATCTCTGCTCAGGTATGAGAATTGGTAGGCAGTTGTTTATGGTCTCTGTTAATTTCCCATGATGTGGTGAAACCTTAGAATCATTAGTATATAAAATTATGAGCTTTATATTTGTTTCATTGAAAAATAAATTCATCAAATTTTCTTCATCCAGATTCTTGATCAACTCTTCAACATATCCCTTTCACTTCCAAGGCCTGTTAGTTCAAATTCTGTTGTGGATATTGAACTGTCCTACCGTGCCTTGTCCTCTCTTGGGGATGTTATAGCCATCTTGAGAAGTGTGAGTCTATTGTCCATCTTTGATTCTAATTGTTCTTGTCTTTTTACGTCTTTTTTTTTTATTGGAAATATTGTACATCTGCTTATTGAAACACCATAGCGAGGAAATATGATACTTTTTGAGTTTTTTCTGTACATCCAGGATGCTTCTATTGATCCATCAGAAGTTTTTAATCGTATTGTTTCATCAGTTTGTATTCTATTGATGAAGGATGAGGTACAGTTGATTTTGCTAAATATGGTTTGTCAATCGGCATAAGACTGTGGCAGCATAACATTATATTTTATTTCTTGCAGCTTATAGCCACTTTACAAAGTTGTCAAGTAGCTATATGTGATAGGATCAAGCAGTCAGCTGAAGGGTCTATTCAAGCTGTCATTGAGTTTGTTATGAAGAGAGGAAATGAGCTGAGTGAAGCTGATGTCTCAAGGTTTTAGAATTAGTTCCAAACTTAAACTTTAAGATTATGAAATGTACGTTTTTTTTTTTATATATATATAGTGAACAAATTTGATGATTTCTAAGTAAGTTTGATTATGTTTGTCTTCAGGACGACCCAGTCTTTGCTCTCTGCTGCAGTTCATGTAACTGAGAAACATTTGCGGTTGGAAACACTTGGGGCTGTATCTTTTTTTGTTTAAATTTAATTCTATTAGCCTAATGAATAGTCAAGGTGTAAGTTTCTGATTGCTGCTTGGCTTTTAACCTGTTGGTTGTATGGTCAATTGTGGGCTCCCTTTGTTTCTGCTGTACGTTCTCTGTGCATATCCTTAATATATGAAGATATCTTCTCTTGGCGAGAACACAAATTCTAAAGTTGTTTTCAATGAAGTGTTGGCAACTGCTGGAAGGGATATAGTCACAAAGGATATATCTAGACTACGTGGTGGCTGGCCAATGCAGGATGCTTTCTATGTGAGTCCCATTTGGTCTTAAGTTAAGGAGCATTGGCGCTTATTCATTTTCAGCAACTTCAACTATGACTTTATCATGTTGTTTGATATATTATTAAGAGTACTGATTGGTGAAGAATCTCTCGCTTTACTTTCATTGGCATGCCACTTACGCAATGCTTTCAATATATTTTTTCAATTATTTGTAAGTTTATTTCTTTATAGAAACTTATAATTTTTTTAGCGAGATCTTAGACGTTTTGTACAAATACAGCATCTATATAACAAGGTGAAAACAGTGATAGTTAAAACCCAAAATTAAGCACATGGTTCTCATGAAGTTATATATTTTCAAAATTAACCGAAAATATTAATGAAGATAAAGCATACTAATATGGTAATTAGATATATAATTTTAAATCTTCAAAAAAAGAAGAAGAAAAAGATACTAATTTTGTGGAATTCATATTATCTCTTTTAAATTTTTACAATCCTGCATGAGATGCAAATGCTGGAATGCGAATTTGTAATTTTCTTGTGAAACACATGCATATATGAATGTTGTCGTGTAGCTTATGCTATACTTGGTTTTCTAATTAACATTTTTTCCATCCCTTGTTGATCCTATGCCCAATTTCAATTAATTAGTTATTCCATTCAACATTTTATCCTTTATTCTGTTGATTATATGACCTATATCAATAAATTCTATTTCAGTTATATGATTGTTTTCATCTTGATTTTCTTATAGGCCTTCTCCCAACATGCTGTTCTTTCTTTTTTGTTCCTGGAGCATCTAATATCTGTACTTAACCAGACTCCTATTCCGAGGGGTGATACAGAGAAAGGAGACATTTCAAGTCATCTTGTCGATACTCAGATGGATGAAGACATTTTGCAGGCCACTATTTTGGCTCTCACTGCGTTTTTCAGGTTTGTATATTCAATGACATTCATGATGTTGTATGATCTTTTTTGTATGATCTTACAGTTTCAGGATATTATATATAAACCGGAAATTGTAGAGGTGGCGGTAAAGTTGGAAAAAAAGTTGTTGAACAAAGTTATGCTCCTGTTCTTGCTGCACTTACACTCCAATTGGGAAGTTGTCATGGTCTAGCAAGTACTGGGCAGCATGGACCATTACGGTGAGCACTCGTATACTTCAGAATATTTTTCTGTTCAAATCTGAATCTCACTAAAAAGCATTTGAATGTAATACTTACTCCCTGTCATTGCAGAGCTCTTTTAACTGCATTTCAGGCTTTCTGTGAATGTGTTGGAGACCTTGAAATGGGAAAGGTACGATGGAAATTCTACTATTGCTTTCCAATGTAACAAAGGATACTTCAAGTATTTTAATGATATAAAGTATAGTTAAGATGGCATCATATTGTTGTCTACAGATTTTGGCTAGAGATAGTGAACAAAATGAGAAGTGGATTAATCTTATAGGAGAAGTAGCTGGCTGCATCTCTATAAAGAGACCAAAGGAGGTAATGTGATACATCAATCTTATCATGTTTGTTTGATATAGTGGTACAGTACGCTTCAACTTTTTTATTGGTTAGGGAACGTGTGGGCCGAGGGGTGGGTTGAATATAATAGATTTGAAATTAGGGGTGGCAACGGATCGGATCGGGGCCATTTCCCGAACGGGTTTTCAATTTTCGCCCCATACCCAAAGCCCCTTGGGGTGGTGCCATATAAATTGAAATTTAGGATATAAACTTAAATTTTAACATTCAATTAAATTTAACAATACACTTAAATTGAAAAATATACTGCAATTTAAATATTCATCTAAACTCAAACATACTCGTACAATTAAAATTCATATATACACTTAAATTTGATAGAACATTAATTTAATAAACCTTACATTCAAACATAAAATACAATTAGGCACATTGATAAAATGATGAGAGTTTAATTTTTCCTGTACATTTTTAATAATTTTAAAAAATAGTTATTTAAATACCGGGTCAAATGGGGCGGGTAGTGGCATAATGGTTGGACCCATAACTGACCCTGTTACAAAACCTAGTCAAAACGTTTGACCTACCCTGACTCGAAACCCGTTTTAAGTGCTCCAAACCCGCTCCAAACGGATCGAAGCCCCATCGGTTTGGGTGGGTTGGGAATTTTCGCCATCCTTATTTGAAATCTGATAATGATTGAAAGAGGATGTATGAGGACATCTTGACCAACTGTGGAGTTTACAAGAAAATATTACCTATGTTCTGTAGTTCCAAACAGTTCATATTGTAAAGAGTTGATTGCTCAAGGCTTTAGTAGAGGTTTGGGATTTAGTTCCATGCTGTAAATAGCCAAAGATTAACAGAACTTTGTGTTGAAATATTAGTTGCACCTTTCTGAAGTCCGTAACTTAACATGCGACTTACTCCATATTCTAGGTGACCAAATTTAATGTAAACCTAATTTGTGAAGAGTTTCATTGCAAATCACAGTTGTTCCATCAAATCAAAATTTTAGAAGATTTAATTGTAATACTGATAATGAACTTCCTTGTAATATTGGTATTCAAATATTTTATTCTCTAGTCGTTCGTCATTGCATAACCACGTAAGGCTCTTGTGAAAGTTACAAAAATGCATTTGAAATGTGGATACTCTTATGATTGTTGCTTTCAGGTTCAAACTATGTGTCTTATTTTGACTAAATCCTTAAACCGTCAACTAAGATTTCAACGGGAAGCTGCAGCTGCAGCTCTTTCAGAGTTTGTTCGCTATAGGTTTGTACAAAATGACTTACTTTCAAAAAGTTTTATGTCTTTTCTTGTTTCATTTGATTTTGTGACCCACTTTTAAAAGGTTTGAGTTTTGGGCAAAGATCACATACGCGTTTCCTTACATGTTATTTTCTGTAGTCCACAAAGGTTTTTGGGTTGTGGTTATCTTGTTTTCCTTTGTATCTGCTTTCTTCAATAACATCATTCTAGTTTCCTATCAAAAAAAGAAAAAGAAAGAAAAGAAAAAGAAAATTCTCTATATGTATAGACTATCTCTTAGGTTAACTTGCCTTGTGATGTAATTTACTAGTTCCTTAATAGCACTACAGCTGTCTCAACTATTTTAGCCAAGTACTTGTTGAGAGATTTCAGTAACAATGAAATTATCAAATATTTTGTGTTAAATGATTGACACTGATATACTGTTTGTTAGCAATTGGAAGCTCAGGAAAATATGTTAATGGAAGAATGCATTGGAACCATCGATAAGATTTTATGAAAACAGATACTCTTTGATAAAGGAAACACGTGTAAAGATAATCACACTAGTGAGACAAAAGAAAACATTTTACTTCAAAGCTGTTTAGTAGTGCTTCTCTCTCACATCATTACATGATCTTTTATACATATCCTAGCATGTGTCTAAATTTGACAATGAAAAATTAATATATATTCTATTTCACCTGTGCACGCAGTTCCTTATATTGAGCATTCTTGTTTTCTTTCTTTGATGAGTCCACATGGTCTTTGCCTCTTTCTGACCTGTTAAAACAGCCGCTTGTGAAATAGGAGCTCAGATCAAATGTTGGTTTGATATGTGAAGTTTACTGGACTGGTTGTCACTCATTTGCTCTGGGTGAAAATAGCACCAACACATTATCGGCTATATATATATTTTTCTTAATTTAATTTTTTATTCAAATATTCATTTGCTAGTATTTTTAATGGTCCAGTATTGGGTTGACTTCACTATTGGAGCAGATGGTTGAAGCGTTGTGCCGACATGTCTCAGATGAGTCTCCAACTGTTAGAAGTCTTTGTTTAAAAGGATTAGTGCAGGTACAGTATCTCGATTTTCACTGTCTTTGAAATTGTTTCTATTGCTAGTGAATAATAGTGCTGAATCTTTGGTGTGCGATCCATTTACCTTCTTTTTCGGTTCTAATAAATGGTTTTGCAGAAAGTTTATCTTGGAATATTCTGTGTATGTAGTATGTACGAATGCATGCTGGCATTCATTTTATCAGATAGACATGGAAACCTCTACTTTCTAGATAAATTTTTTGTTTGATTTGTAATAGATGGGTATCTACTAACAATGTGTTAAATTCTGAGAGTAGCATGGATGTATGTCTCATTGTCTCTGCGTACTTTACTTTAATACGCCTTCTGAAAATATATTCCCTGATTTTGCTTTTGCAGATGCCTTCTATTCATATTTATCAGTACACAACTCAAGTTCTGGGTGTGATATTGGCATTGCTTGATGATTCTAATGAGTCGGTGCAATTAACTGCAGTGTCATGCTTGTTGATGGTGATGTTTCCTGCCTCTCTCTCTCTCTCTCTCTCACTTTTTGTGCGTGCATGTGTTTGCGTTTGTGCATGTGTGTTTGTTTGTTTTCATATTTTTTACTATTAATTTGTTTACATTTCTTATTTTGTGATATCTTGATTCATTTATTTGACATGGATTTTGTTTCCATAATTTCTTGGAACAATACTAGATCCTCAAGTCATCTCCCAATGATGCTGTTGAACCCATTTTGCTGAATCTTTCTATGCGGCTCCGCAATCTTCAAGTGCGTTTGTTTACTTCCATAATCTTTACTAAAAATTACTTGCACGATATTTGATTTTGCATTGTTGTCACTATGTCACGAATTATTAATTAATATATTCAACTGCATGAGATTGAATAACAAATTATCTTGTTAAATTGTAGTTTGTAAACAAAGTTGATAAAGTGTCATCTTTGTTAGCACATTCTTAAAACTAATCTCTAAATATTTTCTATTTTGTTAATGTTCTTTTGCTTTGCTTAGAAAAACCTTTGGGTAATTTATGTGATGTGACCCTATGATTTATGATTTCTCACTTAAGTTGCAATTTATTTATATGGTCTGAAATAAAAATCTGTGGAATCTAAGAATGGCATCTGACATCAAAATGAATATATGTTGCTCAATTGTGGCATTGTGAACTAGGCATCTCACCAGAGAGGTTCACATCATCAAAAAGGATCAATAAAATGTAGATAACTATTGAAAAATTTAATAATGCCAATCATAACTAGAAACTGGTGTGAGGTAGTCTTGGTTTTTTTTTGGCTAGACCTGTGTGTAGTTTTTGTTTTGGGGTCTTAATTCTCTTACAGCTTCTTTTTATAGCTTTATGCTTTCTCCATAGGAGGCTATTTTTGATTGACCCAGTGAACTGCTTGTTCACTTTTGTAGTCTCTGACTCTCTTCTGTTGTTAATATTTTTTTTCTTTCTTGTTTCCTTTTAAGAAAAACAAAAACAAAATAGAAATTGGTATTGGGCAAGCATTAAAGAACCTGGATAACATGTCTATATCAATGATAATGTGAAATAACACATGAATTATGTATTGTGGTTGTTCATATATCAGGATGGATTCAACTTTATTTTTTAACATTGTTGTATTCAGTAATGAAAGTATAGCAGAATCCAAATATTGACAAATGAAACACTTGTCAATTTTATTGTTTTATCTCTTAGCTTTTGATATACATCCTGCTTAGGGCCTAATACTTTACCTCTCCTTGGGTTAAAAGCTGCAAACTGTGTAAACAGGCATACAGGAAATTGTTAAATTTACTTTCGATCTGGATGAAATGTACATTTTATTAAACTAATTCTTTGATTAATGCATTTATTGTTGTGTAAAAAGATATGCAATAATGTCAAGATGCGAGCAGATGCCTTTGCAGCATTTGGAGCACTAAGCAACTATGGAGTTGGGGCACAACGCGAGGCATTTCTTGAGCAGGTCCCTTGTGTGCTTCGAACCATTCTCTGGGAATCAATTACCAATTCTTTTTTTTTTTTCCTTTTCGTTTAGTTTTGGGTTTGAAATCTTTGGTTGCATACTTGCATTTATCATTTGAAGAATTAATTGAAAGAGATAATTATTCTTCTTAGTTTATTACTGCTGCCTCAAAAAACCTTAAATACAAGATACTGCACCTAACTACCTCTACCATAGAAATAGAGATAGACTAGGAATTTAAACAAAGAGAAACAACCTAGAGATAAGGTTTTGTAACAGCTTTACACAGACCACTTATTCTAAAACTACTAAGAAAACAGAGAGCACACATCTAAACTATTAACAGAAAACATAACTAACAAATATCAACACCCCCCCTCAAGCTGGGTTGTAAATATTAATTATTCCCAGCTTGTAACACATGTTTTCGAAATCAGTCCTAGGAAAAGCTTTCATTAGAATATCAGCAGTTTGGAATTTTGTTGGAGTGTAGATTAGCTTGACAGTCCCTTTATTTAGCTTTTCCTTGATGAAATGCTGTCGATTTCAATATGCTTTGTTCTGTCATGGTGAACCGGGCTCATGGCTGTAAGTATAGCTGCCTGGTTATCTTAAAACAATTTCATTGGTCCATCAATAGGTACTTTCAGCTCCATTAGAAGTCTTCTCAACCACATACCTTCACAAATTCTCAGATCTATCTGAACTCTGTCTCTGCACTACTTCCCGAGACAACCGACTGCTTCCTACTCCTCCAAGTTACTAAATTTCCCCACACAAGTGCAGTAACCCGAAATGGATCTTCGGTCCACAGCCTAGTCTGCGTCTGTAAATATCTCCACATTCTGTCTCGTGCCTTTTTCGAAAAATAAATCTCTACCCGGTGCCATCTTCAAGTACCTTATTATCCAATAGATAGCCTTCATATGCTCTTCAGTTGGGGAGTTCATGAACTGACTTACACAGCTCACCGCGAAGCAAAAATCAGGTCTGGTATGAGAGGTAAATTAATTTACCAACCAGCCTTTGATATCTCCTTTTATCGACCGGTGTACTGCCTTCAACTAATCCCAACTTAGTAGTGTAATCCATCGGTGTGTCAACTGGTTTGCAACCCATCATCCCAGTCTCTTTCAACAAATCCAAAGTGTATTTTCTTTGAGACACCAACAACCCCTTCCGTGACCTAGCAATTTCCATGCCTAGGAAATATTTAAGTCCTCCAAGATCCTTGATTTCCTAACTCCTTAACAAACAGAGTGGTCTGTTTGACACCAGAAATATCCACATGTCTTTACCACTTTTGTGAATCGTTAGAACCTAGCTCTCGGGGACTGTTTAAGTCCATACAAAGATTTCCTAAGCTTGCACACTGTTTTGGCTGCTGTGTCAAAACCGGGAGGCACCTCCATATACACCTCCTCATTAAGATCGCCATTGAGAGGCGTTTTTCACATCCAATTGATGCAACGCCCAGTCCAAATTTGCTGCTAGAGATAATAGGACCCGAACTGTGTTCAACTTGGCCATCGGAGCAAACGTCACCATGCCATACAATTATGTGAAGCCTTTGGCAACAAGTCGGGCTTTATATTGCTCTACACTGCCATCAGCTTTGTGTTTGCACCCTATAGTTCTTTTCCCACTTGGCAATGTAGATAGTTCTCATGTTTTGCTCTTTTCTAAGGCATTCATCGCTTCACTTATTGCCTTCTTCCACTCAGGATTCCTTAGGGCTTCATGTATGTCTATAGGAACCCGAATTTCGGAAACATTAGCAACGAAAGAGTAAAAACCTGATGGTAGATCCTCATAAGACATATAATTGCTGATAGGATATTGTAAAATTAGGCTTGATTGCCTTGATTTCATTGATATGTATACTAAAATATATATATGCAAACAATTAAGGACTGTACAAAACTATACAGGAAATCACATCCCACTAATCTAGGAAACAAAATAGGAAATCACAATAAAGAATCACATCCCATTAATCTAGGAAACAAAATAGGAAAGACAATAAAGCTACAATAAAGGAAAATAAAATCATAAACTATAATCTCTAGAAATCAGCATAATAACTAACACCCCCCCTCAAGTTGGGTTGTAGATGTTAATCAATCCCAGCTTGACACTTAACTCTTCAAATCTGTTCCGAGATAATGCCTTAGTTAATATGTCTACTGCTTGCTGGTCAATTGGAATGTAGGACAATTTTAGAATTTCAGCTTCCAACTTCTTTTTAATAAGATATCTATCTATCTCAATGTGTTTGCTTCGATCATGATGAACAAGATTCTTAGAAATGCTTATTGTAGCTTGATTATCACAGAACATGTTTATATGCTTCTCCATATGCACCCGAAGTTCGGTCAGAACTCTTTTGATCCAAAGCCCTTCACATATTCCATGTGCCATAGCACGAAATTCTGCTTCAGCATTGCTCCTAGCCACAACAGATTGTTTTTTGCTTCGCCATGTGATTAAATTCCCCCAAACAACCGTACAATACCCAGATGTAGACCTTCTATCTGTGATAGGTCTTGCCCAGTCAGCATCCGAGTATAGAGTCACTTCAGTTTTTGTTGTTTTTGTAAAAAACGGTCTTTTTCCAAGTGTGAATTTCAGGTACCGTCGGATTCTCTATACAACTGTCATGTGTTCCCCGGTAGTATTGTTCATGAATTGACTTACTGCACTTACTAGAAAAGCGATGTCCGGTGTAGTGTGCGAGAGATAAATGAGCTTTCCCACCAACCGTCTACCGGTGCACTCCTAGTGTCAGCTCCAAGTTTCATGGTTGTATCCATCGGAGTTTCAACCGACTTACAGTCGAGCATCCCTGTTTCATGCAGTATGCCCAACACATATTTTTGTTGTGAAATCTTAATACCCTTCTTTGACCGAGCCACCTCCATACCAGGAAAGTACCTCAGATGTCCCAGGTCCTTGATTTCGAATTCCTCAGGACCTCAGCTAACCATCCCTTTATTCTTGGTATTTCATCAAGAAAATCTCCTGTTAAGATGATATCGTCTACATAGATGATCAAAATTGTTCGCTGCCCTTTCTGAGAGTATTTGATAAACATGGTATGATCCGATTGACTTTGGAAATATCCATGTTTCTTCAACACGTAGGTGAATCTCTCAAACCAGGCCCTAAGAGATTGTTTAAGGCCATATAGTGATTTCTTGAGTCTGCATACTTTATTATCAGTAGTAGCGGTCTCTAGTCTAGGTGGTGCCTCCATATAGACCTCTTCTGTCAAATCCCCATTTGGGAAAGCGTTCTTTACGTCCAGCTGAAGCAAGGGCCAGTCGAGATTGGCAGCAAGAGATAGTAGGACCCGAATAATGTTCAATTTTGCCACAGGTGCGAAAGTCTCATGATAGTCAATTCCGAATGACTATGTGAACCCTTTTGCCTCCAACCTTGCCTTGAGCCTTTCAGCACTCCCATCAACTCGTGTTTTGACCGTAAATACCCACTTGCATCCCACAGGATTCTTTCCTTTTGGCAAATCCATTAGTTCCCAGGTCCCATTCTTCTCCAAGGCCTGAACTTAAATCATAACTTCTTTCTTCCATTCAAGGTTTTTTAAAGCCTCATGAATATTATTTGGAATTGGAATTGGAATATCAACAAGTCTGGTAACAAATGCCTGGAACTGAGGTGAGGGTCCATATGAAACATAATTGCTCAAGGGATACAATGGGCGATCCCTGTAATCTCGGTATCCGTTTCTTACAGCAATAGGCTGATCCTGAACTCCTTCTGATATTGTTTCTTTTTCTGTTTCATACGAGTCGGTTTATTGGACTATAGAATTCAGCTCAGACTCCTGGATAGAGATAAAATCTGTTTGATTTCTTGTTTCTCGCATATTTCCGCTTTTGTGATAGACGGTTAGGTATTTTTGCATGAGGTGGATAAGCAGGCTGACTAGTTTGACTTGTTGCTAACAAGTAAGCTGACTGGACTGATTGTTAGTGTCTAAGGGCTGATTTATTATCCTCACAACTGGCCTAATTCCTAGAAGATTTAGGGATGATTTGTAGCAGCGGATTCCTAGAAGATTTAGGGCTGATTTCTGGCAGTTGATTCCTAGGGAGACTAGGACTGATTGAAGTCTGATTTCTAGGAGAGGATTGAAGATCTTGTTGCTGATTTTTAGAAGATTGACCAGATTGACTTGGATTGAGAGATTGACTAGGATTGAGATTCCTATTATCATGGAGTTGACTAGGACAAGTAATAATTTGATCAGGAGCATCCCAAAACAGATATTTACTGTCTTGATTTTGTGCTCCCCTTTGAATATCGGTTTTGGAAAAAAACCAGCTTGTTTTCAAAAAACTTAACATCCATTGAATTGTAAATTTTCCTAGTTTCTGGGCAATAGCACTTTATCCCTCTTGAAGAGGAGAGTATTCAATAAAGATTCCCTTAACAGATTTAGGATCCACTTTACTATGGTGATGTGGATACACAAATGAAAACCATGCACCCGAAAATCTTTAACCGGATATCAGTTACAAGTCGGGTCTGAGGGAAAGTGTTTTTAAAAGATTGATAAGGTGTGGAAAAATTTAAATGCGTGAAGGAGCTCTGTTAATAAGAAATGCAGTAGTAAGAACTACTTCCCCCTAAAAAGTTTTAGGAACATAACTGGAAAAAAGTAAAGATCGGGCAATTTAAAAAATGTGACTGTTTTTCCTTTCAGCGATTCCATTCTGTTAAGGAGTATCAACATGTGCTTTGGTGAATGATACCCTCACCAGAAAGATAATTGTTGAGTGTTGAATTAAAAAATTCTTTCCCGTTATCGGTTCTTAAGATCTGAACACGTGTTAAATTGATTTTGAATCAAAGTTTGAAATTTTTTAAAATACGTGTAACTTCAGATTTTTCTTTCATGAGATATACCCAAGTGATCCTAGTGTGATCATCTGCGAATGTGACAAACCATCTAGATCCTGTAATGTTTGGAACCCGTAAGGGCCCCCATACATTGCTATGAATCATTGAAAAAGGGTTAGAAGTTCGATAAGTGGAAATAGGATAAACATTGCGAGTATGTTTTGCAAATTGGCACATTTCACATTGAAACAGATTAGGGTTTTTATTTCTGAATAATAAGGGAAACATTATGAACAAATAGGAAAAATTCTGGTGACATAAGCGATAATGCCAGATCATAACCTGCCTATCATCACTAGACCTAGACATGAGACTTCGATGGCTAGAAAACACCTCACAACCAACCCCACATGCTGTTGGATCTGATTGCTTTTTCACGTAGGATTCTGCCTTGAGAAAGTAGAGTCCAGACAAGACTTTAGCACTGCCAGTCGTCCTCCTGAATCCGAGTCTTGAAAAATACATGCATAAGAAGAAAAATTAGCAGTATATCGCTGTTCTTGGGTCAACTTACTTACAGACAACAAATTACAATTTAATTTAGAACGAACAAAACTGATTTCAGGACCAAATCCTTAGTGACAACCACTGAATTGATTCCTGTCACCTTCGATAGTGTTCATTCCGCTATACGAACATTTAGATTATCAACACAGGGTGAGAATGTCTTAAATACACTGGAATCACCAGTCATATGGTCTGAGGCACCAGGATCAACTATCCAGGTTTGACTAGACACTTGTTTTGCATTCATGGCTAGTAGAAAATTACCTGAGTGAACCAAGGATCCAACTGCTATAGTGGAGGACGGTTGTTGACTTATCATCCGTTGGAGGAGTTCAGTTTGTTCTTTACTAAACAATTTTGGCTGATCAGATGATTCTCCCTTAGTCATGGTCATATTTCTGTGTTTTTCCCTCTTTTTCCTTTGGTTTCCAATCAGCTAGTTTCCCATGTAACTTCCAACAAGTCTCTTCGAGATGACCTGGTTTCTTGCAATGTTCACACCAAGGGCGATCCTTTCGTGGTTTGTCAAATGAGGGAGGCTGACTTCCTCGAGCAGCCAACGCACTGCCATCGGCCTGGGTGTTGCTACTGTTAGATCCGAGCATCACCTTCCTCCGACTTTCCTCACGAATGACTTCTGAGAAGGCCTCTCGGAGAGTAGGCATTGGCTTCACTGCCATAATTCTACCTCGCACTTCATCGAGATTTCTATTTAGTCCGAGAAGCAATTTGAAGATCCGCTTCTTCTCGATACCTTTCTTGTGTGTAGCCACATCCGTAGGATTCACGAAGGTATCTTTTTCAAAGGTATCTACCTGCTGCTATAGTCGGGTCAGTTTTGTAAAGTACTGCATGATTGAGTCTTTCCCTTGCCGGAGATCAAGCAAAATTCCTGCAACCGCGAACAATTCTGCTGTGTTGTCGAAAGTGGAAAATGTCTCCTTGGTTGCATACCATATCGCTTTTGCTGTTTCGTACAACAGAAAATTCTCGCTAACATCATTGCCCATTGAGTTTAGCAACCAGGACATTACAAGATTATTCTCTGTTTTCCATCGACGGTATCCATCATCTTCTGTGGCAGGTTTGACAATGGTCCCCGTCAAATAGTTATCCTTCCCTTTGCCACTGATGAAAATGAGGACAGACTTGAACCACTGAAGATATCATCTTGTGACCGGTTATGGGTAGGTTAGGGTGTGAGGAGTTTTTGTTCAAACCTACTCAACCATTGCTGTCGGTTTTGGGGAAATATGAACCGGAAACAGCCTTTTTAGAGTCATTTGACATGACTGATTTTGGAGTGGCTTTAGAGTGGTTTACTGCTGGAAAGAGCAGTAGAATAGAAAAAAAAAAACAAAATTGTTTGGTGTTTTGCTGCCGGAAAGAGCAGTAAAGAAATTAGGGTTTGCTTGGGTTCAGAGAGTGCTCTTATACCATATAAAATTAGGCTTGATTGCCTTGATTTCATTGATCTGTATACTAAAATATATATACACAAACAGTCAAGGACTGTACAAAACTATACAGGAAATCACATCCCACTAATCTAGGAAACAAAATAGGAAAACACAATAAAGCTACAATAAAGGAAAATAAAGTCAAAAACTATAATTTCTAGAAATCAGCATAATAACTAATAGATATAAAGGATGTTTTCTGCATTCCTTCATCCCTTTTATTAGAGCAATCGGCAATTCCCATTATGACTTCTCTTCCTTATTTGGAGTGGGTTGTGAACTGATTTTACCTGATCCTTCGGTTGCTTTTAGCCTCATTGGACCGGTTGAGAAGGTTCTGAGTCTTGGTCAGAACTGATGAATCAAGGGCTCTGTCACCTTGTTGGGCTTATTCCTCCTAGTATGGACAATGGGTTTTTGGGTGTCAATCGGTTGGGAGTGTGTTGGGTTCTGGTTAGGACATTCAGTTGATGTGAGGTCTTTATTTTTGCTGAGGACTGTGTGTTGCTGAAGTCGGTTGGTTATTTTGAGCATTCAAATTTTGATCAGGTTTGGTATGGATAATATACGAGTGAGGATCATATATGGTTTGGAAAAATTCAATATTTGAATGCAGCTCATGTTGATTACGTTGTTGGGTTTGTTCGGTTTGATCAGGTGATGGATGCTGACTTGATTCTAGAGTTTGTGATGAACAAGGACTCAACTCTAGAGGTTTGAAAAAATCAAATTCATAGCTCCTATCACTTTGACTCTTATCCCCCTTTTGAATTTGACTTTTTGAATAATAAGGCTGATTTTCATGAAAAGTCATGACATCAATTGAAATAAAAATTTGTCTATTGTCTAAATAAAAACACTTATACCCTTTCTGTGTAAGTGAGTATCCAATAAACACACACTTCATAGACTTTGGGTCAAGTTTACTTTTATTTAACTTATGATTGTGAACGATACAGAACACCCAAAAATCCTAATAGGAAGATGAGAGATAAGACGAGTGTTTGGATAGGATTTCAGAAGAAGTTGACATGGAGTTTGAAACCTAAGAGTCCTAGATGGTAATCTGTTGATGAGATAGGCGGCAGTTAATACTGCCTTACCCCAAAATTGATTTGGCATGTGTGGAAAACATAAGCGAGTGGGCTACCTCTAAAAGTTGCCTGTTTTTCGCTCAGACACCATTTTCCTTGGGAGTGTTAACACAAGAGCTTTGATGAATGATCCCCTTCACCTAACAAGTAATTTCCTGGGATAGAATTAAAAATTTCTTTACCATTGTCAATGCGAAGAACTTGAATTTTAGTTTTAAATTGTGTTTGGATCATTCTATTAAAGTTTTGAAAAAGTTAACACACTGTAGACTTTTCTTTTATAAGAAATATCCATGTAATCCGAGTATGGTCATCTATAAAAGAAAGAAACCTTCGAGCTCCAGTGATGTTGTTAACCCCGAGAAGAGCTCCGTACATCACTGTGCATCATGGAGAAAGGTTTAGAGGATTTATAGTAATGATTATGTAAAAATTGACAACTGTGTTTAGCCAATTGACAAATATCACATTGAAAAGAACTAGGATTTTTATTCCTAAACAAAGACGGAAATATTTGCCCAAGATACTTAAGATTTGGATGCCCAAGACGGTAGTGCCACATCATTATTTCATTATCCTTATTGAACATAGACTCATAACTAGACTGACTCTTAAGGGACACATGTTCAGTTTGGTAAGGGACACTTTTGGTGGCAAGGTTTTTTCTATGGATTATAGTTTGCTTCCAAGATGTAGAGCCCCGAACATACCTTAGCAATGCCAATTGTCATCCCCGAAACCGAGTCCGGAAAAACACAACAATTAGGGAGAAATTTAGCAATACTATTTTGTTTTTGTGTAAATTTAATTGTAAACAGCAAATTACAATCCAAGTTAAGAATTATTCTTCCAGAAATCACTACAGCCGATCCCAGTCACTTGAGAACCATCTGCTATACGCACTGTATAGTTACCTATGCAAGGTCGGAATTCATGAAACAGTTGTCTGGTACTTGTCATGTGGTCTGATGTGCCAGAATCCACAATCCAACAATGAATAGGATTCTCCTTCCTCACGTTAAGGGCAGTTAGGAAATTACCGTTTTGTGCTAGAGACCCACTTCCAATAGTTGTTTGAGTTGGCTGCTAGAACAGTTTCTGTAATACCTCCATCTGTCCCATGCTAAATGGACTTGGGTTTATGTCTATGTCGACCATGCTCCCTCGGCGTTCTTTTTCATGTTCAGGTTTCCAGTCTGGTTTGCCATGAATCCTCCCCCTTCTTTGCCGGTTGTCGCCATACTGACCAGCTGTTCGGATGGCAAGGGCAGACCCTTCATTGGATGAAGGTCCATTTTCGGGTTTCACCTTGGTGACCATCATAATTTCTTCAGATTTTCCTTTTTTCTCACTTTGAAGAACACTTCACGGATCTTGGGTAATGGTTTTGTACCTAGAACCCTTCCTCTTACTTCATCAAGGTTTTGATTCAAACCCATAGGAATTTGAACACCCTCTGCTGTTCAATGATTTCCATATATAACAAGCCATCTTTGGTGCAAGCCCATGTAAACTTATCGAACATATCTAGCTGCTGCCAGTGTCTTGTTGTAGTATTGAGTGACTGTGCAATCTCCTTGACGAATGTCATGGAGTATGCATTCGATTCCAAATAGCTCAGTCATCTTGTCACTACTGGAATACGTATCCCTTGCAGCATCCCAGATTTCCTTGGCTGTCTTATACAATAGGAAATTCTCTCCGATGTCATTGGTCATTGAATTAATGAGCCAAGACATTACCATACTGTTATCTATATTCCACTGCTTGTAGGCCGGTAATTCAACTCCTGGTGACTCGGAAACGCCAGTGATGAAGTCATCTTTCCTCTTTCCACAATGAACATCATCACGAATTGGGACCAAGATAAGTAATTGTGTCCATTTAGTTTATGACTAGTAATGGACATGGGTAGGATGGGGTGCTCAGAACCTCCATTGTTGATTGAGGTAGAAGGTTCGGAGCTTGAAGAGGTAGAAGAGGATGAGTTGGTAGCCATCCCAGAAATAATTTTCATGGGGTGTTGGATTCCGAACATGGCTCTGATACCGTGAAGAATTAATTGAAAGAGATAATTATTCTTCTTAGTTTATTGCTACTGCCGTAAAAAACCTTAAATACAAGATACAACACCTAACTACCTCTACCATAGAAATAGAGATAGACTAGGAATTTAAACAAAGAGAAACAACCTAGAGATGATGTCCGGTAACAGCTTCACACAGACCACTTATTCTGAAACTACTAAGAAAACAGACAGCACACATCTAAACTATCAACAGAAAACATAACTAACAAATATCAACATCATTTATGTGAGACAACTGTTTTAAATTTTTTGATATTATAAAAATATTATGTGCAACTCCTTTTGCTTTTGCTCCTTTTTTCCCTATATTTGATCATGAGTTGCACTTCACCATAACTCACATGCTCAGGATTTCAACAATTGAATTGTTTATGGTACCCTGGAGATAAGTTGAGATTCAGTATTTTCCTCTCATTTCAATGTGTCAGCTAATCTAATGCAACTATTTTTAGATACATGCTGCCCTACCACGCCTCATTCTGCACCTCCATGATGATGATCTTAGTGTTCGTCAGGCTTGTCGAGTAAGTGATTGTTAGACTCTTTGACTCTATGGAAGCCACCTTTTAGGAAAAACTCTTGACGTACTATTTTTTTAATTTTGGTATGTTTAGAGTACCCTTAGACGCATTGCCCCGCTAATGGAAATGGAAGGATCGATTGGCTTGTTCAACTCACATTGTTTTAATTCTGACCATCGGTATGCATTTATAAATCTTTGAATGTAAGTAAATATGTCATCTTTTATAGTTCATGTTATCAAGAATTGTTCTTATCTTCCAGAAGCGACTACGAAGATTTTATAAGAGAGATCGCAAAGCAGTTCGTTCAGCATCTTCCCTCAAGAGTTGATAATTATATGGCACCAACAATACAGGTTGGGAGTTTTGCTGATAAACCTAGATATTTATTGGCAAGTGTTATTTTGTAATACAAATAGCTAGTTGATTACATTGCATTTTGCATTTGGTTGGCTACCTAATTTTGTTTTGCTACTTTGTTCTATTTTCTATTTTCGGATAGATTTTGGGTCTTGTCTTTTCATTATGTTTCATTCAATTGTATTCAATTGTACACCTTGTATTCAAAATTTATTTGTCTTAACAATATTAATGGGTTCTTAAAAATACAATTTGTCATATCAACTGCTTTTTTTTTTTTCTGGGTGTGGAAAAATTGTCCTATCAACTGTTGGGTTTGATTTATAATGCTGGAAATTGATAAAGCATCATATTATAGCGCTTCATTGACTTGTATTTTATTTTAATGAAGTATATCAAGTATAAAGTCCTCAATTGCTATGATTCTGATGTTTCAGGCATTTGAAACACCTTGGCCCATAATTCAGGCAAATGCAATTTACTTCTCCAGTAGCGTTCTCTCTCTTTCAGATGATCAGCACATTCTAGCTCTTTACTATACACAGGTCCTTTTCATATTTCACTTCAACTGGAGGGTATAGCTAAATAAATATATATATTTACAAATGATTTTATCCTCATTTAGGTATTTTGTATGTTGGTGGGGAAGATGAATCGGTCAACAGATGCAACTGTTAGAGCAACATGCTCTTCATCAATCGGCTTGTTACTTAAATCAGCTAACTCAGTCTCATGGAGAGCAGCTCGACTTGATCATGGAGGCTCAGTTCGAAGGGATTATGAATCTGAATCTTCTCGGAAGTAGCAATGCAGAGATCAGAAGTGTATATGATAGTACTCCACTGTTTTCCGTATTTTTCTCTTTGACATAAGTACGTGGCGTGGATGCAGTGCAACACTGGTGGTTGAAAGTAAAAGCTATGCATGCAACATACAACGGAAAATAATCACATTGATGCGCCAGACATGAAATGATCGCCTTTGGGGATGCAAAGTTGATGTTTGATTGAATGTTTAAAATCTGTACAATTGGCTCTGGAAATGGCATATGGTTGTGCGGTCATTTGTTGTAAAGATTGTAACTGTAGTAGGTACATTAAATGTTGACATAGGTTATTGGCAATTTACGTGGTTGTACAACTTTGTTCATCAACAAAATTGTTGTAAATTTGCATTTCTGGAAAGTGGACTGTAATCGTGTTGGGAACACACTTGCCAAGTAAAGTTTAAATACATTCTGCTATTCTCAGTATCGGAATTGTTGACAAGCTCTCCGACCATTACTTGTGAACTCTTCTTTTGTTAACATAGGGGTGGGTTTGTTTCGGTTTTGGTCTAAACCGTATTGAACCGATATATATTCGGTTTTTAAAAATATGAATCGGTTTGAATCTGAAAATCGAATTGAACCAAACACATTTATTTATGTTTGGTTTGGTTCAATTCGGTTTTGGGCATATTGGGTTTGGAAAGTTTTTTATATGATTTTTAATTTTTTGGGTCTTTAAGTTGCATTTTTGGTATTTAGGCTTCAACTTTTGTAAGAAAACATAATATGTAAGAAATAATTTAATATATATATAATCTAATTTTGAATCCAAATAAAAAATTTCAATCATATTCGGTCAACATACTCAATCAAAATATAAAATCATCATAACTTCTATGAATAGAAATAAAAAAATGTAGTATGTAATGTAGTCTAAAAATAAAACATCATCAACAAACAATCCATAATAAAATTGAAATTTACAAAATAATTAATTAAGACAATTCGGTTTATTCGGTTCGGTTCGGTTCGGTTCGGTTCGGTTCGGTTTTGTATGTATAAAATTAAAACTGAATCGAATTCAATTCGGTTTTTAAATTTTAAATTGGTTTGAACCAAATAGAAGCTATGGGCCGAACCGAACACCCTTTTTCGGTTCGGTTCGGTTCGGTTCGGTTCAATTCGGTTTCGGTTTCGGTTTCGGTTTTTATATCCACCCCTTAATATTGTCAGTTTGTCACGCCCTAACCCGAAAGCCAAGACATGATCTTACTTATTATTAAATATCTAAGTAACCTTCAAAATAAAATCAAAATAATAAAAATCTCTTAAAGTTCATAATTTTTTTCTTATTATGAAACTAAATAAACTCCTATCTCCAAGAATTGAACTCCTTCGAGATGTCAATCTATGCTACATGTAAAATACAACCCTTGGAATCTAGAATCACAATGAACTAAGTGAGTTTGTAAACTCAATAAGTATACTAAACATGTTTTATACTTATACGAAAATAATGCAAAAATAAGAACAAACTCAGGTCATAAACCATTCGAATCATATACTTATCGAATTTTGCTAGGTTCCTTTTATCCATTATTGCATAATAGGACTTTTCACATATCATAGAGAGGAGCCAAAGTCACCTGTCGGCAACTAATGTATATAGGGAAAGTGCAAGTGAGGATTTTTTTTTTAAAAAAAAAAAAAAAAAACACTCATGCCCGAAGGTAAGAGTCAAGCCCTCGCCGTGATCATCGACGAGTCCTCCCACATGCACTAATACGTCGACACACAAATATGAAAACTATTTAGTCCCTAGAGTACTCTAGAGACACTTCCTATATACCACACATATAACAAATCACATATCACATAGAGCTCTCTACAAATTCACATAGGTGCCTACTAGTGATAATAAATAAAGTAGCTTAGCGAAAACACATTATATGGTAC
This sequence comes from Dipteronia dyeriana, assembly GCA_032871835.1. Lineage (NCBI taxonomy): Eukaryota > Viridiplantae > Streptophyta > Magnoliopsida > Sapindales > Sapindaceae > Dipteronia > Dipteronia dyeriana. The sequence continues at coordinate 16,272,019 of CM065297.1, forward strand.
CATATATTCATATTTCAAAATGCATAATTATTACATTCCAGAGCATTTTGAACACATTTCAAATCATTCACAACACATTTCAAAAACATTCATATACATTTCAAAAGCATTCATATACATATAACATTGTGATTCCGTTTTGAAAATAGGTCTAGTATACTTACCTCTTAGCAAATCAAATTAGAACAATAACCAACGAAGCTAATAATCCAATCCTTAACCTAAAATCATATAATCATACAAATATCAGAGTCTAATTCATATCTTGAACTGGAAAAAGATTTGATTTATCGCTTCACAAACCGAAATCCTAGCACTAGAACTAACAAGTGCTGATTTGAAAACCGTATAGTGTTCAATGTACAATTTTTAATTTATTATGAACACACTGAAGAATTCTAAAATTTTGTAAACGCACTTTAAACAAGCATATCTAGTGATATAAAAAATTTCAGAATTTAATAAAATCCGTAAGTACCTTAAAATATTCTAAGTTTCGCATGATTCAGGGCTGTCTGATGATAGACAGTCCTGAACACTACTCGCCATTTGAATTTTCAAAACTTTTAAAACACTTAAATTGAAATAAAATCTTTACCAAAACATAAATAACACATATATGATTTGAAAATAAAAGTTTCAAAGAAAAATCATTCGAATACATGTTTCTAAAGTATTTATACTTTTGATTACAAGAATCTGTTTAATACTGGGCAGATTGTAGTACCCGTTTTTGAAAATTCATAACTAATTTAAATAAAACCCTAAAAATATTTAAAATAATTTTTTAAACCCATTTAACATGTTTTTAAACATTTGTGGTAAATTCCAGAATTTCTAAACAAGTTTTACACACAGCAAAATGTATTTTATATAAGTGTAATTTTTTCTAAACGTTCATCTCCCTCCCGTCACTTGTTGCCAATTTTAAAGAGTTCAGGAGATTTAGTGACCATTTAAAGAATTCATAGACCACATAATCAATTTGTGAATGATTTAGGGGGCACCATTATCATATAGTCTTTAGCATATTATATAGATATAGACGTTTAAATTGTGGAAGCATAAAAGAGTAAAGCAATTTGTCCCATCAAACAATATCCTTAGGATCCCAAACTTAAGTAATTTTCCCATCGGTTTGTTAGAAGATTTAAATACTATTGTTGGGTTTTTACCTGACAGCTTAAACTTTTTGATCTATTGGTTACTCATATGGTATCTCAGTTTTGGTTGTCCCAAAAGTCTTGAATTCAAAACCACATGTGATTGCATTTGCATATGTTATTTATTGTTTGAATATGTGTTTGGGCTAGGGATACGTGCCAAAGTCATTTGGTCTTATACGAGAGAGGGTGTGTTAGAACTTAGAAGGAGGTTGGAATGTGTTAAGATGATATTCTCATAATCTCATGTTCTTGAAAAAAGGGAGCAACAAGAGAGCCATCTTTATTGTCCAAACTAGGCCAAATTTGGAGAGACCTGAAAGACTTTTATTGCATTTGGGTTTGCATCAACGATCAAACAGAGTATTTTCGTGCCAGACCTCACTTACCTGCCATTGCATGATTCAAAAGTGAAAAGCTTAATCTTTTCTTTCAAATTCAATCAAAAACAATTCTAGAGGCCATGGAAGAGCATGGAGTCTCCATCCAAGTAATTTCCATTTGTCCATTGAATTGACCGACGGTGGTCCATGTCTACAAATAAGGCATCGAATTTGCTAATACTTCCAGGTCTAGCTCAACTCAAAATCACTTTTTAGCGAATACTTGCAACATTATGTACAATGTTCAAACTTCAAAGCACATGCAAGTGGTCTCTTAGGGTGCGTTTGGTACGTGGGACAAGACATGACAACGTGTGACAGTTTGTTATTGTCCTACGTTTGGTGCATCCTTAGCATGGGACAAGACGGGATAAGGTGGGACAAAAATCACAAAAACTTGTCCCACCTAAGAGCCTAGGACAACTTGTCCCATGACATGGGACAAGTGTCAAAAGACCAATTTACCCTTTAAATTTTCAAACAATTACAATGATGTCTAATCAATTATATATTATAATTACATATATAATATATAATATTATATTACTAAATATAATAATATTAAATATTATTATTATTATTATTATTATTATTATATATTACCACACATAACATATATGATTTATATATATTCATATGTATTATTAATATATATTTATATAATATATATATATATATAAATCAATATTTATTATTAATATATGTATATATATTATATAATATATATATATACATTATATAATATATATAAATATTATATTTTCTATATCATATTATTATATATAATACATGTAATATTCTATATATAATATTATTTAATATTATTATATATCAATATATATATATATATATAATATTATAGTCTATGTTGTTATATATATATGAGGGGTACTCTAGTCATTTGAATCTCTTGTTCTGTCCTGTCCCAGCCATACCAAACGCATAACAGTACAGTTTATAGTTCTGTCAAGACCTTCCAAACACAACATATAACAACATGTCTAGTCCTGTCCTTTCCAGTCCAGTCCTACCTTGTTCTGTCCCATCTCCGTGCCAAACGCACCCTTATAGTGATCCATTATCATCAAATGGCTGCAAAAGTGTTTCGTACAAGCATGAGAGAGAACAAATAAATCCATAAATCTAACGCTTCCATAATTAGTCGATTCTCAAAGATTGTTTTTGAATTATTTTGGGAGTTTAACAAATGTGATAAGATTCAAAATGACTTTCTTACGTATGCACTTACATCAGCAATGTCTAGAGAGAGGTTGCATCATGTTACATTCATAAGTGTTGAATGTAAAACTGATTCAGAATCAACTCAAGCTAATTAACTTGGCAAAGTTTGTTAAAGTCCATGTTAACCGATAATTCTCTCGAGGCGAGGAATATCAATTAACACCCTCAAGACCACTACCTCAGAGGTCTCGGTCGGGGTAGGTACCCTAAGTACAAAAATCTGGTGTAAAGAAGGAGATGGGACGACAACAAGATGCTGAGTATATGATATATGATGGAAATGACACTGTTTTATTGACTGATATCAACTGATTACAAAGGGTATGAATCACTCAATCTATCATAGTTGGGTTGATGGTGGCAACCTCGTGCCTGTCGATAAGTGGACTAAGTTTACTGGTGGCAGCCATGTTCTGTTGAAAGAACTTAGACGACAATGGAGCTTCGTTAAAGGATGGCAAATCTATGTCTCTATTTGTCCGTTATCCTTCATGCATGTCAAGGAGTATTTATATTGTAGATCTTAGCCCCCCACCTTATTAGGTGGGATGTTATGTTTAAACATCGTTGATTTTGGTTGATCAACAGATTTGACGATATCTTGGAGGGAGATAAGTTTGTTTCCACTTTGGTTTCAATGACTTGGCCTGCATGCATGTAATGGTTTAATGCACGTTGGAATGTAGCTCTGATCCTGTATGTTGCCCTGGCAAAGTGCCTCATAGAGATCATCGAATGTGGTACTTGCTACCTCGAATGTCGAGGTACACGTCAGTGCCAATATTATTACTAGGAGCTTGGTCCGACCACTTTAGACCTCCTTTGGAGCTTGACCTAATCGTGTTGGCACTTTTTGGTGATAACGGAGCTTTGCAGGCTTCCTCTTTCCTTGCTTGGGTAGGTTGAGATTATTCCTTGGTGAAGCGGGAAGGCATTGCAAGACAAGTTCGACACCCTAAAGGTCTCTTGTCCAAAGTAGAGATGGTAGCATGCTCAATGGAAGGTCGTGAGATACCTTGACCTTAGGGAACTCAGGCCTTCCTACATCGACCTAGCTTCTGGCTCTTATCCCGATACATTGAGCTTGATACGGTCACGTCGTGCTTTAGCTAGTGGGTCCGGATGCGTGCCAAAAGGTCAGAGGGTACGGGTGAACTCGCCTTACTCCTGTAGGGTTGCATGGTAGCTCGACCACGGGACCTTGATACCTTACTGCTTAAGCCCGGATTTGGACCCTTGCATGAAGGCTGGAGGGTGGAAAATTTTCCTTAGATCCCTAGCCAAATTTGGATATTAATAGAAGTCCCTTATGACTTGAACGCCAGTGATCGAGTCGGGGTTGGAGTCAGATTTCCTATTTATTTGGGAAATTTTCCCTCTCTTTTAGGTAACAACTGATATGAACCTCACCAAAAACAGTGAGACCCGTAACCAATATATGGTAATGAAGGATCGTTTTCTAATCAAGTTTATAAACAAGAATATTATCGGACCGTGACCCATTACCTATAAGGAGGTAAGAACCAACAGTATCAAGAAAGTTATAGATGCCACACTCAAGAATAAGAAAGAAGGTGAGTGATAAGTCAAGGTTTGAATGCCACAAGGTAGAACCTTGGCAAGTTCACAAGTTCTATGAAGAACCAAAGAGAAAATTCTCTCAAATTTATTTCATTTCAAAATCTATTCTCAAATTACATCAATTGGTCCCTTTTATACTAAAATATCTAAGATCTAAAAGGGAATAAATATTAGGCAATTAATGCCTTACAATCATGAAAATAAATGAAAATAAATTTAGGAAATAAATAAATACTAAACTAGCAACTATTGACTTGCTTCCTAATTGGAAAGCTAAATCTGGAAACAAATCAGCCCCTTAATTTGGGAAACAAATCAACTATTATTCTTTGGAAATTAAAAGGGAATAAATCAGCTAAAGTTGACTATTCTCCTAGCTTGTGCCACACACATGCCCAAGTCTTCATTTTTCGGCCCAATCAATTGCCTTGATGACATTAATTACGCCTTGGTCTTCATGTGGGCTTATCTTGGACTTCAACAATTCAAAATCAGTCCAAGTGTCTTGAATTAGGCCATTTAGTGCTTCTTTGAATCTCTTAGCTCTTACCCTTGTTATTGGCCCAACCGGAATATGCAATGGATCATTTGATGACTTCTTGATTCTCATCACTAACCATAGAGGAAATCCATCATTAAATGCCGATTACACATGGCGAGCTAGGGAGTCAAGCTTCTTTTCAAAAAGTTGTCGCACTATGATGGCGTGCTTGAAAAGAGGAAATCTCTTAAGATCGTGCTTCAGTTATTGATGCCATATGTTACCGTTACGTCATCTCCTATTTAAACTCGGTCGTATCCTCATCTTTCTCACACTTCCCTTTCAAATTTCAAATAGACTTCAAGCAAAACCTTCTCCATTCTTTATCTCCACAAGAAACTTTACTGTCTTTGTTCCCCTTCTCAAACCAACCTTTCTTGTTGCCATGTTAATTTCTAGCTCTGACACAATCGAACGCATGGTGAAGGGAGACGGAGCCTCCAGTCTCACTCGGGCCGGAATGTTTCCATTGTGTCCAGTTTCTCGAACCGTCTCGAGAACCCGTTAGAGTTGGTCTATGAGAAGTCAAGTGGTGATTCCGGTGGTATAGTGGTTGGTGAATGCCCGACCTAGGTTTTTGGTGCCCTTCTGGGAGAGCTCACTATTCTTTATGATTTCCAGGGCATCCCTGACTCTATCGTAAAAGAAGAGTTAATTAGCCATCTGAGGAGCAAGTTTGGCATCCCTGACAGCATCTCCGTCACTACCCCTTTCAAGAATTATGGCGTCTTCACTCCTCCGAAAGGCGTGCTCCCAATCCACCTCACTACTCTTAAAATCGGGGTAAGGTTACCTCTTCAACTCACCCTTCGGTGGGCTTTCCATGCTTTACAGCTTGCTCCCCTCCAATTATTAACACCAGGCTTTTGGAGGCACCGAGTGGGCTTTCTCGTGATGTGGAAGGAGCAATGTGAGATGGGCAATCTCATAAGGGAGCCTGGGAATGAGGAAATGGCGTATGTTTTCCATATTGGTAGTCTATCTCCTAGCCCAAGAGGGCAATTCTATGAAAAAGCCAATAACTAACTCAACTTTGTAGTGCCAGGTGTGGCCAAGAAGGATACTTCCTGAAAGGACGAGTGGGTGCTGATTGGCAGTGAGTGGTGGAGCTTGATCTATTTTGGCGGGCATGAATTCAAAGTTCCCACCACCTTCATTGATAAGCTCTTCTTGGATAGGAACTCTTTACTTACCGAGTCTGAGGAGATCTTAAAGGCCATCATCGCCCAAAGTTTTGTGAACACAAAATACCCTACCTCTGACTCCTTTGATCCCCGTAGAGTGAACCAGTAAATAAATATCTCTGATGCCTTTCATAGTAAGAATGGAGTTATGAATTTGCTTACTTTACTGTTGCTTGCCTTAGTACTAACCTCACTTTTTGTTTTTATAGTTTTCGTTATGGCACTCATTGTTCAAGGCCCTCAACAGGCTCGTGCTCCTCTTCCCTCTCCAGGTAATCGGGATCGGGGAAGCCTTCCAGCTACCTTGATTCGGGAAGGTAGGCATCCGTTCATTCCCGTAGTAGCTCAACCTACCTCTACCCCTCCAGCCACTCAACTTACTAAGTCCATGTTGGAGGTGTTCGCATCCCGAACCTCTATGGTACGTGGTAAAGGGGCTTCCAATCCTACTACTGCTTCTACCACTGTTTCTACCTTTGATACCCCTCATACCGCTAAGATAGCTGTCACAACTACCATATCAACTTACGTACCTGTTTCAATTCCTTCTCTTGCACCCGTACCGGCAAAGAGAAGTTTAGAGACTGCTATTGTGGAGGGACCCAGAGATCATCCCCAACCTCCATCTAGATCCATTGACCAAGGTGAGGTCGTGAACCAATCATTGCCTCTTGTCCATACGGTTACCTTTCTTCGATGGCCTTAATACCTACCGACCACCTAATTACCAAGGGATCCGCTCTCTTGGCCTAAGTAATTATTTTCCTTCGCTTATGATTTGAATGGTTAATTGGTTATGTACTGACTTGAATTTTTTCCATTGTAGGCCATCAAATACAATGTCGTTGTGAGCTATCTGGTGATCTTTCTATGTGACCGCGTAGTAAAGGCTGAGGCTGAGGCTGAAGCTTCTGTGGGATTGCTTGCTCAAGCTCAGGACCTGGTGTAGGAGATGATCGTCAACTAGGACAAGACTGAGAAATAGCTAGTCGAACTCTAATGCGACTATCAGAGGCTAATGCAGACCTTCGACTAAGACGCCTTGAAGTCAGCAAGACGTAAAGGGTGAGGGATGACTGAAAGGCAGAAGCTAGTAAGCAAGAAGTGGAAAACCTGAACCTGCATGCCCAGATAGCCAAGTTTCAGACAGAGGGAGACGCCTCTTTCTGGAGTGGTTACTTCTACGCCTCCTGCTAAGTCGCTGATGGGCTACCTCTACCCTTTGTCTTTTCTGTCATCGATGGTTAGGACAGGGAGGAGATCATGACTAAAGTTAAGGAAATGTTCGTTCCGTTGGTGACGCAGCCGGTACCTCGAGCACTGTTGGAGCTAGCAAGCAAGTGGTCGATATGGGTTTCCCACTTCATCCTTCCGATCCTCTAAGCTCGGGGCCTGGTGAGGCTTCTAGTGGGGTTCAACCCATGCAGAGCAGAGAGGTCCATCTTGCTTCGACAAGAAGGGGGGTCCAATCTAAGCAGGTTGAAAAAGGTCCTCCTACTTCTCTAGAAGCTGGCAAGGATCTTTCAGGTGTCTAAGAGAAGGTAGGGAGCCGGGTTGACGTAGCTCATTCTAAAGAACCCACTAAGAAGAAGGACGCTTACGATCAGGTCGAGACGGGGGGTGACCACTGCTTCACAGAAAAAGCACATTCCCTCCGGGGTCATGGCCGTGGTCGATCAAGTGCTTGCAAAAGGTCCGGATGAACATCCAGGAGGTGGTCAACCCCTAGAAGAATGAGTGGCAGAAGGGAATAACCAGGATGAGAAGATTGACATATGATCCCTTTTGAGTTTATTTGTAATGCTCAGAAATAGGGGTGGGCACCTTTCTCTTTAATTAATTATTTTCTCTTAGAATATTTCTAGATACAAATTAGAGATTGTTGTGATGCTATGATTGAGTGTTGTATTGTGATAGCTTCATAGGATTGTTTGATCTATGTTTAGCTAAGCTATTTGAACATGTCATTTAGCATTTGATATCTATGATTGCATTAATTGTCATCTCATTATCCTAGATAAGCATATAGGGTTTCCTAGCCTTGTTTGTTCATTGAATATCATTATATATTCTCTTAGGACACTTTATCTCTTCATTGAGAAGTAAGACTTGTGTTGCTTCCGGGAGTAGGTAGCTTAAAGCACAAGCATGATGAACTAGGTTCACTTATACCGGGATTAGGTAGTGGTGAAGGATTAAACCGGAATTAGGTTGTAATTCCTTTATCATTAGTGGATTCGAGGTTCTAGTGTGGCGCACTCATCAACCCGTGGTTTTTCCCATTTGGAGAGGTTTCCACGTATATCTCAAGTGTTTTTACTATTTTCGCATTTATTACACTTGTGATATCTTTGCAACTAGATAGAGGTATTTTTGTCAACTTGACTCTTAACGAAAATTGGGTAAAAGTTAATTAAAATCTATTCACCCCACCTCTAGATTAATTTTACACACCATAATATTTGTTTCAATTGGTATCAGAGCAAGTTCCTAGACATACATAGGTGATCCTTGCTCATTTTGGTGTGTGTTGCATTTGTTTGTTTGTGTTGACCATTCATACACTTGCATTCATATCATTCATTCATAAACACAATGAGTGGAAATGGTGGCAATGAGGGAGCTTCCAGCACTATACCTCTATTCCTCACCGGGTTGAAAGATGCTAGTGAAGAAGATAATGATAGTCAAGAAGGAGACTACTCAAGTGATGATGGATCTTCATCACAAACTACAAATGGAAGTGTGGATATGATGGATCTCAAGGACTACATGGCCAAGTTTGAGAGCTCAAGAACAAGAATGAGATCAAGAGATTAAAAGAAGAAAATCTAGACCTCTCAACTCAAGTTGACCAACTAAATGAAGAGTTGGAAAGATCTAAGAGAAGTGAAGAAGGGTTGCAGAAAGAGCTTGAAGATGCTAGAGAGTTGTTGGCCAAGATGAACTCTAGCACCAAGAAACTTGATCACATGCTAGATGTTGGAAAAAGGCCAAGTGACAAGAGAGGGCTTGGGTTTGAAGATGACAAGATGTCCTCCACTCCAAACAAGACCATTTTTGTAAGAAGCATGAACTTTAATGGGTCCTTTTCTTATCAAACTTCTTGGAAGAAGCTTGATATAGGAGAGTGTTCAAGTAATGCTCAAGTGAAGGTGGCACCAAGAAGCCCACCTTAAGCTCATCCTACAAGGGCTCCTCAAGTTAACTTCCCTCAACCAAAAGCTCACAAAGGGAAGACACCCATCATGCAAGCTCAACCAAGGAAGCAATCAAGTCTTGCTCAATAACAAAGAAGGAAAGCTTCTCAACAATAAGCAAGACAACCTCAAAGACATGGGAAGGCTCCAATGCATCTTCAAGGATATGGTATAATTCCTAAATTTTTACCTGCATGTCATTTTTGTGGTATTGATGGTCACATTAGACCAAATTGCTTTAGGTATATCAAATTGTGTAGGATTGAAAGCATGATAGAAAAGAAAAAGGCTAGAGCCATGATGCATGATCCTAGGACATCTAGAGCCATGATGCATGATCCGAAGAAACCTAGAGCCATGATGCATGTCACTAGGAAAAGTGGAACACCTTTGTATGATCCTAGGACATTTAGAACCCATCTACCATTGACCACTAGGAAGAAAAATACTGCACCTAGGTGATTAGAGAGGATGAACACATTTGCCATGTTGCACAAATTGCGTTGAAAGCTCATTCTTGTGATTTTTTGTACTTGGATAGTGGGTGCTCTAGGCACATGACCGGAAATAAGAGTTTCTTTGAGACTCTTGTGATGGAGAAGGGAGGAAATGTCACATTTCGTGATGGATTCAAAAAGAATGTCAAAGGAAAGGAAATCATTTCCATTCCCCAATTACCCTCATTGTCCAATGCTTTATATGTTGATGGCCTAAAAGCAATTTGTTAAGCATTTCACATCTTAGTGATGATGGACTCTCCGTCTTGTTTAGGAAAAATGATTGTTCTATCCTATTGCCTAATGGACAAACCTTGTTAAAATGTATGAGGTCTAGTGACAATTGCTATTGTCTTGAGGCTAGAAGTGTGTCTTGTAATGTGTCCAAGGATGAAAAAATAAAATTGTGGCATGAAAGACTTGGTCACATGAACTTTAGGGATTTAAGAATCTTAGATAAGTCCAATGTTGTGCGAGGCCTTCCCAAGCTTGGGGAAAAAGGTTAATGGTGTTTATGGACCTTGCAAACAAGGGAAGCAAACTAAACGTATGCACAAAAAGGGCAAGTATATAACCACCAAAGAACCTTTAGAGCTTCTCCACATGGATCTTATGGGTCCTATGCAAACCGAGAGTTTAGGTGGAAAGAGATACATTTTTGTGTGTGTAGATGACTTCTCTAGGTACACATGGACTTATTTCCTTAGAGAAAAATCTAAAACTTTTGATAAGTTAAAAATGCTTTGCTCTAAAATTCAAAATAAAGTAAACTCCAAGATTAAAAGCATTAAGAGAATTAGGAGTGACCATGGGAAGGAATTTGAGAATGCCTTTTTTTAAAATTTTTGCAATAGTCTAGGCATTTCTCATGAGTTTTTGGCTCCTAGGACACCTTAACAAAACGGAGTTGTTGAGAGGAAGAATTGGGTTCTTCAAGAAATGGCCCGTGTAATGTTGCTTAGCAACAATGTCCCTAGGAATCTTTGGGCCGAAGCCGTCAATACGACATGCTACATAGGCAATAGAGTTTTTCTTAGGCCCCAAACTAGGCAAACCTCCTATGAGTTATGGAAAGGTAGGAAGCCAAATGCTAGCTACTTCCACACTTTTGGAAGCAAATGCTACATTTTGAATGACCGTGATCAACTTGGCAAATTTGATGCTAAGAGTGATGAGGGTATCTTCATTGGATATGCCTTGAATAGTAGAGCCTATAGAGTTTTTAATTTAAGAACTAGAACCGTAATGGAATCATCTAATGTTGCCATTGATGATACTAGGCTCAAAACTAATGACCATGAGGAGGAGGTAGATTTAGTTGACGACTCCTCTTTGGAGAAAGTAGTTGATATCTCTAATGTTGAAAAGGCTAATCTTGATGATGACATAGAACAACTTAGTGGTAGGATTCCTCACTTGGACTCAAAAGAACCTGCTTCATGGGTTAGGAAACTTCATGATAAAGATGACATTATTGGTGAAGTTAGTGAAGGTGTTAGGACTAGGCGTCAAATGGCCAATCTTATTAGCTACACTTGCTACACCTCTTAAATAGAACCCCCTTAAAAGATGAATTTTGGGTTCTTGCCATGCAAGAAGAGCTTAACCAATTTGAAAGGAATGAGGTTTGGACTCTAGTTCCTAGGCCTAAGAACACCAATGTGATAGGCAAAAAGTGGGTATTTAGGAACAAATCCGATGAGGATGGCAACATTGTGAGAAACAAGGCTAGGCTTGTTGCATAAGGATACTCTCAAATTGAGGGTATTGACTTTGAGGAGACATTTGCTCCAGTTGCTAGGATTGAGTCCATTAGGCTTCTTTTATCCATTTCTTGTTTGCACAAGTTCAAGTTATATCAAATGGATGTTAAGAGTGTCTTCCTCAATGGTTTCTTGCAAGAGAAAGTGTTTGTTGAGCAACCCAAAGGGTTTGTGGATCCTCACCACCCTAATCATGTCTATCACCTCAAGAAAGCTTTATATGGGTTGAAACAAGCACCTAGGGCTTGGTATAAGCGTCTCACTGAATTTCTCATAGATAATGGCTACACTAGGGGTAGTGTTGACAAGACTCTACTCATTATGAAAAACAAGGATGAGCTCTTTATAGCTGAAATCTATGTTGATGATATAGTCTTTGGCTCCACCAATGACACCAAAGTTCAACAATTTATTGATGTCATGTCTCATGAATTTGAGATGAGTCTTGTTGGTGAGTTGAGTTACTTTCTAGGTTTACAAATTAAGCAAATGGATGATGGGATTTTCATATCTCAAGCTAAATATGCCAAGAACCTAATGAAGAAATTTGGCCTTGAAAGTGTCAAACATTGTGGTACACCCATGAGCACCACGTTGAAGCTAATCAAGGATGCTAGTGGTAAAAGTGTGGACCAAACTTTATATCGTGGCATGATTGGTAGCTTGCTCTATTTGACAGCAAGTAGGCCCGATATCTCCTTTAGTGTGGGTGTGTGTGCTAGGTACCAAGCGGATCCTAAGGAGTCCCATCTCTCTTCTATTAAGAGAATCATTCGATATGTGAATGGGACAGCCAACTATGGGATTTGGTACTCTTTTGACACTAATGCTAGTCTTGTAGGCTTTAGTGATGCAGATTGGGCAGGAAATTATGATGATAGGAAAAGTACATCGGGCAGTTGCTTTTTCCTTGGGAACAACCTTGTCTCTTAAAATTCGATTTCCTTGTCCACGACTGAGGCCGAATACATTGCTGCAGGGAGTGGATGCACACAACTCCTTTGGCTGAAGCAAATGCTAGTCGACTATGGATTCAATCAAGGTACTCTTACTCTCTTTTGTGATAACATGAGTGCAATTAACATTTCAAAGAATCCGGTTCAGCATTCTAGGACTAAGCATATTAACATCCGTCATCATTTCATTAGAGAACTAGTTGAGAGCAAATGCATTGTACTTAAGCATGTAGGTACAAATGATCAACTAGCGGATCTATTTACTAAACCCTTAGATCTACTCGATTCAAGACTCTTAGTAGATCTATTGGGATTTGTTTAACGGAGTGATGTGTTGTGGTCTTTGACCCTATATGGGGAACTCAAGCAAAGAGAGCTATTGTATACTTGTTGCATGCAATTTTCTTCTTAAAAATATGTTTATGCCTCTTTATTGATTGCTTGAGTATCTTGGTTGCACTTATAGTGTATTGTATTTTCTTAAATAAGTGTGAACATTGCTTTGATTACAATCCATGTCATATTTATGTTCAAACATGCATTTTAGGACTAAGAGATATACATTGGAAGTACATGTTTGAATGACCTATAATTATCTCCATGACATGATGATTCTTAAATGACATGCTAATGAAAATTGATAAAGCATGAATTGATGATTGCAATTGTTAAATGCAACACATTGTGTGGAAATGCTAGTGAGACTAAAATGTTTAATCAATGTCTCTCTTTCTTTATTAGTTGACCATGGCTACTATCATACGGGCATTCTACCCAGAAAAATCAAGTAGGGTGCAAAGTTACTCATGCCATGTTTCTCTTATAAAGTTGGATATAGTGCTATTAAAACTTGATATCTATGAAAAATCTATATCCTTGCTTCTCTCATGACAAATGGTGAAATTGGTTTGAATTATATTCGAAACCTTTGTCATTTGCTTTGCCAAATACCATTGTTTTTGGACTTGAATGCAACATGTCTTGTATGCAAAACACTTTTTTTTATTCACACATTGTCTTTTAAATAAATCTCCTTGTGTCTCTTCTATTAATTGAGGTTGCATAAATGTGGCTTATATAATTATACAACAATCTTGTATGCTCTTTTCTTTCGTTGCCTTGAGTGACCCGGTTGGGGACTTCTCCTTTGTCTATATCATGAGAAAAAGGGGGAGTAGCATTGACCTATCATTGTGATGTTAGGGGAGTATCATGTGTTGGCTTTGAGGGGGAGTAACCCGTTGAGGGGGAGCATTGCATGAGCATTTCATGATATCATACTCATATTTCTGAATGCAAATGCTTTTGTTTTATATTCACTTGATCATCTCACATGCACTTGGTTTGGAAAGAGTATTTGTGTTTGCCTTGTGTGTAGGGTTGATAGTTCTGCAAGAGGTTGAAGACTTGAAGTTTTTTTTATGTTTATCTCTTTGTAATGCAGAATATCGTCTCGGTGTTTATCTATTTTGTTTTGTGAGGATCAATGTGAGTGATGGTTTTGTCACGAAATAGCCAAAGGGGGAGATTGAAAAGTCCTCATTTGTTGATTGGCTTATTTCGTGAACAACCACATTGTTGGGTTCATGTAAGGGTAGCTTAGGCTCTCAAGACTTCAAGAGGAGAAGCATCAAAGGTAAAATTCTTGTGCTTACTTACTTTGAAGAGATAATTGCACACACTCACATATTCATGTATAACTCTTGATCTTATTTGTTGAGTGTTTTCTTGTGTGCATTTTAGTTTACATGACTCTTGTTGACCTATTTGCATCTTGCTATGAAAGTTGTATGTCATGCTAGGCATTAAAATAGGATGCAATTTCATCACTCTTGATCTTATTGTTTTATACATTTGAGTGTTGAAAAATAGGCCTTGCGCTGGTGGTGCGCTACTCGACCAACACAACTTTCATAATGGACCGCCGCTAGTCGTGCGCTAGTGATCTACGCTGCTGCACCAGCGCGTAGCTGAAAAATGTGGGCATGCACTGGTGGTGAGCTACTCGTCTAGCGCAGCCTCACCAGCGCAAACTTCCCAGAGAATCTGCGCTTGTGTTGCGCTACTGGGATGCGCCACTCGATCAACGCCTGTTTTAAAAATAGGTTGTGCACTGGTGGTGCGCTACTCAACCAGCGCATGTCACCAGGGCAAGCAGAGAAAGCAGGAACCTTTTTTCCAAAACGACCTCACTTTGATTGGATCTTATATATATATAACTCAATGCTTTAAGGTCGTGTATGAGTTCAGAATTTCAAATTTCTTCCTTAGAACACATTTCAAAGGAAAAACATTCCCAAGAACTCATTTTTAATCTCTCAAAGCATTCCCATGAGCATCAAATCTTCATCTTGCATCATCTAAGTTCATCTAGAGTGCATCTTTGGATAGGGTTACTTCATCACATCTTGTTTGGTAAGCTCTTCACTATCTTCTTACAAGTTAAGTGTTTTCCTTACTAAACCATCTCTTTAATTAATTGTATTCTCTTAGATTATTTCTAGATACAAATTAGAGGTTGTTGTGATGCCATGATTGAGTGTTGTATTGTGATAGCTTCATAGGATTGTTTGATCTATGTTTAGCTAAGCTATTTGAACATGTAATTTAGCACTTGATATCTAGGATTACATTAATTGTCATCCCATTATCCTAGATAAGCATATAGGGTTTCCTAGCCTTGTTTGTTCATTAAACATCATTATATATTCTCTTAGGATACTTTATCTCTTCATTGAGAAGTAAGCCATGTGTTGCTTCCGGGAGTATGTAGCCTAAAGCACAAGCATGATGAACTAGGTTCACTTATACCGGGATTAGGTAGTGGTGGAGGATTAAACCGGGATTAGGTTGTAATTCCTTTATCATTAGTGGATTCGAGGTTCTAGTGTGGCGCACTCATCAGCCCGTGGTTTTTCCCATTTGGAGGGTTTTCACGTATATCTCAAGTGTTTTTACTATTTCAACATTTATTACACTTTTGATATCTTTGAAACTAGATAGGGGTATTTTCGTCAACTTGACTCTTAACGAAAATTGGGTAAAATTTAATTAAAATCTATTCACTCCTCCCTCTAGATTTATTTTACACACCATAATATTTGTTTCAGCTTTCATGGGGGCTAGCTTTCTGAGCAAACCCTTATCCTAGATATCCTGGTAAATTGTCTCACGAGAAGCACTTAGGAGGGCGTAGTGATCGTAACCTCTCTCATCCTGGGTCACAGGAGCTACTACTCTTGGGGGTGACAAAGCTCGAGGAAGGGTTCGCCTAATTGGCTATCGATCCCGCTGAGGTTTGTGAGGTGGATGGTTGTATGAAGATCGGTTGCGAGGCCTGTTCTGGGCTTTCGAGAATTGTACAGGTTCGGGTGTTTCTTTCTTCTGTCATTTTGTCGATCTCATATCATCAAGCTCAATTTTAACCCTGAGCTGCTCGTCGACATCGAACTGCTCTAGAGCTCGATCGTAAGCCTCCTGATAGGTTTCCAAAGTATGTTTGGTGAAAGATCGGAAGTGCCTTCCTGCCCACAAGTTCCTACAAAAGTTGGATAGGGTCTCTTTTTCGGTAAAGTCTCGTGTCTGAATAACCTTCTTATGGAATCGCTCTACATAAGATCGAAGGGTTTCCCCTCGCTCCTAGATCATATATTGTATGTAGATGGATAAGATCTTTTGGAAGACATGGATCCCGCCAATCATCCAGAAGATGATTCCCTAACGCTGGAGGAGGAAGAACAGAGTAGGGAATGAGCCAGTTGAGACCCTGTCGATAAGCTAGATAAGATACCCACAGGAGTGAAGATCCCTTCAAAGTTGTCAAGGTTGTCAAGGTCAGAACTACCCTCGAGTCGGGAGTGAAGGAAGGTTTGATCGGTCTTCTTCGAGAATTTAGCGACATCTTCTCTTGGAGTCATGACGAGATACTCGGGATCCCCATATCATTTGCTGCCCATCAATTAACAGTGGATCCAATATTCAAGCCCGTCAAACAGAAACGACGTCGCTTTAATGTTGCAAGAAACATTACGGTTCAAGAGAAAGTGGACAAGCTGATTATAGCAGACTTCATTAGAGAGACGTGATACCCCGAATGGATCGCCAACGTGGTCATGGTCACAAAGGTGAATGGGAAGTGGCGTATGTGCATCGACTACACTGACCTCAAACAGGCATGTCCAAAAGACAGCTTTCCTCTACCAAAGATCTATTACTTGGTCGACTCCACATCCGGGAATAAGCTCATGAGTTTTATGGACGTGTTCTCGGGGTACGATCAGATTAAGATGCACCCACCAGACAAGGATAAGACTGGTTTCATCATCGGACAAGATCTGTACTGCTACAAGGTGATGCCGTTTGGTCTTAGAATGTTAGGGCCACATACCAGCAGCTAGTTAACCAACTGTTCAGGCCTAAAATTGGAAGGTCGATGGAGGTATACATCGAAGACATTATCACATAATCACAATTTACGGAAGGATATCAGGACGACCTTCGTTGAACCTTTATGATCATAAGGGAAAACCAGATGCGATTAAACCCCTTCAAATGTTCTTTCGGGGTAACTGCGGGGAAGGTTCTGGGCTTCATGGTTCACGAGAGAGGCATATAGGCCAACCTAGAAAAGGTCTAGGCTATCTTGGACCTCGAATCCCCCACGTCATTTAAACAGGTACAAATCTTGATCGGGCATGTAGCAGCGCTCAACAGGTTCATTTCTCGCTCCAACGATAAATGGCACCCTTTCTTCAAAGCTATCAAGCAAAGGAGAAACATGAAATGGAACAAAGAGAGCGAGCAAGCCTTTCAACCCTTAAAGAAGTATCTAACAAGCCCCTTGTTGCTAGTCAATCCATTTCCAAGAGAGGAGCTGTAAATTTACTTGGTTGTTTCAGACTGCAATAAGTGGAACTTTCAACAAAGAATGTGGAGATAGGGTCCAACGAACTATTTACTATGTGTGTCATGCCCTAACCAAGCCAGAGAAAAATTATACTCTCCTAGAGAAGCTCTGTCCCTACTTTCAAGCTCACTCGATAGCAGTAATGACAGACCAGCCTCTCTGCTAATTTTTACAAAGGCCAGATGTATCCGGAAGGCTAGTTTTGTAGGCCCTAGAGCTCACACAATTTGACTTGAAATATAAATCCAGGAACTCAATCAAAGCCCAGGCTTTGGCGAACTTTCTGGTCGAATTCTCAGAGTTCCCAGGCCAAGCGACCTCCGTAGCGTCAAATCCCACCCCTAAGAGGATTTCAGAGGTCGACAGCTGGCCGAAAGGTTACAAGTCCTGGATCCTGTACACAGCTGGAGCATCCGGGTAAGCTGGGAGAGGAGTTGGCGTAGTTCTAGTAGACATAGAAGGGATCGAATGTTTTTACTGCTTCAGATTTGAGTTTAAGGCTACCAACAATGAGGCAGAGTATGAAGCCCTCCTAGCCGGGATGAAGGTAGCCGTCGAGCTCGAGGCCGACTACCTACAAATCAAGAGTGATTCATTTCTCGTAGTCAATCAGATTTTCAGGATTTACCAGGAAAAAGGGGATAACATGATCGCCTACCTGAAGCTAGTCTAGTTGCTTAAGAATAAATTTAAGGGATTCAAGATCGGACAGGTGCCTCAACAATAGAATCATCGAGCAGATGTCCTAGCTAAGATAGTTGCAATTGGTGGCCAAGCCTTACCACGGGGAGTTCCCCTACAAGTGATCTCCAAACCAAGCATAACAACGGGTAAGGAAATTTGCCCCTGGATTGTCAGCCTTGCTAGATGGATCCAATAGTTGCTTATCTCTAAGAAGGAAAGCTTTCTGAGGAGCCCGATCAAGCCAGAAGAATTAAAAGGGCTCTCTGTCCGATATTGTCTGATAGATGGGTACCTCTACAGGATGGGTAGATCCATCCCTTTGCTTTGGTGTTTACATCCCGCTGATGCCAAATGGGCGTTAAGAAAGGTTCACTCTAGAGACTGTGGGAATCACATTGGTGGTGAAGCCTTTAGCATATCAAGTGCTCCGTATGGGGTATTACTGGCCAACTATTCACCAAGACGTGAAGAAATTTGTACAAACTTGTGAACCATGCCAAAGGACCTCGAACTTGAGTCACCTCTCACCAGAGCGGTTGTCATCTCTCATTTCACCCTACCCCTTTGCCATGTGGGGGATTGACCTGATCGAACCGCTTCCCACCGCTCATAGGCAAGCTAAACATGCTATCGTGGCAATCGATTATTTTACAAGATGGGTCGAGGTCGGACCTCTCTCCCAAATATCATAAGAGAATACGACGAGGTTCATCAACACCAACGTGGTTTGTAGATTCGGGACCCCTCTCATCATTGTAGCCGACCTAGGCAAGCAGTTTGACAATGCCCGACTCAAAGACTTTTATGAAGGTTTGGGAATCTACCTCAGGTTCGCTTTAGTTGTTGGAACCCCGTTCACCGGTCACGTAGCGGAAATGGATTTTATAATTTTATACAGATCGTAATCTGTATCTGGGACCAGTGAACTTGTGATCGTATTTATTTTCGGAACAAATACAAATATTAATTATTACACTAATAAAAAATATATATATATATATATATAAATACAGGAAATTGTAATCAATAATAAAAAGGAATATTAAAAAAACCATACCAACGTTTGGAGGCTCTTTCACTTTTTTCGATATGTTCATGGTCTGTACCACTGATCTTTCTCGCTATATCCCGGGACTGGTAACTGCGTGTAGGCGTGTCACAAACTCAGGAGCTAGAATGGAGGATGTAAAAGAGAGAAAAAGAAGAAACTCTTTCTTTTGATATAAGTATACAACACTTGCACAATTTTCTCTCTTTTTGGTGTATTTTTTATGCACACAAGCACACTTTGCTTTCTTAAAAAAGACTCACACCTACCTTATGTGTTTGACTAAAATCCAACCTTTTTCTTTTGTCAATATATATATATATATATATATAAGTGTACTGTGCATGACAAGCACAACATCCTTTTTTTTTAAATAATATATATCACATATATAATATTTAAATATTAGATAACATCTATATTTGATTTTTAAAAACTTTCAAATAAAAAATATCCCATATCTTTTATTTGATTTTTAAAAACTTTCAAATAAAAAATATCTCATATCTTTTATTTGATTTTAATTTTGAATTCAGACTATTTAAATTCAAAAATAAAATATTTAATTTAATAAAATGAAATATTTAATTTAATAAAATAAAATAATCATATTAACTTATTTTATTCAAAAATAAATATCAACATACACCCTCCATTTAGTGATTAATAATATAATTAAATAATCTCATTATTTAAGTTATTAAATCACCACTATCTATTAATTAAATAATCTCATTATTCAATTAATTCTCGAATAAATACGTGTCACTTTCGTAACACAATTAACTGGACAATCCAATTAATTAACCGTGACCCTTGTTATCTAAATCGATAGGGCTAGCAAGGGAACCTAATGGACCCACAGTATTTTAAGCTCCAATAATCCTCAGAATCATTAATTATACTCTTTAATTAATATTTCTTGATTATTAACTCCGGTGTTATTCCACTAAAAACTCCGAAGCTGCACTCTCTCACCTGCAGATGTTTTTACACAGACCGATACAACTCGGTGTCCATCGATATAGCTATTACATATAGTGTGATCCTCCACAGTAGTTTATAATTAGTGCTGGGTCATAATGTCCGTTATACCCCTCTAATTACATATATCCTTTAAGTACCATTGATTCTCTAATGGACAATAAATCCTATTTCCTCACGAAATTAGGAGAGCGCTTATATTGTCCAAGCCCCGAATCAACCCCTAAGGGAACTACCATCTACTTCTCACAAGAAGGAGTGGATTCCACTATTGTGTACAAACCTTCCTAGCCACAAGTCAAACCGCAATCCCAACATACGGAGTATATTGATCAGAAAATGCATCTGACCTCACCCATGGTATATCAAATACCACGATCTAACCTGAAGGAGTCGATAAGACACTCAGGATTAAGATCACCTATATATAGCAATCATTAGTTGATATATATGAATCTCATCGGTAAACGGATCTTGGTGTGAGATTCATATAGATCATGGCCCAGTCCTATATGATCACATCATACAAGGTGCCTCCATTCCCATATCTCATATGAATGATTCAATATAGAATCACTGT
The DNA here is from genome assembly GCA_032871835.1 of Dipteronia dyeriana. Lineage (NCBI taxonomy): Eukaryota > Viridiplantae > Streptophyta > Magnoliopsida > Sapindales > Sapindaceae > Dipteronia > Dipteronia dyeriana. The sequence continues at coordinate 16,292,731 of CM065297.1, forward strand.
ACATTACAGAATGGACCGCAGCTATAGATTAACCACAAATAAACACAACTTTATTTGCTATCTATGGATTCTTTATATTACACGTCTTTTACTGTATCCATCCGTATATGACACTCATATACATAGTTGAGATTACATCCGGCAATCCAGGATGTTAATATATACACAAGTTTATAAAATAAATAACATAACAAAATGAATTGAACCTTTCCTTTTATTTACTTCATAAATCCATTTATAAATTACATGTTTAGGGCATAAACCCCACCAATCTCCCACTTGTACTAAAGCATGTGAGGCATGTCTCGTAACCCTAGACCATCTAGGTGACCCAAAAACACTTTAGCCGGTAAGGCCTTCGTAAATGGATCAGCATGATTGTCTTATGAGGCTATCTTGGTGACGATCACATCTCTTCTCTGTACTATCTCTCTTATAAGATGATACTTTCTCTCTATATGCTTCCCTCTCTTGTGGCTTCTTGGTTCTTTAGAATTAGCCACAGCACCACTGTTATCACAATAAAGTGTGATGGGCTTATCCAGGTCTGGAACAACTTCCAGATCACTCAAGAACTTACGGAGCCAAACAACCTCTTTAGCATCTACATATTCAGCTTCCATGGTGGAGTCAACAATGCAAGATTGCTTGATACTTCTTCATACAATGGCTCCACCACCCAGGGTGAATACTGATCGAGACATGGATTTTCTAGAATCTCTGTCTGACTGAAAATCAAAATTCGTGTATCCTAAAGGATCAAATCCTGTATAGAATACACTAGCATATAATTTCTCGTTCTCCGAAGATACTTGAGAATAGTCTTGACAGCAACCCAATGATCCAATCCTGGGTTGGACTGGTATATGCTGACTACTCCCACTACATAGTAGATATCCGGTCTCTTGCATAACATAGCAGACATGAGACTACCTACTGCCGATGCATAGGGTACACGTCTCATATCCTCAACTTCTTGAGGTGTCTTAGGACACCGTTCCTTAGACAAGTGAACTTCATGCCTGGAAGGTAAATTACCTTTCTTGGAGTTCTGCATCGAAAATCGCATAAGAATCTTATCGATAATGATGCCTGAGACGGTGCTATAAGTTTGTTCTTATGATCCCTTATAAGTTGGATCCCTTATAAGTTGGATCCCTAGAACATAACTTGCCTCTCCCAAATCTTTCATTAGGAATTGGCTAGCCAGCCAGCCATTTACATTAGACAACACTCCCACATCATTCTCAATGAGTAGGATATCATCTATGTATAGGGCCAAGAAAACTACTTTCTTATCAATGATACGCTTGTAGACATAAGGCCCATCGACGTTCTGCTCGAAGCCATAGGTTTCGATCACATCATCAAACCTAATGTTCCAAGATCTAGATGCTTGCTTAAGTCCATAGATGGACCTTTGCAGCTTGCAAACCTTTTGCTCTTGATCTGGAGACACGAATCCCTCTGGTTGCATCATATAGATGCTCTCATCAAGATTGCATTTCAAGAATGCAGTCTTGACGTCCATTTACCAAATTTCATAATCGAAATAGGTATCAATGGATAAGAGAATTCTAATAGACTTAAAAATGGTTACTGGTGAGAAGATCTCTTCATAATCGACCCCTCTTTCTGGGTATAACCCTTGGCCACTAGCCTTGTCTCGAAGGTCTCTACCTTCCCGTCTACTCCTCTCTTTCTCTTGTAGATCCACTTACACCCTATGGGTTTTACCCTATCTGGTAAGTCTACAAGATCCCAGACTGAGTTAAAGTACATGGACTCCATCTCGAGATTCATGGCTTTAAGCCATTCCTCTTTATCAGGATCTTCCATTGCATTTTTAAAGGTTAATGGATCATCCACACTATCAGTAGAGATAACACATTGTCCCTCACCTATACCTAAATAGCATTCAGGTTGTCTTACAACCCTCTCACTACATCTAGGTGGTAGTGTATCCTGATCAGGAACCATCTGACTCTCAGATGTTTGTGGATCAACAAATCTTGTTGATGAAGCACTAGTCTCACCAGGCTCAAACTCATTTAATACAATCTTGGAACGAGGTTTATGGTCACTAATGTAATTGTCCACAAGAAACATTGCATTTGTCGATACAAACACTTTGTTATCTTCGGGACTATATAAGTGTCCACCTCTGGTCTCCTTAGAGTATCCTACAAACAGGCAGACAATAGACTTGGAGTCTAGCTTTCTAGTTCTCTTCTTCAGCACGTGTGCTGGACAGCCCCATAAGCGGAAATGTCACAAACTAGCTTTACAACCATTCCACAACTTTAGGGGAGTCTTAGGAACAGATTTGGATGGCACTACATTCAAAATGTATGCCGCTGTTTGTAACGCATATTCCCAGAAGGAATTTGGTAATGATGAGAAACTAATCATAGATCTCACAATTTCCATTAGGGTTCTATTTCTCCTCTCCGTTATACCATTTTGCTGAGGTGTACCTAGAGTTGTGAGTTGGAAAACTATCCCATGCTCGACCATGAAGTCTTCAAACTTTTGGTCAAGGTACTCACCTCCACGATCCGATCGTAATGACTTGATAGTCCTACCTAATTGATTCTCAACTTCAGCTCGAAATTCTTTAAACTTTTCAAATGTTTTTGACTTTCGTTGCATCAGGTTGACGTATCCGTATCTTGAGTAGTCATCTATAAAGGTGTCATAATACTCATAACCACCCCTAGCTTTAACATTCATCAGTCCACATGTATGTATAAGCTCTAGTGGTTCTTTAGCTCTAAGCCCTTTTCCAGTAAAAGGTCTCTTAGTCATCTTACCTTCCAGACAAGATTCGCAGACAGGTAAGGTGCTAACCTTTAACTCACTTAAAGTTCCAATTTTTACTAATATGTCTATCCAGTCAAGGTTGATATGACTAAGCCTTAGATGCCAGTGATACGTGTCATTATCTGGAGAAATCTTATGTCGTTTATTTTTTTGGTTTTTCAACCTTAAACATTTCGGTGTTGAGCAGTGTAGTATGTATTAACGGTCTTAACACATACAAATTGTTTTCATTAATTCCTGAACAAATATTCAGACAATTCTTTCCAATAATAACAGACTTATTATTAAAATAAACAGAATATTTTTGTTCTAACAACTTAGAAACGGAAATCAAATTCCGTGTAAATCTAGGAATATAAAATACATTGTCCATCAATATATAATTATTACAAAAACGTAATATAATTACGCCCACTGCTCGTGCCAACACGATATCCCCTGACCCCACACGCATTGAGAAGGCTTCCTTCTCTAGCGGTGTAGAAATAATCAGTCCACTGCAATGAAGAACAAACATGATTAGTGGCCCCCGAATCAACTATCCAGGGTGAAGAATCATCATCCACTAAACAAGATTCAAGAACAAGTAAATCATATTTACCTTTTGTTTTCTTCTTCTTGGCAGCCTCTTCCAGGTATTGAGGACAGTTCCTCTTCCAGTGTCCGACCTTGTCGCAATGGAAACATTTTCCCTTGCCTTGGTCAGTGGAGGTGCCGTTGCTATGGGCTTTATTAGGTTTGGGCTTATTCTTTGCCTTCCCAGCTGACCTCTTCCTCTTCTTATTATTAGATAAAGATGATTCAACAACATTTGCCTCACCGGTCTTGCCTTTGTTGTCCTTAATCAAGGACTCAAAGGTTGCGAGATCATTGAGCAACTGTGTGAGATTGAACTTTAACTTGTTCATCCGTAGTTACTTTTAAACTGATCAAAACTCTTCGGAAGAGTCGTCAGTATGATGCTCACTTGATTGGGTTTTTCAATGGCCCTGCCATTGACTTCTGTCGTGTTGAAGTAGGACATCGTGCTCAGGACATGTTCCCAAATAGACGTTCCTTCCTTCATACAAGCAAGCATAGCAGAACGAACAACTTCGTGTCGCTTTTGCTCGAAGGGCTGCCCGAGCATAGCTTGCAATGACTCCATGATTTCGAATGTTGAAGTCATTGATTCGTGCTTTGCAACAAGCACGTCTATCATAGATGCCAACAGATATGTTCGGGCCTTCTCATCAGATGAGACCCATCGCTGGTATGCCTCACGTACAGTTCGTGTGGCATTGGCAGTAGACACTGGATGACATTCCTCCGTAAACACAAACTTGAGGTCTTTAGTGACAAAATTTACATTAATATTAAGTTTCCACTTTGTGTAGTTATCACCAGTTAATTTGTCGTTTGCAAGAATTTGAAGTAATGTAGAAGATATTGCTGAAATAAATAAAACATTCATTCAGTCATTTATTTAAAACAAGTGCGGGTGGTTTGGTATAAATTTAAACATGATGCATGAACATGTCTAACGAACTAGAACTACCCTAAAAAATAGTTACTATACCACGTCGTAAACTGCCATGGCCTCCTCAAAAGGATATGTCTCGCATTCATTGGTACCACGTCACAAAGGACTTCTTCTTTGTATTTTCCAATTGAAAACGACACTAACACCTGTTTAGTCACATTGATTTCCCCACTATCATATTGTAGCTTATAAGGTTTTTGGTGCTTCAAAGTGACCAAATTCAGTTTCTCCACAAAACTAGTGCTAGCCACATTAGTAAAACTCCCCCATCAATGATCATGCTACATACCTTATCATTAACTTGGCAGTGAGTGTGAAAAATATTATCACGTTGTACCTCATCATCTTCTTTGGCTTGAGCACTAAGAGCTCTTCTTGCCACCAAAAGCTCTCCATACCTATCTCCTCTATTCCATACCTATCTTCTCTATTCCCATACCAAGCTTCTCTACTTCCCATTCCATGCCTAAATCTGCCCGCACCCATATTAGACATGCAATCATCCTCCTCTAGGTCATTCCCATAATCATCTTTAAAGTTATCCCTATGTGGGTTTCTTTCTCTTCGTTCTACATTAGGAGCCCTGAATGGCCGCTCCATTTGCGAACTAGACTCCACTTTGTCTATCTGATCATGTACCTCACCAAACTTAATCATCATCTGCTCCATGCTTTTTTGTATGGCTTTATATAAAAATTGAGATCTATTGTTTCTGGTGCATCGTCGGATAAGTCTTTACTCTTATCATGGGACATATTTTAATCCTACAAAACAAAGAAAACAAGTAAGCCTATCAAAACACTCCTTCGCGTGTTTACCCTCAAAGATGGTGGCACTCACACTCGTGTTTCACTCAATCTTTTAGCTTTTACCCTATAATCAATTGCCTCTTATTGAAGGAAAATGTACAATTTATAGTACTAAGGCCACAGAAGACCAGCCCTAGAAATCCCTAGAAATCCAAAGATTTATTACAATGATTTCTCAAATTGTGCCCAAGGCAATGAAAAAGGAAAGTTGACCAATTAAAAACATTCTTAACTAAGCTAAGTTCGGCCTCAAATCAAGGAAGTCAATCTTGACTTTAATTCCTTAATATCTCAATCTAAAATTATGCAACAATAAATAAAAATTACAATTTATTTCAGTCTTAAATCAGCTCCAACGCCTATTGACTTTCTTGAGCTTGAATCATGTTTTTTATAGGCTGGAGATTTCGTTAATCACTTTCAAGGGGCCTCCACATGCTTGCTTGAGCCCAAATCCCTTGAATCAACCCACTTAACGCATTTTGAAACTTCTTGGCTCGTGCTCTTGTAACTGGACCAATGGGAACTTGAGTTGGATCTACATTTCATGATCTCGTGCTATCCACATCCTCATCATTTCCCTCTTCTTGAAAAGGATTTGTCCTCAAATCAAGTTCATCACCTACACCAAAAAGACTCAAATCAGAAACATTGAAGGTGCACTTACATTATATTCCCCAGGTAAGTCCAACTTGCATGCATTGTTGTTGATTCGTTCCAAGACTTGGAACGGTCCATCCCCTCTAGGTAGTAACTTGGATTTTCGTTGAGTTGGAAACCTCTCCTTACACATGTGCAACCAAACCCAATCTCTAGGTTCAAAAACCACCTATTGCCGCCCTTTGTTGGCTTGTTTTGCATATTGCTCAGTTCTTCTTTCAATATTAAGTCTCACTTTCTCATGGATCTGCTTTACAAGTTCAGCCTTTCTTTTTCCATCTAAATTCACATGCTCAGACAAAGTTAATGAAGATGAATCCAAAGGATTTAAAGGATTAAAACCATAAACAATCTCAAATGGTTAAAATTTAGTAGGAGATTGAACAGAACAATTATAAGCAAACTCAACATGCAGCAAACAATCTTCCTACGTTTTAATGTTCTTTTTAATAATTTCCCGCAACAAAGTAGATAAGGTTCTATTTACTACTTCTATTTGACCGTCGGTTTGAGGTTGACAAGTCGTTGAAAACAACTTAGTTCCTAACTTACCCCATAAAGTATTCCAAAAATATTTCAAGAACTTAGCATCTCTATCATAAACAATTGTTCTAGGTAAGCCATGTAAACGCACAATTTCTTTAAAGAATAGCTCAGCAACATGTGAAACATCATCAGTTTTGTGACATGGAATAAAATGTTCCATTTTTGAAAATCTATCCACAACAACAAAAACTGAATCTTTCCCATGTCCAGTCCTAGGTAAACCCAACACAAAATCTATTGAAATGTCAGTCCATGGTTCACTAGGAATAGGGAGAGGGGTATACAAACCGTAGTGCTGCACTCGGGATTTAGCTTACTTACAGGTGATAAATCGTCCATAAATTCTCTTAGTGTCTCGCTTCATATGTGGCCAATAGAAATGATCCTGTAAAATAGCTAAAGTCTTTGCAATTCCAAAATGTCCCTTCAAGCCTCCACCATGGGATTCTGTAATCAGCAATTCTCTCACAGAGCAATCAGGCACGTATAATTTATTTTCACGAAACAAGAATCCTTCATGCCTAAAATACCTACCATTTGCGGATTTCTTGCACGATTTATATTCTTCACAAAAATCTTGGTTAGTTACATATAATTCCTAAACTTACTCAAAACCAAGTAATTTAGCATCAAAAGTTGAAAGCAATACATACCTGCGAGAAAATGCATCGGCAACAACATTTTCCTTACCTTGCTTGTAACAGATCACGTATGGAAATGTTTCGATGAACTCCAACCATCGGGCATGTCTTTTGTTCAACTTATGTTGGCCCTTTAAATGTTTCAAGGACTCGTGATCTGTATGGATCACGAACTCTTTATGCCATAGGTAGTGCTTCCATGTCTCCAAAGCCCTAACCAATGCATACAACTCCTTTTCATAAGTTGGGTAGTTTAAGGCTACCCCACTTAGTTTCTCACTGAAGTAAGCTATTGGTCGTCCCTCTTGCATTAAGACTGTGCCTATTCCAATACCTGAAGCATCACATTCAATTTCAAACATTTTAGTAAAATTAGGCAAAGATAGATATTGGTCATTTTTTGCTTGATCAATTGAAACTCCTTTTCTTGTTCTTCTCCCCACTTGAAAACCACCTTTTTTTTGTTACTTCAGTAAGTGGTGTGACCATTGTGCTAAAGTCTTTCACAAACTGTCGGTAGAAACTAGCATGTCCATGAAAAATTCTCACATTACTTACGTTTGTGGGACTCGGCAACTCTTGAATGGCACGTATCTTCTCCGAATCAACATGTATACCCTGTGCACTCACAACAAATCCTACAAACACAAAATTATCGGTACAAAAGGTACACTTCTTAAGATTAGCAAACAACTTTTCTTTTCTAAGCACATCCAAAACAAATTTCAAATGTTGTACATGATCAGCCAAATTTGTGCTATATATGAGAATATCATCAAAGAACACCATAAATTTCCCAATAAATACACGCAAAACATGTCTCATTAAGCGCATGAAAGTACTCGGAGCATTAGTTAGACCAAATGACATTACTAACCACTCATACAATCCATATTTTGTTTTAAATTTAGTTTTGCATTCATCGCCTTCTTTCATTCGAATTTGATGATACCCACTTTTCAAGTCAATTTTAGAAAATACACAAGAACCATGCAATTCATCTAGCATATCGTCTAAGCGAGGGATAGGATGACGATACTTTACCGTTATATTGTTGATTGCTCGGCAATCAACACACATTCTCCATGTCCCATCATTCTTAGGAACCAATAAAACTGGAACCGTACATGGACTCATGCTTTCCCTAACATACCCCTTTTCTAACAATTCACTAACCTGCGTTTGAAGCTCCTTCGTCTCCTCATGATTGCTCCTATAAGTTGGTCGGTTTGGAATGGAAGCACCGGGTACAAAGTCAATATGATATTCTATTCTCCAAATCGGAGGCAAAACATTTGGTATCTCGTCGGGAAAAACATCTTTAAATTCCTGCAAAAGAGTCACAACAGAGCTAGGCAAAACGGGGTCAAGTTCGTTAGTGCTTAAAAGAACCTTTTTGTACAATAGTACAATCATTGGCTTGTTTGAAAACGTAGCTCTCTCAATTTCTTTGGCTTTTGCATATAAATTCTTTTGTTTTCTTTCTGATTTTACCTCAATGGCTGAATCCATAAATGCCTTTTCTCAATTTTTTTCTTCTGCCACTCTCTCTTTTTTCACAAATTTTCTGTTGTTCACTCTCTTTTTGCAACCTCACTTGGACTTCATGAAATTGTTTTGGTGACAAAGGTGTAAGGGTTATGGGTCGTTGATTAAGTACAGAAGAATATTTGTTTGTAAACCTATCATGCTTCACCCACCTATCGAATTGCCATGGTCGTCCTAAAAACAAGTGCCCAGCTTGCATCGGTACCACATCACTTACAACTTCATCTTCATATTTACCGATCCGAATCGCCACTAACACCTGTTTAGTCACCATCACCTCACCACTATCATTCAACCATTGTAATTTATACGGTTTATGATGCAGTGTTGTTGGCAGCCCTAATTTGTTAACCATGGTTGAAAATACAATCACGGTTAAATGCTCAAGGCTAACCTAGAGGGAGGTGAATAGGTTAGGAACCTTTTTCAACTCCCTTAGAAACAAACAAAAGTTTGTCCCTCTAGATTGCTTGTATCACAATATATATATATATATATATATATATATATTAATTAAAGACAATTAATCAATATATAAACACAAGTAAAGTGTGATACAAACAAGTAATTGTAACACATATACAATCTATATTATAAAGAGGAAGTCAACATACATAAAGAGTTCTATCCACAATACAAATATTAGAGAGATAGGGATAGAGAAAAGTTGACATAAGATATAACGTGGTAAACCTCCGAAGAGGAAACATCCACGGGTTAGCAGCCACCGGCAAACAAAATCCACTAGTAGATAAGACAAGTACAATCTCTCAAGTGACCTCTACACCTAGAAACTACCCTCTTACCCTAATCTAGAAGTTGTCGCCCTATGCTCAACAATCCGAGGCTCCACACCTCTTGTCAAGACTTCTTTGCTCACCTTATCAGGATCTTCACAACCCAAGGTAAAAAATCTTGCTCAACTAACCGAGTCTTCCCGACTCTAGTCAAGACTTCCTTGCTCACCTATCTGAGTTCTCCCAACTCTAGGCAAAACTTCTTGCTCGATTATCCAGGACTTCACACCTCTAGCCAAGACTTCCTTGCTCGACAATCCGAGGCTTCACACCTCTTGCCAAGACTTCTTGCTCAACACCATAGGTCTCACACCTATTGTCAAGACTTCCTTCTCACAAGGCATCTAGGTGATCATGAATGCAAAACGCAAACAAACAGGCAACATAGAATACTATGATCAAAACATCCTACGGAAAATACTAGACATGAGCGTGAATGCACAAATCACATATAGTCTAGTTCATCATGCATGAGTAGTCAATCTAGATTATGTAAGATATGATCAACATTAATCACAAACTTGATTCATGCATATATTTAAACTTGAATCACAAGATATGATCAACAAATCACAAGATCAAGTTTAAATCACAAAAACCTAAAACATGCTAAAATCATATGACAATGTCAAATAGATCTAAGCATAAGTTCTAGAGCATATTCGTAATCATAGATTCAACAAATCACATGAATAGCTCAAAAGAACATAAGCACATGTATTATGTGAGAATTTCGGCAAAGAGAGCCTAATACATGTGATGAACTATTATTCATAAAATCAATTAATCAAAGATCACAAAATAGTCCTAGAATCAAAGCTAGCACAATACAATCCCAAACATGTGATAACATAGGCAAAATCAAAACCTAACTCAACATGAATGATTTCAATTGAAATTCAACCTAGCTTTGAAAGTGTTCAAAACACAAATCAAAACACTCACAATATACAAATATATGTAGAAGAAGAAAATCCAAGGCAATTGACCAAGTTTTAAAAGAAAACTTAGAGAGAAAATCAATACCTTAGTTGATCTAGGTGCAATCCCGTTTTTGTATGATTAGACACCAAAACCAGTAGCAAAATAAACTAAAACCTTCAGAGAAAAGATGGAGGATGAATAGATGAACACTCTAAAATTTTAATCACTCAAATCAGAGTTCAAATGAAGAAGTTATGGTGTTGGAAGGTGAGAAACTTTAGAGAGAAAATTCTGCACACTTGATTTGAATTTATTCTTAGAATGAATTGTGAGAGGGAGAGAGTTTATAAAGGAGTGGGAAAGAAGAAAGATGAAAAGAAAAAATTGCCCTTCTTTGTAAGTGCTTCCTCGAGATGGCCACACGCCATCTTGGCCATCTCGGGCATGCACACCTCCATGGCATTTTGGCCATGGTGCATTCCCCTCGCGCTTCCCTCGCGTTCTTCGAACGTTCTCCGGCCTCAGAACTCGGAATTCTAATCCGTTTGTGGATTACGAACCATAACTCTCACACGGATATGGACATATAAGATAATCAACCAAGAAAATAATAATTCGACTCGATATATGAAGATGAAGACAATGTATGAAACATGAGTTGAAAGTGTAGTATCTTTTGACTTTGAACTTGAAATCAATAGTATGAGTAACCGAAATGACCGGAACTCAATCAAGAATGATTTAAGACTAAATCCAAATTCAATATCCATGTTATACAAACATATACACACATAAACACAATTCACACTAGAATGCAAACTACATAGAGATAGTTTCCAATCATGCATACTCCAAAACATATTATTTCCAAACCAATGCATGAGCATTCATCTTAAAGTGTGTGAATGTGTTATACATGGTGCACAACGATGCAGGGACACATATGAATGAATTGTATATGTGTGCCTATAAAGGTGCACAATGATGTAGGGACACAAATGTATGATATGTGTGTGTGCCTATAAAGGTGCACAACTATACAGGGACACAAATGTATGATGTGTGTGTGTGTGCCTAAGCCTTGTAAGAGAAAGATAAGGTCTTAGTATACCTTTGTAGAAACAAATTGCACCCTTTCTCTTTGAAGACTTAGAACTTGCTTTGACTTGTTGTTTCTTCTTCCTTGAAGCTTGAATTATTATGAAACTAAACAACTAAGTCATTACAAGTAAACATCGTTTTGATATGGAATTCATGCCAACACAAACTAAAACCTAACAATCTCCCCATTTGGCAAATTCCATGTCAAAACACCTATACATTTACTATAAATATAAAAATGAAGATAGGTCACAAAATCACTCCCTCACATTACAATGAGTAAGATTCCTATTACTAATCTTCACCAACTCTTGAACTTCATCTTGATCTTATCTTGAAGCAACCTACAAATCATTTCAAAGCACAATGCATATACAAGAGAAAAACAACAAATGGCAACATATAATATGGATAAGAATATACAATTAAGTCCACAAATACATGTATCTCCCCCTCAATACATGCCAAATACAAGAATTCTTAACCAAATCTTAAGATTAATTATTACAAGCCATTGAAAGTCCAAAAGTTCACAAAAACAACATAAAAAGTAAACTAAGTAACTAGCAACTCTTAACAACTCTTTCTCCCCCTTTTTGACATGAAATGATGCCAAAAGGTAAGAAACATATCATAAGACTCAAATACTAGCTACTAGATCCACCAAAGAAAGATGTGCGTGCAGTTGACCTAACATAATGCTTGAGAGGTGGTCTTGAACTTAATGCAATACATTCCTCCAACTCTTTTATTCTAGCATCTTGTTTTTCAACTATAGCACTAAGCTCATCAACCTTTTTCTTCAAATGTAAAGCCCAATCCAGAAGAATGTTCATGCTAATCACTTAACAATCAACTTGTGAACTACTAAATAGTCCAAAAGTATCACATGTCTTACCCTTATCCTTATATGACATGTATGACACACGTTTATCACTATACTTTTCCAAGGGTTGTACCAACATATCATCTCCACTACTTTAAACACCACGAGCTAAACACAAAGAAGTTATAAACCCCGGTAATGCAAGCTTCTTATCTCCTCTAGTTGAGAAAGCCGCATTATCCAAATAAAACATAAGCAAATCCCCAAGGTTTATAGGTTGATTAGTCACTAAGGCATATACTATTTTGATCTTGTCTTTATTCAACTCGGTTATATTTGTGCAAATGAAAGATGCCAAAATGCACTTGCCTTAGTTAACTCATGTTGACTAATATATGCTCTACCTTTCCACTCAAAAGAAGCATTGCCACATAGAGTTCTACCAATGATATTAAGATTCTCAATGATATCAACATCTAGAAAGTTTGAATCAATATCACTAGATATCCCAAGAAACTTGTTAATGTTTACCGGGTTAACTCTAAACACAACACCCCTAACATCCATCACAACATCCAATAAGGTGGCACTCTCTCTATATTCATGATAAAATTCTCTAACAATAGTGTCATTCACTATCTAGCATGCTCACCCAAGATTCCCAATTTCTATCCTTAATGCATTTAAGAACATAAGAATCTTTACATTTACCTAAGTTAATGCCTCTCTCTTGAAATATCTTCTTAATTGCAAAGATCCCTAAATCCTTTGACCTTGAAGCTTTGGATCTCTTTGAGGTTGACTTGGCTTTCACAATGGGATTCAATTGATTTCCACTTCCGGTAACTTTAGTTCTTCCCATTTGTTCTTGTGAAATAAGATACTATAAACATACAAAAGTGAGTGAAAGACAAAACAAGCTTATTAGTCACAAATATATAAAAAAATGACATATGACTTAAGAATGAATCATCATGCAAGACAAAGATAGTGAGTAATATCTTACAAGTATCATTAAGTCAAAATATGCCAACATGTAACAAAATGAAGCATGTGAACATATCATAAAAGAGAACAATGTCTAGTATACAATGCTCCCCCTTGATAAATGCCATGACTAAGATTCATGATAGCATAAGGTTCACAAGGAAGTTCACACAATCACACATTCAAGCAATTTGAAGAAATATCAACAAAATAAGCTTCATATGCTAAGAGAGATAGACAGATTTTTCAAGTTCTCTCATAATTATTCAACAATTGCAAAGATATTATCATACTCATAAACAAAGTGTGTGTGAGAGAGATATGCTTCAAATATATATCAAGAAGTAGTTTGATAATCAACATGCAAACAATTTCCAACAACTATTCATCTTAAGCTTTTTCCATAAAAAGTCAAACCGATTATCATCCAAAATTTTTTGCTTTTAAGAGAATAGATTTTCAACATATAAGCGTGTGTGTGCATGTGGCTCGTCATCCCATTTCTGTTTTTCAACCCGAGCTCATTTGATTTTCAACTAAACTCCTTTTTAAGCCTTCCTCCTTTTCTTTTTAGGCTTTGAATCAAAGATTTTTTTATTTATTTCATTTCAACACTTCTTTGATTTTTCCATTTTTTTTTACATAACAAAAATTCACTTCACGGGGGCTTTCACTTATCACAATGGTGTAGCTCTTTCCAACATTGGGTAGCTTTCACAACCAAGGTGTGTAGCCCTTTTCATGAAGGTGCTCGTTGAGTTCTATGTAATTGCCGAAGCAAAATGGATACTAACCATAGGTCATTTTAAATGTACTTAAGCATAAAAACTTCAAGATGTATCCAATGTTTACATATTAGTAAACTCAACCTACTAGCAAAACATATAAGAGAAGCAAGGTGCAATTTTTAAAAAACTAAGATTTTATGGCTCATAAGCACATGATCTAAGAGCAATAAGTAGAGACTTATTCAAGATCATTACTTCTCTAATGAGTAGCTTTCAAAGAATATGAAGCTCATATTTTCAAAAGTAATGCCACTCAATATACCAAACACAAAAAATCATCAAAGTTAAGATCAATGTAGACAATATCACTATTAGATCCTAAAATAGCAAATGTCAATGAGAACCATATGTATACTATACAAAATTCTCTAATATGACATGCTATGAGATGTATGTCGAAAATTGAGTCAAAAGATGAATATCTAAGAGAATATGCATTAGAGTATAGAGATACCTTTTTGCACATTATATTCACCAAAAATCATATTTCCGCCCTTTTTATGAGCACTCTTGCCTTGAATGTCCTCATGACACCAAGTTGATGATGTTTCACAACAAGAGTATAAAAAGCATAATATCTCAACTCAATCAGCACATATAACAAAAGAACTTCTTCCAAGTTAATCAATAAATTTTGACCATCATAACAATCATGATGTGAGATAACCAAGTTCATATCAATACATGGAGTATTCAAAGCTAGCAAGCAAGAATTCTCAACATAATTGATATATAGCCTCAAAGCTATCTCACTTGTGATTCTTATATTAGTGATAAGAGCACTCAACCTTGAACCACTTGTTCTTGGGTGCACCTACATAAACATTTTCAATATCATCATTGACAACAATGTTAAATCTAGAGTAAAGTTCTTCAACGACTTGATTAACAAGAATATCATTAACACACTCTTCCTTAACATTTTCAACACAAGCTTTGTCAAGTTGAACAAGATTAGAATTCTTTCTACTCCACAACTTTTTCTCATGCTTATCAAAATTATCATGTTTCTCAACTTTCAAGGCTTTAGCATATTCAAGTTGAAGTTTAATCTCCTTATCTCTAGATTCATTTCCTAATTTGTATTTTTCAATATATTTATAACACCTAGGCTTAATGTGACCTATTGTGTTGTAATAATGGCAAATTGGAATAAAAGATGAGATTGTACCTTCTGGAGTTGAACTAGTTTGCAAAGATACCTTGTTTGCAAACTTCTTCTTGGTTTTTGATCTTCTCTTCTTGTGTGGTTTCTTATTAATCACGACTTCATCAAAGTGTGTAGGAAGTGGTGCTTCCAAGAGCTCTTCTTCAACTACCAAGTCATCTTCACCACTATAAGAGTTAACAAGATTCCTAACATTAGACACACTAACCGAAGATATCACATTATCCTTCTCAAGGTTAATCATTTCAAGTTCTCTAAAATTCTTCATAATATCACCTTTTTCACCAAGAAGTGTACGAGTAACAACCACAAACTCATCTAGTTGCTTCTTGATCAAATCATCCTTCTCAACTACTTCTCTTTGAGCATTGTCTCTAGCTTCTTCAAGCTTTTCTATCTTTTTCAACAACTCAAGATTAGTAGGAATGGAACTAGAGCTTCCATCATGATTTGTATCAAGGTTCTTGTTCAAAGATATTGTACTACCAACATCTAATGAAGAATGAGAAGCCGTTAGAGCTACAAAGTTGCTCACCAACTCTTTATCACTTGAAGACTCACCACTAGAGCTCTCATTGTCACTAGAATTATCATCACTCCAAGTAGCCATCAACACTTTGCCTTTCTTGTCTTTCTTAGATGGCATCTTGGTGCACTCACTAGCAAAGTTACCAAAACCTTGACAATTATAGCATTGAACCTCTTTCTTGTTCATGGCTTGACTATTCTTCACAATCCTTGGAGATGATGTTCTCTTGACTCCTTTTTCCTTAGAAGACTTGCCTTTAGGTTTGGCATTCTTATTTAGAAACTTCTTGAACCTTCTAACCAAGAGTGCCATTTCTTCATTTCCATCATCACTCTCCTCCTCAATAGCATTGAGAGCAATTCTCTTACTCTTGATCTTTGGCTTCAAGCACATCTCGTAAGTTTGGAGAGACCCAAGCAACTCATCGATGTTCATACTATCCACTTCCTTGCTTTCCTCAATGGCCGTCACCTTTGATTTAAATCTCTTAGGAAGAGACCTAAGGATTTTCCAATTTAAACGCTCTTTTGAGATAAGTACTCCAAGTGCTTGACATTGGTTAGCAATATTAAGAAGCCGAAATTGGAAGTCTTTGAACTTTTCTTCCTCACCCATACTTAATCCTTCACATTGTGATGCCAACATTTGAAGCCTCGATTTCTTCACCGCTAAGGTTCCTTCCTTAGTAACTTGGAGAGTATCCCAAGCTTCCTTTACGGATTCAAGATTTTGGATGTAGAAGAATTGATGCCCATCAACTTCTCCAAAGATGGCATTCATAGCACGATGGTGCCATTTTGCAACCTCAAACTCATTTGTTGTCTATTCACTTCTTGGCTTGAGTATCATGGTTCCATCCTCTAAAACCTTGGTAGGAGGACTATAACCTTCTTCCATTACCATCCAAGCTCTTTCACCAATAGAGCGGATTTAGGCTTTCATCCTCAACTTCCAATACCCATAATTAGTGCCAAGAAGTAATAATGGCCTAGTATTTGAGGCTCCTTCCGCCATTACATCATCTTGTACACCCATGACTTCAAACGCCTTACAAAAACAGTGAAAGTATCACCCCGGACTCACACTAAGTGTAATCTAGTGTCCTGCTCTGATACCAATTAAAAATACAATCACGGTTAAATGCTCAAGGCTAACCTAGAGGGGGGTGAATAGGTTAGGCACCTTTTTTGACTCCCTTAGAAACAAAAAAGTTTGTCCCCCTAGATTGCTTGTATCACAATATATATATTAATTAAAGACAATTAATCAATATATAAATACAAGTAAAGTGTAATACAATCAAGTAATTGTAACACATACACAATCTATATTATAAAGAGGAAGTCAACATACATAAAGAGTTCTATCCATAATACAAATAGTAGAGAGATAAGGATAGAGAAAAGTTGACACAGGATATAACGTGGTAAACCTCCGAAGAGGAAACATCCACGGGCTAGCAGCCACCGACAAACAAAATCTATTAGTAGATAAGACAAGTACAATCTCTCAAGTGACCTCTTCACCTAGAAACTATCCTCCTATCCTACTCATGAAGATGTTGCCATATGCTCAACAATCCGAGGCTTCACACCTCTTGTCAAGACTTCCTTGCTCACCTTATCCGGGTCTTCACAACCCAAGTCAAGACTTCTTGCTCAACTATACGAGTCTTCCCGACTCTAGTCAAGACTTCCTTGCTCACATATCCGAGTTCTCCCAACTCTAGGCAAGACTTCTTGCTCGACTATCCAAGGCTTCACACCTCTAGCCAAGACTTCCTTGCTCGACAATCTGAGGCTTCACACCTCTTGCCAAGACTTCTTACTTAACACCATAGGTCTCACACCTATTGTCAAGACTTCCTTCTCACAAGGCATCTAGGTGATCATAAATGCAAAACACAAACAAGCACGCAACATAGAATGCTACGATCAAAACATCCAATGGAAAATACTAGACATGAGCATGAATGCACAAATCACATATAGTCTAGTTCATCATGCATGAGTAGTCAATCTAGATTATGTAAGATATGATCAACATTAATCACAAACTAGATTCATGCATATATCTGAACTTGAATCACAAGATATGATCAACAAATCATAAGATCAAGTTTAAATCACAAAAACCTAAAACATGCTGAAATCATACGACAATGTCAAATAGATCTAAGCATAAGTTCTAGAGCATATTCCTAATCATAGATTCAACAAATCACATGAATATCTCAAAAGAACATAAGCACATGTATTATGTGAGAATTTCGGCCAAGAGAGCCTAATACATGTGATGAACTATTTTTCACAAAATCAATCAATCAAAGATCACAAAATAGTCCTAGAATCAAAGCTAGCACAATACAATCCCAAACATGTGATAACATAGGCAAAATCAAAACCTAACTCAACATGAATGATTTCAATTGAAATTCAGCCTAGCTTTGAAAGTGTTCAAAACATAAATCAAAACACTCACAATATACAAATATATGTAGAAGAAGAAAATCCAAGGCAATTGACCAAGTTTTAAAAGAAAACTTAGAGAGAAAATCAATACCTTAGTTGATCTAGGTGCAGTCCCGTTTTTGTATGATTAGACACCAAAAACAGCAGGAAAATAGACTCAAACCTTCAGAGAAAAGATGGAGGATGAATAGATGAACACTCTCAACTTTAAATCACTCAAATCAGAGATCAAATGAAGAAGTTATGGTGTTAGGAAGGTGAAAAAATTTAGAGAGAAAATTCGGCACAATAGATTGAATTTCTTCTTAGAATGAAATGTGTGAGAGAGAGAGAGTTTATAAAGGAGTGGGAAAGAAGAAAGATGAAAAGACAAAATTGCACTTCTTTGTAAGTGCTTCCCCAATATGGCACGTGGGAATCTTGGGGCAGCAAGGTTGTGCGGCCGAGATGGACACGCGCCATCTCGGTCATGCACACCTCCATGGCCTTTTGGCCATGATGCATTCCACTCGTGCTTCCCTCGCATTCTTTGAACGTTCTCTGGCCTGCGAACTCGAAATTAGAATCTGTTTACGGATTAAAAACCATAACTCTCACATGGAAATGGACATATAAGATACTCAACCCAAAAAATAATAATTCTACTCGATATACGAAGACGAAGACAATGTATGAAACATGAGTTGAAAGTGTAGTATCTTTTGACTTTGAACTTGAAATCAATAGTATGAGTAACAGAAATAACCAGAACTCAATCAAGAATGATTTAAGACTAAATCCAAGTTCAATATCTATGTTATACAAACATATACACACACAAACACAATTCACACTAGAATGCAAACTACATAGAGATAGTTTCCAATCATGCATATTCCAAAACATGTTATTTCCAAACCAATGCATGAGCATTCATCTTAAATTGTGTGAATGTGTTATACATGGTGCACAATGATGCAGGGACACATATGAATAAATTGTATGTGTGTGCCTATAAAGGTGCACAATGATACAGGGACACAAATGTATGATATGTGTGTGTGTGCCTAAGCCTTGTAAGAGAAAGATAAGGTCTTAGTATACCTTTGTAGAAACAAATTGCACCCTTTCTCTTTGAAGACTTAGAACTTGGTTTGACTTGTTGTTTCTTCTTCCTTGAAGCTTGAATCATCATGAACCTAAGCAATTAAGTCATTACAAGTAAACATCATTTTAATATGGAATTCATGGCAACACAAACTAAAACCTAACAATGGTCGTGCTTGCAACATTAGTACAACTACCACCATTAATAATTACACTACATACATTGACTTTGACATAACATCTAGTGTGAAAGATGTTCTCTCATTGAACTTCTTCTTCATTCTTCGTTTGCAAGCTCAACGCTCTCCTTGCCACTAACGTTAATGCATCAGGGGCTAAATATTCCTCCTCAGAGGCATCCTCTAATGGATACATGGACTTCAATTCATCTTTTTCGTCATCGGTCTCAATTTCTCCATTATCCCGTATCACCATAACCCGCCATATTCGGGCATTGACTTGCTATATGACCTCTTCCTTGACATTTAAAGCATTTAATATCACGATTCTGAAAATTAGGGGTTTCAGTTTTTCCATAATTTCCTTGTTTGGAAGGCTCGAACTTTGGCTTGGGAATGGTGGATGTTTGGGCCTTGTCTTCCTTCTTTGGATAGCTCGATCTCCAAGAATTGGATTGCAAGCATGATGAAGGTCGTGCACTACCCCTCCTCTTGAGTTATTGCTCGATTTTGACAGCCTTTTGCAACATCTCTTCTATCTCCACATAATGTCACAACTCCATCACATTAGCAATCTCCTTGTTTAGGCCATTAAGAAAACAAGCCATGGTTGCTTCTCGATCTTCTTCCACATCTGCCCTAATCATAGCAATCTCCATCTCTTTGTAATAGTCTTCCACACTTCTATTGCCTTGTGTGAGACTTTACAATTTCTGATGTAAGCCTCAGTAGTAATGGCTAGGCACAAATCGTTTCCTCATTACAGCCTCCATGTCTTCCCATGTCGCAATTGGACGTTCTCCATTCTGCTTCCTACTAATAATTAACTGATCCCACCAAATCACGGTATAGTCAGCAAATTCAATTACAACTAGTTTTACCTTTTGTGCTTCGGGGTAGTGGTGACAATCAAACACGAGTTCCATCTTCTTTTCCCATTCAAGTTAGGCTTCAGGATCGAATTTCCCTTGAAACGATGGAACCTTCATATTTATACCACTAAAGTTATCATCCCCTGGGTTTCGATCTCTCCTAACCCGTCCATTCCTCCTATGACTACCCACGGACTCCTCCTCCTCACCATATTCATCCCCGTAGTAATCATTAACTTCTTTTCTAACCGGAACTCTCTGTCTCCCACGTGCTTGTGGAATTGGTTGTGGCTGCTCCACGAGTGCGTTCTCCACTTGATCTAAATGCTCATGTAAAGGTTCCAATTCCTCCCTCACCAACCATATCATCTCCCCTACTAATGCCTCCTTCCAAATCTTTAGATTCACCAAAATGGAAGTATCTTCAGTATCGCTTTATCTTTGTTTATGGACATATTTTCCTGTAAAATAAAGATTATAAAAAAAAAGAACCTCACAACACTCCCCTACGTGTTCCACTCAAATAATCAATTCGCTCAACACTCGTGTTTTCACACAATAAAATTCAGCTTTTACCCTCAATATGTACTCACCACTCTTGCCTTTTTTTCACTCATTATTTCTCAAAAGTTCTTATCAAACTAATTCAAACAAATAATCAGGATTTCTAAGCCACGTTCACCGCACCAAGAATTTTTTTAGGTTCACACGAAACGATTCATAACGAGCCAAACAAATATGAGTTTCCACTACGATTTTTTTTTTGAATATCAATTCACGGAATCAAGGAAATGAATAGAAATAGTTGATATATGTCAACTACGCGACCTACAAACATGTGTACTCTTTTTTGTTTTTTTTCTGTTGTTTTTTTGTTGTTTTTTTACCAACTTTGATCAAATGGACTCAAGCACGGTTTTTAGTACACTTTTTTTTTACCGAATTTGATCAAACAGAATAGATTTTTTTTTTAAAGAATCAAACGAATACTGAGAAGAAGAAGAAGAAAAGGGATAGTTTAAACCTGAGTTTAGAAACCTGGCTCTGATACCGAATGATATGATCATCGTCGATTTGTGACTAAGACTGTTCTATGATCTGGTTTGGATGCAAACCTCGACCCAACACTTATAACGAAATATGAACCTTTGTATAAAGGAAGACGCCACAATCAAGGATGGGATACTTGATTGATAAGTCGGGCAGGAGTGCCATAAAAAATTCTGATAAATTCCTATAAGTTCTCAAAGAACAAAAGAGAAATTGCTCTCTACATTTTTTATGAAAATAATCAACTGCCTCATGTACAATTTATAGTGCTAAGGACACAAAAGACCAGCTCTAGAAATCCCTAGAAATCCGAAGATTTATTATAATGATTCCTGAAATTGTGTCCAAGGCAACGAAAAATGAAACTTGACAAATTAAAAACATTCTTAACTAAGCTAAGTTCGGCCTCAAATCAAGGAAGTCAATCTTGACTTTAATTCCTCAATATCTCAGTCTAAAATTATGCAACAAGAAATAAAAATTACAATTTATTTCAGTCTTAAATCAGCTTCAACACCTATTGACTTTCTTGGACTTGAATCATGTTTTTATGGGCTGGAGATTTCGTTCATCACCTTCAAGGAGCCTCCACATGCTTGCTTGAGCCCAAATCCCTTGAATCAGCCCACTTAACGCATTTTGAAACTTCTTGGCTCATGCTCTTGTAACTGGACCAATGGGAACTTGAACTAGATCTACATTCCATGATCTCGTGCTAGCCACGTCCTCATAACATGCAAGCACGCATACAAGCATCAATGCTCGCACGTAACCATGCCCGCACTACCGTAGACATACATGCACGCACACACGCACGCTCTAACACACTCACGCACCCACGAACGTATGCACGCACTCGTGCAAGCACATTCGAACACATGCATACATGCATGCACGCACGAACGGACGCACGTTCTCACGTACACATGTACACACATACGCACTCACTCACCTGCGCACGCACGCTTACACGAACGCATGCACGCAAGCACACACTCAATCATACGCGTACACATGCATGCACGCACACCTTCACACACTCACGTATTAACGCACGCACGCACGCACGCACGCACACACGTAAGCAAGCACGCATGCATACATACACGCACGCACGCACGCAAGCATGTATGCACATAAGCATGCACTCACTTATGCACTCACACTCGCACGCACGCACGCCAGCACGTACGAACTCACTCACACACATAACTACATACGCATACTCCCATGCACATACGTACGATTGCTCCCATGGACGTTCGAACACAAGCACTCACGAATACATGCACGAATGCACGAACGAACGCACATTCGCACATACACACTTACTCACGTTCACAAGTGCACGCACTCACGCACGTACGCACTCACACACGAGAGCACACACATGCATATGAAAGCACGCATGCGTGCACATACTCGTGCACACATGCATGCACGCTCGAACTCACTCATGCATGCATGCAATCACGCACGCACACATGTACGCACGTATGCATAGCCACAAACGCACGCACGCACTCACGCACACATACACGAACACACAAACACACTTACGTATGTAAGAACGCACGCATGCACATGCACATGCATGCCCGAACACACACGCACACAAGCACACAAGCACACACGCACGCACATAAGCATGTATTCGCACACACATTCTCGTAGGCAAGAAAACACCTACACACGTACATGAATGCACACACGCACGCACACACGCACGCACACATACAAGCACACACGGGCGCTCTCAAGCATGCACGCATACTCATACAAATGCAAGCACGCTCGTACTTCTGTAAGTTCCCACACACGCACGTAAGCATGCACGTACACACGAACGCACACTCACTCACAGTCATATAAACACGCAAGCACACACGCACGTACGAACGCACACTCACTCACAGTCATATAAACAAGCAAGCACTTCCGTACTCCCACAGGCATGCAAGTACGTACGCACACGTACGCACGCACTTATGCACTCATACATGCAATCTTGAACACACGCACTCAAGATTTGTTGGCCAAGATGCTAGAGAGTTTGAAGAAAGAGCTTGAAGATGCTAGAGAGTTGTTGGCCAAGATGAACTCTAGCACCAAGAAACTTAACCACATGCTAGATGTTGGAAAGATGCCAAGTGATAAGAAGGGGCTTGGGTTTGAAGATGACAAGATGTTCTCCACTCCAAGCAAGACCATTTTTGTAAGAAGCATGAACTTCAATGGGTCCTCTCCTCATCAAACTCCTAGGAAGAAGCTTGATCTAGGAGAAATAGTGCTCAAGTAAAGGTGGCACCAAGAAGCCCACCTCAAGCTCATCCTACAAGGGCTCCTCAAGTTAACTTCCCTCAACCAAAAGCTCACAAAGGGAAGACACCTATCATGAAAGCTCAACCAAGAAAGCAATTAAGTCTTGCTCAACAATAAAGAAGGAAAGCTCCTCAACAACAAGAAAGACAACCACAAAGACATGGGAAGGCTCCAATGTATCATTAAGGATATGGTATAATTCCTAACTTTTTACCTACATTTCATTTTTATGGTATTGATGGTCACATTAGACCAAATTGCTTTAGATATATCAAATTGTGTAGGATTGAAATTATGATAGAGAAGAAAAAAGTTAGAGCCATGTAGCATGATCCTAGGACATCTAGAGCCATGATGCATGATCCTAGGACATCTAGAGCCATGATGCATGTCACTAGGAAAAGTGGAACACCCTTGCATGATCCTAGGACATTTAGAGCCCATGTACCATTGACCACTAGGAAGAAAAATACTACACCTAGGTGGATTAGAAAGGATGAACACCTTTTCCATGTTGCGCAAATTGCTTTGAAAGCACATTCTTGTGATTTTTGGTATTTGGATAGTGGGTGCTCTAATCACATGACTGGAAATAAGAGTTTCTTTGAGACTCTTATGATGGAGGAGGGAGGAAATGTCAACTTTGGTGATGGATCCAAAAAGAAGGTCAAAGGAAAGGGAACCATTTCCATTTCTGGATTACCCTCATTGTCCAATGCATTGTATGTTGATGGCCTAAAAGCCAATTTGACCAGTATTTCACATCTTAGTGATGATGGACTCTCCATCTTATTTAGGAAAAATGATTGCTCTATCCTATTGCCTAATGGACAAACCTTGTTGAAAGATATGAGGTCTAGTGACAATTGCTATAGTCTTGAGGCTAGAAATGTGTCTTGTAATGTGTCCAAGGATGAACAAATAGAGTTGTGGCATGAAAGACTTTGTGACATGAACTTTAGGGATTTGAGAATCTTAGATAAGTTCAATGTTGTGCGAGGCCTTCCCAAGCTTGGGAAAAAGGTTAGTGGTGTTTGTTGACCTTGTCAACAAGGGAAGCAAACCAAAAGTATGCACAAAAAGAGCAAGTACTTATCCACTAAGGAACCTCTAGAGCTTCTCCACATGGATCTAATGGGTCCTATGCAAACCAAGAGTTTAGGTGGAAAGAGGTACATTTTTGTGTATGTAGATGACTTCTCTAGGTACACTTGGACTTATTTTCTTAGAGAAAAAACTTAAAAATTTGACAAGTTTAAGATGATTTGCTCCAAAATTCTAAATGAGATGAACTCTAAAATTAAAAGCATTAAAAGAATTAGGAGTGACCATGGAAAGGAATTTGAGAATGCCCACTTTGAAAACTTTTGCAATAGTCTAGGAATTTCTCATGAGTTTTCGGCTCCTATGACATCTCAACAAAATGGAGTTGTTGAGAGGAAAAATAGGGTTCTTTAAGAAATGGCCCGTGTGGTGTTTCTTAGCAACAATGTCCCTAGGAATCTTTGGGCCGAGGCCGTCAATACGGCTTGCTACATAGGAAATAGAGTCTTCCTTAGGCCCCACACTAGGCAAACCTCTTTTGAGTTATGGAAAGGTAGGAAGCCAAATGTTAGTTACTTCCACACCTTTGGAAGCAAATGCTACATTTTGAATGACCGTGATCAACTTGGCAAATTTGATACTAAGAGTGATGAGGGTATCTTCATTGGCTATGCCTTGAATAGTAGAGCCTATAGAGTTTTTAATCTAAGAACTAGGACCGTAATGGAATCATCTAATGTTACCATTGATGATACTAGGCTCAAATCTATTGACCATGAAGAGGAGGTAGATTTAGTTGATGACTCCCCTTTGGAGAAGGTTGTTGATGTCTCTAATGTTGAAAAGACTAACCTTGATGATGACATAACACAACCTATTGTTAGGCTTCCTCCCTTGAACTCAAAAGAACCTGCTCCATGGGTTAGGAAACTCCATGACAAAGATAACATTATTGGAGAGGTTAGTGAGGGTGTTAGGACTAGGCATCAATTGGCTAATCTAATTAGCTACACATGTTACACCTCTCAAATAGAACCCAAGAAATTGATGAAGCATTGAAAGATGAATTTTGGGTTCTTGCCATGCAAGAAGAGCTTAACCAATTTGAAAGGAATGAGGTTTGGACTCTAGTTCCTAGGCCTAAGAACATCAATGTGATAGGCACCAAGTGGGTATATAGGAACAAATTCGATGAGGATGGCAACATTGTACGAAACAAGGCTAGACTTGTAGCACAAGGATACTCTCAAATTGAGGGTATTGATTTTGAGGAGACATTTGCTCCCGTTGCTAGGATTGAGTCCATTAGGCTTCTCTTATCCATTTCTAGTTTGCACAAGTTCAAATTATATCAAATGGATGTTAGGAGTGCCTTCCTTAATGGTTTCTTGCAAGAGGAAGTGTTTGTTGAGCAACCCAAGGGGTTTGTGGATCCTCACCACCCTAATCATGTCTATCACCTCAATAAAGCTTTATATGGGTTGAAACAAGCACCTAGGGCTTGGTATTAGCGTCTCACCCAATATCTCATAGACAATGGCTACACTAGGGGTAGTGTTGACAAGACTTTATTCATCAAGAAAGACAAAGATGAGCTCTTTATAGCTCAAATCTATGTTGATGATATAGTCTTTGGTTCCACAAATGACACCAAAGTCCAACAATTAGTTGAGGACATGTCTCATAAGTTTGAGATGAGTCTAGTTGGTGAGCTAAGTTACTTTCTAGGTTAACAAATTAAGCAAATGAATGATGGGATTTTCATATCTCAAGTTAAGTATGCCAAAAACCTAGTGAAGAAATTTTGCCTTGAAAGTGCCAAACATTGTGAGACACCCATGAGTACCACTTTGAAGCTCAGCAAGGATGCTAGTGGTAAAACTGTGGACCAAACATTATATCGTGGCATGCTTGGTAGCTTGCTCTATCTGACAGCAAGTAGGCCCGATATCTCTTTTATTGTGAGTGTATGTGCTAGGTACCAAGCGGATCCTAATGAGTCCCATCTCTGTTCTGTTAAGAAAATCATTCGATATGTGAATGGGACATCCAACTATTGGATTTGGTACTCTTTTGACACTAATGCTAGTCTTGTAGGCTTTAGTGATACA
The DNA here is from genome assembly GCA_032871835.1 of Dipteronia dyeriana. Classification (NCBI taxonomy): domain Eukaryota; kingdom Viridiplantae; phylum Streptophyta; class Magnoliopsida; order Sapindales; family Sapindaceae; genus Dipteronia; species Dipteronia dyeriana. Next base: position 16,319,535 of record CM065297.1, read on the forward strand.
GATTGGGCAGGAAATTGTGATGATAGGAAAAATACATTGGGCGGTTGCTTTTTCCTTGGGAACAACCTTGTCTTTTGGTTTTGTAAGAAGCAAAATTCGATTTTCTTGTCCACGGCTAAAGCCAAATACATTGCTGCTGGGAGTGGATGCACACAACTCCTTTGGATAAAGCAAATGCTAGTCGACTATGGATTCAATCAAGGTACTCTTACTCTCTTTTGTGATAACATGAGTGCAATTAATATTTCAAAGATTCCAGTTCAGCATTCTAGGACTAAGCATATTGACATCCGTCATCATTTCATTAGAGAACTAGTTGAGAGAAAATGCATTGTACTTGAGCTTGTAGGTACAAATGGTCAACTAGCGAATCTATTTACTAAACTCTTAGATGCTACTAGATTCAAGACTCTTAGTAGATCTATTGGGATTTATTTAATGGAGTGATGTGTTGTGGTCTTTGACTCCATAAGGGGAACTCAAGCAAAGAGAGCTTTTGTATACTTGTTGCATCCATTTTTCTTTAAATTTTATGCTCCTTTATTGATTGCTTGAGTAGCTCGGTTGCACTTATATATTATATTGTATTTTCTTCAATAAGTGTGAACTTTGCTTTTATTACAATCCATGTCATATTCATGTTCAAACATACATTTTTGGACTAGGAAATTTACATAGGAAGTACATGTTGAATGACCTATAATTATCTCCATGACATGATGATTCTTTAAATGACATGCTAATGAAAAATGATAAAACATGATTTGATGATTGCAATTGTTAAATGCAACACATTGTGTGAAAATACTAGTGAGACTAAAATGTTTAATCAATGTCTCTTTTTCTTTAATAGTTGACCATGGCTATTACCATACGGGTATCTTCTCGGAAAAATCAAATAGGGTGCAAAGTTGCTCAAGCCATGTTTAGCTTATAAAGTTGGATATAGTGCCATTTAAAACATGAATCTATTAATCTCTATATCCTTGCTTCTCTCATGACAAATGGTGAAATTGGTTTGAATTATTTTGGAAACCTTTGTCATTTGCTTTGCCAAATACCATTGTTTTTGGACTTGAATGCAACATGTCTTGTATGCAAAGCATTTTTTGATTCACACTTTGTCTTCAAATAAATCTCCTTGTGTCTCTCCTATCAATTGAGATTGCATAAATGTGGCATTTATAATTATGCAACAATCTTGTATGCTCTTTTCTTTCCTTGCCTATATCATGACAAAAAGGGGGAGTAGCATTGACCTAGCACATTGTGATGTTAGGGGAATAATATGTGTTGGCTTTGAGGGGGAGCATTGCATGAGTGTATTTGTTTGAGGGGGACATTACATGTAGGGGGAGTAAACCGTTTAGGGGGAGCATTGCATGAGCATTTCACGATGTCATACTCATATTATTGAATGCAATTGCTTTTGTTTTATATTCACTTGATCATCTCACATGCACTTGGTTTGTAAAGATTATTTGTGCTTGCCTTGTGTGCAGGGTTGATAGGTCTACAAGAGATTAAAGACTTGAAGTTTTTGTTTTGTTTATCTCTTTGTAATATAGAATATCTTCCCGGTGTTTTTCTGTTTTGTTTTTTGAGGATCAATGTGAGTGGTGGTTTTGTCACGAAATAGCCAAAGGGGGAGATTGAAAAGTCCTCATTTGTTGATTGACTTATTTCGTGAACAACCACATTGTTGGGGTTCATATAAGGTTAGCTTAGGCTCTCAAGACCTTAAGACGAGAAGCACCAAAGGTAAAATTCTTATGCTTACTTACTTTGAAGAGATAGTTGGACAAACTCACATATTCATGCATAACTCATGATCATATATGTTGAGTATTTTCTTGTGTGCATTTTAGTTTAAATGACTCTTGTTGACCTATTTGCATCTTGCTATGAAAGTTTTATGTCTTGCTAGGCATTAAAATAGGATGCTATTTCATCACTCTTGAACTTATTGTTTTTGTGCATTTAAGTGTTAAAAAACTAGGCATTGCGCTGGTGGTGCGCTACTCGACCAGCGCACCCCACCATCGTAACATTCACAGTGGACTGTCGCAAACCTTGCACCACTGAGATGCAATGCTGCAACCGTGCATAGTTGGAAAAATGTGCATGCGCTGGTGGTGCGCCACTCGTGTAGCGCCACCTCACCAGCGCAAACATTCCAGTGATTTTGCGCTTGTGTTGCGCCACTGTGCAGGGCCTGTCGACCAGCGCCTATTGAAATTTTTAGGCAGTGCACTGGTGGTGCGCTACTCGACCAGCACACAATGAAGAAGCTGGAACATTTTTTCCAAAACGACATCACTTTGTTTCATTTGCTATAGAGCAAGTGGGAGATTGTTAGGATTATGCTCGATAGCAAGAGTGTAATATTGTAATTAACAATCTTTTCATATGAATAAAGTGATTTCTAGTTTAACAAATCTTATAGTATTTATAGTTTAATTATTATAATTGTCAAAAGTAAATAATCAAAAGGTCTAAAGACTATGAGAAAAGAAGAATTGTTCATACATCAAGATATATATGAGGTAGACACAATTCTTTAGTTAGTCTTGAATAATATTCACAACTTAAGATAGAAGGTTAGGCGCCTTTATCTTGTCAAAGTTGTAGATTCTTTTGCTAGCATTTGAGTGGGATCAAATGTGTCATGATGAGTCTAAAATCATCAAAGTGTGGTGTCTTTGGGCAAAAGAATCTAGTGCACTGGGTGCATTGAATAAGATCAAAATGAAATACTTTATCTAGAACCGTCAATGGATAAAAGTTTTGATTTGAAGACAATCGGAGAGTCTATCTCAATCCTGAGATAAATGATGGACTTATGGTTGCAAGTGTTATCATTTGAGCTATCAATGAGTACGATTATATAGCATAGTCTATCCTCGATAGTTTGGTTGTATTCATTTGTTAATTGATAGAGGACTTCATTTATAGATATGGATATCGTGGCTCCATTTATTGAATAAGAGTATAATACCATCATATGGATGTTTTGAGGTATTGGATATTAAATCTTAGTGTCTATTGAAACATGGCTTCTGGACAAGTCACAAATCCAAGTTCAAAATGTGGTCATATGAGTAAATATGGTAACTTGGAGAGTTATAGGCGGTCTATGAGCTCTTGGCGATTACTGGTATTCTTCACGAGGATACACTTTCTCCTATAAGGTTGTCTAGGGTATGTGTGAGTAAACATCAACTTATTATATCTTTATTTAAGAGTTCAATTTTAGTTCTTTAGTGGAATGAACTAAAATTAAATAGATCGGACCTAAGTGAATCATTTATTTATTGTGATTGGGTTGTGTCTATTGGAGCTTAAATTTAGATTGCCCGCCAATATCTCCAATCCACACGAACTTGCTTGGATCTTTTGATATATTCTACCAGACCAATTTAGGGGTCCATCTAGAATTGTAATAAGGCATGAGAACTTGGACTTTTTATTAAGGTCCAATGGATTTAATAAATTAAGAAAATTAATATATGGCCCTTATATATGGTATAGGCAGCAAGGCTATTGAGAATAGCTTAAATATATTATTTTATTTTATTTTATTATTTAATTAAATAGAAATTAATTAATTTGTTGATTGATTAATTAATTATATAATTAAAAGTCAAAATCTTTTTCCTAGTAGGAGATGGTCTCCTAAAACTATACTATTGTTGGTAGTATAGTTAATGTTAAAAACTATATTTGATATGTAGATAAATAAAAGGAATTATTTATCTAATCAAATTAGGAAGTCTTTAATATGGTTACAAATACACTATTGAGTTGGATTAGGAGTCTTGGTGTTAGGATATAATTCATTTTTTAATAGGATTCTTAACCACCAAGTAAATATACCTAAGGTAAGGATTCTTAACTACCAAGTAATCCTTCTTAGGAAAAGAATTAAATCTCCTAATTATATTCATATGAATTTCGGCCAACTCATAAATATATATAAGAGGATAGAATTCCTTTTAGAAAAGGATTCTTAACTACCAATTAAATCCACCTAAGGAAAGGATTCTTAACTACCAATTAAATCCACCTAAAGAAATGATTCTTGCCAACTAAGTAAATCCTTCTTAGGAAAGGATTTGTGATCCTATATATATATATATATATATATCCTTGTGAATTTCAGCCAGCCCTATGATTTTTAGAGTGAAAATTTTGGCCAACCTAAGAGTTTTCTGAGAAAGAATTTTGCTTGGCAAGAGAGAATTTTGAGAGAGAAAATTTGATATTTTACTCTAGACAAAATTCAATCAACTCTAAGACATAGGGTGTGGAATTTGGCCAAGGAGAAAAGAGAAAAAGAGAATGTTTTTGTTTTCAATAGTACACTAGTATCATTTACATCAAAAGGGTTTTGTGTACAACATCGAATCAAGGTTCACGCGAGTTTCAATCAAATTGACTGATAATTCACAAGTGAACGAATGTTCTTGATTTTTCTCTTGGAGGATATTTGTAACTAACAAGAAAAAGATTTTGTTTGTTTCTATCCTCAGGTATACAATTTAAAGAACGGGAGCCCACACTCCAAGGTGATTCACGTTCGTGATTGGATTGGAAGATCTTGAGGATTCAGTTCGACGCTAGTTTAATCGTCACAAAAAAAGGTACGATACTTTTGTATACGTCAATTTATCTTGGGTTAAGGTTCTCGTTGCATAAAAGGGAATTTTTTTTATTTATACGCAAACCCTAATTTTTTTTTTCACGCTTTCGTTGCGTTTTGAACCGTTCTTTTCCCTACAAGTCCAACAAAGGAGGCCATCTTTCTAGCTTGCCCAACCATAGAGGAGCTGGTTCTAGTGTTCTCAGTACAGCTGCTATAGTCCCCAAATATATCCTTCGAACTTCATCTCCTGCAACCATTATAGGCAACAATGGAGTTCTTTAAGGTTCAAATTTAGTGACCCCTCTCCAGAACGTGATGGGAAAGAAGAAAAGGTCAATGGACCGAGGTAATAGGGCTGGGAAGCCTACTCAAGGTGCTGAAGAGCCTAATCAGCCTTTGTCTACATTTGGTAATGCTGAAAAGCCTACCTCTAAAGTGGAAGCTTGTCCCTCCAAAAATGTAGATGGTTCAAAAATGGTGGCTCCCTCCAAGAATATGATAGGGAAGAAGAAAGAGACCAAGGATCAAGGTGATAACTCTGAAAAGCCTACTGAAAATCTAAAGCATGATGTACTGCAGCAACAGGTGCCTTTTTCCTCTTTAGGTAATACCCAAAAGCTAGCCTCAAAAATAAAAGCATGTTCCTCCACAAATGTTGAATGCCAGCATGTCCAGCTTGGTGGTGTTGCCTCATTCAGGCATTCTGATGTTTAGCAACGTAAAGACATCCCTACCACTTCTCCTTTGGTTATTAATGTTTCAAACAAGGCTGAAGGTCAACCAAAATGTCTCTCTCTTAAAATTCCTGAAATAGCTCCTAATTCCTATTGTAATGTGCTCAAATGTGACAACTATGGTTCTAATATGGATGGTCTCATTAGAAAGCCTATGAACCTAAAATATTACCAACCATTTCAGAGTGGAAATAGAACGTGTGTCTCCCCTCCCTTGGAAGCTGTTGATGATGGCTCTAAGGCATGGAAGAATTGCTTGGTAGGTCAGTTTATTGAGAAGAAGCTCTCTTTCACTCTAGTAAAAAATATTGCCATGCGTATTTGGGGCAGCCCTGGTCTGCTAGAAGTTCTAGCTAATGAGAAGGGGTTCTTTCAAATTCTCGGATGATGAAGCTTGTTCTAATATTTAGGAAGCAGGCCCTTAGTTGTTTACTGGAAGGATGTTGATTCTCAAGAAATGGCATTCTAGGCTCATTTTAACAAAAGATACTTATTCTAAAATCCTAGTGTGGGTTAAGCTCTTTAATATTCCTCATGAATATTGGGCTGAAGAGGGCTTGAGCTATATTGCTAGTGCGGTTGGCAAGCCTCTCTATGCTGATAGTCTAACAGAATCTATGAAGAGAATCTCGTTTGCTAGAGTTTGTATTGAAATTGATGCCACTTGTGACTTGGTTGATTCTTTTAACCTTTTTATGGGAGATAATACGTATCCAAATCAAGGTGAAAAAGTTGAAATTTTGGTTGAATACCAATGGAAGACTAAAATCTTCACTGAATGCAAGTCTTTTGGCCATTCTAATGTGACTTGCCCTAGGCTCAAGACTATGCAATCCCCTTCTTATATGGATCTTCATTCCAAACTGAAGCAAGAATGGAAGATGGTTAATAGAGGAGATGCTACCTCTGTTTCTACACCTCTAGAGGCCTTTGAGCCTTTGCCTCTTTCCGGAGCCACAATGAAAGGTGATGAAGCTACTTCTAGGTGTATTTCTGAAATTGAGCCTCTTATCCATGATGCCAATGTGTCTGCTCAGAATTATAGCTCTGATCCTTCTAAGGAAAATGTCATTGATACCTCAAACCATTTTTTAGCTCTTGTTGATGATGATGGTAATTTGTGTGGTGAAGATGACTCTCCTACCACAGCCTCTCCGAATCACTCCCTTTTGCTTACAAAGATCAAGAATATTGATGGGGTCCCTATTATTGGGCTTTCTAGCCCCTCTAAATTTTCTAGTAAGAAGAAGAAGAAGAAACGACTGTCAAAGGCTGCTAAAAAAGGCATTGAAAGTAGCTCTTAGGCTAAGGTGAAGTCTTCTCTATCTCTCAGTGATTAATTTTGCTTGCTGGAATATTAGGGGCCTTGATGATGCCCCTAAGCAATTAGAAGTTAAGAAGATGTTGTTGGATCACAAGCTAAGTCTTGTTTGTTTAGTTGAAACATGAGTGAGAAAGACAAATACACCTCTTGTTGTTAATTCAGTTTTTAAAAATTGGGATATTTTAGATAATTACAGCAGTCATGATCTTGGTAGAATTTGGGTTGGATGGGATCCTAAGATTCTCAAGATCGGCAAAATTAGTTAAACGGATCAGATCATTCATTGTCTAGCTTGTATTTTGGATAGTAATGATAAGTTTAATATGTCCTTTGTTTATGGTTCTAATGATAAAAGGCAAGAAGAGCTCTTTGGGATAACATGTGTGTTTTCCAGCATCGTGGTACTCCTTGGATTGTTGTTGGGGACTTCAATGTCTGTAGAAGGGTGCAAGAATCGGTTGGGGATTCTTCCAAAATTTCAGTAGCTATGGAGGAGTTTGATAATTGTCTTAAGTCTGCGGAGTTAGATGACCTTCGTTTCTCAGGTTTCCTCCATACTTGGTGTAACAAAAGAATCAATGGCTGCATCTCTAAAAAGTTTAACAAGGATTGAATGGCCAAGTTTGAGCACTCTGAAGCCTTTTTTTCTTCCTCCTAGCATCTTGGATCACAGCCTTCTATGGTTAAACTTGGGTTGCAAGGTAATAAGAAAAATTGCCCTTATAAATTTTTCAATTTTTTAACGGAAAAGGAAGACTTTCTTCCTTTGGTTGAAAGTTGTTGGCAGGAGAATTTTCATGCAAACATGCAATTTCAGCTTTGCTCTAAGCTCCGGAATTTGAAGAAGGCTTTAAAATCCCTTACCAAGAATACGGTGGGGGATGTGACGGTTAAATCAATTGAGGCCAAGGCTGCTCTTGTTGAATGTATGAGAAATCTTGATCTTCAACCTCTTGATGCAAGCTTAAGAGTTCAAGAGAAGGAGCTTATGAGTTCTTATACACTAGCTCTTCGGGCAGAGTAGGATTTCTTGAGACAAAAATCTAGAGTTCAATGGCTCAATGCTGGTCACCATAATTCCTCTTATTTTTTCAAAGCCATCAAGGAGAGACGTAATAGGAGCAAGATCCTCTCAATTTCTGGTAAAGATGGTTCCTTAATTGAAGGAGATACCCGTGTCAAATCAGAAGCTATTCGTCACTTTTAAAATATCCTTGGTTGCTCAATGCCTTCTAGACATGGCTCTCGTTCTTTGAGAAATGTTATTGATAAACACATCTCCAATGATCAAGCTGAATACATGAGTAGAGAAGTTACAAATGATGAGATTCGTGAGGCTTGCTTCTCTCTTCACCCTAATAAGGCTCCTGGTCCCGATGGTTTTAATGCTCATTTCTTCAAGAAGACGTGGCACATAGTTGGTGATGATGTTATTAATGCTATTCAAGAGTTCTTTCATTCTGGTCTTCTACTTAAGGAGCTCAATGCGATTATTGTTTCTTTGGTCCCCAAGGTCCCTAATCCCTCTAAGATGATGGACTTTAGACCAACCTCTTGTTGCAACACTCTATACAAGATCATTGCTAATATCAAAGCCAAGAGAATCAAGCCTTGTCTTCCAAACATTATTATCCCCTCCATATCAGCTTTTGTGGCAGGTAGGAGAATTGGGGATAATATCTTTTTTGTTCAAGAACTTTTGAAGGATTATCACAAGGATGCTGGTATGCCAAAGTTGGCTCTTAAGGTGGATTTAATGAAAGCTTTTGATATGGTGGATTGGGCTTCTTGCTTGACACTCTTGCTGCATTTCACTTTCCTTTGAAAGTTATTAATTGGATTAAAGCTTGCCTTACTACTCCTAAGTTCTCTATCTCTATTAATGGTGAGCTTGCTGGTTTCTTCTCCGAAAATAGAGACCTACGGCAAGGGGACCCTATGTCTCCGTATCTCTTTGTTATTGCTATGGAGGTCCTCTCTAAGCTTTTGGCCAACCGTATTATGGACACTCCTAACTTCAAATATCATTAGAGGTGTGATAAATTAAAGTTATCCCACCTTTCTTTTATGGATGACCTGATTATGCTTTGCCATGGTTCATATCATTCAGCTCTTGTGCTCAAGTCAGTCCTTGATGAGTTCTTTTTGCTTTCGGGACTTTGTGCTAATCATACTAAGAGCAACATTTTCATTTCAGGTGTGCCAATTGCTGTTAGTCTGCAGCTCATCAACCTTTTTGGTTACCCGGTTGGCTCTCTTCCAATTCGTTATTTGGGAATTCCTATCATCTCTTCAAAGTTGAATCTTCGTGATTGCTCTTCCCTTGAGAATAAGGTTTCGAGTAGACTTTTAACTTGGTTAAATAGGTGCCTTTCCTTTGCTGGTCGTCTTCAACTTATCATCTCGGTTTCAACTAGTATTCAAGTCTTTTGGGCTTCTCACCTTTATCTTCCAAAGAGAATCTTGAAGAGCATTGAACTGAAATTCTAAAGTTTTTTATGGAATGGGGTTGAGGTGAACAACAAAGGCTCTAAGATTGCTTGGTCTGATATTTGTGTTCCAAAGAAAGAGGGTGGTCTTGGAATCAAGTACCTCTCTTTGTGGAACAAAGCACTTATGATTAGACATATATTGATTCTTGTTTATGGCACTAGTAATCTTTGGACTTTTAGGATCAAAGCCTATCTCCTCAAAGGTACCTATTTGTGGGAGGTGAAAGCTCCTCATACCTGTTCTTGGAATATGAGAAAAGCTTCTTCGTCTTCTTAGGCCTTTTTCCCTTCCTTTAATTCAGCACATCATTGGTAATGGCTTGAAAACTTCCTTATGGTTTGATAATTGGCATCCGGATGGCCCTATTCGATCGAAATGGAGCTCCGATGTTATTTATGATTCTGGACTCTCTATTAATGCTAAGGTTAATGCCATTGTTCTTGATGATAATTGGAGATGACCTGTTGTTATGTCCATTGACCTTGCTGAAATTCGAAGTCGTATGCCTTCTTACAACTCAAACTCTACTTTGGATGATAGAATTATGTGGCTTCCTTCTTCTGATGGTAGTTATTCAGATGCGTCTGCTATGGAGTCTTTTAGAACCCCTGATCCTTTGGTTTCTTGGTATAAATTTGTTTGGTTCCCGTAAAATATCCCGAGGATGGGTTTCATCGGCTATTAAAAGTAGGCATTCTACCTTGGATCGTGTTCAACGCTACGACCCTCAAGTTGTTACTATATGTGTCCTTTGTAACTCTCAAGTCGAGACTCATGCTTACCTTTTCTTTGAGTGTTTTTATAGCAAAGCCATATGGACATGACTTTTGAATAAATGTGGTTGTTGAAAATACAATCACGGTTAAATGCTCAAGGCTAACCTAGAGGGGGGTGAATAGGTTAGACACCTTTTTCGACTCCCTTATAAACAAACAAAAGTTTGTCCCTCTAGATTGCTTGTATCACAATATATATATATATATATATATATATATATATATATATATATTAATTAAAGACAATTAATCAATATATAAACACAAGTAAAGTGTGATACAAACAAGTAATTGCATACACATACACAATCAATATTATAAAGAGGAAGTCAACATACATAACGAGTTCTATCCACAATACAAATATTAGAGAGATAGGGATAGAGAAAAGTTGACACAAGATATAACGTGGTAAACCTTCGAAGAGGAAACATCCACGGGCTAGTAGCCACCGGCAAACAAAATCTACTAGTAGATAAGACAAGTACAATCTCTCAAGTGACCTCTTCACCTAGAAACTACCCTCCTATCCTACTCATGAAGACGTCGCCCTATGCTCAACAATCCGAGGCTTCACACCTCTTGTCAAGACTTCCTTGCTCACCTTTACTTGCTTTGCCTAACTTTGCTAAAAATTTTGAGATTTAGTGTGATGCAAATGGAATATGTATTGGAGGAGTCTTAATGCAAAAAGGCAGACCCATTGCATTCATTAGTGAGAAGCTAAGTGGAGCAAGTCTTAACTACCCGACATATGATAAGGAGTTTTATACCTTGGTGAGAGTGTTAGAGATATGGCAGCACTATCTTTGGTACAACGAATGAGGAAATGGTGAGATATATCACCTTTTTAAGGTGTGTTGTGATTATGTCACCCTTTTGATAACTTAAGTTTAAAAGGCACCTATTATGGTGAACTGCCCAAATAACCCCTAAACTTAAATTTTTTAAAAGCCTCTTTTTGAACTCGTTGGTATCTCCTCAGAAAAGTTGTCTGAAAACTTGAGTCTCGCCCCTCTCCAGATTCTGCATTAGCAGGTAACAAATATTTATGATCTTCACTTAAATTTCATTTATTTCTTTTATGCATATTAAATATTTTGCATTCATTTCTGTGTGCGTTTACAATGTATCCATTCCTCGATATCAATGTATCCATTTCAGATTCTGCACTAGAATGTTTTTTTTTATGAGCGAGAATATTTAAAGATGAATCGATCTTATTTTATATTGGAATGAGCTCTTGTTTAGTTTGAAAAAAGCTCGATTATTTGAAAAAAAATGCTCGACAAAAAATGTTTGATCCCTTAGGAAAAGTTCTCGAATCGTTATAAAAGTTTCTCAATAATTTGACAAATAATCTCGATCCCTTAAAAACTTTCTCGATCCCTTAGAAAAAATTCTCGGTCCCTTCGAAAATGTTCTAGATCCCTTGAGAAAAGTTCTGGATCCCTTGATAAAAGTTCTCAAAAATTTTAAAAATATTCTCGATCCCTTCAAAAAGATCTCGAACCCTTTAGAAAGATCTCAATCCCTTTAAAAAGTTCTCGAACCGTTTGAAATATTCTCGATCCCTTAGAAACATTTCTCGATAATTTGACAAATATTATCGATCCCTTTAAAAAGTTCTCGAACCATTAGAAATGTTCTCGATCCCTTAGAAAAAGTTTCCCGTTGACTTGTTGAAAGTTGTCAATCCGTTGATAAAAGTTCTCGGTCCTTTTAACAAATATTTTCGATCCCTTTATAAAGTTCTTGAACCGTTTGAAATGTTCTCGATCCCTTGTTAAAAGTTCTCGAACCGTTATAAAAAGTTCTCGATAGTTTGACAAATATTTTCGATAAAAGTTCTCAAATAGAACCTTTTTATAAGTTCTCGATCCTTTGTAAATTTTTCTCAAACCCTTGAAAAATTTCTCCATCCCTTATATAAAGTACTCGATCCATTTTAAATTTTTGTAATTGTTAGTAATTGTAAAAGTAATTTTTTTTTATCTGTTAATAATTGATTGTGATGATGATTTTCACAAGACAATGGATCGGGTTAGATTAGTAATATCTTACAACGGTCGATAGGAGCAATTACCTGATGGAAGTCAAAGGTTTGTTGGTTCCGATAACCAAGGAATGTATGTGTCCAGAAATATGACTTACGAAGAGCTGGTGTCGATCGTACAAACCGTTGTGAAGTACGATGTGAACAAATACATTGTTGATCTACAATCTATATCAATAGTTCCCGGGACCACATGTCGTACATTTATAAGAAATGACGGCGATGTTTTGTTTATGCTAGGGGAAGATAGGGTAATCCCTCAAGTATGTGTCAGTTTAATTGAGAGGGCTGCAGGAGGTGTCATCGGTGAAGAAATCCCTCCTCATGACAACACCCAATAATTTCGACCTTCAGGCGAAAGCAGCCAGTTGTTCACAGAAAGAAGTGGGATTGACGGTAGGGAAAACCTATGTGGTGTCCCACCGGAAGTAGCCGACCATGGTGATATAGTTGGAGCTCAATTGGACGATGATTTAGGTTGTCAAATTGAATTGAACGCTGGGCAGTACAACCACAAATACAATGAGATGTACGATGACATGAACAATGAGCGGAACAATTTACCTCATAACCTACCAATCCATGAGGTGGCTAATGAGGCAAATTTGCATCTGATACATAATGTACCGAACAATGAGGAAGATGAAGAACCATTCGAAATGAAAAGAAGTGCAAGACGTTTCCACAGATGTAGTTCCACTATAGTAGATATAGCTGGGACATCTGAGGTTCGGCCTGATGTAACTCAAGTTGATTCTGAGAATGCCAGAACGTGGGTTATTCCAGGAGCAGAATCATACTCGTTTGGTATGGGTGGAAGCAGAAACTGGGTAGAAGATGAACCTATCAGCATGATATATAAAGGTCAATGTTTTCCTACTAAAAAGGATTTGAAGAGATTGGCTAGTCATTTTGCAATGCGGCACAACTTCGAGTGGAAGGTGAAAAGGTCGAATAAGACAACATTACATCTGGTTTGTTTTATAGACAACTGTACATGGAATTTAAAAGCGGTTAGAAAAGATGAAGCAACATACTTTCATGTATGAATTTTTATCAACGAACACACTTGTCCGTTGGAGGAGATTCACCGCCGCCATCGATAAGCTAGTGCAGTCATAATTGGAGAAATGGTTGCACCTAGATTGCAGCAACATGATGATCTACTAATGCGTCCGAAGGACATAATCGCCGACATGAAAACAATGTATGGCATCCAAATAATGTATAGTAAGGCACATCAAGCCCTTGATTATGCTTTGTCACTCACCTATGGAACACATGAGGAAAGCTTCCAACTGCTGCCATCATTCAGTTACGTGTTGGAACAACAAACTCCCGGAACGATAACTGACTTACAGTGTGATAACTATACTTTTTCATGTCGTTGGGTGCCTCAGTCAGAGGATTCCAGAGGTGTATGAGTCTAGTTATTACCGTTGATGGTACCCATTTAAAGGGTAGATTCGGGGGCATAATGTTTGTTGCAACTGCACAAGATGGAAATGAACAAGTTTATCCAATTGCTTTTGGGTACGGTGACTCGAAAAACAACCTATCATGGGAGTGGTTTTTGGATTGCTTGAAAGGTACCCTTGGCCATATAGATGATTTGGTTCTCATTTCTGATCGACATGCAAGCATTGAAGCAGGGATTTCTAAAGTGTTCCCATATGCCACCCATACCATATGTTGCTGGCACTTTTATGAAAATATTAAGAAGAGATATCATAGAAAGGATGTTGCCGCAATAATGGATAAAGCAGCCCAAGCGTACACCGAGTTGCAATATAACCGGCACATGGAAGAATTAAGCAACTTGCACCAAAATGCATATAAATATGTAATTGATGTCGGTCCACACAAGTGGTCCCGTGTTCACTGCCCCGACAGAAAGTATAGGGTCATGACAACAAATGATGTAGAATGCATAAACTCATGCCTTAAATTTGCACGGCAACTGCCTATGTTGACTTTGGCAGAGTTTATTAGGAATATGCTACAGCATTGGTTTCACGGTCGTCATAGGGCTGCACAATCAATACGTCATCAGTTGACCGACGCATCACATCTTATGATCCTCAAAAGTGTAGAAAAGTATAATTTTATGACCGTTAATCCAGTTGACTGAAACATATTTTCGGTGAAATGAGCTGGAAAACAGTAGACCGTTGACTTAGCCCGGAAGACCTGCACATGTAACAAATTCCAAATGGACCTTCTTCCATGTTCTCACGCTCTCGCTTCCGCAAGGTACATCATACAATTTTGTGTACCGTTAATATTACTTAAACATCATACAATTTTATCATCTTTTTCAATGTTTTTACAGGGACCAAAACATGGATTTCACATCCCTCTGTGCGGACTACAACAAGCGACAAACACTTATTGAAGCGTACTTGGTTCCTATTATGCCGGTTGGACATCATTCCACTTGGATTGTGCCATCTGACATCATTGAGAGAGTCATTTTGAATTCAAGCTCCAGGAGACAAGCAGGTCGCCCGAGGACTTCAAGCCGTATCTCGTCATCTGAGAGAACATCCACACAGAATTGTTGGCAATGTCGACAACCAGGGCATAATTTGAGGAGATGTTCTAACCCAGCTTTTACTTATGAAGATCCGAGCAGAGTCATTCCTGAGGAATACAAACGCACGTGTAGTATCTGTCATACTGTTGGTCACAATAGACAGACGTGCCCTACTATAGACGGTGGGACCGTGGAATGAATTTAGGCGTTATCATGATGACATTGTTGTAATTTGAACTCGTATGACTTGTTAAGTAACTGAAATGCAATTGTATTTAAATATTCTCGGTATATATACAAATGTAAAAATAATTGTACAAAAGAAATTCTAAATATACAAAATAATTGGTAAACTGCCGCAAAGCTGTTGGTACATATAAAAAAGAATTTGTAAATATACAAAGTAATTGGAACATATAAAACAGAATTGGTACATATACACATGAATTACTACAGAAATCTATACGGGCCTGGAGTTTGCAAATATTTCAACCGCCATCTTCTCCCAAATGATCCCCATATCGTCTTCAGACCAATCAAAATCTTTTTTGTTTGCCAGTATGTACTAGATCAATCTCAAAGTGTGGGGACCACAGTTACCCCTGAAGTTTGACACATTAATAAGCGTTAATAAAACATTAGGTTTATACTAATACAATCTTAAAGTGACTATTACATAATGTCTTACGATTGCTTCTGCTGGGGGATATGTTTTCCCAACACGACGGTGACATCAAAGGGATTACTTGTCTTCTTAAATTTCAACAGTCCTGGCGCTCGTTTAGTATGAAACCCGGCCTAATGCAACATCGAAGGCACAAAGTATCGCAACGGGGCTACCTGCTGCTTTCGGAAAAGAGGTTCGACCTCCTATCTCCAGGGGTCGACTATGAACATCTTCCCGCATGTGAGGTCCACAGTTACCAGCAGCCAATTTTGGTGCCCAATGTTGCACGGTATCAGGACCTGAAAACGTCCACAACAAGTGTTAGGATGTACAAAGCCATTTATATATACAATTGCAAACCATGTCAAGTAACACTTACCATGTCAACCTCATGCCACAGACGGTATCCAATCGAGGCATCCCCAAGGACCGTTGTGAGGTCGACATCCTTCCACCAAGACCTCAACACATTCCAATGGCTCGGGGTGATCTTCCCGTGAGAATTGCGAGGCATCATTTTCTTGTACTGGTGCTTCAGAAAGTACTGCAGAAACTATAACACAAATTCATTTTTGTTTTCCATACACACATAAAACAACGCATTATCATTATTAATTTCAGTACTTACAAAAAATTACGAGTCCAATATGTTAACAATTTGACTATACACATTCGAAAATGCCCGTTGACGCTTCCGAAGAATATGGAGGTACGCGTCCATATGCTGGGAATATAAACACGTTAAGAAATGTTAGGATGTTTACACTTCTAAAACAAATACTGAAATCAAGATTTACGATCCCATAAACCTGATCATCAACATCCATGAAGTTGTTCTGCAACCGATGGAGCCATACAGCATCAACCGACTCCAGCAAATATACATCACGTCTGCATTAATGTTCCAACAGCTACACATTTATATAATGCATTACAAGAAAATCGGCCACCTAAATAACGATGAATTTTACTTACAGTTCCCCGTTTACGTTCCTCTTGAAGGCTCGGTACGCCTTCAACTGGTCATTGTCCACCAGTCCTTGGGGATTAAATATGTGCGCAGGTCCCTCTAGTATTACCCTCGCCCTCTTAGGTCAGCACGGATCTGTGTACAGGATAACCAACTGCCAACCGCGCTTCAGTACACGCATGTGTTATCGAACTCCCTGTACCAGGGTGTGCTGAGATGAGGACGGGGGACGGGGGACGGGGAGCCTGCTACTCTAGGGGAGGTGGAGAGGGAGCCTGCTACTCATAGGAGGTGGCGGAGAAGCCTGCTGGTCGAACGTCGGTGGAGCCTGCTGCTCACTAAGAGGTGGCGTGGGAGCCTACGAATCCCTCTGAGCTGGAATGGGGAGCCTGCTAATCGCTCTGAGTGGGAGGGAGGGCCAGCTGCTCTCTCAGAACTGGGGAGACTGAGCCTTACTATCCAGAAATGCCCCTCCGGTATGTGGATCCTCTGTATGGGTCCTGAAGCTCTGAAGGCTCCGATCAATGCAAGCAATTCCCTATGTTGTTGTTGTCGATCCTCCTCGCTCTTCTGGAACAAATCGAGCAAATCCTGATGATGTTATTGTCGATCCTCCTCACTCTTCCGGAGGGCTTCACGCATATCCCGGTGTTGTTGTTGTCGTCGATCCTTCTCACTCTTTCGGAGGGTTTCATGCAACTCCTTCAAGTTATGTTCTAAACGGGCCTAAAATCATGCAACTTTGTTAATACGAAAAAAATCAACAACTCTTGTTAATAAAAAGAAAACTACCATCTCAACTTACCACCCCATCAAGTTGAACGTTTGCACAGGAATCCCGGTAGCAGAACCAATTCCTCTGGTGGTAAACAAAACCTGCCTCACTCGTCGAGGAGACGGCTCAGATTCGCCAGTGTCCATGCCTCTGAAATCTGGACCTGTAGGGTCTGAAGCCTCCGTCTCAGTACACCTCCCACCATTACCCTCCTCCTCAGAATGAACTGTACTTGTAGTCGGGTCAGGGACAGTAGGAAAGTAAACCCTGTCATCCTGGACATACGGGCTCCCCCCTTCACTTAGGTCTGTAAAGTTTAGGGCCACTGCCTCAGCTGTTGTGGGCACGATTTCCGTCCTCACCGACATCTGAAACCGTAGTTAGATGAATTTCATTATTACTTATCGTAAGTAATATAAATGACTTAACAAAAAAATAAATTACCCTAGCACTAAAAATCTTCTCCAGCTACTTCCTCTAGGTTGTTTGGTCAACTCCTACTTCAACAACCGAGGGGAAAGGTCTGTAACCTTCCGAGTCTCAAAAACCTCACCCAGTTAGGGGATCACCTCAAAAGCAAATATCTGCATCAAAGATAAGTACATTTATAATCCAAAATAATTTTGGATTAAAAATTAAATGTACAAGTTGGAATTAAAATTTCTTACCAAAAGGGCGTGTGATAGACCGTAGATGTTGTACCCCTCCACGAAATGTCCAACATCGCCCTGTGACTGTTGCCGTCTCTCCTCACGACGTCGCGGTAAGGCATGCTTGAATGAAAATATAGAATGCCTATAGGAGTGGGCACCCCACGGGAACGCATCAAAGGCATTGAGGACCTCTACCAACCGAAACTGCCAAACTGGAATCTTCAATCTCTCGTCCACCCCCATCATTATCCAGTTCAACATGTAAATGAGGCACAACTTCACAACATCGTACGCCTTTTAAAACTCTCCCTGGGTAAGAACAACCCTCAAGTCATCCAAGATACCTCATCATGTGTAGGAAAGTACCGTTGATGTATGCCGTTCTCAACTGCAACATATATACTCGTGTCCGGTACGACTTCAAAATGTAATCCGGTGATGAGGCTAAATTCCACCTTCGAAAACCTCACCACATGGTTCCCTAACAAGAACCGCATCTCATATATCGGCCCGTCATGGTCCAACTCTTGCAACAGCAACTGATGAATAACACCACCCAAAAACTTCAGCTCCGGTGCATCGACATGAAATGCACGAAACAGGAGGCCAAGAACTGACACCGATCCTAAACAGCAAACTCTTCAGAGACAGGATTAAGTGCATCGTCTATACAGGCGAGGACTTCAAAATGGTCGTGTCGGGTCAATTTTCCTTTTAACCAATCTCCCTCTGTAGTTTTAAGCAATTCCTTCATACTGCTCGTCATATGCAATGTCACAGAAACAGTACATCAGTAAACTATACAAAAATTAGAAAATATTCACGATCGTTTGAAATAAATTCTCGATACATTTAAAATAATCTCGATCCTTTGAAAAAGTTCTCGATTTTTTTAAAAAGTTCTCAATCCTTTGCAAATAGGCTCAATCCTTTATAAATAGTCTCGATCCTTTGTAAAACCTCTCGATTCATTGAAAAAACTTCACGATCATTTAAAAAAGTTCTCGATTTATTTAAAAAGTTCTTGATCCTTTGCAAATAGGCTCGATCCTTTGAAATTAGTCTCGATCCTTTGTAAAACCTCTAGATTCATTCAAAAAACTTCACGACATTTGAAAAAGTTCTAGACCCTTTGAAAAACATTTTCGATCGTTAGAAAATATTCTCAATCCTTTGAAAATACTCTTAATCCTTTGAAAAACCTCTCGATTCTTTGAAAAATGTTCTCGATCAATTTAAAAAATCTCGACCCTTTGAAAATATTCTCGAAACTTTGAAAATTGTCTCGAGCCTTTGAAAAACCTCTCGATTCTGTAAAAAATCTTCTCGATCATTTTCTAAAAACTGGACCCTTTGAAAAACGTTCTCGATCGTTTGAAAACATTCTCGATACTTTCAATAACGTCTAGATTCTTTGAAAAATCCTCTCGATTCTTTGAAAAATCCTCTCGATTCTTTGACGAATCTTCTCGATTCCATCATTTTAAAAAATCTCGATCCTTTGAAAAACATTCTCGATCGTTATCATAATATTCTCGATCGTTTTCTAAAATTCTCGATCCTTTCAAAATAGTCTCGATCCTTTTAAAAACCTCTCGATTCTATGCAAAATATTCTCGATCATTTAACAAAATCTCGATCACTTTGAAAAACCTCTCGAATCTTTCTAAAAAATTTCCTCGATCTCGCTTGAAATATTCTCGATTTATTTTTATTTCAAAATGAAAATTGCTCGATACCAGAATATTGAACCTCATTTCAAACCCAAACCAAAACCACAACCAGTGTCAACCTTAATCTACAATTTCAATCAACATAGCAAGTCTAAAATGCAATGATAAGTTATGAACAACAAATCGATAAATAAAACAAACTGAACTTACCTCTGTCATCACTGCATGTCATGTATTACCGTTCCAGTCAATAAGATGTCGATTTGCTCACCGTCGATTTCGTTGTCGTCGGTTTCTTTCTCACTTTTACTTTTCTCAGACTCATAAATCGCCAACTTTTCTCTTTTTTTCAATTTTCTCATGGTATTCTCGTCTCTTTACGTTAAATGGTGCTTTTTAAACTTAAATTACTAAACTGGTGATATTTGCACAACACCCCTCTCAAATAGTGCCATTTATTTTTCGAGCCCTACAAGGAATTCATTATACACACCGATCATGAATCCTTGAAATATCTCAAATGAAATGGAAAGCTAAGCCGTAGGCATGCAAAATGATTGGAGTTTATTGAATCCTTTCCGTACATCATTAAGTACAAACAAGGTAAGGAGAATGTGATTGCCGATGCTCTTTCTAGAAGGTATGGTCTAATTTCTAAATTTGATGCAAAATTATTGGGTTTTGAGTACATTAAAGACTTATACAATTCGAACTTTGATTTTGCTAATGTTTATGGGGCATGTGAGCAAGGGGGTTTTGACAAGTTCTTTAGGCATGATGGTTTTCTTTTCAAAGAAAACAAGTTGTGTGTTCCTAGATGTTCAATGAGAGAATTGCTTGTGAGAGAGGCACATAGTGGCGGTTTAATGGGGCATTTTGGAGTTAAAAAGACTTTGGGTGTGTTAAGTGATCATTTCTTTTGGCCACACATGAAAAGAGACGTTGAGAGAATATGTGAGAGATGCATTACTTGCAAATGAGCTAAATCTAAAGTAATGCCTCATGGGCTGTGTACTCCTCTTCCTATACCTAGTGAGTCTTGGGTTGATATATCAATGGACTTTGTCTTGGGATTACCTAGGACAAAAGGGGGGAGAGATTCTATTTTTGTTAATGTTGACAGGTTCAGCAAGATGGCGCATTTCATTCCTTGCCACAAAACAGATGATGCAACATTTGTTGCGGGGCTGTTCTTCAGAGAAATTGTGAGGTTACACGGAATTCCAAGGACAGTTGTGAGTGATAGAGATGTGAAGTTCCTTAGCCACTTCTGGAAAACGCTTTGGAGAAAGTTGGGTACAAAGCTATTGTATTCAACCACTTGTCATCCACAAACAGATAGACAAATGGAGGTGGTAAACAAAACTTCATCAACGCTTTTGAGGGCCATAATTCAAAGGAATTTGAAGAATTTGGAGGAATGTTTGCCACATGTGGAATTTGCTTATAATCAAAGTGTGCATGCTATAACAAACCATTCACCATTTGAAGTTTTGTACGGGTTAAATCCATTATCTCCTATGGATTTACTACATTTACCTTTGAAAAGAGCTAATTTGGATGGTAAGCAAAAAGCTAATTTTGTCATGCAAGAAAATGTGCGCACACAAATTGAAAAGAAAACTCTACAATATGAGAAGCAACACAACAAGGGCCGAAAGCAAGTAATATTTGAACCTGGTGATTGGGTTTGGGTACACTTGAGGAAGGAAAGATTTCCTGGCCAACGGAAGTCTAAACTCATGCCAAGAGAGGATCGGCCATTTCGAGTCCTTCAAAGAATCAATGACAATGCATACAAGCTGGAACTACCAAGTGAGTATGGCAATGTTAGTGTAACTTTCAATGTTTTTGATTTGTCTTTGTTTGATGTAGGTGATAAAGGTGTTGATTCGAGGATGAAGCCTTTCAAGGAAAGGGGGAATGATGAGGACCAACCAGTTGATCACCATTTGGCTAAGGTTGGAAAATATCCAGATCCTTTAACCATTCATGGAGGACCAATGACAAGAGCTAAAGCTAAAAGGATGAAAGATGCCTTAACTTGTTTAATGGAAAGCATTTGGAAGGAGCAAGCTAGTCAAGATTTGGTCAAGGTTTTAAGGATGCAAGAAGAGTATAAAATGGTTAACATGTTTCAAACAAGTCTAAATCACAAAGACAAGAGTCTAGCCTTGTTAGAATAAAGTATTCTAGCCTATCTTGAAGAATAAAATACCATTCGGCCATGTTGGGTTTTGTGGGCCTATTTTATAAATAGTTTGGGTTTAATTATGTTGGGTTTTGCGGCTTATTTTATGATTAGTTTGGGTTTTAATTGTGTTGGGTTTTGTGGGCTTATTTTATGATTAGTTTGGATTTTTGTGTTGGGTTTTATTTTGTTAAGTGTGAGTTCATGTGTTCTTTGATTAGGAATAAGGAGTTACAAAGGCTAAATATTTTATGGCCATTATTCATGGTCTAGATGTCATTTAGTGGGAGGTTACACATTTAATGGGCAGTTATATTTGTGTTGTATTGTCGTTGGCCTTTGTTCTATATAAACAAGGCTGCTTTTTCTATGTAAGGGTAGAGATTTGAGTAAATTAAACTTATTTGAGCAATTTGTGAGTGTTTTATTTTAAGTTCTTGCATGAACTTTGGAACTTATCAAGCTTATTCAGCTTGTGGCGTTCAACAACCTCAAAATCTTTGTTTTGCCTTTAAACTTATCAAACTTCATAGTTTGTGGCGTTTTGGGAAAATCAAAATGCTATTCTAATTAGCTTTTACCATCATTCCATTGATAAAGTGATTAGAATAGTTTCTCTTACTTCAATCTTGAACGATCGGGCTTGTTTCAATTAGTTGGAGGGTGTTAAATTGCATTCCATATGTATCATAGCTTTTTAGCTATTGGGATGTATGGTTGCTAAGTTAATGATTTCCATCAAGGTTGGCTCTAAAGGTATATTTGATGAAGGCTTTTGACATGGTGGATTGGGGCTTCTTGCTTGAAACCCTCGCTGCCTTTCACTTTCCTCCTAAGATTATTACATGGATCAAAGCTTGCCTTACTACCTCTAATTTCTCAATCTCCATCAATGGTGAATTAGCTGGTTTTTTCTTTGAAAAAAGAGGTCTTCGGTAAGGGGATCCTATGTCCCCAAACCTCTGTATAATAGCTATGGAAGTTCTACCTAAAATTCTGACCAGGCGAATTGTGGAATCTTCGAGCTTCAAGTTTTATTGGAAGTGTGACAAGATAAAGCTCTTCCACCTTTGTTTTGTTGATAGCCTTATTATGCTTTTCCATGGCTCCCCTTCTTCAGCTCTAGTCCTTAAGGCTACCTTTGATGAGTTCTCCTTACTTCCGTGCCTACTTGCTAATCAAGCCAAGAACAATATCTTTACTTCGGGTTTATCCTCTACAACCAGGCAGCAGCTCATTAACCTCTTTGGTTACACGGTCAGTTCTCTCCCCATTCGCTATCTAGGTATTCCTGTCATCTCTACTAAACTTGGTCGTCGTGATTGCTCCCCTCTTATGGACAAAGTTTCGGGCAGACTTACCTCTTGGATGAACCGCGGCCTTTCTTATGCGGGTCGCTTGCAGCTCATTATATCGATTTTATCAAGTTTACAAGTCTTTTGGGCTAGTTATCTTTGCCTTCCTATCAAGATTTTAAAGATTATAGAACAGAAATTCTGAAGTTTCTTATGGAAAGGGGTTGAAGGTGATAGTAAGGGTGCAAAAATTTCTTAGTCTGATATGTGTCTCCCTAAGAAAGAGATTGGTCTTGGAATTAAAGATCTCTCTTCTTGGAACAAGGCCCTCATGATTAGGCATCTTTGGATTCTGATTTATGGTACGAATAACCTTTGGTTTTCTTGGATCAAAGCCTATCTCCTCAAAGGCTCTAACCTTTGGGAAGCTAAAGCTCATTCTACCTACTCTTGGAATTGGAGGAAACTCCTCTATCTTCGGCCAATTGCTCGTCCTTTAATTCAGCACTACATTAGCAATGGTTCTAGTACTTCCTTATGGTTTGATAATTGGCATCCAGATGGTCTTCTCCTTTCAAAATGGATCCCCCGCGTGGTTTATGATTCTGGCCTCCCCCTCAACGCAACGGTTAATGTCATTGTTCTTGTTGATTCTTGGAATTGGTCAGCTGCTATGTCCATTGATCTTGTAGAAATTAAAAGTCAGATGCCTTCTTATAATCCTAACTTTAATATAGAGGATAGTATTCGATGGCTCCCTTCTTCCAATATTATTTACTCAGCCTCTTTTGCATTGGGTTCTCTTAGAGCCCTCACCCTCTTGTTCCTTGGTTCAAGCTGGTTTGGTCCCCTCAAAACATTCTGAGAATGAGTTTCATACTTTGGATGGTTGTTAGAGGTAGGCTCCCCACCAGGGACCGCATTCATAAGTATGACCCTGGGGCTGTTACTACTTGTGTTCTTTGCAACTCCCATCTCGAGTCTCATGCTCATATGTTCTTTGAATGTTTATTCAGTAGAGCCATTTGGACTCAACTTCTGAACTTTTGTGGGACTCATTGGATCGGTCTTTGCTGAAATGATTTTATTGATTGGGCGTCCACCCATTGCAGCGGGAACACTCATGTTATTATGGCTAAGAAGCTTTGTCTTGGGGTTGCTGTTTATCACATTTGGAGAGAGCATAATTGTCGTATTTTTGAAGGCACCAAAAGGACTAGCTCGGTTGTTGTACGCTCCATTATTGACACCATTCACTGCCGGCTATCATCTATCAATCTCAAAGACCACCCTTTTATAGCTTTGAATTGGAATGTGAATGTTAATTAATTTTAAATCTTTGCTCTTGTTTTTCTTGTTTTGAGCCCTTGTCTAGCTCTTGCTTCTTGTTTGCTCGTGTGTTGAGCTTTTTTGAGCCTTTGTTAAGCTCGTGCTTTGCTTCTTAGGGTATGCCCCTTGTATTTGTTCTTTCTTTTTTTTTCTTTCTATGATACTATTTACTTACCCAAAAAAAATGTCATCAAGACAATTGATTAGGCCGAATAAGAAGAGACTTGGGCGTGTTGTAAGCGGTAAAGGGTTGGAGGAGATTCAATTTCAGCTGACTTATTTCCTTTGAATTTCCAAAGAATAATAGTTGATTTGTTTCCCAAATTAAGGAGCTGGTTTATTTCAAGATTTAGCTTTTCAATAAGAGAGGTAGTCAATAGTTGCTTGATTTAGTTTTTCTTCACTTGTAAGGCAATTATTGCTCGATTTATTTTTCTGATTGTAAGGCCTTAATGGCCAAATTTTCTTGTTTCTTTTTAGGTTGTCTTGTAACCTTTCTTTTCGTTTAGGAATTTAGTTTATAAAGGAATGAATTGGATGTAATTTGGCAGACTTGAATTGAAAAAAAAAATAGTCACAAATCATCTCTTTTGGTCCTGAAAACTTGACTTACCACGCACGCACGCACTCATACACACGCACACACATTCACACGCACACACATTCACACGCACGTACACATACAAACGCACACACATAAATGCACACACTCAAAAAGAATTATTCGTGCATCTATATGTTCATCCGTGCCTAGGTGCATGCGTTTGTACGGGCGGGCTGGCGTATGTACAAGCAGGCATGCATGTGTGCTTGTGTCCATTTGCTCGTGTGTGTCGATATGTGCGTTCATGTGCACACGTATTCATCTGTGAGTGTGTCAATGCCTGCCTACATGCATACATGCATACGTGTATCTGAGTGTGCGTTCGTTCTTGTGTGTGTATGTGTGTGTGCAAGCATGCGTACGTCCGTTCGTGCATGCATGCACATGTGCATTTGTACATCCATGTGTACGTTCATGCACGCTTATGTGCTTGGGCGAGCACATTAGTACATATGTGGGTCCGTGTGTGCGTGTGTTCGTGTGTGCATCCATATAGACATGCATGAATCCATACATGCGTGTGTGCAACCGTGCTTGCGTACGTGCGTGCGTTTGTATGTGCATTCATGTATATGTGCGTACATGTGTTCATGTGTCCGCCTATGCATACGTGCATGCATGTGTGCATTCATGCGTCCGCATGTGCATGCACCAGTGCTTGCATACATGCATTCATGTGTGCGAGTGTCCGTGCATACGTTCGTGCGTGTGTTCACAGGAGTGTATGTACGTGCATGCGTGTGTGTATTCACACGTACATCTGTGCATGGGCACGGGCACGGGCATTCGTGCATCAGTGCATGCATGCGTCCGTGCATGGATACATGCGTGTGTCATCTTTTTGTGCTTTCTTGCATGCTTATGTGGTTGCTTCAGTTTATACATGCATTCTTACGTGCTTACGAGAATGGATGCTCGGTTGCTTAAGTGTGAGTGTACGTCCGTAAGTGTATATGTGTGTTCTTACGGGTGTATGTGAGAGCGTGTGTGCATGCATGCGTGCATCCCTGCATTCGTGCATCCTTGCATCCGTGCATTTATGAGTGCGTCCTTTCACACGTGTATGCATGTAAGCGTGCTTGTGTACGTGCATGAGTACATGAGTGCATGTATCCGCTAGTGCGTGCTTGCATGTGTTTGTCTGTTAGTGCTTGCGTGACCTTGTGCGTCTGTAAATTCGTTAATCAGTTCATGCATACGTTCGTTAGTGCGTGTATGCATGAGTGCGTGCAAGAGTATGTGCGTGAGTGCGTGAGTGTGTGAGTGCATATATGCGTGCGTCTGACCGTAAGTGTGGGCTTGCATCCTACAGTGCATGTGTGCTTCCATCACTGTGTCCATAAGTATGTGAATGCGTGAGTGCGTACGTGCATGTGTTTGTCAGTGCGTACACGTGTTATTACGTGCGAGAGTGCTTACATTAGTATGTGCATGCATGAGTGAATGCGTGCATGCGTGCGTGCATTTGTCCTTTCGTCAATGAGTACTTGAGTGCGTATGTGCGTATGTGCATACGTGCGTGTACTCGTGCATGTGTGCGAGTGTATGTACATATGTACATGCGTGCATGCTTGAGTGCTTACGTGTGTACGTACGTGCGTGCCTAAGTTTGTAAGTGCGTGCCTAAGTTCGTCAGTGCGTGCGTGAGTTTATGTGTCTGTTAGTATATGCATGCATCCATCAGTAAGTGAATTCGTGCATTTATGTGTCCATCACTGCGTACCTGCGTGTGTCCGTTCATGAGTATGAGAGTGCATACATCAGTTCATGCGTGCATCCGTCAGTGCGTGTTTGCTTGCATACATCTATACGTGGGTAATTATGTGTGTATGCATGCATCCGTCAGTGTGCTTGAGATCGTCCATGAGTCCTTGTGTGAGATCATCCGTGAGTATGTCTGTACATCCGTGAGTACATACGTGCGTGCATGCGTGAGTGCTTTCATGCTTGTATCCATTCGTGAGTGCGTACGTGCGTTCATGAGAGCATGCGTGCATGCTTCCGTCAGTGCCTTCGAGAGTCAGTTCCTGTGTGCATGCATACGTACGTGCGTGAGCACTTCCATGTGTGCGTGCTTGTTTACGTGCCTGTACATGTGCGTGCATATGTACTAGCATGCGCTTTTGTGTACGTTTATGTGTTAGTGTGAGCGTGCATGCATCCATGCATGCATACGTGCGTGTGTACATCCTTGCATGTAGGTGTGCATATAGGTGTACGTACGTGCATCCGTGTATAAGTTTATCCGTACGTGTGTGCTTTCATACATGTGTATGTGTATAATTCCATGCATGCGTGCAAGCTTTCTTGCGTACGTGCTTTAGTACGTATGTGCATGCGTGCGTACATGCATGCATCCATGCATGCATGCGTGCTTGTATCTATTTTTACATCACAAGTTCGTGTGCGTGCATCTTCACATCCCTACGTCCGTGTGTGAGTTCATGTATGTGTGCATGTAGATATGTGTGCGTGCATTTGTGCCTACATCTGTTCATTCGTGTGTACTTGCATGCGTTCATATGTGCATCCATATGTGTATGCGTACGTGCATGCATGCTTGCTTTCAAGCGTACTTACGTGCGTGCTTCAGTACATGAGTACGTGCATGCGTGCATGCTTGCGTACGTGAGAGAGTGTGAGTGTGTGTATGCGTGTAAGAGTCTGTGCATGCATGCGAGCATGCATGCATGCATTCATTCCTTCTTACATCCGTCCATGCATACGTGCGTGTGTGTACGTAAGTGCATGTGTGCTTACATTCGTTCATGCGTGTGTATTTGCCTACATCCGTTTGCATTAGTGTGTTAGTGATTGCGTGAGTGCGTGCGTGCGTGCGTGCGTGCGTGCGTGCATGCAAGCCTGCGTTCATACAGGCTTACATGCGTGCATGGGTACGTGAGAGAGTGTGTGAGTACGTGAGTGTATAAGTACGTGTGTGCATGCGACCGTGCTTGCATGGATGCTTTCGTACATTCATACGTGCATGTGTGCATCTAAACGTACGTGCTTGTAAGCGTGCATACTAGCGTGCGTGTGTACGTGAGTGCTTACGTTCGTGCATCCGTCAGTGCGTTTGAGAAACAGTATGTGTGTGCATGCGTAAGCACTTTCGTGTTTGCATACTTTTATGCCTGCGTATGAACGTGCATGTGTGCGTACGTGCGTACGTGCGTATGTATGTGTGTGCTAGCATACGCACTTACATGCATTTATGTGTCAGTGTGAGCGTGCATGCATACGTGCCTGTGTACGTGTATACGTACATCCTTGTGTACTGAAGTGCGTACAGGTGTGCGTTCGTGCATCAATGCATGCATGCATCTGTGCGTACATTTATCCATACGTGCGTGCTTCCGTAAGTGAGTGAGTGCATACTTTCAAGCATACATGCATACTTTCATGCGTACGTTTGTGCATGCTTTAGTGCGTACATACGTGCGTGCATGCATGCGAATGTACGTGAGTGTGTCATCCATGTATGCTTGCTTGTGTGTGTCCATTCGTGCATCCGCAGGTCCGTGTGCATGCGTCTTCATGTCCCTACGTGAGTTTGTGTATATGTGCTTGTAGCCGTATATGTGTGCATTCGTGCGTGTGTACGCATGTGCGTTCATCTATACGTCTATACGTGCATACGTATGTGTATGCGTGTGTGTATGCTTTCATGCGTACGTAAGTGCGTGCTTCCATACATGAGTACTTGTATACGTGCATACGAGCATGTGTCCATATGAATGAGAGTGCGTACGCGCGTGTAAGAGTTTGTGCATTCATGCGAGGATGCGTTCATTCTTTCTTGCATTCGTTCATGCATACGTGCGTGTGTTCGTGAGTACATGTGTACTTGCATTCGTGCATGCGTGTGTGTGTGCCTGTATCTGTGCTTGCATTAGTGCGTTATTGCGTGCATGAGTACATGAGTACTTTCGTACGTGCGTGCGTCTGTGGATGAGAGTCTGCGTTTATGCAGGCGTACGTGCTTGTATGTGTACGTGCGAAAGTGTGTGAGTGTGTATGTACATGCATGCTAGCGTGAGTGCGAGCGAGCTTGCATGCATGCGTGCGAGCGTGTGTACGTTTGAGCATGCATGCGTGCGAGCGTGCTTGCATGTAAGGTTCCGTACGTTCATGCATGCGTGTGTGCGTGTGTGCGTGTGTGCTTCTAAACGTACGTGCTTGTGAGCGTGCGTACATGTGTGCATGCTAACGTGCGTGCGTGCGTAGGTACGTATGTGCGTGAGTGCGAGCATGCGTACGTGTGTACTTGTGTGCAAGCATTCGTGCGTGCGTGCGTGATTGTGTGAGTGAGTACATGCATTCATTCTTGCATGCGTGCATGCGTACGTGTGAGCTTGCATGTATACGTACGTGCTAGCTTATGAGCATGCGTACATTTATACTTGTGAGCCCTGACGCATACGTACATGCGTGAGTGTGAGAATGCAAGCATGCGTACATGCATGCTTGCATGTGAGCGTACGTGCATGAGTGGGTGAGTGTGTGCTTAATATTGTCAGTGCGTGCATGCTTCCGTTCGTGAGTGAGTGCATGCATCTATCAGTGCTTCAGTGCGTGCGTTAGAGATTCCTTGCGTGCGTTAGAGATTTCATGCGTGAGTTGGGTGCATGAGTGCATACGTTTGTCAATGCGTGCATACGTCAAAGCATGCGAGAGTGCATGCATGAAGGTGTCCAATAGTGTGTGTGTGTGTGTGTGTGTGTGTGTGTGTCAGTGCATATGTGCAGGTGTCCATCAGAATGTACGTGCGTGCGTACGTATATCCACCAATACATGTATACGTCAGTGGGTGCATGCATCATTACGTGTGTACGTCAGTGCGTACATGTGTGTGTACGTACATATATAAGTGTGAGTATGCTAGCATGTGTACGTGTGATTGCATACGAGCGTACGTTCGTACGTACGTCATTGCGTGCGTCAGTGAGTCAGTGTGCATGTGTGTGCGTCTATGAGTGCGTATGTGCATGTTTGTATGAGTGCATCCATGCGTGCACGAGTGCGTGAGTGCGTTAGTACTTGCGTGGGTGCTTGCATCCGTCAGTGATAGCATGCGTAAGTGCTTGTGTGACTACGTCGGTGTGTTCGTAAGTGCGTGTGTTCGTCTGTGCGTACGTGCATGCGTTCGTGTGTCAATGCATGCACATTCGTATATGTATACATATTCGTGCATGTGTGCATGTGTGCATGTATGCATGTATGCGTACATATGTGCGTGCATGCGTGCGTAGCTGTGAGCATGTGTGAGTACGTATATGTGTGCATGCATAGGAATGTGCTTGCAAGTGTGCATGCATGTGTGCGTGCGTATGTATGTGCGTATGTACGTGCGTAAGTGCGAGTTGCGTGCATGCGTACCTGTGTGCTTGAGTGAGTGTGTGCATGTGTTCGAGCATGCATGTGTGCGTGCTTTCATGCGTTCATGTGTACGTGCGTGCTACTGTGCTTGAGTGCGTGCTTACGTGCATAGGTGAGTACTTATGTACGTGCATTCATTCATGCGTACGTGCGTACCTGCGTTCATTCGTATATGCATTTGTGCGTTTGTGTATGCGTACTTGCCTTTACAAGTGCGTGCTTGTAGCCGATCTTGTAGTCGTGCGTGTGTACGTACATTCATGTGTTCATCTATGCATTTGTGCGAGTGTTTGTGCATAAGTAGATGTAAGAGTTCGTGTGTATGTACATTTGTACATGCTTACGTGCGTGTGTGCTTCCTCGTGTGCTTCCTCGTATGCTTGCGTACGTGCGTCTCTTTTAGCATCCGTGCGTACATGCGTCCGCGAGTGCAAGCATACGTATATCAGTGCATGCATGTGTGTATTCAGTACGTTTGTGTGTGTACGTCCGTGCATGTGTGCATGTGTGCATGTGTTCGTGTGTACCAGCATGCATTCATTCGTTCGTACCTCCGTCAGTACGTGCGTACGTACGTGCATGAATGCGTCGTGTGTGCATGCATTAGTACTTGCATACGAGCGTGCATGCATTCGTGCATGCGCGTGTGCTTTTGTGCGTCCATCTATACGTGCATTTGTGCATGAGTGCGTGAGTGCATGAGTGCGTGAGAGCATGAGTGCGTGCTTCCGTCTGTGCGTGCTTTCATGCGTACGTCAGTGCATGCGTACGTGAATGTGTTCGTTCATGCATGTGACACAGGAGTGTCCATTTGCATGACTCACGATCAAGATGTAAAAAGGTTCCAAGTTATCACTTTAATTTGTTAAGCATCAGATCGTGTTAAAAGGGCAGTTTGGGGACTTCATAACTTTTGATTTTAGAATAATTGGTTGACATGCTTTATGTCATTGGAAAGATCAACATCTTAGTTGCAATTTACTCTTTTGAATTGCAACGTTTGAGGCTTCCAAGAAGAAGTTATGACTGAATTCGTTCTGGTGGTCAGATTGATGAATTTTACTTGTTATTTGTTTCAGCTTTAATATTTTCTTGTAATTTGCTTTTTTCAATTAAATTTCTTGTGTTTCCTATACTTTAAGGGTTGTTCCAAGGCTTAGCTTTATCAACAAGAACTCTTGAGAGGATATTAATAAACTCATATTGAGTGTGTTACCAAGTTATCGACCTTCAATATATTCCCTCACGGATATCCCGCCTTTGGGAGTAGATATCGTTTGGGTTGATTGTCTAGTCTATCCTTATAAGGAAATATCTTGCTAAATTCCATTCTTGAATACCTCTTGGGAGGTTATTACACAAAACATAAAGCTCAAATAAACTTGGAGGCCGTAGGTGTTCCAAAAAACCTTCTCCCACTCAATTATTTAAGGCGTGTGATCAAATTCAAAAGAATGATTTACCAAGTTATCTAGATGCCAATTAGATACCTAAACCACTCAGTAAAGGTTTATACCAAAAGAGATATATAAGTGGCACTTCTATTCTATATGACATGTTATCAACCTATGACAAACACTGCAATACTTATAAAAATAAAAATAGCTGCAATTTTGGTTCATCCTAGAAAAGCAAATAAATTACATATATCTTAGAATACAAAACACTTCTTTCTTGGTGAACAAGTCTTTGCGCGACCTTCATCGTTTGGACTCCCTCGGCTGCCTCCCATGGGCATGCACACTCTTGGCTCCCTCACATGGGCGTGCACAGCCCACAACTCCATAAAGAGCTGCCATGCGCAGCCCATGGTTTCCATATGGATGTCGTGTGCGCAGCCCATGCCACAACAATCATGGCCGCGTGCTCCTTGCATGCATGTTTGTTTCTATGACTCGCACGGTCCCAAACTTATTCCGGTTGCTTCCAATTCTTCAAAACTTTGAGTCTTCGATAGTTCGATACTTGAAGATATTACAAAAGAATTTTAAATAAAAAAATACTGCAGTTTTTTTAATACAATATAGTGCAGTTTTTTTTATTATAATATAGTGCAGCTTTTTTTATTACAAAAAAAAAACTTAGTAACTATCAAGAAGGAAATTATGGCGATGATAGGTCACCCTTCTTGTTACAATCCCCAAACAAAATACATTGAAATTCTAGGACCAAAATTGAGCAATAACAAACCACATATAAATATATATATATATATATATATATATATATATATATATATATATATACATACATTCCAATGTAAATATATATATATACGAATACCTAGAGTGCCATCTCTTTCTAAAATATGAATTTATAAATTAAAAGAAAAAGATTCACGTACACATACATCAATTAATCAAGGGTACAACCAGGCTCTGAAACCAATTGTAGGGAAAATTGCACAACGGAAGCGTAAAAAAAATTAGGGTTTAGTATATTTAAAAATATTTCCCTCTAAAAGAAAGAACCTTAACCCTAGATTAATTGATGTATATAAAAAATATCGTACCTTTTTTTTCGTGATGATTGAACTAGCGTCGAAATGAATCCGTAAGATCTTCAAATCCAACAACGAACGTGAATTACCTTGGAGTGTGAGCTCCCTTTCTTTAAATTGTTTACCTGAGGATGAAAACAAACAAAATCTTCTTCTTTGTTAGTCACAATAATCCTCCAAGAGAAAAACCAAGAACGTCCGCTCACTTGTGAATTATCAATCAATTTGATTGAAACTCGCGTGAATCTTGATTCGATGTTGTACACAAAACCCTTTTGATGCAAAGGATACTAGTGTACTATCGAAAACAAAAACGTTCCCTCTTTTCTCTATGCTTGGCCGAATTCTTCACACAATGTGTCAGACGAAGTTTTTGTTTATAACAATAAAAAAATAAATTAAAAAAAAACTTCTCACACCAAAAACTAAGCTTGGTCGAAATTTACTGCCTATATTTATAGGTTCACAAATCCTCTTCTAAAGAGGATTTACTTGGTAGGCAAGAATCCTATTCTTAGGTGGGTTTACTTAGTGACCAAGAATCCTTTTCCAACAATAATTCTTTCCTACACCAAGATTCCTAATCCAACTCATTAGTGTATTTGTGACCATATTAAAGATTTCCTAATATGACTAGATAATAATTCCTTTTATTTATCTACTTATCAAATATAGTCTTTAATATTAATTATACTACCAACAATAGTATAATATTAGGAGACCATCTCCTACTAGAAAAAAGATCTTGACTTTTAATTAAATAATTAATTAATTAATTACCAAATTAATTAATTTGCATTTAATTAAATAATAAAATAAAAAACAACATATTAAGCTATTTTACATAGCCTTGCCGCCTAACATATATACATGGGCCAATATATTATTTTTCTTATTTTATTAAATCCATTGGACCTTAATAAAAAATCAACAACCCATTTTTACAAAAAGAAACAAGTCCACATGCCTTAATACAATTCTAGATGGACTCCTAAATTGGTCCGGTAGAACATATCAAGTGATCCATGCAAGTTCGTGTGGATTGGGGATCTTGATGGGCTAACTAAATTTAAGCTCCAATAGACACAATCCAATCACAATCAACAAATGATTCATTTAGGCCCGATATATTAATTTTAGTTCATTCCACTAAAGAACTAAAATTGAACTTTTAAATAAAGATAGAATAAGTTAATATTTCTCATTCATACCCAAGACAACTTTATTGAAGATAGTGCATCCTCGTGATTAATACCAGTAATCGCCAAGAGCTCATAGACCACTTATAGCTCTCCAAGTTACCATATTTACTTATATGATCACGTTTTGAACTCAGATATTTTTACTTGTCCAGAAGTCATGTTTCAATAGACAATATTAAAAACTTAACGTTAAGATTTAATATCCAATACCTCAAAATATCCATATGATGGTATTCTACTCACATTTAATAAATAGAGCCACGATGTCCATATCTATAAATGAAGTCCTCTATTGATTAACAAATGAATACCACCAAAGTATCTATGATAGACTATGCTATATAATCGTACTCATTGGTAGCTCAAATGATAACACTTGCAACCATAAGTCCATCATTTATCTCAGGATTGAGATAGACTCTCTGATTGTCTTCAAGTGAAAACTTTTATCCATTGACGGTTCTAGATAAAGTATTTCACTGTGATCCAATTCAATGCACCCAGTGCACTAGATTCTTTTGCCCAAAGACACCACACTTTGATGATTTTAGACTCATCATAACACATTTGATCCCACACAAATGCTAGCAAAAGAATCTACAACTTTGACAAGATAAAGGCGCCCAACCTTTATCTTAAGTTGTGAATATTATTTAAGACTAAGACTAACTAAAGAATTGTGTCTACCTCATACATATCTGGATATATGAACAATTCTTCTTTTCTCATAGTCTTTTGACCTTATGATTATTTACTTTTGACAATTATAATAATTAAACTATAAATGGTATAAGATTTGTTAAACTAGAAATCACTTTATTAATATGAAAAGATTTTCAAATACATTATTATACTCTTGCTATCGAGCATAATCCCAACATCCACAACTCTAGGGGAGTCTTAGGGACAGATATGGATGGCACCACATTCAAAATGTATGCCCTTGTTTGTATTGCATATCCCTAGAAGGAATTTAAAGGTCTCTTGGTCATCTTACCTTCCAAACAAGATTCGCAGACAGGTAAAGTGTCAACCTTTAACTCATTTAAAGTTCCAATTTTTACTAGTCTGTCTATCCGGTTAAGGTTGATATGACCAAGCCTTAGATGCCAAAGATACATGTCATTATCTGGAGAAATCTTATGTCATTTAGTTTTTGGTTTTTCAACCTTAAACATTTCGGTGTTAAGCAGTGTAGTATGTATTAACGGTCTCAACACATACAAATTCTTGTCATTAATTCCTGAACAAATATTCAGACCATTCTTTCCAAAAATAACACACTTATTATTAAAAGAAACAAAATATTTTTGTTCTAACAACTTAGAAATGGAAATCAAATTCCGTGTAAATTCAAGAATATAAAATACATTGTCCAACAAAATATAATTATTACAAAAACATAATCTAATTACACCCATTGCTTGTGCCGACACGACATCCCCTGACCCCACACATATTGAGAAGGCTCTCTCCTCTAGTCATGTCCTAGAATCAGTCCATTGTAAAGAAAAATATACATAGTTAGTGGCCCCCGAATCAACTATCCACGGTGAAGAATCATCTTCCACTAAACATGACTCAAGAACAAGTAAATCATATTTACCTTTCTTGGACTTCTTCTTGTTTTGGGCTTTCTTGGGTTTGGGTTTATCCTTCGCCTTTTCAGGTTACCTCTTCCTTTTCTTATTATTAGAGGAAGATGGTTCAGCAACATTTGCCTCACAGGTTTTTCCCTTGCAGTCCTTAGTCAAGGACTCAAAGGTTGTGAGCTCATTAAGCAACTGTATGAGACTGAACCTTAATTTGTTCATCTCGTAGTTAATCTTAAACTGATCAAAACTCTTCGAAAGAGTCGTCAGTATGATGCTCACTAGACTAGGTTCTTCAATGGCCCCGTCATTGACTTCTGTCGTGCTGAAGTAGGACATCATGCTCAGGACATATTCCTAAACTGACGTACCTTCCTTCATGCTAGCGAGCATAGCGGAACGAACAGCTTCGTGTCGCTTTTGCTTGGAGGGCTGGCCGTACTTTGCTTGCAATGACTCCATGATTTCGAATGTTAAAGTCATTGCTTCACGCTTTGTGACAAGCATGTCTATCATAGAAGTCAACAGATATGTTCGGGCCTTCTCATTGGATGAGATCCAACGCTAGTATGCCTCACGAACAGTTCGTGTGGCATTGGTAGCAGACATTGGAAGACATTCCTCCATAAGCACAAACTTGAGGTCTTTGGTGACCAAAATCGTATTAATGTTAAGTTTCCACTTACTGTAGTTATCACCAGTTAATATGTCATTTGCGAGAATTTAAAGTAATGCAGAAGACATTATTGCTGAAATAAATAAAACATTCATTTAGTCATTTATTTAAAATAAGTGCGAGTGTTTTGGTATAAATTTAAACATGATGCATGAACATGATTAACGAACTAGAACTACTCTAAAACTTGTTGTTATACCATGACAATCCAACATACCAAAAAGAAGTACCGCCTTAGGGTCGGTCAAGTCTTTGCATGTTGGACCGGGACATTCTCAATCAAATGATATTCTAGAATAACTCTTATTCTATATCATTGAGCCATCGTTTATTAAGTCAGATTTTTAATTAACAAACTTAATCAAAACCTACGTGAGTGTAACCTACCATTTCAGATATAACGAGTTTACTCGAGAATTGCCGTCTTAGGGTCGGTCAAATCCGAAATACCCTCAGAAATCCTATCCGTTAGGAAGTCAACCTTGGTATTGACCTTTGTGGAAACCCTACTTAGGGAGGACGAAAGCAAAGCCGTCACGAGGCCCCACTTGGGTCTCACGGTGTTGAACTAATGATGGAGACCACAGGATATGTATGTCATATATCCCTCTCCCACTCACTATTTTAAAATTAGGGTTTTCTATTAACCGTTAATGTGCCTGGACTCTACAGGATTAAATGATTAACTTTAATCAAGTTATCTAATGCATTAACTAATTAGAAACAAATTCTAATTAACTAATAAATTATTAATGATTTTTAATAATTAAAAATCTAATCTATTAGTGAATAATCTAAGCTTTTGTAAACTTTTTACTAAGGTCAGATTATTATGATAGTGTTTACTAAGTTTTAACTATTAAAACTCTAACACTTTATTCGGTTCATTTATTATTAGGTTATTAATTATATTAATCCTAATTACAATAAATGATCCTATTAATCTAACTTATTAAACTCTTTAATAACTAGATTAATATTAATGAGAATTACCAAATTTTCTAACCATTAAAAACTAATCTCATTATTCATAGCTATTTATGTATATTGCCCATTTTAATCACATTAAAAAAAATACATAAAATATCAAGCTATGATGCATGTATGACATATCAAATATATTTGTGTAGGCACATCTAATCTAAATGACATACGTATGCATGACAATGCTTTTATCATTACATAATACAAAGCATACATGAATTAATCGAGTACTGTGGATTATTTAACCTAAAAAATTGGAATCTAAAATTACAAAAAGTTTACCAAGGGATTCTTTGGTCTTCTAGTAACTTCAGATATCTTTCAGTCTCTTCAAGTCACTCGGATTCATCTCATGAATCCGAAACAGAAAATCTGCACGGAACGCACTAGGCAACACTTGCCAACGGAACCGTGCAAGATGTGAATAGTACCATATGAACAATACCCCTCGATGAACAATTCTGATGAACAGTACCCTCGGTGAATAGTACCCCCTGTGAACAGTACCGCGTGAACAGTGTTTGGTGAACAGTACCGTCGTCGCGTGCGTTTCCAATTTTTCGTTTACAGGTTACAATTTTGTTTTTTTTTTATTTACAACACAATAACAGTAAAAATAAATAAAATAAAAATTATACAACCCATAAACCCCAAATCCACAGTACCATAAAAATTTACGATCAACCATATTTAAATTAACAATTTAATTATAAACATTCATACAATCATATAGATGGTGCCTACACATTCATACATACAGGAGCATCGAAAACAATTTCCATTTCCGAAAAAAAGTTGGATCTGATACCAATTGTTGGAACCCCGTTCACCGGTTACGCAGCGGAACTAGGTTTTAAAATTTTTAATACATATTATAATCTGTAACTGGAACCAGTGAACTTGGGATCGTAATTATTTTTGAAACTAATATATAAAAAAAGTATTACAATAATAAAATATATGTATATACAGGAAATTATAATCAATATAAAGAGAAGAAGAAAATCTTACCAACGTTTGGAGGTTCCTTCACTTTACGATATGCTTCTGTCTGAACCAATATTACTAACGTTTGGAGGCTCCTTCACTTTACGATGTGCTCCAGTCTGAACCACTCGATCTTAATCGCTATCTCTCGGGACTGGTAACTGCGTGTGGGTACATCACGGTCTCAAAAACTTGAATGGAGGATGTAGAGAAAAGCCTTGAAGAAACTCTTTCTTCTCGAGAGAAAAAAACTTAGAACAATTCTAGTTATGAAAAAAATAAAAATATTTTTTTTTTCAATGGTGTACTCTGCACCACCAACTTTTTCTCTATTTTTTTTTCTTTTATCACACGCACACACTTTTCACAAATCTGACCACTCACTTTATGGCATCATATGCCAGCTCTTTTATATATATATATATATATATGTGCGTTGATATCAGGTGCATCTCTCATGCACAACCAATTTGCATCTAATGCAAACACTGTATGATGTGTTGTTATGTGTTTGTCTTGCACGTTTCCAATATTTCCATCACATACAAATTCATTTGTTAGTTGATATATATCCATTTAGTTTTCAAAAAATATATCATATATATTAAAAGTGATGACAAGTATTTTAAATTTAAACTTAAATTCAAATACTTAGATAAATAATTTAATAAAGATAAAATAATCATATTATTTTATCTTCACCTAAATCCAAATATCAACTAGCATCCTCCATTTAATAGTTAATTAATAATTCATAATTATTAATATAATTAAATAATCATATTATTTAATTAATTTAACTATTAACATTCATTAATCAAATAATCTCATTATTCAATTAATTCCCGAATAAATACGTGTCACTTTCGTAACTCAATTAATTGGACAATCCAATTAATTAACCGTGACCCTTGTTACCTAAATCGATCGGGCTAGTAAGGGGACCTAATGGACCCACAGTATTTTGAGCTCCAATAATCATCGTATTCATTAATTTAACTCTTTAAGAACTTAAGAACAACTTCCAGATCACTTAAGAACTTACGGAGCCAAACAGCCTCTTTAGCAGCTTCACAAGCGGCTACATATTCGGCTTCCATGGTGGAGTCAGCAATGCAATATTGCTTGATACTTCTCCACACAATGACTCCACAACCTAGGGTGAATATTAATCCAGACATGGATTTCCTAGAATCTATATCTGACTGAAAATTAGAATCTGTGTATCCTAACGTGATCGAATCCTATCTGGAATACACTAACATATAATTTCTCGTTCTCCGAAGATACTTGAGAATATTCTCGATAGCAACCCAATGATCCAATCCTAGGTTGGATTGTATCTGCTGACTATTCCCAATGCATAGCAAATATTAGGTCTCGTGCATAACATAGCATACATGAGACTACTTACTGCTGATGCATAGGGTACACGTCTCATATCTTCAACTTCTTGAGGTATCTTAGGACAATGTTCATTAGACAAGTAAACTCCTTGCATGGAAGGTAAATTACCTTTCTTGGAGTTTTGCATCGAAAATGCATAAGAATCTTGTCGATATATGATACCTGAGACAGTGCTATGAGTTTGTTCTTACGATCCCTTATAAGTTGGTGAACTCCTTGCATGGAAGGTAAATTACCTTTCTTAGAATTTTGTATCGAAAATCACATAAGAATCTTGTCAATATATGATGTCTGAGACAGTGCTATGAGTTTGCTTTTACGATCCCTTATAAGTTGGATCTCTAGAACATAACTCACCTATCCCAAATCTTTCATTTGGTATTGGCTAGCCAACCAGCCCTTTTACATCAGACAACACTCCCACATTATTTCCATTGAGTAGGATATCATCTACGTATAGGATGAAGAAAACTACTTTCTTGTCAATGATGCTCTTGTAGACACAAGACTCATCGACGTTCTGCTCGAAGCCATAGGTTTTGATCACATCATCAAACCTAATGTTCTAAGATCTAGATGCTTGCTTAAGTCCATAGATGGACCTTTGCAGCTTGCAAACAGTTTGCTCTTGATCTGGAGACATGAATCCCTCTGGTTGCATCATATAAATGTTCTTGTCAAGATTTCCATTTAAAAATACAATCTTGATGTCCATTTGCCAAATTTCAGAATCAAAATAGGCAGCATTTGATAAGAGAATTCTAATAGACTTAAACATGGCTACTAGCGAGAAGGTCTCTTCATAATCGACCCACTATTTATGGGTACAACCCTTGGCCACTAGCATTGCCTTGAAGGTCTCTACCTTCCTGTCTACTCCTCTCTTTCTATTGTAGATCCACTTACACCCTATGGGTTTTACCCCATCTAGTAAGTCTACAAGATCCCAGACTGAGTTAGAGTACATGGAAATGGCTTTAAGCCATTCCTCTTTATCAGGATCTTCCATTGCATTCTTAAATG
Source organism: Dipteronia dyeriana (assembly GCA_032871835.1). Taxonomy (NCBI): domain Eukaryota; kingdom Viridiplantae; phylum Streptophyta; class Magnoliopsida; order Sapindales; family Sapindaceae; genus Dipteronia; species Dipteronia dyeriana. The sequence goes on from CM065297.1 coordinate 16,360,006, forward strand.
TCAATGGATTATCCACACTATAAGTAGAGACAACACATTGACTCTCACCTATACCTAAATAGCATTCAGGTTGTCACACAACCCTTTTACTATGTCTAGGTGGTAGTGTATCCTGCCTAGTATTTGGTAAGGTATACCCGGTAGAATCTAGATTGGGATCGGTACCAAGATATCAGGGATACTTGATACCAAGAACCAATAAGAAGTCCCACATACTACCAATTATCAAGCAGAACTGGTACCACGGTACCTTCTACCTGGTACGTGGTACCTAGGTACCATAGTACCTCATGTTTTGAACCTAAGTACCATGGTACCTCCTGCCTGGAACCTAAGTACCACGACACTAGTCTTGTACCTGAGTACCGAGATACCACTTTGGTACCCATCCGGTACCGTATCCTACATGCCCAGTAAGAAGAATGGCATTAGGGAGGTACCAACCTACCAGAAAATGGCCAATAAATGTAGACTGGTACAATAAGGTACCTTGCCACCAGAATACATAGCGATAACCATCATTTCTCCTCCAACAACGAAGAAGAGAAAGTTGACTTCTCCAATCATTTACAATGCCATTAATAGAGAAAGTCAACCCTAATTAATGAGAACAATCAACCTCATTAATGGAAGATCAATCAACTCCTTAATAGCCATTCACAACACCATTAATGAGTCAACTCAGTCAATACCAAATCAGTGTTCCTATGATTACAAATTAAATGTCTAAATTAATGGAGTGGGCAATAAGAAAGAACCCAAAGAGGAAACAAACACATTTTCTCCAAGATATCCTCTACAATTTGATTCTTGAGGGTCAACTATATTAAAGAGAGAATCATATTAAATAGAAAAGGGAGACTAATTGAGTAATCTTCGGCTTGGACGCCAAGAATTAACCCTAATTACAACGTTTATAAATACACTGGTAAAAGCACGTTAGAGGGGGAATTCGACGCCTATCCCACTGCTCATATGCAAGCCCAAATGGCACCCACAAATCGGCCAGAATAAGATCGCCAATAGAGTAAAAGGCACCTTGCCAGATTCTCCATATATCATCACTAAGGTATCATCTTGTTTATGTGCATTTACCTTTACCAGGAACATTCGGTATCGGTTAACATTCGACCGCTAATGTAAGCTCTCTGAAACGTCCTCGTTGTACCACTTCACCAATTTTGTAAGCTCTTAGGAGCACCACTTGATATATATATATATATATATATATATATATATATATATATATATATATATATATATAATAAGGAAGGGTCTTTCTCCTTCCTCTAGATACTGCCTTGTGGTTTTTCAACATATGATCATTCGTGATGCTTTTTCCCCTTTGTTCAGTCCACCTCTGCATAAAACTTGTCTTTCTCCCATCCATCTCCTTTATTATGCATGTATGTATATGTATGAACTAGAATCCTACTCTGCTAGCCATTTAGATCTGCTAGAAAGGAGTTGGGAGAACCAGGATGGGTTCTGACCCCAACTGAAAGTGCCTAAGGGCGAAGAATCGCTATCGGGTGGTCCAATCCTTCATGACCACATCTACAACATCCTAGAGCACCAATCCTACCTTCTTGCTTGCTATTTGGATCAAGGACACCTAGAGTGGAGATCAGATACCAGGGACCAGAGACCAGGGACCAAGATTAGCCTTTTGCACTAGCAAGGGAACCTTAAGCCCTATATCTCCTTCATATACACAAAGCCCGACGGGCGAGATAACTTGTCTTCGACCTACCGTACCTTACTCCTTATTCATACAAGATCACCAGGTACGAGATACCTACCCCCGCAGCCTACCCGGTACAAGGTTGAGGGTGTTGATTGAAAATCCTCACCTCGAGCGAATTTTCGATTAACAGATACTATTAATAATAATCATATATATAATAACAACCATTTTTTTTTTTAATTTTCCATATTCTAATATATCTAATTATACAATATAACATATAATAATAATAATCTTTATTAAAAATATATAATAATAATCCTATATTTCCAGTATATAATAGTCACAACTTCTGAAGTTCACAAAGTCAACAACTTACGTATTAAATGATAATATTAATAATAAGCATATATATTAATTTTAAAAAAACTCATAATAATTGTACAATATAAAAAATAATAATAATATTTTTTAAATAATTATATGTAATAAAAATAGCTACTTTTGCTACGATCGCAACATGTGGCAAGTAATAAATGATATTATTTATAAAAAATTATAATTGTTTTTTTTCGTATAACATATAATAATAAGGGATTTTTACAATTTGGTCTCAATCTAATTGGGAAACGTCACTTGTTTAATCTTTAATTCAAATGTCATCAATTTAGTTCTGACATAATTGAAAATCAATCAAATTAGTCCTACCGTTAGTCAAAGTGACGGTTTTGACTATTGGTAGGACTAATTTGATTGATTTTCAATTATTTGAGGACCAAATTTATAAAATTTGAATTAAGGAGTAAAAAAGTGATGTGTTCCTAATTAGATTGAGACCAAATTGTAAAAACCCCAATTTAAAATTGATAACTTAAAAGGTAAATGTCAATTAAGACATTTTAAAATAAAGTGTAGGGATATTTTGGACTTTTTCCACCTAACTCTTAGTCAACAGTTTAATGGGATGGAAGTCAACTCTTGACAAGGGGTATGCTGCAATTAAGGCTATTAGTTGAATATTAAGCATTTTTAAAAAACTTCAGGGCTATGTTGCACGGATACTCTAAATTGGGAAGGAAACTCGTATCATGTCCGGATACGTCCCGGATATACCCAGATACGTATTGGATACACAATTTGGCGTATCCATTGATTTTTTTCTCAAGTTTCAATGGGGATACGCCGAGGATACGTCGGGAATACGGTAAGAATATGGCGATACCTTTGGGGTAAAAATTTAATCAATTTAGTTAAAATCGGGGTCAAATTATGATTTTATTAAGTTGAAGGGTCAAAATATAATTATTTAAAATAAATCTCAGACTAAGTTTCTACTTTCTAGGGTTCGTTTCTTATATCATAATATATTTATATAGAAAATGTTTTGAATGAATTATTGGATTATGTTTTTTATATATAAAATATAAATATATATTATTTTAATTGATGCATCTTACTGTATCCGTATCCTAGTTTTTAGAGATTTACCATATCTACGTATCGTACCATATCCGTATCGTACCATATTCGTATCTCATATATATATCTGTATCCGTACAATATCTGGGTGTTATGCAAATGTTTACATCTGAGTGTATCAAACCCAAACCTTATAGGACGCAGTGTAATTTCCCGTCGTTGAAAAGTAATTTTATTTTATACAACACACCTTAAAAAAGATGCAAATTCCGAAAGTTTTTAATTATTTAATTATAACCTATTAAACCTCAAATAGTCGAATACAATTATATCACTATCAGATCATAGACAACAAAACTAGATACTATTCATCCAAATAAATAACAACATAGACTACTATATATATATATAATTTTTACTATAACCATTTCATGCATGAATTATAAATCGTCGATCGAATTATTTATAATCATTACATTCCTCTAATGTGCTAGCCCATCAATTACGATTTATTAATATTAACAGCAAATTAAGAGTTTCGTCTTCTCTGAGATCCTCATGGACAAAAAGTAATAACGTAATTAGCACCACCAGTGCACGTGAACGTGCTGCTCTTGTCATCGTAGGCATAACTATAAGCTTGAGGGCACTGATTTTTGAAGATCATCGAATATTTAGTCGGCAGGCATTTATCAGGTGTGCCGTATTCCCCGGTGCAACAGTACTGCGGTTGATTCAGCGCCAAGCACGCACTCTTGCAAGCGATCACGCTCCCATCATACAATTTCACTGCTAGCTCTGGCGGGCAAACCGAGTTCACATTTCCTTTACAGTTCGAGGTTGTGCAATTTGGACCGGACCCGCCTTGTGGTGTAACAGAGAGGGGCAAGTTGAAGCCATCAACGAGGCTGAGATCGTAAAAATCCTGTCCATTGTTTGGTGCAATAGTGAATTCTACGAGGGATGCTGGTGGGGTTGCGCCTTTTTGGTTGCATTCCACTTGATCTGAGCCACAGTCTGCTGTTGTACAAATGAATTTACCGGATTTGTCTGCAGCACACTGTGTCCTGGCCCATAAACGGCCCGACCATGGGGCGCCAACGTCGAGGGCTTTTGTAGCTTTGGAGGCTAATTCAAAGCCAGTGGTTGATAGTTGAGCACCGCTGCCGGTTAGGGTTCCTGGCCAGACAGTGTACGGACAATTGTTTGTGATGGTAATTGTTGTTAAGTGAGCCCCTGCACATATTAATTGAAGAGAAATTAAATATGTATAAGAACAAAAACTTACTAGTAAAAGATCTAATAAAAAATCAACCAAATTTTAATTCTAAAGGTGATGTACGTTTTAATACAAGAAGGTGTTTCCATTCAGATTTTCCATTTAATTTCAACAATTTGAAAGTATGAACTAGGCTGCCGACTATTAATTATACCTTTATCAAAAAACAAAGAATCTGGTATTTTTTTATTATAAATATGGTGGTGTTCACGTAAGTATATTCTTATGTAAATACATGAGTGTACTGAATGTGATCGTTGATTTCAACTACTTTAATTTAGATAAGATTAATAAGTCCACACTTATGTGAACATCACCTGTAGATATACAAACTATACTAGTAAACAACTCAAACATCAACACATCTCTACTTATGTTCACGAACTAGTTTTAAGCTTTTATATATGTAATTAATTTCATATTGAATATAAGAACTAGATAGTTCAAAAGAAATTTAAACAAATTTAATAAATAGATAAATTCAACCAATGGATATTCATGGCTGGCAACTGATGAAAAGTGACTGGAATTAATAGATTGGTAGAACATCTCGGATATGTTGCATGAAATATTTCAATACATATATTGGAAACATCTCAGATATTTCAACACATATATTGGAAACATATAGAACCATAAACAGTATTTATTAAATTACATATAGAACCATAAACAGTATTTATTAAATTAAACAAGAGGAATAATAATCAAAATTTAAAAGATTAACACTGGATATCGATATACAGAAAAATAAGAAGAAGAAAAAAATAATGCTGTTGTTTACCTGAGACGAGGAAGGCCATTGTAAGGCAAAAGATAATTACTGGAGTAGTAGTCATCACGGAATGCTTTGAGATCTCTTTAATTTGATGAAGCTCTGATTTTGAATAAAGACATTGACTGCTCTATATATATATATACTAGTTTGTTCAAATTTGGCATCTAAATAATGTGGTAACACTCTGATCCATCCGTTTTAGATTGTATTAGATTTGTTTGAATTAAATGAACGAATCACAGTGATACACATCATTTGGATACCGGATTTGGACACCAAATATAAGCAAAGGAGCATTATTCCTGTATATATGCTTTAGATGCAGATTTGATCACTACAGAAATTTAACGAGGAAAGACTAAATCCTAAACTCTGAAATTGTAGAGCTTTCTTTCTTGCCTTGTTTGTACTTTGTAGAATCACCTAACCATAAACTTAGGAAAGTTATTAAATTAAAAGATAAGAGTCGATTAACCTTCCAGTCAAAAATAATAATAATAATAATAATAATAATAATAAAAGGAAAGTTTATTTAACATTTCCATTGTTTATCAAGTCTAGAGAAATAATAAAAGGAAAGATGAATTAATATTTCCAAAAAAAAAAAAACATCTTTCTTTCTAAGTTATAGGACTAATAAAAGGAAAGATCATTTAATATTTACAAATTGTTTTTTTTTTTCCTAAGCTGGAGAAATGATAAGAGGAAAGATGAATTAATATTTCCAACTTTTTTTATTTTTTTTGTTTGTTCTTGTTAAAACTTTATTAGCTTACTGTAACATAAGATGGATAAATCTGAATTTCTATCACAAATACAACGATTTTGGCTTATTTTATCGTTGTTGAGTGTTAAAGTCTAAAAAAAATAATCAATAATGATTTCATATTGTCGTATGTAAATTTTACCAAGCATACACGTCATTGACAGGAAGGAAAATATAGCCAGGTGGACGCCCAAATATGCATTCGGGAAATATCCTATAAGGCATCATTAAAGAGAAGAAAGCCCGAGTAAGCATATATTGAATAAAACCTACCCGGGATCAGTTAACAACACTCGGGACTGGTTAAACAATGCTTCCACTAGGGCTCAAACGGTGCTACTCGGGACCATCAGGTATTACTCTTACTCGGGAATAAATACGACTCGAGTAAGAGCTTGGTGCTTATTTCATACGGATTAAGTCATTAAATACACGACAATATCCATCAGGAAGGAATCCCAAATAAAATAGAGCATTAAATTAGAAGAGTCCCCAATCAGGAAATAACTTGATTTCTTTGTAAATGCTACATTCATATAAGGAAACAAGTCCAAATTGAACTGCACTACTAGAATCTCGCTCGATTTCCATAAGAGACTCCGAAACAGGAAAGAAGACAAATCGACCTCAAGAAAGTAACCGAATCACAATTAAATACAAAGATCCTGTATTACTTGTACAAGGCAGATTAGGGTTCTATAAACATATAAATAGACCCATAATCTCGTCCAGAAAAGAGATAGGCAATATAGCATACAACAATTATAGTAAATACAGAGAGAAAAAAGAGAGATCGAGAGCTTGTAAACATCTTATTCTCTTAGTGGATTTTGGCTTGGTTAATCCTTCAACCACCAGTAGATGTTTCTCCGGCCATCGAAGTTTTACCACGTAAAACTTGTCTTTGTTACTCTCTCTGCATCTCTTTCTCTTTAATTCAATAGCCGAAATCCAATTCTTGTTGGCTTTTTTGGCATAATCCAGAAATCGACGTCAACAATTGGCGCTAGAAGAAGGGCGGGGATTGATCTACTGGCCGCAGGAGCACATACTCCCAATCCTCCACCCGCAAGGCTCCGTTCGATGGTGGTGGGGCCAGGAATAACTATGCCAGAAACCAGAAGGAACTCTTCCCCAATCAATCCAGCTGGACAGAAAACACTAGAAGAGAAAAATCACCAGAGGCTAGATCGCAATCAAACAATACGTGCCAGACATCGTAAATACGATCTCCGCAGAGGACGGTCATCATCAGAAGACAGTGATCAACACCATCGCAAACGCCATCATGGAGTCACACGAGAGGTCCGGCATCAGAGTGAAGAGTATGAGGAAAGAATGACAGTTACCCAACGGTTCAACCGTCAAGGAAGCCCGGTGGGGGACAGAGATGTCACAATCCAGAGCCTAACTCGAGAAGTAGAGAATAACAGGTGACAGATGGAGGCACTAGTCAGACGTTATGGCTGTAACGATCTATCCGAGGATGACTCTGACGGTCCATTCACCAGGAAGATTTTGCAGACCCCTTTCCAAGAAAGATTCAGGATGCCGCATGTGGAGCAATTCAAAAAAGATACAGATCCAAAGGAGCACGTTAGATGCTATAAAAGTGCCATGGCTCAATATGCCCGCAGTGACCCCCTATTGTGTCACAACTTTTCGTAAACACTGGGGGACACAGGCTCAAGATGGTTCGGAAGACTACCCCCGGCGAGCATCAGAAATTTCAACGAGTTGAGCAGGAGCTTCTCAAGGCAATTCCTGAGCAACGTTCACAGGAAGAAGTCGGTGGCCTACCTCTCTCAAATAAAACAGGGGAAGGACGAGTCATTAAAAAAGTACTTGGGCCAGTTCGGCCAAGCAGTATCAGAAATTGACAGCGCTAATGATGAAGCAATTATTGTTGCCTTCACCAATAACTTGCAGAATGGACTATTATCCTCCGATTTGAGAAGAGCACAACTTACTAGGTATGTCGACATGATGGATATGGCGGGAGGATACGCTCTGGCCGGGGAAGAAGAGTTAGCTACAGGAGGAAGCTATATGCATGGAGGAAAGCCCGAACAGAAGAATACCGAATCCAAGGGGCAGAATCAAAAGGAAAAACAGAAAGGGAACGGCAAGGAGAAAAATAAGGATGGGGGTAATGGGCTCAACGTCGAACGGTCCACAGAGAAATACCGAGGCAGATATACCAATTACACCCCTCTTCGGAAGAAACAAGAAGAAATTCTAGTCATCTTGGAAGAAAAGAATATGGTGCAAGAACCGCGGCGACAATCACAGTTCGCCCGGAGAGATATAACAAAGTATTGCAGGTTTCATAAAGAAACCGGGCATGAGACTTCAAAGTGTTTTCAGCTCAGAGATTACATAGAGACTCTTATTCGGGAAGGGCACCTGCGGGATGTAATCTTGAAAAAAGACGAGAGACCAGAAACCAAAAAAGTCAAGGTTGATCACAACCCTGGTTAAAACCAAAGAACCAGCCCCGAAGCCAATCAAGTAATACATACAATTTTCGGAGGACCTTCTACTAGGAGAAGCAACTAAGAACGAACTCAGGAAATCAGAGAAGCAATAGAAGCAAGGAATAACTTCGACGTAAACTTGGTTGAACCAGACCCGAAAAGGGTAAAGGAAGGATGGGACCCAATAGTCTTTACAGAGGCAGATTCCCATGGCGTCGATGTTCGACCTAATGACGCTTTGGTTATAAATGCCCGGATTGGCCATAGGGAAGTCTGTAGAATTTTAATAGATAATGGGAGTTCAGCAGACATCCTAAGCGTGGCCGTATACGACCAGCTAAGACTAGACCGAAAAGATTTACAGTCTTTCCATACTCCATTAAGAGGATTTGGGGGGAATAGACGTCAGGTCACTCGTGACGGTAAAACTACCCGTGAAGATCGGAAAGGCACCATGCCAGAGGACTGTCCTGCTCGACTTCGTGGTAGTTGACTTGGATAATTGGTCGTATAATGCATTATTGGGCCAGCCATTCCTGAATAAAACAAGGGTCATGACGGCCACTTATGCATTAATGATCAAGTTCCAACAGAACAAGAGGTTGAGATAGTCAAAGGAACCCAAGAGATGGCCCGAAGAGCAAATCTGTCAGTATACAGAGACAAGCATGATGCTGAACAAGTGTGCACCATAATGCAGCCAAATCAGTGTAAAAAATCCTTGTCATTCGAACTGGATCCAAGGGAGGGCTCGAATGAATACAAAACAGAATTGGTTGAAGTAGTACTTGAAGAAGACAAACCGGACAAGAAAATCAAGATCGGGGCCAACTTGGATGGAAAAGTCAAGCAAGACTTAACCAATCTGCTTAGAGAATACAAAGATGTATTCGCCTGGAGTCACGAAGATATGATCGGGATAGATGCCCGAGTAATATCCCACCACCTCGCAGTAAGCCCGAATGCAAAACCGGTAATACAATAGAGAAGATCGTCCAATCCTGAAAGAAGTCAAGCAATCAAACAAGAGGTGGAAATGTTACTAGCAACTGGCTCAATCAGAGAAGTCAGCTACCCTCAGTGGGTCGCCAACGTAGTCCTCGTCCAGAAGAAAAATGGACAATGAAGGATGTGCGTAGATTTCACGGATCTAAACAAGGCATGTCCAAAGGATAGCTTCCCACTTCCAAGGATAGATCAACTGGTGGATGCCACAGCAGGTCATGAATTGCTCAGCTTCATGGACGCTTACTCGGGATATAATCAGATTCAGATGAATAAAGCTGATGAAGAAAAAACGGCTTTCACAACGAATCAGGGTTTATATTGCTACACAGTAATGCCTTTCGGTTTAAAAAATGCAGGAGCTACGTACCAAAGGTTGGTCAACAAAATCTTCACTCAGCAAATAGGAAGGAACATGGAAATGTACATTGATGACATGTTGACTAAAAGCATCTCAGCGGATGAGCATGCCCACGACCTCCGAGAGACATTTGATGTTTTGAGAAGATACCATATGAAATTAAACCCAAACAAATGTTTATTCGGAGTCCATTCGGGAAGATCCTTGGGTTTTCAAGTCCATCAAAGAGGAATTGAAGTTAATCCCGAGAAGATCCAGGCTTTGTAAGAAATGACCTCACCTAAAACATTGAAAGAGGTACAGCGTTTAACAGGGTGTTTAGCCTCTTTGGGAAGATTCATCTCAAAGGCTACAGACAGGTGCGCACCTTTCTTCAAGATAATCAAAAAAGGGAAAGGCCTGGAGTGGAATAAAGAGTGTGAGCAGGCATTCTTAAAAATAAAATAGTACTTGGGGCAAGCTCCCATCCTCTCAAAACCGTAAAAAAGGGAAATACTTCAGCTGTATCTGTCAATAACGGAGCTTGCAGCAAGTTCAGTCTTAGTCAGAACAGAAGATGGAGTGCAGAAACCAGTGTATTATACTAGCAAGGCACTCATACCGGCCGAGACCAGGTACTCACAGGCAGAGAAGATAGCCATAGAATTGGTTTCAGCAGCTAAAAAGCTGAGACCATATTTTCAGGCCATACGATCCAGGTTCTCAACAATTGCCTATTAAGACAAATCTTACAAAAGCCAGAGATATCAGGAAGACTTACTAAATGGGAAATCGAGTTAAGTGAATTCGATATTCATTATGTCCCCAGAACCTCCCTCAAAGGACAAGCGGTGGCAAACTTCATAGCCGAGTTCACAGAACCAAACCTGGAAGCAAAAAGACTGTTGGATAAAAGTTTCCCATGGAAACTATATGTTGATGGTTCTTCAAACACTCATGGCAGCGGGGCAGGGATCATAGTTCGTACCCCAGAAGGAGATGATGTTGAATGTGCCATGATATTTGATTTCAAAGCAACCAATAATCAAGCCGAATACAAGGCATTGTTAGCTGGACTTAGAGTCTGCATAGCTCTTGGGGCAGATGAAGTTGAGATATTCAGCGATTCACAGGTAGTTGTCAACCAGGTTATGGACGAGTACCAGGCCAAAGATGAAGGAATGATTGCCTACCGTGATATCGCAAAACAGCTCTTCCAAAAATTTAAAGAATACAAGATCGCTCAGATCCCCAGAGAAGAAAATGAAAAGGCAGACGCTTTATCTAAATTAGCGTCAGCAACAACCTCAATCAGACCAAGGACCATTCCAGTTGCACACCTCCTTAAACCGAGTATAGCTGAACCTAAGAATTTGGAAATTTCAGAAATCCAAACACCGCAAGAAGGTTGGATGGTCCAGCTGAGAAGGTTCCTGGAAGAAGGCGTGCTCCCGGAAGATTCGGTATTAGCAAAGCGCATCAGGTATCGATTGACTAGGTATACCATGATCGGAGGAGAATTATACAGAAGGGGGTTTTCCCGAGCTCTCCAGAGATGTATACCGGAAGAAGATGCACATCGAATACTTCAAGAGATCCACGGAGGAGTTTGCGGGAACCACACTGGGGTAGGATTCTGGCGCATAAGGTACTCAGGCAGGGCTATTATTGGCCTACACTTTTCTCAGATGCACAGCAATGGTCGAAAAGTTGCAACACCTGTCAAAGAATTGCCAACGATATCCGACAACCCCCAGAAAAGCTCAGAAATCTCACTGCCCCATGGTCATTCGCCATGTGGGGCCTAGACCTGATCGGGCCAATGCCAGCTGGGACAGGAGGTGGAGCAAAGCACGCCATAGTAGCTGTCGATTATTTCACAAAAGGCAGAAGCTGAAGCGCTGATGCATATCACGAAAGCTAACACCATAAATTTTGTAAAGAAAAACATACTTTATAGGTTTGGAGTTTCGGACACTATAATCATCGACAATGGCACTCAGTTTGATAACCAAAAGTTCAGACAGTTGTGCGAGAAGTATCATATTGCTAACTACTATGCGACACCAGCTCATCCACAACCAAACGGTAATAAATAAAATTACTCGGAATTTTCGAAATGATAGCATCTAGTTCAGGATTTCAAAAAAAGGCATATGATAATAAGAACATATGGAAGCAGAGCATGATAATAAGAACATGCAAATAGAATTCTCGGGACCATCAAATCCCGAATGGGCGGAGAAGTTCGTAGGAGCATGTCAGCCGAGCAGGGACAAAATGACCTTCGCAAAAAGGTAAAACCGATGCACCAGACTTTGGAAAAATGCTCGGGACGCTATCGGGAGAAATTTCGATGAAATGCGTAGCTGTGTTGAAGCAACTTTTTTTAAATAAAAAAAAAAGAGCTCAACGATTCGGCAAACCCTTACGCATAAAAACTAGGGAGACGTCCTTGGTATTGCGTAAGGACTCGAACGTATGATCATTGTGAGCCTTGATGTAACGTTCGGGTAGCAACTGGGTATGAAACACAAGTGAAAAAATTCTGTTTCAAGATGACTCGGTTAATAATAAAGAGCCAGTTTAATAAGATACTTGGTAATTGAAGTCATTCGGGCAACAACCGGTTTAATAAGATACTCGGTTAAGTTACCCGAACACCGAAGAAGCCAGTTTAATAAGATACTTGACAATTAAAGTCATTCGGGTAACAACCGGTTTAATAAGATACTCGGTTAAGTTACCCGAACATTAGCCAATTTAATACCACTCGACAACAATCAGCAATGAACAGATCAAGATCATTCAATTTAGAATAAAATAAGATTTTATTGCTCCTAAAAGAATGGTTACAGTTCAAAGAATGTTTCTGTACAAGTAAAAAATAATCAGAATTTTCTACAATTCTACAATATCAAGGTTGCGATGACTTCGAGCCTTTGCTAATACTCGGATCTGGCACCATCTCGTACTCACGAAGCAGGCTCTCATTAGATGGCCAAGTGATATCGTCGACAGTATCATCCATCCACTGGCTGTAATCTACACCCGGGACTGGCCCGACATCTGGGACTACACCCTCAACTGACTCTTGACTTGCGTAAAAGGTCCAGAGAGAATGCTCGGACGGAATCTCTAAATGCATAGGATGAGGCTCTTTGCCTTGACTACTACAGTAGGCTCTCCATTCCTTCATCTGAATCTGAAGAGATTCTAAGGACCGGTCCACATGGTGTTTGATTGACAGCTCCCAATTAGCACGGGCTTTCTCAGTCGCCCTATTCTTAACTTTGAAGAACTCGCCGGTCGAAACTAGCCCACGTTGAAATTCCTAAAGAAGTAGGGCATCGTAAGCAGGGGATCTTTTAAAACGATCCACCCCTTGGACTTCCAGTTCCAACCTGGTCTTTCGGGAAAGGAATTCAACTGTCAGCACTTGGCACTCCAGATCTTCAATTTTTTGGTCATACGCCGACTTCGCCTACTCCGCCTCCTGCTCGGCCTTAAGCATGGATTCTTCAGCAGAAGAAAGAAGATTTTGAAGCGATGCAACCTTCTCCTCTGCCAGAGATGTCTTGTCCTCGGCTTCAACCTGCTTCGTCAGGCAGTGGTCGACAAATATTTGTATAGAGCCGACCTCCTGCTGATAAGCCTTCTCAGCTAGAGCACGACCTTCCTCACTCGCCTTCAGCTGAGCCTCTAGACGCCTTATCCGATCGGCTTGACATTGCTGCATCTGAATAAGCTCAGCAAATTTGGCCACCATCTGTAAAGGAATATACTTAGAAATCCGACATAAGCAAAACAATAAAGGAGTCAGAATTAACTGAGTCGGATTTAACTTACATAAGATGCGCCGTTGAAAACGTTTTGGAGACTTTCGGTCAGTGAACCATCTCTAAAACCGCTCCAGCGGTCCTCCTCGATATAAACCCGACCGGAGGACATCTCCTGTAGCATATCTTGGGAAGAAAGGAATAAAGGAACCCCCGAGGGTTCAGCTTCCATATTTCCAAACTCAGGGGCAGGAGAAGCCCTATTCGGCTCTAAGGATGGAGAAAGAACCCCCAAAGGTTCAGCCCCCATATCTCCAACTTCGGGGGTAGAAGAAGCCCTACTCGGTTCTGAAGTGGCTGTATCTACTAATGCTCTAACACCAACACTCAGGGCAATCTCATCCGTAACATCTTTATCGCTAGAGTCAATAAATGAGACTACCCGAGAAATTTTGAGAGGACGAGACGGCGAACTAACTGCCTTTCGCTTCTCACCCCAAGAACGGTGGAAGTTAAGATCAGCAGCAGGATCTTTCTACGGATCGTCTTGAAAAGACTCAAAGAATTCGGCACCAGCAGGCACTTGATCCGTCAAGACGTTACCACTGTCGCCAGCTTCAAACCATCCAACAAGCTCTTCACCTAGATCCCCATACTGTCTCTCTCTATTTTCAGGCAGTTGGGTGTCAGTCGGCTCACCTTAGCCACTTGGACCAGCAAAATCCTGAGTAGAAGGCTAAGCACCTCGATCAACGCACTCGGGAATTTGCTCAGCAATATCAGTTTCCTCATCAGGCTCGGATGGAGTAATACCCTCATCGCCCTGACGGGAAGCTTCCTTTCTACTCGCTTGTAGAATCGCCTTCACCTGGCGAGCCTGAAGATCGCTGACAACTTCCGTATCAAACACTAAAAAATAAATTACAAAAATTAACTATGTTAGAAAATAAAATGAAAAGCAGAGAAATACAACAGAAAGTGCGCGGGGTTACTTACATCGCCAGCGATGGCCCGAAATCTGTCTGAAGAAGCCAAGCTTTATCAAGTCATCCTCTTTGAAATGATAGTTCTTGCTCCTCTTTTCCAGAGTACGAACTGCTGCCCGAGTCAGCCTCTTCAGCTCTGAATCACTATAGTCAATTGTTTTCTTGTTCCACACTTCGGAGGAACAAAAGAAGCGGGGAACACTCAACACCATTTGGGAATCCCCAGATCGAACAGTGATATCAAGCCCGAGAGCCCCTCTAGCAAAAAACCAACTGTTCTTCCAAAATTTGTTGGATGTAGGGAATCTCCATATGAAACCCTTCTTTTTTGGGTCATCAGAAGCATTGACCCCCGATTCACCTTTGCTTCTTTAGGGACCCAACCGTCCGAAGAAGTAGAAGTAAGAAAATAGGTCCCCGTTCTGCTAACCTACCTCAGCGTAAAGAAATGCCTGATTTCATTCGGGGAAGGCGGTGAAAGGTTCATTCGACTTAACATGTGCCACATACACATCAAGGCTTTGTAACTATTCGGGGCCAACTGAGCTGGGGATATCCCTGCTTTCAGCCAAAAACCAGGCAATAAAAGGCTGAAGGGGAAGTGTGACGCCGCAGCAAAGCATCGATCCATAAATCGTGACCATGCCCTCAGGAGGATTCCATACGGCTCTATCCCCCGCAGGAACCAAAGTGACTGAGTCGGGCAAGTCGAATCAGGAGCGGTATTTTTTTATCTCAGCTGGCCTGGACACATTCGGCTCAGTATCAAAGCCACTCGGGCGAGTATCAGAAAACAAAAGACGAGATGCCCTGTACACTTCATCAACGTCACCCTCGTTAATAGTCTGTTCCCTGGTCTGAAAGCTGCTCGAGCCGTGCTTGTATACCTTACTTCTGCTCTGATGTTTACCCATCCTTAAAAAAGATACCCTGTGATCAGAAATATCAGAATCAAAACTAGATGGAGAACTCGATACAGGGCTGAAAGTGACGTCAGGGTGAAGCTCAGAAACATCAACCTCTAAGAATGAAGGTTCATCTATTGGGATATCCCTCAGTAATCATTTAATGCAAGATACTAACTGGAAATCCCCACGTTCTATTGCATCAAAACCGATTTTAAAGAGACGATGGCGGGAAGATGGCCCCATTAAAACTAACCTTGAATTGAGATTGATGCAAGATCTTCAAGCGGAGAATCGTGAACTTCTGGATAAAGAAATCTGAGTTTAAAGAAATTTCTGCTAAATTTTTTAGAATAAACCAACAATGTCTCTCAGCGAAAAATTTAAAGATGAGACAGCACGAAACCCTAGGATTTCAAAGCGGGAAAAAAATTATGACGAAACTCGATGAAGTAGGCAGCGCTTGGGGAAACGCAAAAATCATTTTTCATAAAAGATATTTAAAAACAAAGAGACGAGGGACGCGTGTCAAAACAGGAAGTAGCCCTCAACCGTCAGAACTTCAAAACGTTGCTATCATTTAAGATCCCACGTGATGAAGCGAATCGAAATTACAGAGTCATCATTAAGACGCGCCATTATGACAAGACGGCTATTCTGACGAGAGAAAATTAAGATGATTAAAATACTCTTGCCCGAAATGAAATTTTCTCGGTAAAAATATTTTAAGGAGGTATTGTCGTATGTAAATTTTACCAAGCATACACATCATTGACAGGAAGGAAAAAATAGCCAGGTTGACGCCCAAATGTGCATTCGGGAAATATCCTATAAGGCATCATTAAAGAGAAGAAAGCCCAAGTAAGCATATATTGAATAAAACCTACTCGGGATCAGTTAACAGCACTCGGGACTGGTTAAACAACGCTTCCACTCGGGCTCAAACGGTGCTACTCGGGACCATCAGGTATTACTCTTACTCGGGAATAAATACGACTCGAGTAAGAGCTTGGTGCTTATTTCATAAGGATTAAGTCATTAAATACGCGACGATATCCATCAGGAAGGAATCCCAAATAAAATAGAGCATTAAATTTGAAGAGTCCCCAATCAGGAAATAACTTGATTTCTTTACAAATACTACATTCTTATAAGGAAACAAGTCCAAATTGAACTGTACCACTAGAATCTCACTCGATTTCCATAAGAGACTCCGAAACAGGAAAGAAGACAAATCGACCTCAAGAAAGTAACCGAATCACAATTAAATACAAAGATCCTGTATTACTTGTACAAGGCAGATTAGGGTTCTATAAACATATAAATAGACTCATAATCTCGTCCAGAAAGAGATAGGCAATATAGCATACAGCAATTATAGTAAATACAGAGAGAGAAAAAAGAGATCGAGAGCTTGAAAACATCGTATTCTCTTAGTGGATTTTGGCTTGGTTGATCCTTCAACCACCCGTGGATGTTTCTCCGGCCATCAGAGTTTTACCACGTAAAACTTGTCTTTGTTTCTCTCTCTGCATCTCTTTCTCTTTAATTCAATAGCCGAAATCCAATTCTTGTTGGCTTTTTTGGCATAATCAAGAAATCGACGTCAACACATATATTGTATTTATAATAGTTGTATGTAAGGGCCCGTATTCTAAGAGTTTTTCGGTTGTTGTTTTTCAAAAATATAAATGAAAATGAAAAGAGTATTTTTTGTTTTAGTTTCGAATTCTGAAAACTCATCTGGTAGCATATACTGAAACCTGTATTTTGAAAATGAAAATGGAAAAAATGCGTCTGGTAGGTTAACCGAAAACTATCAAAAATTGAAATATCAATTTTGACATTTTGTTTAATATTATTACAACTATAAAAAAATTGATTAAATAATTAACCAATATAATTTTTGTATTGTAATTTTTAAATTAAACAAAAGTAACACATCAAAAAATAATTCAAAAAAAAAATCAAAAAATGAATTAATCAAAACGAAACTCTTAAATTATAAATAAATAATTATAATATATATACATTATTATATAATAAAAGTATAACTGTATATATTATATTAATATATATATATGAATTATATTATAATATTATATATATTATTTTACATATCATATATAATATAATGATTATATATATTATATATTTATATAATATTATAATATATCTATATCTATATATATATATATATATT
This sequence comes from Dipteronia dyeriana, assembly GCA_032871835.1. Taxonomy (NCBI): domain Eukaryota; kingdom Viridiplantae; phylum Streptophyta; class Magnoliopsida; order Sapindales; family Sapindaceae; genus Dipteronia; species Dipteronia dyeriana. The sequence continues at coordinate 16,377,630 of CM065297.1, forward strand.
AATACTATATATATATATATATATATATATATATATATATATATATATATTACTGTATGAATACTTTTAGTTCTAGTTGGAAACACATTATTGTGGAATATATATATATAAGAGTGGCACTTTGGTCATTTGAAAATCTTGTCATGTTTTGTCCTAATCATATCACATGCATAACAGTACAATTAATAGTTCTAAAAAACGATTTTATTTATTTAAAAAAAGTGAAAAACAAAATGAAAAAAAACAAGTATTTTGTGTTTTTCAAATCTTTCACTTTTAACACTGATTTTATTTTTCATTTTTTTTTGTTTATTAAAAATAAAATTAAAAACGGTTAATGAACATGCTTTCGAAAATGTTTTCGAAAAATAAAAATAAAAACGGACTGAAAAACAGCTGCATGACGGGGCCTAAGTTTCCTTGTTTAGTGAAGCGGTGGAGAATGGAGATGTCAACAAATCAACATTAACATGAGTCTTGCCGTCAAACTGGTGGATTTATTAGCCGGTTATCTAGGGCAGAATATAGTCTATCTGGTGTAATTAATGGGTCAATTGCTGATGGATCCACTTGGGTTTGGTCTTCTACTCTTTCGAAGCCCAACAAACCCGATCGATTTGGGTGGGCTGACTTTTTTTAAAAAGGGTTCGAAAAATTAATGGCATTATTTGAGGGGTTGTTGTGTAAATATCATAACTTCATTAATGTATGTTTAAAATGCACCAATTTAGGTGACCAGATGAAAATACCCCGACTTTTTGAGAGAGAAAAAAACAGTCGTTTTCAAAGTGAGAGAGAAAAGCTAGTGATGAGGACCACGAATGATGAGGACCGGCAAGTTCATCACCTTTCGGCTAAGGTTGGAAAAGATCCAGATCCTTTAACCATTCATGGAGGACCAATGACATGAGCTAGAGCTAAAAGGATGAAAGAAACCTTAACTTGTTTAATGGAAAGCCTTTGGAAGGAGCAAGCTAGTCAAGATTTGGTCAAGGTTCTAAGGATGCAAAAAGAGTATAAAATCGTCAACATATTTCAAGCAAGTCCAAATCAGGAAGACAAGAGTTCAACCTTGTTAGAATGAAATTTTTTAGCCTATCTTGAAGAATAAAAGGTCATTCGGCCATGTTGAGTTTTGTGGGTTTATTTTTATGTTAGGGTTTTAATTGTGTTGGGTTTTATTTTGTTAAGTGTGAGTTCATGTGTTCTTTGATTATGAATAAGGAGTTACAAAGGCTGAATCATTTATGGCCATCATTCATGGTCTAGTTGACATGGTAGTGGGCGGTTTACACATTTAGTGGGTGGTAACACATTTAATGGGTGGTTACATTTGTGTTTAGAAGTTGATACTTTTTCTTGTATTGTTCTTGGTCTTTGTTCTATATAAACAAGGATGATTTTCTATGTAATGGTAGATTTTTGAGGAATATAAACTTTTTGAGCACTTTATGAGTGTTTTGTTTTTAAGTTCTTGCATGAAATTTGGAACTTATCAGGCTTATTCAGCTTATGGCGTTCAACAACCTTAAAATCTTTGTTTTGCCTTTAAACTTATAAAACTTCATAGTTTGTGGCGTTTTGGGGAAATCAAATTGTTGTTCTAATTAACTTTTATCATCATTCCATTAATAAAGTGATTAGAATAGTTTCTCTTACTTCAATCTTGAACGATCAGGTTTGTTTCAATTAGTTGGAGGGTGTTAAATCGCATTCCATATGTATCATAGCTCTTTAGCTATTGGGGTGTATGGTTGCTAAGTTAATGATTTCCATCATTTTGGTATTAGAGCATGGCTCAAGTTTGAGGTTTGCATATCCATTTTTTTGTTGTTCTTTTAGATATTTTTTTTCACTTTCTTTTCTTCTTTATCTTTTAGCACTGTATCTATAATTCGTCTTAATTGGTGTGCTTCTTGAGGTTATTGTCATTCTTCTTTATTTTCCGCACACAAAAAAAAGGTATTGCGGATTCAAGGAATTCTTGTAAAATTCCAGAAATCTTTCTTTGTTCATATGATTCTTGTTTCGATTTGGGAAGTATTTAAATGTTGCCTTCTTAACCAAAACAAATAGAATTCTTGTTGGGATAGATATTGATATTTCAGTTCTAATCTTTGCTTGCGTTATTGAATTAATTTTTTTTTTTGTAAACTACTTTAAGCCGCTTGCCTTTTGTTTGCTTTTTTTTAGACCTAACCAATTTCACTCCATTGAATTTGTCATAATCTGAATTGTTTGTTTAAAAGGACCTTAGTTAATCTAAGAACCCAAAGAACAAAACAAGAGAGGTAAAAGGCAAGAGTGGTGAGAATAGCATCGAGAAAAGCCAAATAATTATGTGAAACACGAGTGGTGTGAATCAATTCTTTCAGAGAAACACGTGAAGGAGTGATTGTGAGGTTGTTCTAACTTTTTTTTTCAGGTTTTAAACATGTCTAACAAAGATAAAGAAGTGAGTTCTTCCTCAAATGATCAAGTGATTCAAGCATTGTAGCAACAGTTTGAACGTATGTTTAAAGTAATATGAGATGTAAGAGATCGTCTAGAAAGACATGATGAAGCAATTACCAGATTGCAAGAAGAACCACGGTGTGGAAGACAACCAGCCTTTGTCAATGATGTATATGATGGTGGAGAAGACATGGATGATAGCCAAGCTACCATAATTGGTCAAGACATTAATCCTAGGAGACAAGCTATGTGAGGACGTTTTGATGGTATGGACCAAAACATAGGCAGCATCAAAATGAAAATTCCTCATTTTCAAGGGAAGAACAATCTAGATGCCTAGTTGGAATGGGAATGAAAAGTGGAGCTGATCTTTGAATGCCATAACTACTCCGAAGAGAAAAAGGTAAGACTAGCCGCTGTTGAATTTTATGATTATACTATTGTTTGGTGGGATCAATATTGTAAAGACAGGGGTAGAAATGATGAAAGACACATAGAGACTTGGTTGGAGATGAAACAAGTCATGAGGAGGAGATTTGTCCCTAGCCATTACTATAGGGATTGTCATCAACAGTTGCAAACTTTAACACAAGGTTCCATAAGTGTAGAAGAATATCACAAGGAAATGAAGATAGTCATGATAAGGGCTAATGTGAAGGAGGACCGTACGGCCACCATGGCTCAATTTTTGAGTGGGTTAAACAAGTATATTGTTGATCTTGTGAAGTTACAACATCGTGTGAGATTGAGGACATTGTAGGTGTGGCCATGAAGATTGAAAGGCTACTCAAAAGAAAAGGCACCAGGTATGATTCAAAACATTATTCAGTTTATTTTTTTTCTTGGAAACCGAATTGGAGTAAAAAAGATGATAAACCCATTGTTAAGCCTAAAAGTAATGAAACTAAAAGCAAAAATGAAATATGCAGTAGGAGTAGAGGTGAGAATCAACCTAATCAAACTAGAGGCATTAAGTGTTTTAAGTGCCTTGGACATGGTCATGTGACACGTGAATGTCCTAATAAAAGGGTTATGATCATGATGGATGGGGCAGTTGAATCAGAAAGTGAGAGAGAGGATGAAGATGACATGCCACATTTATAAGTTGATAGTGATGTAGAGTATGCTAGTGGAGAAGATTTTGTTGTTCAACGCAAACATAGTTTGTAAAGTAAAAATAATGAACATGATGAGCAACATGAAAATTTGTTTCATACTGATTGTTTGATTGCTAACAAGTTGTGTAATGTGATTGTTGATAGTGGAAGTTGTACAAATGTGTCAAGTACCTTGCTTGTGGAGAAACTGAAATTACCTACTATTAAACATCCAAAACTGTACAAGTTACAATGGTTGAATGTTAATGGTGTTGTGAAGGTAAATCGGCAAGCGTTAGTTTCTTTTTCAATTGGTAGATATAAGGATGATGTTTCGTGTGATGTGGTACCTATGCATGCTGGTCACATGTTATTGGGGAGACCATGGCAGTATTATCGAAGGGTAATGCATACTGGGTTTAAGAATTGTTATTCTTTGATCATGGAGGGACAAAAATACCAATTTGGACCTTTACCTCCAAAGACAATTTTTAAAAACCAAATGTGCATAAAACAGCAATATGAAGAGCTTGAATCTTCATTAGCTGAAACTTTATGAAGGGAGCAAGAAAGAAAGAAAAAAAAGGTGAGTTAAGTGGTAAAAATTAGAGCAATGGGAAACACGGAGGGAGAGAAAACAAGGAAGGCTTGAATGAAAGAAAAATGAGTGTTTATGCAAAAATGTGTGATGTGAAGAAATCATTAACCATTAGGCAGCCCTTATTTGTACTTATGTACAAGGATGCTTTAATTGTCTCTAATGAAATTAACAAGATTTTTCATAGTGTTATTATTGATCTTTTATAGGAAAATGAGGATCTCTATCTTGAAGATGTTCCTAATGGTTTGTCACCAATTAGAGAAATTGAACATCAAATTGATTTCATTTCGGGTTCAAGCATACCAAATAGGCCAGCATCTAGATGCAACCCCGAAGAGACCAAGTAAATCCAAAAGCAAGTAAGTGAGCTTATGAAAAAGGGATATGTACGTGAAAGCATGAGTCCATGTGCGGTTCCTATGTTGTTAGTGCATAAAAAGGATGGTTCATGGAGAATGTGTGTTGACTGCCAAGCCATCAACAAAATCAAGGTAAAGTATAGACATCCTATCCCTAGGTTAGATGATATGCTGGATGAATTGCATGGTTCTTATGTGTTTTCAAAGATTGATTTGAAATCTGGATATCATCAAATAATAATGCATGAGAAGTTCCGCGATGTAGACCGCTCTGGAGGCATGACCTGGGCAGTGGTATAGACCGCGGCTATGTAAGGTTTCTTGTCTGTGATTCTCTGCTCTTTAGACCGCGATGGAGGCTTTGCTGGGGCAGCGACCTTCGCAACAGTAATTGACAAAATTTCCCTTTTTTGCTTCAAATCTTCCAAACACAACATTAAAGTCCAATGTCTTAAAACATGCTCAATCACAAAAATTAAATACCTAAAAATGCTCAAGAAACATGCAATTGATCGGAGGAAAGGGGATTAAAAATATATACAAATAATGACCGATCAATTATTCCTATAGAACAATCATAGCAAATTGTAACAAATAAATTATCTGATGCATATCATAAGCTTATAAACCTTTGAAAGGTATTGTTATCAGGATCCTAATGTAATCAAAACTCGAGTTATGGATAAATTCACTTTCTCTAAATCAAATATTTAAGAGTCTGATATATCTAAAGAGACACAAGTCTATAAAATGACTAAATCCATTGAACTGGAGGAATCCTCAACAGAGATACAAGAATATAGAAATTGAGAGAAATTCTATAAATCATACAAGTCTACGAAATGACTAAATCCATTAAAATGGAAGTAATCTCAACAAAGATACAGGAGTATAGAAATTGAGAATATTTCTATAAATCATATGAGAAATGTGGAATCATAAGAAAACAATCACCGATGATGTATTTTTATACACAGTAGCACTACTAAAATTATAAATGAGAATTATGTTTTTCATAATATCAATTATTGTAGACAAAGGCATGATTGACCTAAATGAAAAGAAGCAATTCATGAGTGAATCATATAAAGTGTTAGACCAATAGTACTCCAGACACCTGTAGATGTCAAACTAGTTGGATACTAACGGGTTTTTATACAGAAATGTAATGAAAAAATGAGATCGTGAGATATGAGACACAACTCATAGTACAAGGTTTCTTATAGAAACTTGGTATTCACTAGTGATGAATACGATTACGTTTAGAATTTTTGATAAATTTTGTTACCTTTGAAAGACTTGAAATACGTCTTTTAGACGTAGTAATCATTTATCTATATGATTCACTCAATGCAAATTATTATAATCCATGAAGGATTTAAAATATTATAAGCATATAAATCGAAGATCTCGTAATCTATATTTGATGAACATATAAAAATCCTTATATGGATTAAAAACAATAAGAATGGATTTGGTATAACCGTCTCAGTTAATATCCGATAAAAATAAGGATATAATAAATCATATTATATACTCATGTATCTTCATAAAGAAATGAAAAATAAAATATTGTTTCGACATGAATATCGAGCATAGATCAAATGGAATATTTATCCATCAATCAGGATATGTTAAAAAGATTCTAAAAAGATTTCGTATGGATATTACTCCATAAAGCAAGTCTTTGCTTATACTCCCCTCCAATCATTTATGATGTTATTTCATGAAATAAACATCTATATACGTCAGCTTAGTAATCAAGAAGATTGCTTCAAAAGAATTTTTATCGGGGGAGCGTCCCATCAGGGGGAGCATATTACATGAAGTATATTAATTATATTATGGCATATGTGCATCGTACTCTTTTTCCTTCCAATCAAGTTTTTTGTCCCTTTGGATTTTCCTGATAAGGTTTTAATGAGACAATTCTCTAAGCACACCCAAAAATCATTTGATCCATAAAGATCATCATAAATATTACATTAATCCAGTTGATCATCGTATATATGTTATCTTGATCAAGAAGATCATTGTAAATATTACTTTGATCATGCTAATCATCGTATATATGTTACATTGATCCAGACGATCATCATAATATTACTTTGATCCGGCAGATCAATGATATCATCGCTATGGTTTTTATCCCACTGGGTTTTCCCTAACAAAGTATAAATGTGAGAAATGTTTTGAAGAAAACATAAATCTTGGACATATGTACATTATACTCTTTTTTCCTTCGATCAGGTTTTACCCCATTGGGTTTTCCTGACAAGGTTTTTAATGAGATAGTTTTGAGAACGTCCAACACTACAAGATCCAAAAGATCATTGTAGATATTTTGTAGAGGTTTTTATCCTACTGAATTTTTTCTAGTAAATTAAAATACAAGTGGTAAAAATCCAAGAGGGAGTGTTGTAATTCTGATGGCTTTCCACCGCCTAACACATGTATCCCATTTGATCAATCCATCTCTCCACTCACACCTCATTTGTGTTTGATCATCATCATCAATATCTCTTCCACTTGCTTCATCAAATAACTGATCACTTGCAATAACCCACCACTTATAATCTCATCTATATTTTTCTCTCCACTTGTTTGCTCTTGTAAAAGTCTATATATAGGACTTATGTTTCTCATTTGAAACATTGATTAGCTGAAGCTTTAAAAATCAATACAAATCATATCTCTCATTCATCTCTCTCACTTTGTTCTTCATTTATTTCATATATTATTCATCTCTCTCATTTTGTTCATCTGTTCTTCAATTAATTCTTCTTTATTGCTCACTTTATTATTTACATCATTACATGTTCTTCATTTGTTCTTCACATTATTTATAACAATATATATATATAATGTTTGTTGGAAATGGAGGAATGGGAATCGGGGAACCTACCCTCATTCTCATCCCTATCCTTATTTCCATAAATTTGTGGGGAAATTGAGGATATTTCAATTTGGGAATAAAAATCATCATCATCCCCCTCTCCTCCTATTTTCTCATTTTTTTTTCCAAAGCAAATCCCACAAATAGAGATGGGGGAGTGAAGATTTGGGTCTCCGGGGATTAATGGCCATCCCTACTTGGAGATGCTCTAAAAGTTATAAAATTTGAATAATTTAAGAGGTTAAAGGTGTAGTTTGGCATTTGGCAATATATCCAAAACATTTTTCTCGTTTTTCGAATTGATAAGGCCCCGTCCTGTAGCTGTTTTCCAGTCCGTTTCGTTTTTATTTTCAAAAACGATTTTGAAAACGCGTTCGTTAACCGTTTATCATTATATTTTCGAAAAACAAAAAAAAATGAAAAACAAAACCAATGTTAAAAGTGAAAGATTTGAAAAACACAAAATACTTGTTTTTCGTTTTTCGTTTTTCGTTTTTGTTTTTCATTTTGTTTTTTGGTTTTTTTTTACATTAAAAAAAATCTTAAACTATTAATTGTACTGTTATGCGTTTGATATAATTAGGACAAGACGGAACAAGACTTTTAAATTACCAAAGTACCCCTCTTATATATATATATATATATATATATATATATATATTATAATTATTATTATTATTATTATTATATATATATATTATAATATTATAATATAAAATATATTATAATATATAAATATTATATAGTAAATTAATATATAATATTGTAAAATAATAATATATATCATATAATATTAATAATAATATATAATATTTTATAATTATGTAAATATTATGAAATAATATTCTATAATAATATATTATATATTATGATATATAATAATAAAATATTATATATTTACATAGGATATAATGTCATAAATTATGTATTATTTTATTTTTATATATTATTATAATATAAATTATAATATATGTAATAATATTTAATATATTATTATAATATGTATATATATATATATTAGGGTTTTTAGCAAAAATGCCCTATTTTAGGGGCTTAATAGCAAATCTACCCTAAAATCTAAATCAATTGCAAAACTACCCCACTCTTCCCAAAATACTCTCATTTATCACTAACTACATTTATTATCCTTTTTATTACTTTTACCAACCATTTACCAACCATTTACCAACTACCTTATCAAACTAATAAACTAAATACTATCTAACAATTTTCCTACACTACAACACTTTATTTCCCATATATTTGTTTTTCAATTTTAGGTTTTTAAATCATTGGAGATATTATATTAAAGTAATTGAAAGGTATGTTATGCATTTTAAATTTATGTTTTCAACCTCATAAACTTTATTTTGAGAGTTTTGAAATAGTCTTGAAGTTTTTTTGCTTTCCATTTTTTTAATTTCCATTGTTGAAAGAAAGTTAGGGCAGGGTGACCCGACGTCGGGTCACCCTGTCCCGAGGTATTAAATCCTCGGGACAGGGTTACCCGACATCAGGTCACCTCGTCCCGAACATTTTTAATGTTTAAAGAAGATTTTCGGGACAGGGTGACCCGACATCGGGTCACCCTGTCCCGAGGATTTAATACCTCGGGGCAGGGTGACCTGACCCGACATTGGGTCACCCCGTCCCGAGGTTTTTTCAAAGTCTTGGAAAATACCTCAGGATGGGGTGACCCGACATCGGGTCTCCCCGTCCCGACGAGTTAAATCTTCGAGAAGGGGATACCCGATGTCGGGTCACCCCTTCCCGAGGGATTTTTCGAGAATTGAAAAAATCCTCGGGAAGGGGTGACCTGACATCTGGTCGGCCCGTCCCGAGGATTGTTTACATGTATTTATTTTCGAAACAAAGTTTAGACAATCTTATCTAATTTCTTTCAAATAATACTGATGTTTATCGGTTTGTTATATTTGTTTTTTTTTTCAGGATTGAAGATGACAAGTGTGCAATTTGTTTTAAATTGGGGTGGAAAATGGAAAAGTCATCATGGTCAATATTGGTATGAAGGTCAAAGAGCGAAGGCGTTTGATTTTCCAAGAGATGCAAATTATGATCAATTATTAGATAAGGTATACCGTGTCACTGGAATTGATCGAGATCATTATCAGGTTAGTATGACGACCGTTGCACAAACTTGTCATCCTAGTATGCCTATTGAGATTGTTGATGATGAGGACGTTGTTTTGTTGCTTCGTCGAGAGAATGTTGACCCATTAGTTTGCATAAGTGTTGAAGAAATCAACCATGTGTGTCCAGAAACGAATCATAAACTGCCAGAGTCCTCTCATAACCCACATCGTACAACTCCTGAGTATGAATTTCATCATACACACCAAAGCAATATACAAGTTAGTAATATGGATGTGTTTCAAAGGTCAGGTGTACCTAACATGGGTGCCAATTTGGATGATATTCGAGAGGGTTTTACACCAACTCCCAACATTGATACAGTTTATCCTAGTCTCATTCCTGATCGTGATGAAACAGAACCACACTTCAATCCCATTCCCAATCAAACTCCTAACCAGTATGACAAGCAATTTGCCTATGTCCAGAGGCTTGTTCCACCTCCATGAGCATCATATGCTATTAATTCAGATGAAGTTGCACCAAGATCTGTGACCATGCGTATTGAAGTGGGTGAAGTGTTTCCAAGTAAGAAACAACTACAATTGCAGTTAGGTAGTTATTGTCTTGCCAATCGATTCCAGATAAGGGTGTTCAAGTCAGATACAACACGTTATCAAGTTTGGTGTATTGTGGAGGATTGTAGTTGGAAAATGCGTGCGGCTAGGGTTCAAAATTCCGATTATTTCCGGATTAGAAAATTTTGCAATCACCACACATGCTCTACAGAAGCACGATTTCCACATCAGAGACAAGCAAGCGCACGAGTCATAGGGGAAAATATAAAAGACAAATTTCATGATCATCGTTTATACAAGCCAAAGGAAATTGTACATGACATTCAGAGGGAGTTTGGAATCTCTTGTAACTACCAGAAAGGGTATCGAGCTAGACATATTGCCTAAGAGGAGATTCAAGGAACATCGGTTGAGTCATACAGTATTTTGCCATCATACTTGTACATGTTAGAGCAAACAAATCCTGGGACTATTACAGACTTCCACATATAAGCCACTTTGTGTGATGACTTCTATTACAGACTTGTCACTATGTTTTGTGTGACTATTCAGCCACTTTGTTCAAACATATAAGCTCCGTCAAACGAAGGAATCCCATTCGCATTTCATCCATCCGTGAATTCTTCATAGAAGTCATCTGATCTTTTAAATCATTTTGCTGTGCTTGCATATCATCCAATCTTTTATGGACATTCTCAAGTGTAATCAATTCTTTCTTCTTTCCTTCGACTTCAATTTTTTTAAAATTTGTAGTTTGATGATCTCCCTCATTATCATTCTCATTAGCATCATCAACGTCATCGTCAACATCATCCTCAATATCATCCTCAATATCATCATCAATATCATCCTCACCGAGACAGCCGTCCACATCAGGTGATACATATTGAAGTTGATCCATACCCGTCCAATACGGTTTCTTTGATTCATCATCAAAGGGCCCAAGAACTTTGTATATGGTAAGCTGAAATTTTAGAAAAAATAATAATTATAACTCAAGAAAAAAAAAACTAACATATAAAATACTTCTTAATATAAGCAACAATATTAACTACTTAAGTTTTTAAACTTAAATATGTTTTTAAAAATATCTACAGATGCAGGAGTTTCCGTGCATCGCCAATTCAAAATTCTGGGGGTGACATTGTTGACCCGAACAACATATCCAACTGTGGCCCATTTTGGTATTGCTTCGATTCCCCACACCTGATAACGATAGAAAACATAGTAAGATTCATCAATAACCACACATTATGTTGCCTAAAAGGATTTTATTCAATTCATTAATTATATCACACATCACCTGAAAAGCTGTCAAAAACCCATAAACTTTGTACCTCTCCACTTTACGTTTCGCTAGAACATCAACCCCCTCCTTGAACTTATCCTTAAACTTATCATCACGGCCAACAAGACAACTAGAAAGAGAGTTAAATGTCCTTGTGTACATGAATGACCCCCACGGAAACTTATTAAAAGCATCTAAATCATCCACTAACTCCAATGCCCAATAGAGGATAGCATTCCTATCGTCCTTGCCAACCAACGTCATCTCTAAAAAAAGTATTAAAGCCAACTTCACCATATCTTCATCACTATTGTTATTATTAGGAATAAGGTTTCTAAACCAATCAACAACCATTTTAACACTGACTTTACTTTCTTGGAAGTAGGATCACCGAAGTCTACTGTTCTTTCGATTGAAAAGATTCGATGTGGATTCAGAGTATTCTCCAAAGGCTAGCCCAGTAACTAAACAAAACTCCACTGGGCTGAACCGTATCATCTCGTTGTCGACATGATACCACAAACAAGATGAATTTTCTTCCTCATTCTTGACATGACACTCCTTAAGCAAGATATGGTGACAAAATTGGCCAGACAACACCATATCACTCACATCTAAAAAATGACTGAAACACGTCTCTTTAAACATATCGAGTTGTTTTTGTGAGAGACACGATTTAATAAGTCTTATACTATCCCAATTACAATACCCAGAAACTCGAGATGGAAAACGATCACATTCCTTGATCTTAAGTGACTCAAGTAATTTCTGTTCACCCATGTGTATATACCTAAATACATTCCATAATACATTCATATATTAACTAAAGTAAAAAATAAAATTATTGAAAAATGCACTTGCAGAGATATGCAAACAAAAGGAAAAAAATCATTAAATCAAAATAAGGACCATAAAATAACATCATATGCTTATATACATCATCAATTTCAGCAGAAATTGGCAATTCAAGCTGCCAAATTTTGGTCAACTCGATGACAATTAAACATCAACACAGAAAACAACTCAAATTAGCCTTTGAACCACACAAACACAACACAAAACAGTGATATACATGGAATGTATATAGAGTTTGAGATGCAAATGTACTACTAGTGAGTTTCAATGTGTATTATATATCAGTTCTACTTTACATACCATGAACATCTAAAACAGCAGCATGAGTATCTAAAACAGCTGCAAATTTTTTACAATATTACTCATTACCAGCAGCAAGAACATCTAAAAGAGCTGCAATTTTACAGCAAGCTTCTAAACATCCTAGTTTACGCAATTGAATCAAAAACAAACAAGATATCAATATTTAAACACATAAAAGTTAAAACGCATACACTCAAAAACTAAAACAAGAATCACATTTTCATAATCTTGTCATCTCGTGACTTCCATGTGCTATATCTGTTTGGTTGCAAGGAAAGTGCATGCAAGAAAATCAAAAGGAAAAACATGAATTCAAAAAATCTCTCACTCGATCAAACAAAAGTAATTGAACACGCAAAGAGCAAACCCTAACACTTCATGATTCACTCAACCAAACAGAGCAACTCAATTGAACCTTGGTATTCATCAAATGCTTGTATTGCGAATTAAGTACGATCAATGCAAACCCTAAAATCAATTTCAACTCAAAAACATAAAATTAAATGTTAGGTTTCAAAACGCAAAATACCTTCGATGATGTATGGCAACGTTAGAACGAGACCGTTGAGATGGAATGAGAAGACTTCTGGCAACGATGTCAGCATCAACTGGAGGTTTTGCCTGCAACGATGTCGTCAAAACTCAACGACGAAGAAGTTGTTGATCGTCGTTCCTGTTGCTAGTTGGCGAAGTCAACGGTGCGCGGCTAGCGGGATGGGCAACTCGACGGTGAAGTCGTCGATGCTCACTGGAACTCGATTGCAACTCGACGATGAGCAAGATGATAGCAGAATTTGATCGGGATAGGGTGCTCTCGGGAAAGGTAGGCAGGAGGGTTTGGAATGGTTAGGGCAATCAGTGAAATTGGATATTTTTAAAAGAAGGGACAATGTCATTTCAGGGTAGTTTTGCAATTGAATTAATTTTTAGGGTAGATTTGTTATTAAACCCCTAAAATAGGGCATATTTGCTAAAAACCCTATATATTAATATAATACATGCAATTATATTTTTATTATAATATATATATATATATTATAATTATTTATTTATAATTTAAGAGTTTAGTTTTGATTAATTCATTTTTTTGATATGTTTTTTTGAATTAATTTTTGATGTGTTACTTTTGTTTAATTTAAAAATTACAATACAAAAATTATATTGGTTAATTATTTAATCAATTTGTTTATAGTTGTAATAATATTAAACAAAATACTAAAATTGATATTTCAATTTTTGATAGTTTTTGGTTAACCTACCAAACACGTTTTTTCCTTTTTCATTTTCAAAATACAGCTTTCAGTATTTACTACCAGACGCGTTTTCAGAAATTGAAAATGAAACCAAAAATACTATTTTCATTTTCATTTTCATTTTTATTTTTAAAAAATAGTAACTGAAAAACGCTTACAGGATGGGTCCTAAATTTCAAGAAATACATTGGTAAGGATTTCAAAAAAAATATATATGAAAATCCAGTTGGCATCATTTTAAAAACGTTTTTAGAGTTGAAAAAAATACCTAAAAGTGGGTTGGGTAAAGATTTTAGAAAAACATTTATGAAAATGTGGAAATCAATTTTATTTATATTTTTTTTAACAAGCAATGGCATACCAAAACTGAAAATCCGATTATTTTTCAATACTTTGGTTTCCATTCAACTCAAGGGGCCTGCAGTTTAATTAATAATTGTCTAATCAATGTCTAATCCATGTTTTCAATGATATGGTTTCCGTTGTAATTAATAACTGGGGAAAGCTAAATACACTTTCCCACCACCCAACACACTATCTATTCGCTCTGCCTCCGTATTTTGATACCAAGGGTTTAGCTACTATACCTACGTAGGTTTAGTAACACCAAGCACCAAAATATAGAAACCATTTGAGATTAAATTTGAAAACCATTTAGATTTTTTAAAATAATTTATACATTAAAATCAATCAAAAAGTGGTTTTCAATGTTTGGTTTTCAATTTTTGGTACAAACATATCCATATGGGTAGAGTAGTCGAATCCTAACATTAAACTTAAACCATAATAAATGGATTGTTTGTTAATGTGATTTACATTCAAATAAATCATCCTCTTCCCAAATTGGCTTAAACCGGAATGCATTCAAATGGTAATTGATTTGGGTATGGTTCTGATATGAATCTCACCAAGAACAGTGAGACTCAGAACCAATATATGGTAGTAAAGATCGTTTTCTAAATTCAAATTTGTAAGCAAGAACAATATAGGACCGTGACCCGTTATCTATATTGAAATAAGAACCAACGGTATCAAGAAAGTTGAAGACGTCACACTCAAGAACAAGATATAAAGGTGAGTGATAAGTTAAGGTATTCAGAACCAAAGAGAAACTCTCTCTCAATTTTAATTCAATTCAAGTCTACTGAAAATTACATAAATTCCTCCCTTATTTAATAAAAATATCTAAGACCTAAAAAGGAATAAATATTAGGCAGTTAATACCTTACAATCAGGAAAATAAATGCAAACAAATTTAGAAAATAAATAAAGACTAAAACAAGCAACTAGTTGATTTGTTCATTATTTGGACAGTTGAATTTAGGAAACAAATCAACTCTTTATTTAGGGAAAATAAATAAAATAGGAAATTTACTGAAGTAGGAAATATGCTGAAATTGGATTCTCCTCCAATCGTACGTCTCCCAAAAAGTAAACAAATATAGGAATTATGTTGAAATTAAATATGTTGAAATTTTGTATCCTCAGCTCATGTCTTCACGTAACAAGATAGATAGCCAAATTTGGGCCTATTGTGATCTGTTATGGAGAACAGAGTCTTTATAACATATGTAGAGCTCGTCTTGGGTTTTCTGAAAACATATTATAATAGACGGTCTGACCTTATATGCCATGTATAGAGGCCCACGAAGTTCAGCTCGGATTTGGTATTGATGTGGGCCGAACTTGGACTTTAGCAACTCAGAATCAACCCATCATTAAATGCTTCTTTGATCCTCTAATTGGCCTAACTAGAATATACAATGGATCCTTTGGTGATGCTTATTGGTTCTCATCATTCCCCCTCTCTTCAAAAGGATCCGTCCTCGAATCTTCACCGTAATGTTGTTGATAGCCTGTGACACTTCATCGAAGCCCCACAAAAGAGAAACAATAACATTGTTTTCTCTCTCTTTTCTTCTCATCCGCAAAATTTTCTTTTTCTTTTTCACATTTGTATTTTTTTTTACTTTTTAGGGCTTTCTTTCTTTTGTCTGTCTTTCTTTTTAACTCTCACACTCCTTTTTAACATCTCTCTCTCTTTTTAACCTCACTTGATCATCATATACTTGTCTTGGGGTTAAATGTACAAGAGTGATTGGCTTTTTATTGAGTACAAAGGAATATCTATAGGTATACCCATCATGTGTCACATGCCTATCAAACTGCCATGGCCTACCTAAAAGGATATAGCCTGCATTTATTGGTACCATGTCACAAAGGACTTCATCTTTGTATTTTCCAATTGAAAACGACACCAACACCTGTTTAGTTACCTTGATTTCCCTACTATCATTTAACCATTGTAGCTTATAAGGTTTTAGGTGTTTTAAAGTGGCCAAATTCAGTTTCTCCATAAAACTAGTGCCAGCAACATTAGTACATCAATGATCATGCTACATACATTATCATTAGCATGGCAACCGGAGTGAAAAATGTTGTCACGTTGTACCACATAATCTTCCCAAGTTTGAGCACTAAGAGCTCTTCTTGCAACCAAAAACTCTCCATCCACCGGATATTCAATGTCACTTGCATCCTTCTAAGGTGGCATGGACTCATTGTTAGATTCACCATCGGATTCAATATCACCATCATCCTTCTGATAGAAATCATTAACTTAGCAACCATACACCCCAATAGATAAAGAGTTATGATACATATGGAATGCAATTTAACACCCTCAAACTAATTAAAACAAACCCGATCGTTCAAGATTGGAGTAAGAGAAACTATTATAATCACTTTATCAATGGAATGATAATAAAAGCTAATTAGAACAACAATTTGATTTCCCCAAAATGCCACAAACAAAGATTTTGAGGTTGTTGAATGCCACAAGCTGAATAAGCTTGATAAGTTCCAAAGTTCATGCAAGAACTTAAAAACAAAACACTCATAAAGTGCTCAAATAAGTTTATATTACTCAAATCTCTGCCCTTACATAGAAAAAACAGCCTTGTTTATATAGAACAAAGGCCAAGGACAATACAACACAAATATAATTGTCCATTAAATGTGTAACCTCCCACTAAATGACGTCTAGACCATGAATAATGGTCATAAAGAATTCAGCATTTGTAACTCCTTATTCCTAATCAAAGAACACATGAACTCAACATAAAAACCCAAACTAATCATAAAATAAGCCCACAAAACCCAAACTAATTATAAAATAGGCCCACAAAACCCAACATGGCCGAATGACCTTTTATTCTTCAAGATAGGCTAGAATACTTCATTCTAACAAGGCTGGACTCTTGTCTTCGTGATTTGGACTTGTTTGAAACATGTTAACCATTTTATACTCTTCTTGCATCCTTAGAACCTTGACCAAATCTTGACTAGCTTACTCCTTCCAAATGTTTTCCATTAAACAAGTTAAGGTTTCTTTCATCCTTTTAGCTTTAGCTCTTGTCATTGGTCCTCCATGAATGGTTAAAGGATCTGGATTTTTTCCAACCTTAGCCGAATGGTGATCAACTGGTTGGTCCTCATCATTCCCCTTTTCCTCGAAAGGATTCATCATCGAATCAGCACCTTCATCACCTACATCAAACAAAGACAAATCAAAAACATTGAAAGTTACACTAACATTGCCATACTCACTTGGTAGTTCCAGCTTGTATGCATTGCCATTGATTCTTTGAAGGACTCGAAATGGTCCATCCCCTCTTGGCATGAGTTTAAACTTCTGTTGGCTAGGAAATCTTTCCTTCCTCAAGTATACCCAAACCCAATCACCAGGTTCAAATACTACTTGCTTTCGGCCCTTGTTGTGTTGTTTCTCATATTGTAGAGTTTTCTTTTCAATTTGTGTGCGCACCTTTTCATGCAAGGCTTTGATAAATTCAGCTTTTTGCTTACCATCCAAATTAGCTCTTTCCAGAGGTAAAGGTAGTAAATCCATAAGAGATAATGGATTGAACCCATACACAACTTCAAATGGTGAATGGTTTGTTGTAGCATGCACACTTCGATTATAAGCAAACTCTACATGTGGCGAACATTCCTCCCAATTCTTTAAATTCCTTTGAATTATGTTCCTCAAAAGCATTGATAAAGTTCTGTTTACCACCTCCGTTTGTCCATCTGTTTGTGGATGACAAGTGGTTGAATACAGCAACTTTGTACCCAACTTTCTCCAATGCGTTTTCCAAAAGTGGCTAAGGAACGTCACATCTCTATCACTCACAATTGTCCTTGGAATTCCATGTAACCTCACAATTTCTCTGAAGAATAGCCCCGCAACAAATGTTGCATCATCTATTTTGTGGCAAGGAATGAAATGCGTCATCTTGTTGAACTTGTCAACAACAACAAAAATAGAATCTCTCCCCCATTTTGACCTAGGTAATCCCAAGACAAAGTCCATTGATACATCAACCCAAGGCTCACTAGGTATAGGAAGAAGAGTATACAGCCCATGAGGCATTACTTTAGATTTAGCTCGTTTGCAAGTAATGCATCTCTCACATATTCTCTCAACGTCTCTTTTCATGTGTGGCTAAAAGAAATGATCACTTAACACACCCAAAGTCTTTTTAACTTCAAAATGCCTCATTAACCCTCCACTATGTGCCTCTCTCACAAGCAATTCTCTCATTGAACATCTAGGAACACATAGCTTGTTTTCTTTGAAAAGAAAACCATCATGCCTAAAGAACTTGTCAAAACCCGCTTACTCACATGCCCCATAAACATTAGCAAAATCAAAGTCAGAATTGTATAAGTCTTTAATGTACTCAAAACCCAATAATTTTGTATCAAGTTTAGAAATTAGAGCATACCTTCTAGAAAGAGCATTGGCAACCACATTCTCCTTACCTTGTTTGTTCTTGATGATGTATCGAAAGGATTCAATAAACTCCGCCCATTTTGCATGCCTACGGCTTAGCTTTCCTTGTCCTTAGAGATATTTCAAGGACTCATGATCGGTGTGTATAATGAATTACTTGTACCAAAGATAAGGTTGCCATGTCTTAAACACTCTCACCAAGGCATAAAACTCCTTATCATACGTCGGGTAGTTAAGACTTGCTCGACTTAGCTTCTCACTAAAGAATGCAATGGGTCTGCCCTCTTGCATTAAAACTCCTCCAATACCTATTCCACTTGCATCACACTCAATCTCAAAAGTTTTAGCAAAGTTAGACAAAGCAAGCAAAGGTGCTGAACTAAGTTTGTGTTTAAGCAAGTTAAAAGCATCATCTTGTTCTTTACCCCACCTAAATCCCACATTCTTTTTTATGCATTCAGTTAATGGTGCAGCAATGGTAGAAAAATCCTTAATGAATCTTCTATAAAAGCTAGCAAGACCATGAAAACTCCTTACATCACTAACACAAGTGGGTTTCGGCCACTCCCTAATTACTTTCATTTTTTCTTGATCAACATGTATTCCTTTATCATTAACAACATAACCAAGAAAAGTAAGTTCATTAGTGCAAAAAATGCATTTATTTAGATTAACATATAACTTTTCTTTTCTAAGCACATCAAAAACAGCCTTTAAATGTGTTACATGCTCTTCTAAATTTTTGTTATACACAAGTATATCATCAAAATAAACTACTACAAACTTTCCAATGTAAGCACGTAAAACATGGTTCATCAAT
Source organism: Dipteronia dyeriana (assembly GCA_032871835.1). Taxonomy (NCBI): domain Eukaryota; kingdom Viridiplantae; phylum Streptophyta; class Magnoliopsida; order Sapindales; family Sapindaceae; genus Dipteronia; species Dipteronia dyeriana. Next base: position 16,397,023 of record CM065297.1, read on the forward strand.
CTCATAAAATTACTAGGTGCGTTAGTTACGCCAAAAGGCATTACTAACCATTCATATAGACCATGTTTAGTTTTGAAAGCGGTTTTCCATTCATCACCCTCATGCATTGTTATTTGATGATATCCAGATTTCAAATCAATCTTTAAAAACACACAAGAACCATACAATTCATCCAACATATCATCTAACCTAGGGATAGGATGTCTATACTTTACCGTGATTTTGTTGATGGCAGTCAATACATATTCTCCAAGAACCATCATTTTTAGGCACCAACAAAACAAGAACCGCACATGGGCTTAAGCTTTCACGTACATTTCCCTTTTCCATAAACTCACTTACTTGCTTTTTGATTTCCTTGGTCTCTTCAGGATTGCATCTATATGCTGGTCTATTTGGTATGCTTGCACCTGGAATAAAATAAATTTGATGTTCAATTCCTCTAATTGGTGGCAAACCATTAGGAACATCTTCGGGAAAGAGATCCTCATTTTTCTGTAAAAGATCAACAATAACACTAGGCAAACTCTTGTTAATTTCGTTAGAAACAATTAAAACATCCTTGTACATAAGTACAAGTAAGGGCTGCCACATGGTTAATGCTTTCTTCACATCACACATTTTTGCATAAACACTCATTTTTCTTTCACTCAAGCCTTCCTTGTTTTCTCTCCCCTTGTGTTTCCCATTGCTCTCATTTTTACCACTCAACTCACTTTTTTTTCTCTCTTTCTTGCTCCCTTCCCAAAGTTTCAGCTAATGAAGATTCAAGCTCTTCATATTGTTGTTTTACGCGCATTTGGGCTTCAAAAATTGTCTTTGGAGGCAAAGGTCCAAGTTGGTATTTCTGTCCCTCCATGATCAAATAATAACGGTTCTTAAACCCATCATGCATTACCCTTCGATCATATTGCCATGGGCTCTCCAATAACATGTGACCAGCATACATAGGTACCACATCACACTAAACATCATCCTTATATCTACCAATTGAAAAAGAAATTAACACTTGCCGATTTACCTTCACAACACCATTATCATTCAACCAGTGTAACTTGTATGGTTTTGGATGTTTAATAGTACGTAATTTCAGTTTCTCCACAAGCAAGATACTTGCCACATTTGTACAACTTCCACTATCAGCAATCACATTACACAGCTTGTTAGCAATCAAACAATGAGTATGAAACAAATTTTCACGTTGCTCACCATGTTCATTATTTTTACTTTGCAAACTAAGTGTGCGTTGTACAACCAAATTTTCTCCACTAGCATACTCTACATCACTAGCATCTTCTAAATGTGGCATGTCATCTTCATCCTTTCTCTCTCTTTCTGATTCAAATGTCCCATCCCTCATGATCATTACCCTTTTATTAGGACATTCACGTGCCACATGACCATGTCCAAGGCAGTTAAAACACTTAATGCCACTAGTTTGATTATGTTGATTCTCACCTCTACCCTTGGTGTCTGTTTCATTTTTGCTTTTAGTTTCATCAATTTTAGGCTTAACAATGGGTTTATCATCCTTTTTACTCCAATTCGGTTTCCAAGAAGAAGAAGAACTTGAATAAGGTTTTGAATCATACCTGGTGCCTTTTCTTTTGAGTTGTCTTTCAATCTTCATGGCCACACCCACCATGTCCTCAATCTCCACATAATGTTGCAACTCCACAAGATCAGCAATGTTCTTGTTTAACCCACTCAAAAACCGAGCCATGGTGGCCTCTCGGTCCTCCTCCACATTAGCCCTTATCATAGCTATCTCTATTTTCTTGTGATATTCTTCTACACTCATGGAACCTTGTGTCAAAGTTTGCAACCGTTGATGCAAATCCCTATAACAATGGCTAAAGAAAAATTTCCTCCTCATGATTTGTTTCATCTCCAGCCAAGTCTCTACATGTCTTTCACCATTTCTACTCCTGTCTTTACACAATTGATCCCACCAAACAATAGCATAATCACAAAATTCAACAGTAGTTAGTATTGCCCTTTTCTTTTCGGAGTAGTTATGACATTCAAAGATCAGCTCCACTTTTCATTCCCATCCCAAATAGGCATCTGGATTGTTCTTCCCTTGAAAAAGAGGAATTTTCATTTTGATGTTGCCTATGTTTCTACCCACACATCAAAACTTCCTTTCCTAGCTTGTCTTCTAGGATTAACATCTAGACCAATGATGGTAGCTTGGCCGTCATATGTATCTTCTCCACCATCATATACATCATTGACAATGGCTGGTTGTCTTCCACGTCGTGGTTCTCTTTGCAATCTAGTAATTGCTTCATCATGTCTTTCTAGACGATCTCCTACATCTCCCATCACTTTGAACATACGTTCAAATTGTTGTTGCATTGCTTGAATCACTTGATCATTTGAGGAAGAACTCACTTCTTTATCTTTGTTAGACATGTTTAAAACTTGAAAAAAAAAAGTTAGAACAGCCTCACAATCACTCCCTCGCGTGTTTCTCTCAAAGAATTGATTTACACCACTCGTGTTTCACACAATTATTTGGCTTTTCTCGATGCTGATCTCACCACTCTTGCATTTTACCTCTCTTGTTTTGTTCTTTGGGTTCTTAGATTAACTAAGGTCCTTTTAAACAAACAATTCATATTATGGCAAATTCAACGGAGTGAAATTGGGTAGGTCTAAAAAAACAAACAAAAGGTAGGCCACTTAAAGTAAGTAAAGATTAGAACTGAAATATCAATTTCTATCCCAACAAGAATTCTGTTTGTTTTGGTTAAGAAAACAATATTTAAATATTTCCCAAACCGAAACAAGAATGATATGAACAAAGAAAGATTTTTGGAATTTTACAAGAATTCCTTGAATCTGCAATACTTTTTTTTGTTTTTTTTTTGTTTTTTTATTTTTTTTTTCTTTGTGCGGAAAAAAAAAGAATGATAATAACCTCAAGAAGCACAACAATTAAGATGAATTATAGATACGGTGCTATAAGATGAAGAAGAAAAGAAAGTGAGAAAAAATAAACTAAAAGAACGATAAATAAATGGATATGCAAACCTCAAACTTGAGCCAAGCTCTGATACCAAAATGATGGAAATCATTAACTTAGCAACCATATACTCCAATAGCTAAAGAGTTATGATACATATGGAATGCAATTTAACACCCTCAAACTAATTGAAACAAACCCGATCATTCAAGATTGATGTAAGAGAAACTATTCTTATCAAAGCTAATTAGAACAACACTTTGATTTCCCCAAAACGCTACAAACTATGAAGTTTGATAAGTTTAAAGGCAAAACAAAGATTTTGAGGTTGTTGAACGCCACAAGCTGAATAAGATTTATAAGTTTCAAAGTTCATGCAAGAACTTAAAAACAAAACACTCACAAAGTGCTCAAATAAGTTTATATTACTCAAATCTTTGTCCTTACATAGAAAAAGCAGCCTTGTTTATATAGAACAAAGGCTAAGGACAATACAACACAAATATAACTGCCCATTAAATGTGTAACCTCCCACTAAATGACATCTAGACCATGAATAATGGTTATAAAGTATTCAGCCTTTGTAACTCCTTATTCCTAATCAAAGAACACATAAACTCACACTTAAACAAAATAAAACCTAACATAAAATCTCAAACTAATCATAAAATAAGCCCACAAAACCCAACACAATTAAAACCCAAACTAATCATAAAATAAACCCACAAAACCCAACATAATTAAACCCAAACTAATTATAAAATAGGTCCACGAAACCCAACATGGCCGAATGACCTTTTATTCTTCAAGATAGGCTAGAATACTTCATTCTAACAAGGCTGGACTCTTGTCTTCGTGATTTGGACTTGTTTGAAACATGTTAACCATTTTATACTCTTCTTGCATCCTTAGAACCTTGACCAAATCTTGACTAGCTTGTTCCTTCCAAATGCTTTCTATTAAACAAGTTAAGGCTTCTTTCATCCTTTTAGCTTTAGCTCTTGTCATTGGTCTTCCATGAATGGTTAAAGGATCTGGATCTTTTCCAACCTTAGCCGAATGGTGATCAACTGGCTAGTCCTCATCACCTTCAAAACCTTTACTCTCTTGTTTGGTCATTGAGATGCAATATGACATGCTCCTAAACATTTAAAGCATTTAATGTCACGGTTTCTAGTAGGTTGAGAATCAGATTTACTTTGATTTAATGTGCCTCCGGCCTTTTGATCTTTGGAAGATTTGGCCTTGCCCTTGAAACTAGGTTGGTCATCCCTCTTGATCCAATTCAGTTTCCATGATGATGAACAACCCAAAATTTTCCCAACCCATGTGGAACTCTTCCTCTTCAACTGTTGTTCCACCTTAATGGCCATGTGTACCATGTCAGTCAATTCTACATAATGTCGTAACTCCATTACATTTGCAATGTCTCGGTGTAGTCCATTTAAGAACCTAGCCATAGTAGCCTATCGGTCCTCTTCTACATCAGCTCGAATCATGGCTATCTTCATCTCCTTGTAGTAGTCTTTAAGACACTTAGACCCATGAGTAAGAGTTTGCAATTTTTGAAACAAACCCCTATAATAGTGACTTGGAATGAAACGCTTCCTCATGATAACTTTCATCTCCTCTTAAGTCTCAATAGGTCTTTCTCCATTATGTCTCCTACTCACAATCAGTTGATCCCACCAAACGATAGCATAATCAGTGAATTCTATGGCAACCAACTTCACCTTCTTCAATTCAGAATAGTCATGGCAGTCAAACACCAATTCTATTCTTTTCTCCCACTCCAAATAAGCTTCAAGATCAGTTTTACTTTGGAAAGTTAAGATCTTCACCTTTATACTACCTAATTTATTATCAACCCTCTCTTCATACCTATCTCCTCTATTCTCATACCTATCTTCTCTATTCCCATACCTAACTCCTCTACCCCTCATTCCACGCCTAAATCTGCCCAAACTTACATTAGACATGTGATCATCCTCCTCTAGGTCAATCCCATAATCATCTTCATAGTCATTCCTAGATGGGTTCCTTTCTCTTTGTTCCATATTAGGAGCCCTGAATGGTTGTTCCATTTGCAAACTAGACTCCACCTTGTCTATCCTATCATTCACTTTGCCAAACTGAATTTCCATCTGTGCCATGTGTTGTCGCATGGCTTTATACAAAAAGTCAAGATCTACCATTTCTGGTGCCTTGTTGGGCTCACATTTACTAATATTGTGTGACATATTTAAAACCTGTAAAATAAACAAGAATTAGTAAGCCTCACAAACACTCCCTCACTTGTTTACTCTCAAAGATGGTAGAACTCACATTTATGTTTCACTCAATTCTTTTGGCTTTCACCCTCTGATGAGCTCACACTCTCTTGCCTTTTTTCCACTCTTTGTTCACTCTTTCAGTTCTTTTTTTTTTTACTTAAACGGACACTCACAAGAAGTTCAAGAACTAAGATGTAACAAAGACAATAGGACATTCTACTACCGGTTTTTTTTTTAATATCAACGAACGAAATCAAGAAAAATGAGTAAAATAGTTGATATAAGTACAACTGCACGAACTTTCGAAGAAAAATTTTTTGTACTCTTTTTTTTTTGTTTTTTTACGGACCTTGATCAAATGGACTCAAGCAAGGCTTTGATTTTTTTTAATCAAACGAAATCAGAGAAGAAGAAGAAGGATAGATTAAACCTGAGTTTAGAAACCAAAGCTCTGATATGAACATCACTAAGAACAGTGAGACTCGGAACCAATATATGGTAGTAAGGATCGTTTTCTAAATTCAAGTTTGTAAGCAAGAACAATATAGGACCGTGGTCCGTTATCTAGATTGCGATAAGAACCAACAGTATCAAGAAATTTGAAGACGTCAAACTCAAGAACAAGATAGAAAGGTGAGTGATAAGTCAATTTTATCTCTTTGGTATTCAGAACCAAAGAGATAAACTCTCTCTCAATTTTAATTCAATTGAAGTCTATCGAAAATTACATCAATTCCTCCGTACTTAATAAAAATATCTAAGACCTAAAAGGGAATAAATATTAGGCAATTAATGTCTTACAATCAGGAAAATAAATGCAAATAAATTTAGGAAATAAATAAAGACTAAAACTATCAACTAGTTGATTTGTTCCTTATTTGGAAATTTGAATTTGGAAAACAAATCAACTCTTTATTTGGGAAAAATAAATAAAATAGGGAATATTCTAAAGTAGGAAATATGTTGAAATTGGATTCTCCATCAACCATACATCGCCCAAAAAGTAAACAAATTTAGGAAATATGTTGAAATTCGGTCTCCTCAGGTCAAGTCTTCGCGCAACAAGATAGATAACCAAATTTGGACTTGTTGTGATCTGTTATGGAGGACGAAGTCTTCATAACATCTATAGGACTCGTCTTGGGCTTTTTGGAAACATATTAAATAGACGATCCAATCTTATATGCCCTCTATAAAGGCCTACAAAGTTCAGCCATGATTTGGTCTTCATGTAGGCCGAACTTAGACTTTAGCAACTAAGAATCAGCCCATCATTAAATGCTTATTTGATCCTCTTGTCCCCTTGTAATTGGTCCAACTGGAATATGCAATGGATCCTTTGGTGATGCTTCTTGGTTCTCATTAGGTTCCTTTAACCGTGGAGTCAAATGCCTCGAGTATGGTCAAGTATTGTAATGGCTCTGATTTTTCGATGGGACATGTCGACAATCTCATTTATGACATTTAATCTTGTTGTTTTAATCCTATCCATGAAAATTTAGCCCTAGAAGAATGTAGAACAAAAATAGGAGAAGATATAGGTTTAAAAAGCAATAAAGATGGATAAGATCAAGTGTCGGTAGAAACAAATAAGCGTCGACAGTCATTTTCTCTTTGGTAATATATTACTATTTCCTTTTTCATTTTTGTAAAATTTCGACTCTATGTGTCGGACATTATTTCTGGCTTTGCTTTTTAAGTTTTGTATATATATAGAGCCTGTTCTCACTTGTAAGACACACAACCACTATCCACTACACACTCAGTCCCTTGTAAACAAAATCCTCCAACTTTTTCTGTATTTTCATGTACTGTATTAGCAATAAATAAAAGCCGCGATTATTTTCAGTATTCAAGTAAGCTCTCTTGATTCTTCTGTTTAATTTTTAGTTTATTTGTTAAAAGAGTCTTTTTAGGTTAACGAAAACATAGAAAAAGTATTAAATTTGGGAATATTGATGTTAGGTTTAGTCCTAGGCATTGTAATATAGTAGAACGTAATGTTGCTCATTTTGCTCTTTCCTTTGTTAACTCAGTTCTTTGGTTTGATTTTTTTTTCCTGATTGGTTGTCACTGTTGTCCAAATCTAATATATCTGTTGTAAAATTTATTGTTGTCGAATAAAACTCATTTTTCTAAACAAAAAAAAAAGATATTATAATTTTAGTTCTTATATTTTTAATTATCTATTTTTTATCCATCTATTTATTTTCACTGGATTAATCCTTATATTTTTAAAAAATATTTAATTTGATCCAGACGATAGTAAGAGTGAACAGAAGAAGGGTTATTTTTGTTTTTAAATAAAAAGATGTCATGTGTCAACATAACAAAATGAAAAAAAAACGTAAATATATATTAGAGATTAACATCAATATATTTATTCTTGGGAAGAGATCTCCCAGATCTCCATCTTCTCTCTCCTCTTCGATCATCAAATATTAATTAAAGGGAAAAAAAAAGCAAAGAAACGAAATAAAGATTTTTTCTTAGATTTAAAATGGATTTGGTGGAGATCCAAATCTACAAAAAAAAAAATTAAAAATATATCCTGAAAATCAACACTACAATTAACAGTCTTCTTCAACAAAATCCCCAGAAATCCTCCCTTAAACCTGCAAAAACAGAACCATAACAATTAAATCACACCAAAAAATCAACTCTACAATTAACAAAGTCTCCTTCTTTAACAAAATCCCTAGAAATCAGTTCTTTAACCCGGTCTTCTTCTTCTTCAACAAAATCCCCAGAAATCCTCCATTAAACTTGTAAAAACAGGACCATAACAACTAAATCACACCAGAAAATCAACTCTACAATTAACACGCCACCATAAATCCACCAAATCAAGTAATAGAAAACTTAGGCATGGCAATCTCCTCCAACCACCACCACCACCACACAACAAGAGAGAAAGAAGAGAGTCGATCTCCTCTCACAGGAGGAGATCGGTGGGAAGATCCATTACCTGTTTGTGAGTATTGTGTGGTGGTGACATTCTTGGTTCTTGATGTGTGGATTTGCTTCTTATGGTGTTTGTGTTTGTGTTTATGGGTATTGCTATGTGGATTTGCTACTTATGATCCTCTTGAATGTGATCCTACACCAAATCAAAAGAAAAAGTACAAAATATAAAAATGACAATGTACTTGTCCTTATTGCATGTTAATTGGATATTCTCTTTAATAATTTCCTTGATTTCTCCTTAGAATAGATCAACAAGAGAGTTAGAACAAAATAAGAGTTCACATTTTTTTTCGTTTAAAGAAAAGAGTTGATTTCTTGAAGAAATCTTATTCTTCATAAACAAGAACCCATTTGCAGTTCTAACCTAATTTTTAATAGACTAAAAACCACGTACAAAAAAGTAAAAAACTGGTCTTTGTGTGAGAGAGAGAGTTTTTAGTCTTACACTGGAGCCAAGAAGAGAAACATAGCAGTGGCATTTCCTATGACAAACAAACACAAAAAAAAAAAAAAAAAACTTAGCGAATAATGAATCAAAATGAGCAAAAAAAAAAACAAGTTTGGGCTTGGGTTTTGGGGTATTGTGTTTGTGTTCTTGTTTCTTGATATGTTTGTTTACTAGTGTTGGGATGCGTGTTTGCCGATGTTGGTATGCGTGTGTATGTACGTAGGAACCACGTTCACCCGTTACGCAGCGGAAGTAAGGTTTTAAATTTTTTAATACATATCATAATCTGTATCTAGGACTAGTGAACTTGAGATCATAATTATTTTCGGAACTAATACATATAATATGTAAACACAGGAAATTGTAATCAATATAATCAGAAAAAAAAAATCTTATCAACGTTTGGTAGGGGTGGGCGTTGATTGGACCGGTTCGGTTTTTCATAGAACCGATAAAATCCGGTTTTTAAAAAAGTGAACCGATCCAATCAAATTGACATTTGTCAACCGATAAAAAACCAACCGAATTGGACTGGTTCGGTTCGGTTTTTTTGGTTTTGGGCCTGTTGAGCCAAAATTCTAAATTTCATTTATTATATATTTAGTTCATTTTGTTGAACTTATTGGGCCAAATTTATTTACATCACAATAAAAACATATTAAAAAACTACAAAATCCAATACAAAACAATAAACACATTTCAAAATACATGTCAGTCAATTTTTTTGTTGATAGCTAATACAATAGTCAATACCAAACAAAGTCAAATTACATTTTAAAATCCAATAAAATATACCTAATAATTGAAGAGTGAAGAGTGAAAGTTAAAATTAGTTTTATTTTTTAAAAAAAAAAATATTGTCCGGGTACCGCTTCTGTTATCCGGTTTTTGGAACTAAACCGCACAAAAACCGATCCAACCAGTTTTTGTTTTAAATTAGAACTGAACCGAACCGATCACCCAATCAAAACCGGTAAAAAACCAATTGGACCGGTTTGATCCACTGGTTCGGTTCATTGGTTTTTTACCCACCCCTAACGTTTGGAGGCTTCTTCACTTTACGATATGCTCCTGTCTGAACCACTCAATCTTCATCACTATCTCCCGGGACTAGTAACTGCGTATGGACGCATCACGGTCTCAAGAACTTGAATAGAGGATGTAGAGAAAAGACTTGAAGAAACTCTTTCTTCAATTTCAGTGCTCACGCTTGCACACTTTTCTCTTTTGATACCACCAATTCACTTTTCTATCTCACAGCCGTTCCAAAACGTGAACCTTTGATATCAGGTGTTGCTCTTTTTTATTATTATTATTATTATAAACCAAAACCAAACATACCAATTTGCATCAAATGCAAATTTAATATCTGATGGATGCATTTTTTGTCTTTAAAAAAATATTATAAAACATATATATCATATGTATATAATTATATTTTGATAAAACTAATCAATTCCAATCTTTTAAGATATCTCATAACTTTAAAGATATTAATCAATTTGTTTTGAATTCAAACTCTTTAAATTCAAAATTAAATATCTAATTTAATAAAAATAAAATAATCAGATTATCTTATCTTTAAAAATTAAATATTAATCAACACCCTCCAACTAATGATTAATTACACAATTAAATAATCTAATTATTTAATTAACACAATCATTATCATTCATTAATTAAATAATCTCATTATTCAATTAATTCCCGAATAAATACGTGTCACTTTCGTAACACAATTAATTGGACAATCCAATTAATTTACCATGACCCTTGTTACCTAAATCAATCGGGCTAGCAAGATGACCTAATGGACCCACAGTATTTTGAGCTCCAATAATACTCGGAATAATTAATTAAACTCTTTAATTAATATTCCTTAATTATTAACTCCGGTGTTATTCCACTAAAAACCTGAAGCTGTACTCTCTTAACTGCAAACGTTTTTACACATACCAATACAACTCGGTGTCCATTGATATAGCTATTATACATAGTGTGATCCTCCACAGTAGTTCATATTAGAGATGGGTCATAATGTCTGCTATACCCCTCTAATTACATATATCATTTAAGTACCGTTGATTCTCTAATGAACAATATATCCTATTTCCTCACGGAATTAGGAAAGTGCTCATATTGTCCAAGCCTCAAATCAACCCTTAAGGGAACTACCATCTATTTCTCATAAGAATGAGTGGATTCCGTTATTATGTATAAATTTTCCCTGTCACAAGCCAAACTGCAATCCTAACATACAGAGTATATTGATCAGAAAATGCATCCAACCTCACCCACAGTATATCAAAGACCACGATCTAAACTGAAAGAGTCGATAAGATACTCAGGATTAAGATCACCCACATATAGCCATCATTAGTTGATATATATGAATATCATCGGTAAACGGATCTTGGTGAGAGATTCATATAGATCATGGCTCGGTCCTATATGATCTCATCATACAATATGTCTCCATTCCCATATCTCATATGAATGATTCAGGATATAATCACCGTACATCACGGAATAGACTGCAGCTATAAATTAACCACAAATAAAGTACCCAGCTTTATTTGCTATCTATGGACTCTTTAGATTACATGTCTCTTACTGTATCCATCTGTATATAACATTCATATACATAGTTCGAGATTACATCTGGCAATCTTGGATGTTAAATATATATGCACAAGTTATAAAATAAACAACACAACAAGAATGAATTGAACTTCTCTTTTTATTTATTTCATAAATCCATTTACAAATTACATGTTTATGGCATAAACCCCAACAATGTATGCCTGGTGATGGCGATGAATTGGTGATTGGTGTTGGTAAGCTGATGATTGTAAATGTGAGAAAACTGTGAGGAGAGAGAAAGTGGTAAGGTTTTTAAATTTATTTATTATTGATGGAGCTAAAGTTTTGTTAAATTAAATTAAATTAATTTTTAATTCAATTTAATTAATTTATTTTAATTTATTTTGTTGACGTCGATTTCTAGATTGTATCAGAAAAGCCAACAAGGATTGGATTTCGGCTATTAATTCAAAGAGAAAGAGATTCAGAGAGAGTAACGAAGACAAAAGTTTTACGTGGTAAAACTCCGATGACCGGAGAAACGTCAACGGGTGGTTGAAGGATCAACCAAGCCAAAATCCACTATGAAAATATAATGTTTACAAGCTCTCGATCTCTCTTTCTTCTCTCTGTATTTTTATGTTGCTTGTTGTGTATGCTATATTGCCTATATCTTTTGGAGCCAGATTATGGGTCTATTTATATGCTTATAGAACCCTAATCTGCTTTGTACAAGTAATACAAGATCTTTTTATTTAATTGTGATTCGGTTACTTGTTTGAGGTTGATTTGTCTTCTTTCCTGTTTCGGAGTCTCTTATGGAAATCGAGTGGGATTCTAGTAGTGTAGTTCAATTTGGACTTGTTTCCTTATAAGAATGTAGTCTTCGTAAAGAAATCAAGTTATTTCCTGATTGGGGACTTTTCTAACTTAATGTTCCATTTTATTTGGGATTCCTTCCTGATGGATTACTTCGCGTATTTAATGACTTAATCCATGTGAAATAAGCACCAAGTTCTTACTCGAGTCGTATTTATTCTCGAGTAAGAGTAATACCTGATGGTCCCGAGTAACGTCGTTGAAGCCCGAGTGGAAGCGTTGTTTAATCAGTCCCGAGTGTTGTTAACTGATCCCGAGTATGTTTCATTCTATATATGCTTACTCGGGCTTTTCTTCTCTTTAATGATGCCTCGTAGGATATTTCCTGAGTGCCCATTTGGGCGTCCACCTAGCTATTTTTTTCTTCCTGTTAATGACGTGTATGCTTGGTAAAATTCACATACGACATATTTATATTTAAAATTTTTGTGACATATTTCAAAAAACAAAATGGTGACACATATCTTATTATGATTAGATTACAAGTTAGGTTAAATTGTAAAAATTGACAAAGCTAGATGGTCCAATGGTCATTTGATTTAAGTTAAGGGTAAAATGGTCAATCTACTTTTTTGTTAGGGTTGACCGTTAAAAATCTGGTCAGAGAGACCAAATTGAGTGATTTTTTAAAATATAAGGATCGATCCAACGAAAAATGAATAAGTGAGTAAAAAAACATATAATTTTAAAAAATAGTAAAAAACATATAATTTTAAAAATATAAGGACTTAAACGATAATATCTCAAAAAAAAGGATAATACATTTATATATAAATAAAAATAAGAGTGATACATTGTAATTTTATCTCTAGTTAGATAAGGTTCAAATCCTTAAATTATGTTAAAACGAATTTTTTTTTTTTTTTTGGCATTTAGCATCTAACCCTGTTAAATGTAAACACATACAGTAGTGCATATCACTTTCATGTCTTGGCTATGGTACACATGAGAACATGTGTTGTACCGTACGAATTGTAAAAAAAGAAATGAATAATATATTAAATACAAAGTGGGTAGATGACACCCCATAAAAGCAACCGGTTGAAACCGGTTGCTGTAGGTTATATATATTATATACATATAAAATAATAATATCTATATATTATATTACATTTTAATTGATAAAAAATCAATTGTTTAGGAATTTTAAAAAAAAAATTTAAAAAAAGAAAAACATTTGATTAATTATCTAAAAAAGTGAATAAATTTTTTTATTTAAATTTCAAGAACGAGTTGAACGTAGGTCGAACAAGTTGAACGTTACAGTCATTTAGTGAACAAGTAAACGTAAATTATCCAGAACAAGTTCAACGTAGGTTGAACAAGTTTAACGTCATGAAAACGTAAAACATGTTCAGTTAACAAGTCAACGTTAATTTCATTAACAAGCTAAACGTAGGTTGAACGAGTTTAACGTTCATCTAATAATGTTAAACTCGTTCATTGAACAAATCAATGTAAATCTGTATGAACAAGTTCAACATAGATTGAACGAGTTTAACGTTCATCTCAACGTAAAACTTGTTCGGTGAACAAGTTAACGTAAACATAGAACATTAAACTTGTTTGGTGAACAAGTTAATGTATGGTGAACAAGTTAACGTAAACCTTCACGAACAAGTTAACGTAAACCTTCACGAACAAGTTAACGTAAACCTTCACGAACAAGTTCAACGTAGGTTGATCGAGTTTAACGTTCATCTCAACGTAAAACTTGTTCGGTGAACAAGTTAACGTGAACCTTCCCCGAACAATTTCAACGTAGGTTGAACGAGTATAACGTTCATCTCAACGTAAAATTTGTTCAATGAACAAGTTAACGTAAACCTTCAAGAACAATTTCAACGTAGGTTGAACGAGTTTAACGTTTATCTCAACGTTAAACTTGTTTGGTGAACTAGTAACATAGGTTGAATGAGTTTTACGCTAATCTCAAGGTAAAACTTGTTCGGTGAACAAGTTAACGTAAATCTTCACGAACAAGTTCAACGTAAGTTGAACGAGTTTAACGTTCTTTTCAATGTTAAATTTGTTCAATGAACAAGTTAAGGTAAACCTTCAAGAACAAGTTCAACGTAGGTTGAACGAGTTTAACATTTATCTCAATGTAAAACTTGTTCGGTGAACAAGTTAATGTACACCTTCACGAACAAGTTCAACATAGGTTGAATGAGTTTTACGCTCATCTCAACGTAAAACTTGTTCGGTGAACAAGTTAACATAAACCTTCACGAACAATTTCAACATAAGTTTAACGAGTTTAACGTTCTTATCAACGTTAAATTTGTTCAATGAACAAGTTAACGTAAACCTTCACTAACAAGTTCAACGTGGTTTAAACGAGTTTAACGTCATCTCAACGTAAAACTTGTTCGGTGGACAAGTTAACGTGAACCTTCCCGAACAATTTCAACGTAGGTTGAACGAGTATAACGTTCATCTCAACGTTAAACTTGTTCAATGAACAAGTTAATGTAAACCTTCAAAAACAAGTTCAACGTAGGTTGAACGAGTATAACGTTCATCTCAACGTTAAACTTGTTCAATGAACAAGTTAATGTAAACCTTCAAGAACAAGTTCAACGTAGGTTGAACAAGTTTAACGTTTATCTCAACGTTAAACTTGTTCGGTGAACAAATTAACGTAAACCTTCACGAACAAGTTCAACGTAGGTTGAACAAGTTTAACGTTCTTCTCAACGTTAGAGTTGTTCAATGAACAAGTTAACGTAAACCTTCACGAACAAGTTCAACGTAGGTTATACAAGTTTAACGTTCATCTCAACGTTAAACTTGTTCGGTGAATGCACAATTCACAAAAAAATTGTTTGTTCTATCAATTTAAAAAATACACAAACAAACGGTCCAATTGTCCTACGAGTGCCGTGGCGGGCCGGCTCACCGGACCTGACCCCTGAGGACCGGCACACTGCCAGTCTCGTTTCGAGTTTTGGCCTTGCCTGCCTCCTCCACGGATCGTGTTTAGCACTACCCGTTTTCCTTCACGGACCGGCCTGTCTCGGTAATATTTAATGCACTATATAGTAGTATACAATTCATACTAGTCAAGTCATGATTGTCCCATATAAGATATCATGTACAAAAATATTAATATCCAACAATCGTACACTCTTCAAGTTCCAATTAATCAAACACAAGTAACCACACATGAAGTCGCCTTGAGGTCGTTATTGCCTCGGATTTGAACTCTCAAACCAGAGACGAAAGCGACCTCAAGGAGACCACAAGAAGTTGCCTTGAGGTCGCTATTTCCTTGGATTTGTAGTCCCAAACCAGAGACGAAAATGACCTCTAGGTAACCACGCAAGAAGTCGCATTGAGGTCGCTATTGTCTCGGATTTATAGTCTCAAACCAGAGATGAAAGCGATCTCAAGGCGACTACTTAAGCATACAAGTAAGCAATCTCCAGATCGCTTTTTCCCTAACTTGTAAGTGAAATGGCACCGTTTATATGAAAAGTGAAAAGTCGCACTTGTGCGAAAATAGTGATGCAAGCCCTAGGTCGTGGATGTTGGGGTTTATGCCTTAAGCATGTAATTTGTAAATGGATTTACGAAGCAAATAAAAAGAAATGTTCAATTCATTCTCGTTATGTTATTTATTTTATAAACTTGTGCATATATTAACATCCTGGATTGCCGGATGTAATCTCGAACTATGTATATAAGTGTCATGTATAGATGGATACAGTAAGAGACGTGCAATCTAAAGAGTCCATAAATAGAAAATAAAGTTGGGTACTTTATTTGTGGTTAATCTATAGTTGCGGTCCATTCTGTAATGTACAGTTATTTTATCCTGAATCATTCATATGAGATATGGGAATGGAGGCACCTTGTAAGATGTGATCATATAGGACTGAGCCATGATCTATATGAATCTCACACCAATATCCGTTTACCAATGGAATTCATATATATCAACTAATGATGGCTATATGTGGGTGATCTTAATCATGAGTGTCTTATCAACTCCTTTAGGTTAGATCGCGGTCTTTGATATACCATGGGCGAGATCAGATGCATTTTCTGATCAATATACTCCATATGTTGAGATTACGGTTTGGCTTGTGGCTAGAAAGGTTTGTACACAATAGTGGAATCCACTCTTTCTTATGAGAAGAAGATGGTAGTTCCCTTAAGGGTTGATTCGGGGTTTGAACAATATGAGCGCTCTCTTAATTCCATGAGGAAATATGATTTATTGTCCATTAGAGAATCAATGGTACTTAAAGGATATATATAATTAGAGGGGTATAACGGATATTATGACCCAGCTCTAATTATGAACTACTGTGGATGATCACACCATATGTAATAGCTATATCGATGGACACCGAGTTGTATCGATCTGTGTACAAGCGTCTGCTGTTGAGAGAGTGCAGCTTCGGGTTTTTAGTGGAATAACACCGGAGTTAATAATTAAGGAATATTAATTAAAGAGTTTAATTAATGATTCTGGGGATTATTGGAGCTCAAAATACTGTGGGTCCATTAGGTCCCCTTGCTAGCGCGGTCGATTTAAGTAATAAGGGTCATGGTAAAATTAATTGGATTGTTACGAAAGTGACACATATTTATTCGGGAATTAATTGAATATTGAGATTATTTAATTAATGGATAATGGTGATTAGATAACTTGAATAATGAGATTATTTAATTAAGTTATTAATCACTAAATGGAACGTGTATGTTGATATTTATTTTTAAATAAAATAAGATAATGTGATTATTTTATTTTGTTAAATTAAATATTTTGTTTTTGAATTTAAATGGTTTGAACTCAAAATTAAAATCAAATAAAAGATGTGGGATATTTTTTATTTAAAAATTTTTTAAAATCAAATTAGATTTGATCAAGTTTTTTAAAAAAAGTTATATATATATATATATATATATATATATATATATATGTGTGTGTGTGTGTGTTATATATATATATATTGAGAATGTGATCAGGTTTTTAAGTTTTTGAAAACCGAACCATAAAGATATATTGTGAGAATAAAAAAAAAAAAAGTGAAGTGAAAAAGTGTGTTGACAAAATAGAAAAAGATATGTGCAGTGTAGGCATTTTGATGCAACTCTGCGTGAAAAATCAATGCATTTGGTTCTAACACAAAAAGACAAGTGTGTATGCGTGAGTTATTGTGTGTAAGTGTATGTATGAAATAACACCCAAAAATAGGAGAAAATATTTTTTTATGTACAAGTGTTGTGCACTGATATCAAAGAAAGAGTTTCTTGTTCTTTTCTCTTCAACATCCTCTATTCAAGTTCTTGAGACCGTGACGCGCTCACACGCAGTTACCAGTCCCGGGATATAGTGAGGAAGATCAGTGGTACAGACCAGGAGCATATAGAAAAGTGAAGGAGCCTCCAAACATTGATATGGTTCTATTTTAATCTTCCTTTTTATTATTGATTACAATTTCTTGTATTTATATATATATTTTATTAGTATAATAATTAGTATAATAATTAGTATATGTATTTGTTCCGAAAATAAATACGATCCCAAGTTTATTGGTCCAAGATACAGATTACGATCTGTATAAAAAAAAATTAAAACTCATTTCTGTTGCGTGACTGGTGAACGGGGTTCCAACAATTGGTATCAGAGGCAATTTTATTTTCGGAACAAGAAATTGTTTTCGATACTCCTGTATATATGATTGTGTATGCACGATTTAAATTGAATGTATGATTTTTTTGCATGTATATTAAATTTTTTAATTTATAAAAACATGATTGATCGTTAATTATATGGTACTGTGGATTTAGGGTTTACGGGTTGTATTTTTTATTATTATTTATTTTATTGTTATTGTATTGTAATAAAAAAAATATGTAACATATATTGAAAACCTGAAAAAGTCGCGAAGAAAGATTCATGAGATGAATCGAAATGACCTGAAGAGACTGAGAGACTCGAAAATTACAAGAAGACCAAGGAATGTCTTGGAGGTATTTTTGTAATTTTAGATTCCATTTTTTTTTAGGTTAAATAATCCACAGTGCTCGGTCAATTCATATATGTTTTATATTATGTGACGATAAAAGCATTGTCATGCATACGTATGTCATTTAGATTAGAAGTGCCTACACAAATATATTTGATATGTCATACATACATCATAGCCTGATATTTTATGTATTATTTTTAATGTAATTAAAATGGGTAAATACATAAATTTAATATGAAAATGAGATAAGTTTTTTAATGGTTAAGAAACTTGGTAATTCTCATATAATATTAATCTAGTTATTAAAGAGTTTAATAAGTTATATTGATGAGGTCATTTATAGTAATTAGGATTAATTTGATTAATTGCCTAGTTATAAATGAACCAAATATTGTGTTAGAGTTTTAATAGTTAAAACTTGGTAAACACTATCATAATAATCTGACCTTAGTAAAAAGTTTACAAATGCGTAGATTATTCACTAATAGATTAGATTTTTAATTATTAAAAATCATTAATAATTTATTAGTTAATTAGAATTTGTTTCTAATTAGTTAATGCGCTAGATAACTTGATTAAAGCTAGCCATTTGATCATGTAGAGTCTAGGTGCATTAACGGATAATAGAAAACCCTAGTTTTTAATTAGTGAGTGGGAGAGGGATATATGACATATATATCCCGCAGTCTCCATCATTAGTTCAACACCGTGAGATCCGAGTAGGGCCTCATGCCGGCTTTGATTTCGTCCTCCCTAAGTAGGGTTTCCACAAAGGTCAATACCAAGGTTGACTTCCTAACGGATAGGATTTCTGAGGGTATTTCGGGATTGACCGACCCTAAGGCAGCAATTCTCGAGTTAAGCTCGTGAGATCTGAAATGGTGGGTTACACTCACGAAGGTTTTGATTAAGTTTGTTAATTAAAAACCTGACTGAATAAACGATGGTTGAATGATATGGAATAAGAGTTATTCTTGAATATCATTTGATTGAGAATGTCTCGGTCCAACATGCAAAGACTTGACCGACCCTAAGACGGCACTTCTTTGTGGTATGTTGGATTGTCATGGTATAGTAACTAGTTTTAGGGTAGTTCTAGTTCGTTAAACATGTTCATGCATCATGTTTAAATTTATACCAAAACACTCGCACTTGTTTTAAATAAATGACTGAATGAATGTTTTATTTATTTCAGCAATGTCTTCTGCATTACTTCAAATTCTCACAAACGAAAAATTAACTGGTGATAACTACACTAAGTGGAAACTTAATATTAATGCAATTTTGGTCACCAAAGACCTCAAATTTGTGCTTACGGAGAAATGTCCTCCAGCGGCCTATTGCCAGTGCCACACCAACTGTTTGTGAGGCATTCCAGCGATGGGTCTCATTTGATGAGAAGGCCCGAACATATTTGTTGGCTTAAATGACAGAAGTGTTTGTCGCAAAGCACGAAGCAATGACTTCAGCATTCGAAATCATGGAGTCATTGCAAGCTATGTTCGGGCAGCCCTCCGAGCAAAAGCGACACGAAGTTGTTCGTTCCGCTATGTTCGCTCACATGAAGGAAGGTACATTAGTTCGAGAACATGTCTTGAGCATGATGTCATACTTCAACACGGTAGAAGTTAATGGCAGGGCCATTGACGAACCCAGTCAAGTGAGTATCATACTGACGACTCTTCTGAAGAGTTTTGATCAGTTTAAAAGCAACTACAGGATGAACAAGTTAAAGTTCAGTCTTACACAATTGCTTAATGAGCTCGCTACCTTTGAGTCCTTGATTAAGGACAATAACGGTAAGACTGGTGAGGCAAATGTTGCCGAACCATCTTCCTCTAATAATAAGAAGAGGAAGAGGTCAGCTGGGAAGACAAAGGTTAAGCCCAAAGCAAAAAGAAGGGCCCCTCCATTGACCAAGACAAAGGAAAATGTTTCCATTGTAACAAGGTCGGGAACTGGAAAAGGAGTTGTCCTCGGTACCTGGAGGAGGTAACCAAGAAGAAAAAGATGAAAGGTAAATATGATTTACTTGTTCTTGAATCTTGTTTAGTGGAAGATGATTCTTTGCCCTGGATAGTTGATTCGGGGGCCACTAACAATGTTTGTTCTTCTTTGCAGTGGACTGATTCTTGGACACGGATAGAGGAGGGAGCATTCTCAATGTGTGTGGGGTCAGAGGGATGTCGTGTCGGCACAAGCAGTAGGTGTAATTAGATTACATTTTTGTAATAATTATATATTGTTGGACAATGTATTTTATATTCCTGGATTTACACGGAATTTGATTTCTATTTCTAAGTTGTTAGAACACAAATATTTTTTTTCTTTTAATAATAAGTATGTTATTATTGGAAAGAATGGTCTGAATATTTGTTTAGGAATTAATGAAAACAATTTGTATGTGTCAAGATCTTTGATACACACTACACTGCTCAACACCAAAATGTTTAAGGTTGAAAAATCAAAAACTAAACGATATAAGATTTCTCTAGATAATGACACATATCTCTGGCATCTAAGGCTCGGTCATATCAACCTTGGTCATATCAACATTGACCGGATAGACAGACTAGTAAAAAGCGGACCTTTAAGTGAGTTAAAGGTTGGCACCTTACTTGTCTGCGAATCTTGTCTAAAAGGTAAGATGACTAAGAGACCTTTTACTGGAAAAGAACTTAGAGCTAAAGAACCGCTAGAGCTTATACATACAGACATCTGCGGACTGATGAATGTTAAAGCTAGAAGTGGTTATGAGTATTATGTCACCTTTATAGATGACTACTCAAGATACAGATACGTCTACCTGATGCAACGAAAGTAGGAAACTTTTGAAAAGTTCAAAGAATTCCGACCTGAAGTTGAGAATCAATTAGGTAGGACTATCAAGTCACTACGATCGGATCGTGGAGGTGAGTACCTTAACCAAGAGTTTGAAGACGTCATGGTTGAGCATGGGATAGTTTCTCAACTCACAGTTCCCGGTACACATCAACAAAATGGTGTAGTAGAGAGGAGAAATATAACCCTGATGGAAATGGTGAGATCTATGATTAGTTTCTCATCATTACCAAATTTCTTTTAGGGATATGCGTTACAAACAGCAGCATACATTTTGAATGTAGTGTCATCCAAATCTGTTCCTAAGACTCCCCTAGAGTTGTGGAATGGTCGCAAAGCTAGTTTGCGACATTTTTGCATACGTGAGTGTCCAGCACAAGTGTTGAAGAACAGAACTAGAAAACTAGACTCCAAGTCCGTTGTCTGCCTGTTTGTAGGATACTCCAAGAAGACCAGAGGTGGACACTTCTATAGTCCCGAAGACAACAAAGTATTTGTATCGACAAATGCAACGATTCTTGAGGACAATTACATTATAAACCATAAAACTCGTTCCAAGATTGTATTAAATGGGTTGGAGTCTGGTGAGACTAGTGCTTCATCAACAAGAGTTGTTGATCCACAAACATCTAAGAGTCAAATGATTCCTGATCAGGATACACTACCACCTAGACCTAGTGAGAGGGTTGTGAGACAACCTGAACGCTATTTAGGTATAGGTGAGAGACAAGGTGTTGTCTCTACTGATAATGTGGATGATCCGTTGACATTTAAAAATGTAATGGAAGATCCGGATAAAGAGGAATGACTTAAAGCCATGAATCTCGAAATGGAGTCCATGTACTCTAACTCAGTCTGAGATCTTGCAGACTTACCAGATGGGAAGGATAGTGGCCAAGAGTTATACCCAGAAAGAGGAGGTCGATTATAAAGAGACATTCTCACCAGTAGCCATGTTTTAGTCTATTAGGATTCTCTTATCTATTGTTGTCTATATCGATTATAAAATTTGGCAAATGGACGTCAAGACTGCATTCTTGAGTGGCAATCTTGATGAAAGCATCTATATGATGCAACCAGAGGGATTTGTGTCTCCAGATTAAGACCAAAAGGTTTGCAAGCTGCAAAGGTCCATCTATGGACTTAAGCAAGCTTCTAGATCTTGGAACATTAGGTTTGATGATGTGATCAAAACCTATGGCTTCGAACAAAACGTCGATGAGCCTTGTGTCTACAAGCGCATTATTGATAAGAAAGTAGTTTTCTTGATCTTATACATAGATGATATCCTACTCATTGGGAATGATGTGGGAGTGTTGTATGATATAAAGGGCCGGCTGACTAGCCAATTCCAAATGAAAGATTTGGGAGAGGCATGTTATGTTCTAGGGATCCAACTTATAAAGGATCGTAAGAACAAACTCATAGCACTATCTCAGACATCATATATCGATAAGTTCTCGTGTGATTTTCGATGCAGAACTCCAAGAAAGGAAATTTACTTTCTAGGCATATAGTTCACTTGTCTAAGGAACAGTGTCCTAAGACACCTCAAGAAGTTGAGGATATGAGACGTGTACCCTATGTATCGGCAGTAGGTAGTCTCATGTGTGCTATGTTATGCACGAGACCGGACATCTGCTATGTAGTGGGAGTAGTCAGCAGATACCAGTCCAACCCAGGATTGGATCATAGGGTTTGTAGGGAAAAAACCACGTGCAATGGAAGCGTGAGAAAATTTATGAAAATTAGGGTTTGCGTATTAATAAAAAAATTCCCTTTATAATAACAAGAACCTTAACCCTAGATTAATTGATGTATATAAAAAGTGTCGTACCTTTTTTCTCGTGACGATTGAACAAACGCCGAATTGATTCCGCAAGATCTTCGAATCCAATCACGAACGTGAATCACCTAGGAGTGTGGGCTCCCTTTCTTTATCTTGTATACCTGAAGATGGAAACAAACAAAATTTTGTTCCTTGTTAGTCACAATAATCCTCCAAGAGAAAAATCAAGAATGTCTGGCCACTTGTGAATTATCAATCAATTTGATTGAAACTCGCGTGAACCTTAATTCGATGTTTTACAAAAAACCCTTTTGATGTAAATGATACTAGTGTACTATCGAAAACAAAAATGTTCCCCTTTTTCTCTTCTTGGCCGAATTCACACTATCTATATGAGTTGATCGAATTTTGTCCTGACTAAAAAATCAATTTTTTTTCTCCCTCAAAATTCTCTCTTGTTTGACCGAATTCTCTCTTTAGAAAGTCCCAAGCTTGGCCAAAATTAATTCTTGCAACTAATTAGAGCTGGCTGAAATTTCCAAACATATATATATATATATATATATATATATATATATATATATATATATATATATATATATATATATATATATATGGGATCATAAGTCCTTTCCTAAGAAGGATTTACTTCTTAGGTGGATTTATTTGGTAGTTAAGAATCCTTATCTAAAAGGAATTCTATTCTCCTCTTATATATACATAGCTGGCCAAAATTTCATAGAATATAATTATGAGACTTAATTCTTTTCCTAAGAAGGATTTACTTGGTAGTTAAGAATCCTTTCCTTAGGTAGATTTACTTGGTGGTTAAGAATCCTTTTCAAAAATGAATTCTATCCTACACCAAGACTCCTAATCCAACTAAATAGTGTATTTGTAACCATATTAAAGACTTTATAATTTGATTAGATAAATAATTCCTTTTATTTATCTATTTATCAAATATAGTCTTTACCATTAATTATAATACCAACAATAGTATAATTTTAGGAGATCATCTCCTACTAGGAAAACGATTTTGACTTTTAATTAAATAATTAATTAATCAACAAATTAATTAATTTTTATTTAATTAAATAATATAATAATATAATATAATTAAGCTATTCTAAATACCAATATATATAGGCCAATATAATATTTTCTTATTTTATTAAATCCATTTGACCTTTATAAAAAGTTGACATGTGAACTAAACCCATTCTTACAAAAAGAAACAAGTCCACATGCCTCAATACAATTCTAGATGGACCTCTAAATTGGTCCGGTAGAATATATCAAGTGATCCATGCAAGTTCGTGTAGATTGTGGATCTTGGCGGGCTGTCTAGATTTAAGCTCCAATAGATACAACCCAATCACAATCAACAAATGATTCAGTTAGGTCCAATCTATTTAATTTTAGTTCATTCCACTAAAGAACTAAAATTAAACTCTTAAATAAAGGTAGAATAAGTTGATGTTACTCATTCATACCCTAGACAACCTTATTGGAGAAAGTGTATCCTCGTGAAGAATACCGGTAATCGCCAAGAGCTCATAGACCGCCTATAGCTCTCCAAGTTACCATATTAACTATATGACCACATTTTGAGCTTAGATATTTTGACGTGTCCAGAAGCCATGTTTCAATAGACACTATTGAAAACTTAACGTTAAGATTTAATATCCAATACCTCAAAACATCCATATGATGGTATTCTACTCCCATTTAATAAATGGAGCCACGATGTCCATATCTATAAATGAAATTCTCTATCGATTAACAAATGAATACCACCAATTTATCGAGGATAGACTATGTTATATAATCGTACTCATTGATAGCTCAAATGATAACACTTGTAACCATAAGCCATCATTTATCTCAGGATTGAGATAGACTCTCCAATTGTCTTCAAATGAAAACTTTTATCAATTGACGGTTCTAGATAAAGTATTTCATTGTGATCCTATTCAATGCACCCAATGCACTAGATTCTTTTGCTCAAAGACACCTCACTTTGATGATTTTAGACTCATCATAACAGATTTGATCACATTCAAATGCTAGCAAAAGAATCTATAACTTTGACAAGATAAATGCGCCAAACATTTTATCTTAAGTTGTGAGTATTATTCAAGACTAACTAAAGAATTGTGTCTACCTCATACATATCTAGATGTATGAACAATTCTTCTTTTCTCATAGTCTTTTGACCTTATGATTACTTACTTTTGACAATTATAATAATTAAACTATAAATGATATAAGATTTGTTAAACTAGAAATCACGTTATTAATATGAAAAGATTGTCAAATACATTATTATACTCTTACTATCGAGCATAATCCTAACAATTAGGTTGATGTCAAGACTATTCTCAAGTATCTTCGGAGAACAAGAAATTATATGCTAATGTATTCCGGATAGGATTTGATCCCGTTAGAATACAGAGATTTTGATTTTCTGTCAGACAGGGATTCTAGGAAGTCCACTTCTGGATCAGTATTCACCCTAGGTGGTGGAGCCATTGTGTGAAGAAGTATCAAGCAATCTTGCATTGCTGAATCCACCATGGAAGCCGAATATGTAGCCGCTTGTGAAGATGTTAAAGAGGTTGTTTGGCACTATAAGTTCTTGAGTGATCTGGAAGTTGTTCCAGACCTAGATAAGCCCATCACACTTTATTGTGATAACAGTGGTGCTGTGGCTATTTCCAAAGAACCAAGAAGCCATAAGAAAGGGAAAAATATATAGAGAAAGTATCATCTTATCAGAGAGATAGTGTAGAAAGAAGATGTGATCGTCACCAAGATAGCCTCACAAGACAATCATGTTGATCCATTTACGAAGACCTTACCAGCTAAAGTGTTTTCGGGTCACCTAGATGGTTTAGGGTTACGAGACATGCCTCACATGCTTTATTGCAAGTGGGAGATTGTTGGGGTTTATGCCATAAGCATGTAATTTGTATATAGATTTATAAAGTAAATAAAAAAGAAAGGTTCAATTCATTCTTGTTATGTTATTTATTTTATAAACTTGTGTACATATTAACATCCTGGATTGCCAGATGTAATCTCGAACTATGTATATGAGTGTCATATATGGATGGATACAGTAAAAGACGTGCAATCTAAAGAGTCCATAGATAGCAAATAAAGCTGGGAACTTTATTTGTGGTTAATCTATAGCTGCGGTCCATTCCGTAATGTACAGTTATTCTATCCTGAATCATTCATATGAGATATAGGAATGGAGGCACCTTGTGTGATGTGATCATATAGAACTAGGACATGATCTATGTGAATCTCACATCAAGATCCGTTTACTGATGAGATTCATATATATCAACTAATGATGACTATATGTGGATGATCTTAATCCTGAGTGTCTTATCGACTCCTTTAGGTTAGATCGTGGTTTTTGAGATATCATGGGTGAGGTCAGATGCATTTCCTGATCAATATACTCCGTATGTTGGGATTGCGGTTTGGCTTGTGGCTAGGAATGTTTGTACACAATAGTGGAATCCACTCCTTCTTGTGAGAAGTAAATGATAGTTCCCTTAAGGGTTGATTCGGGGCTTGGACAATATGAGTGCTCTCCTAATTCCGTGAGGAAATAAGATTTATTGTCCATTAGAGAATCAATGGTACTTAAAGGATATATGTAATTAGAGGGGTATAACGGACATTATGACCCAGCTCTAATTATGAACTATTGTGGAGGATCACACCATATGTAATAGCTATATCGATAGACACCGTGTTGTATCGGTCTATGTAAAAGCGTATGCAGCTGAGAGAGTGTAGCTTCGGGTTTTTAGTGGAATAACACCGGAGTTAATAATCAAGGAATATTAATTAAAGAGTTTAATTAATGATTCCGAGGATTATTGGAGCTCAAAATATTGTGGGTCCATTAGGTTCCCTTGCTAGCCCGATCGATTTAGGTAACAAGGGTCACGGTTAATTAATTGGATTGTCCAATTAATTGTGTTATGAAAGTGACACGTATTTATTCAAGAATTGATTAAATAATGAGATTATTTAATTAAAGAATAATGGTGATTAAATAAATTAAATAATGAGATTATTTAATTAAGTTATTAATCACTAAATGGAGGGTGTATGTTGATATTTATTTTTGAATAAAATAATATGAGATATTTTTTATTTGAAAGTTTTTAAAAATCAAATATATATTTGATCAAGTTTTTGAATATTATATATAAGATATATATTATTTTAAAAACGAATAAAGGATGATTCCGGTTTTTTAAAGTACGTGTGGAACCTGCATGAAAACAAAACGACAAAAAGTTTTTTTTTTGTTTTTGTTTTTGTTTTGGCTTTGAAAAGGAGTGCGTGGAGCCTGTATGAAATCATAAAGACAAAAAAAAATTTGTTTTGTTTTTGTTTTGGCTTTGAAAATGAGTGCGTGGAACCTGCATGAAATCAAAGGGAGAAAAGTTTTAAGTATATGAGATGCAAACAATGCAAGTGTTCTTCTAAGTTCCTGAGATCGTGATGTGTCCACACGCAGTTATCATTCCTAGGATATAGCAAGGAAGATCAGTGGTACAGACCAAGAGCATATCGAAAAGTGAAGGAGCCTCCAAACGCTAGAATGGTTCTTTTAATCTTCTTTTTTATTATTGATTACAATTTCTTGTATTTACATATATATTTAATTAGTGTAATAATTAGTATATGTATTTGTTCCAAAAATAAATACGATCTCAAGTTCACTGGTCCCAGATACAGATTACGATCTGTATAAAAAAAATTAAAACCCATTTCCGTTGCGTAACCGGTGAACGGGGTTCTAACATAGACAATCTTAATGGAGAAAGTGTATCCTTGTGAAGAATATCAGTAATCGCAAAGAGCTCATAGACCGCCTATAGCTCTCCAAGTTACCATATTTACTCATATGACCACATTTTTAACTTGGATATTTTGACTTCATATTTTAATAGACACTATTGACAAATAAACGTTAAGATTTAATATCCAATAACTCAAAACATCCATATGATGATATTCTACTCTCACCTAATAAATGGAGTCATGATGTCCATATCTATAAATGAAGTCCTCTATCGATTAACAAATGAATACCACCAAACTATCGATGATAGACTATACTATATAATCATACTCATTGATAGCTCAAATGATAACACGTGCAACCATAAGTCCATCATTTATCTCAGAATTGAGATAGACTCTCCGATTGTCTTCAAGTGAAAACTTTTATCCATTGACAATTCTGAATAAAGTATTTTACTGTGATCCTATTCAATGCACCCAGTGCACTAGATTCTCTTGCCCAAAGATACCACACTTTGATGATTTTAGACTCATCATAACATATTTGATACCAAACAAATGCTAGCAAAAGAATCTACAACTTTTGACAAGATAAAGGTGCCTAACTTTTATCTTAAGTTGTGAATATTATTCAAGACTAACTAAAGAATTGTGTCTATCTCATACATATCCAAATGTACGAACAATTCTACTTTTATCATAGTCTTTTGACCTTATGATAATTTACTTTTGACAATTATAATAATGAAACTATAAATGCTATAAGATTTGTTAAACTAGAAATCACTTTTATTAATATGAAAAAATTGTCAAATACATTATTACACTCTTGCTATCGAGCATAATCCTAACAGTTTGGCTATCATAGCCAAGATTGGAAAGTACTTTTCAGCTCATTCCACCAGTGTAGGATATCAATTTTTTTATCTTTAGTGTCTTCCATAAACTCAAAAGAGGTACTTAGATAAGATTCAAGCTCGAAATACATGTTAGAGCTTAATGAAGAAGAACCTCATAATTTTTTAGTTTTTTTGGATAACAGATTATACCCTAAACTCATAAATCCAGAGGATGATGAGGACTAAGATAATTTTGAGTTTGTGGAACATCTATGTTCAATGATGGACCAAAAAATCTAAGATATTCATCATATAACTCATACAATAATCCCTTAACTCTATCACAAAACTTATCAACATCATACTCTATTTTTAAACTTTGTTCATAATAAGCAAATAGATAATCATACAAACTTTCTAATCTACAACGTGGATCAAAACACATGGCAATCAAATAAATATTTAGAAACTCCTTATAACATTCTAACCATTTAGCCTTCATAGCAGTATCGGACTCCACCAATTGTGGGTCGGTTTCACAATGAGCTAAGGCACTGACAATATTAAGTCTCTCAATAATAAATAAATTAGTTGTAGGATAATAAACACCAGAAAAATTGTTAGTAGCAGTATGAAAGACTTTTAACAAACAACAAACGTTGTTACAAACATCTCAATGGCTTTGATAAAGATTAACGTGACTAACATTATATTGAATAAAAGTAACTAATAAATCTCTAAAATCATAACTTCTAGCAAGCAATTTATATGTAGAATTCCAACGTGTTGGAACATCACGAGGAAATATAACTATACGCCTACCATTTTGTTTACAATATGTTGCTCATGCTTTCATTGCAGAAGGATTTCTCCGCAAATAATAGAGGGCATCTTCAATAGTTTGATTAAACTGTTGAAGAGTTTCTAATCCTTTTTGAACACCATAAATTTAACACATGGCATGCACATCGTTGATGTTAGGATTTAGATTGTGTTGGCATTAATTCCATATCAAAATGATGTTTACTTGTAATGATTTAGTTGTTTAGATTCATGATGATTCGAGCTTCAAAGAAGAAGAAACAACTAGTCAAAGCAAGTTCAAAGTATTCAAAGAGAAAGGATGCAATACGGTTATACAAAGGTATACTAAGACCTTATCTTTCTCTTACAAGGCTTAGGCACACACACACAATTCATACATTTGTGTACCTGCATCGTTGTGCACCATTATAGGCACACACATACAATTCATTCATATGTGTCCCTGCATCATTATGCACCATGTATAACACATTCACACACATGAAGATGAATGCTCATGCATTGGTATGGAAATAACATATTTTGGAAAGTACATGATTGGAGACTATCTCTATGTAGTTTGCATTCTAGTGTGAATTGTGTTTATATGTGTATATATTTGTATAACATGGATATTGAACTTGAATTTAGTCTTAAATCATTCTTGATTGAGTTCCGGTCATTTCAGTTACTCAAACTATTGATTTCAAGTTCTAAGTCAAAAGATACTACACTTTCAACTCATGTTGCATACATTGTCTTCGTTTTCGTATATCGAGTCGAATTATTATTTTCTGGGTTAAGTATCTTATATGTCCATATCCGTGAGAGAGTTATGGTTCATAATCCATAAACAAATTCGAATTCCAAGTTTGGAGGCCAGAGAACGGTCGAAGAAAGCAAGGGAAGCGCGTGAGGAAAAGAAGTGCAACCAAGCACTCTTTCCCGAGATGGCGCGTGGCCATCTCCGGACAGAATGCTTGCTGCCCCGAGATGCCCACGTGCCATCTTGGGTAGCAAGCATGATTGGTGCAATTAAGGGTATGTTGGTCCTTTTGTTTCTATTCTTTCCCTCTCCTTTATATTTCCCTTCCCTCTCACATTTCATTAAAAAGAAGAAATTTAAAACTTGAGTGCAGAATTTTCTCTCTACATTTTCCCACCTTCCAAATACCATAAGTTCTTCATTTGAACTCCAATTTGAGTAATTCAAAGTTGAGAGTGTTTTTCTATTCATCCTCCATCTTTTCTCTGAAAGTTTGAGTGAGTTCTATTGCTGTTTTAGGAGTCTAAACTAATAAAAACAGAACTGCACCAAAATCAACTAAGGTATTGATTTTCTCTCAAAATTTTCTTTTAAAACTTGGTCAATTGCCTTGGGTTTTCTTCTTCAACATATATAGGTGTCTTGTGATTGTTTTTATTTGAGTTTTGAACTCATTTAAAGCTAGATTGAGTTTCAATTGAAATCTCACATGTTGAGTTAGGTTTTGATTTTTCCTATGTTTTCACATGTTTGGGATTGTATTGTGCTGGCTTTGATTCTAGGACTATTTGATGATCTTTGATTGATTGATTGATTTTGTGAAAAATAGTTCCTCACATGTATTAGGCTCTCTTTGACCGATTTCTCACAATGATACACGTGATTATGTTCTTTTGGGCTATTCATGTTTTTTGTTGAATCTATGAATAGGAATATGCTCTAGAACTTTAGCTTTAATCTAAATGACTTTGTCATATGATTTTAGTATGTTTTTTGTATATGAGATTTAAACTTGATTATGTGATTAATTGAACATATTTTGTGATTCAAGTTTTAGATCTATGCATGTATCTAGGTTGTAATTAATGTTAAACATATCTTATATGATCTAGATGGATTAAACATGTATGATTGACTAGACTACATTTGTTTTGTGCATTCATGATCATGTCTAGTATTTTCCATAGGATGTGTTGATCATAACATTCTATATTGCGTGCTTGTTTGCATTTTGCATTCATGATAACCTAGATGCCTTGTGAGAAGGAAGTCTTGACAATAGGTGTGAGACCTATGTTGTTGAGCAAGAAAGTCTTGGCAAGAGGTGTGAGACCTTGGATTGTCAAGCAAGGAAGTCTTGAATAGAGTGGGGAGGACTCGGATAGTTAAGCAAGAAGTCTTGCCTAGGGTCGTGAGGATCCAGAAGGGTGAGCGAGGATGTCTTGACTAGAGTCGGGAGGACTCGGATAATTGAGCAAGAAGTCTTGCCTAAGGTTGTGAGGATCCGGAAGGGTGAACGAGGAAGTCTTGGCAAGAGGTGTGAGGCCTCGGATTGTTGAGCAAGAGGGTGACATCTTCATGAGTAGGATATGAGGGTAGTTTCTAGGTGAATAGGTCACTTGAGAGATTGTACTTGTCTTATCTACTAGTGGATTTTGTTTGCCGGTGGTTGCTAACCCGTGGATGTTTCCTCTTCGGAGGTTTACCATGTTATATCTTGTGTCAACTTTTCTCTATCCCTATCTCTTTTATATTTGTACTTATTATTTGAATACTATGGATAGAACTCTTTATGTAAGTTGACTTCCTTTCTATGATATAGATTGTGTATGTGTTACAATTACTTGTTTGTATCAAACTTTACTTGTTTTATATATTGATTAAGTGTCTTTAATTGATATATAAATATTGTGTTACAAGCAATCTAGAGGGACAAACTTTTGTTTGTTTCTAAGGGAGTCGAAAAAGTTGCCTAACCTATTCATCCCCCATCTAGGTTAGCCTTGAGCATTTAACCGTGTTTATATTTTCAATTGGTATCAGAGCTGGACACTAGATTGTACTTAGTGAGAGTCCAGGTGATAGATTCACGGTTTTTTCAAAGCTTTTGAAGTCATGGGTTTACAAGATGATGTAATGGCAGAAGGAGCCTCAAATATTAGGCCACCATTACTTCGAGGCACTAACTATGGGTATTGGAAGTTGAGGATGAAAGCCTACATCCGCTCTATTGATGAAAGGGCTTGGATGGTAGTGGAAGAAGGTTATAGTCCTCCTACCAAGGTTCAAGAGGATGGAACCATGATACTCAAGCCAATGAGTGAATGGACAATGAATGAGTTTGAGGTTGCTAAGTGGCATCATCGTGCTATGAATGCCATATTTGAAGGAGTTGGTGGGCATCAATTCTCCTACATTCAAAATCTTGAATCCGTAAAAAAAGCTTGGGATACTTTCCACGTTACTAATGAAGGAATCTAAGCGGTGAAGAAATCGAGGCTTCAAATGTTGGCATCACAATTTGAAGGTTTAAGTATGGGTGAAGAAGAAAAGTTTGAAGACTTCCAATTCTGGCTTCTAAACATTGCTAACCAATGTCAAGCACTTGGAGTACCTATCTCAAAAGAATGTTTAAATTGGAAAATCCTTAGGTCTCTTCCTAAGAGATTTAAATCAAAGGTGACGGCCATTGAGGAAAGTAAGGATGTGGATAGTATAAACATTGGTGAGTTGTTTGGGTCTCTCCAAACTTATGAGATTTTCTTGAAGCCAAAGATTAAGAGTAAGGAAATAACTCCCAATGTTATAGAGGATGAGAGTGATGATGAAAATGAAGAGATCTTTTGGTTAGAAAGTTCAAGAAGTTTCTAAAGAAGAATGCCAAGCCTAGAGGCAAGTATTCTAAGGAAAAGGGAGTTAAGAAAACATCATCTCCAAGGAATGAGAAGAATAATCAAGCCATGAACAAGAAAGATGTTCAATGCTATAATTGTCATGGTCTCGGTCACTTTGCTAGTGAGTGCACCAAGAAGCCATCTAAGAAGGACAAGAAAGGTAAAGTGTTGGCGGCTACTTGGAGTGATGATAACTCTAGTGATAATGAGAGCTCTAGTAGTGAGTCTTCAAGTGATGAAGAGCTGGTGAGCAACTTTGTAGCTCTAACGGCTTCTCATTCTCCACTAGATATTGATGGTACAATATCTTTGAACAAGAACTTTGATGCAAATCATTATGGAAGCTCTAGTTCCATTCCTACTAATCTTGAGTTGTTGGACAAGATAGAAAAACTTGAAGAAGCTAGAGATAATTCTCTAAGAGAGGTAGTTGAGAAGGATGTTTTGATCAAGAAACAACTAGATGAGTTTGTGATTGTCACTCGTAGACTTCTTAGTGAGAAAGGTGATATTATGAAGAAGTTTAGAGAACTTGAAAAGATGAACCTTGAGAAGGATAATGTGATATCTTCTTTGAAGAAGAGAGAACAAGAATTAATGGAAGAGATAGACACGGCTAAGGAGGCCATCAAGGACTTAGTGAATGATTCGGTAAGTGTGTCTAGTGTTAAGAATC
Source organism: Dipteronia dyeriana (assembly GCA_032871835.1). NCBI lineage: Eukaryota > Viridiplantae > Streptophyta > Magnoliopsida > Sapindales > Sapindaceae > Dipteronia > Dipteronia dyeriana. Next base: position 16,430,582 of record CM065297.1, read on the forward strand.
TTGTTAACTCTCATAGTGGTGAAGACGACTTGGTAGTTGAAGAGGAGCACTTGGAAGCACCACTTCCTACTCACTTGAATGAAGTCGTGATTGATAAGAAACAACACAAGAAGAGAAGATCAAAAGCCAAGAAGAAGTTGGCGAACAAGGTATCTTTGCAAACTCCTAGTGAAGCTAGTTCAACTCCAAAAGGTATAATCTCATATTTATTCCAATTTACCATTATTGCAACACAATAGGTCACATTAAGCCTGGGTGTTATAAATATATTGAAAAATGCAAATTAGGAAATGAATCTAGAGATAAGGAGATTAAACTTCAACTTGAACATGCTAAGGTCTTGAAAGTTGAGAAACATGATAATATTGCTAAGCATGAGAAAAAGTTGTAGAGTAGAAAGAATGCTAATCTTGTTCAACTTGACAAAGCTTGTGTTGAAAATGTTAAGGAAGAGTGTATTAATGATATTCTTGTTAATCAAGTCATTGAAGGACTTTACTCTAGATTTAACATTGTTGTTAAGGATGATATTGGAAATGTTTGTGTAGGTACACCTAAGAACAAGTGGTTTAAGGGTGAGTGCTCTTATCACTAATATAAGAAGCACATGTGAGATAGCTTTGAGGCAATATATCAATTGTGTTGAGAATTCTTGCTTGCTAGCTTTGAATACTCCATGTATTGATATGAACTTGGTTATCTCACATCATGTTTGTTATGATGGTCAAAATTTGTTGATTAACTTTAGAGAAGTTCTTTTGATATATGTGTTGATTGAGTTGAGATATTATGCTTTTTACTCTTGTTGTGAAACATCGTTAACTTGGGGTCATGAGGACATTCAAGGCAAGAGTGCTCATAAAAAGGGCAGAAGTATGATATTTGGTGAATATAATGTGCAAAAAGGTATCTTTATACTCTAATACATGTTCTTTTAGATATTCATCTTTTGACTCAATTTTTGATATACATCTCATAGCATGTCATATTAGAGAATTTTGTATAGCATACATATGGTTCTCATTGACATTTGCTATTTTAGGATCTAATAGTGATATTGTTCACATTGATCTTAACTTTGATGATTGTTTGTGTATAGTATATTGAGTGGCATTACTTTTGAAAATAGGAGCTTCATATTCTTTGAAAACTACTTAACAGAGAAGTAATGATTTTGAATAAGTCTCTATTTATTGTTCTTAGATCATATGCTTATGAGCCATAAAATCTTGGTTTTCTAAAATTGCACATTGCTTCTCTTATATGTTTTGCTAGTAGGTTGAGTTTACTAATATATAAACTTTGGATACACCTTGAAGTTTTGTGCTTAAGTACATTTAAAATGACCTAAGGTTAGTATCTATTTTGCTATGGCAAATACATAGAACTCAACGAGCACCTTCATGGAAAGAGCTACAAACATTGGTTGTGAAAGCTACCCAATGTTGGAAAGAGCTACACCATTGTGATGAGTGAAAGCCACCATGAAGTGAATTTTGTTTATGTTTAAAAAAAATGGAAAAATCAAAGAAGTGTTGAAATGGAATCATAAAAAAAAAAATTGATTCAAAGCCTAAAAAGAAAAGGAGGAAGGCTTAAAAAGGAGTATATTTGAAAATCAAATGAGCTCGGGTTGAAAAATAGAAATGGGATGATAAGCCACATGCACACACACGCTCATATGTTGAAATCTATTCTCTTAAAAGCAAAAAATTCTGGATAATCGGTTTGACTTTTTATGGAAAAAGCTTAAGATGAATAGTTGATGGAAATTATTTGCATGTTGATTATCAAACTACTTCTTGATATATATTTGAAGCATATCTCTCACACACACACTTGGTTTACCAAAAAAAAATAGCAATTGTTGAAGAATTATGAGAGAACTTGAAAAAATCTTTGTGTATCTCTCTTAGCATATAAAGCCTATTTTGTTGATATTTCTTCAAATTGCTTGAATGTGTGATTATGTGAACATCTTTGTGAACTTTATACTATCATTGATTTTAGTTATAGCATTTATCAAGGGGGGGCATTGTACGCTAGACATTGTTCTCTTTTATGATATGTTCACATGCTTCATTTTGTTACATGTTGGCATATTTTTGACTTAATGATACTTGTAAGATATTACTCACTATCTTTATCTTGCATGATGATTCATTCTTAAGTCATATGTCTTTGTTTTTATATATTTGTAACTAATATGCTTGTTTTGTCTTTCACTCACTTTTGTTGTATATATATAGCATCTTATAACACAAGAACAAATGGGAAGAACTAAGATTACCGAAAGTGGAAATCAATTTAATCTCGTTGTGAAAGCCAAGTCTACCTCAAAAGGATCCAAAGCTTCAAGGACAAAAGATTTAGGAATCTTTGGAACAAAGAAGATATTTCAAGAGAGAGGCATTAACTTAGGTAAGTGTAAAGATTCTTATGTTCTTAAGTGCTTAAAGGATAGAAATTGGGAATCTTGGGTGAGCATGTTAGGAATTGTGAATGATACTCTTGTTAGAGAGTTTTATCTTGAATATAGAGAAAGTGTCACCTTATTGGATGCTTTGATTGAGATTAGGGGTGTTGTGTTTAGAGTTAACCCAAAAAACATTAACAAGTTTCTTAGGCTATCTAATGATATAGATTCTAGTTTTCTAGATGTGGATGTCATTGAGAATCTTAATATCATGGGTAGAACTCTTTGTGACAATGGTTCTTTTGAGTGGAAAGGTAGAGCATATATTAGTCAACATGAGTTAACTAAGGCTAGTGCATTTTGGCATCTATTCATTTGCACTAACATTATTGGATCTTCGAATTCAACCGAGTTGAATAAGGATAAGATCAAAATAGTGTATGCCTTGGTGACTAATCAACCTATAAACCTTGGAGATCTTCTCATGTATTACATTGATAGTGCGGCTTTCTCTACTAGAGGTGATAAAAACCTTGCATTATCGGGGTTTATTACTTCATTATGTTTAGCTCGTGAGGTTAAGAGTAGAGAAGATGACGTGTTAGTTCAACCCTTGGAAAAGTATTGTGATAAACGTGTGTCATACATGTCATATAAGAATAAGGGTAAGACTTGTGATACTTTGGACTATTTAGTAGTTCTCAAGTTGATAGTCATGTGTTTAGCACAAATATTCTTCCGGATTGGGCTATACAATTGAAGAAGAAGGTTGATGAACTTAGTGCTATAGTTGTTCAACAAGATGCTAGGATAAAAGAGTTGGAGGAGTGTATTGCTTCAAGTTCAAGACCACCTCTCAAGCATTATGATATATCAACTACTCGCACAACTTTCTTTGGTGGAAAAAGTAGCTAGTATTTGAGTCTTGAGGTTTATTTCTTAACTTTTGGCATCATTCCATGTCAAAAATGGGGAGAAAGGATGTTAGTTGCTTAGTTTCTTTTTATGTTGTTTTTGTGAACTTTTGAACTTTCAATTGCATGAAATAATTAGTCTTAAGTTTCTGGTTAAGAATTCTTGTGTTTTGGCATGTATTGAGGGGGAGATACATGTATTTGTGGACTTTATTGTATATTCTTATCCATATTATATGTTGTCATTTGTTGTTTTTCTCTTGTATATGCATTGTGCTTTGAGATGATTTGTAGGTTGCTTCAAGAGAAGACCAAGATGAAGTTCAAGTGTTGATGAAGATTAGTATAGGAATCTTACTCATTGTAATGTGAGGGAGAGATTTTGTAACCTATCTTCATTTTTATATTTGTAGTAAATGTATAAGGGTTCTGACATGGAATTTTCCAAAGGGGGAGATTGTGTTGGCATTAATTCCAAATCAGAATGATGTTTACTTGTAATGATTTAGTTGTTTAGATTCATGATGATTCAAGTTTCAAAGAAAAAGGAACAACTAGTCAAAGCAAGTTCAAAGTATTCAAGAGAAAGGATGCAATACGGTTCTACAAAGGTATACTAAGACCTTATATTTCTCTTGCAAGGCTTAGGCACACACACACAATTCATACATTTGTGTCCCTGCATAGTTGTGCACCATGTATAACACATTCACACACTTGAAGATGAATGCTCATGCTTTGGTATGGAAATAACATATTTTGGAACGTACATGATTGGAGACTATCTCTATGTAGTTTGCATTCTAGTGTGAATTGTGTTTGTATGTGTATATATTTGTATAACATGGATATTGAACTTGAATTTAGTCTTAAATCATTCTTGATTGAGTTCCGGTCATTTCGGTTACTCATACTATTGATTTCAAGTTCTAAGTCAAAAGATACTACACTTTCAACTCATGTTGCATACATTGTCTTCGTCTTCATATATCGAGTCGAATTATTATTTTCTAGGTTGAGTATCTTATATGTCCATGTCCGTGAGAGAGTTATGGTTCGTAATCTGTAAACGAATTAGAATTCCAAGTTTGGAGGCCATAGAACGGTCGAAGAAAGCAAGGGAAGCGCGTGAGGAAAAGAAGTGCAACCAAGCACTCATTCCCGAGATGGCGCTTGGCCATCTCGGGACAGAATGCTTGCTACCCCGAGATGCCCACGTGACATCTCAGGTAGAAAGCATGCTTGGTGCACTTACGGGTATTTCCGTCCTTTTGCTTCTATTCTTTCCCTCTCACAATTCATTAAAAAGAAGAAATTTAAAACTTAAGTGCAGAATTTTCTCTCTACATTTTCTCACCTTTCAAACACCATAACGTATTCATTTGAACTCAAATTTGAGTGATTCAAAGTTGAGAGTGTTGGTATATTCATCCTCCATCTTTTCTATAAAGGTTTGAGTGAGTTTTATTGTTGTTTTTGGAGTCTAAACTCATAAAAACGGCACTGCACCAAAATCAACTAAGGTATTGATTTTCTCTCAAAATTTTCTTTTAAAACTTGGTCAATTGCCTTGGGTTTTCTTCTTCAACATATATATGTGTCTTGTGATTGTTTTGATTTGAGTTTTGAACTCATTTAAAGCTAGATTGAGTTTCAATTGAAATCTCACATGTTGAGTTAGGTTTTGATTTTGCCTATGTTTTCACATGTTTGGGATTGTATTGTACTAGCTTTGATTCTAGGACTATTTGATGATCATTGATTGATTGATTTTATGAAAAATAGTTCCTCACATGTATTCGGCTCTCTTTGGCCGATTTATCACAATGATACATGTGCTTATGTTCTTTTGAGCTATTCATGTGTTTTGTTGAATCTATGAATAGGAATATGCTCTAGAACTTTAGCTTTAATCTAAATGACTTTGTCATATGATTTTAGTATGTTTTTTGTATATGAGATTTAAACTTGATTATGTGATTAATTGAACATATTTTGTGATTCAAGTTTTAGATCTATGCATGTATCTAGGTTGTAATTAATGTTAAACATATCTTATATGATCTAGATGGATTAAACATGTATGATTGACTAGACTACATTTGTTTTGTGCATTCATGATCATGTCTAGTATTTTCCATAGGATGTGTTGATCATAACATTCTATATTGCGTGCTTGTTTGCATTTTGCATTCATGATAACCTAGATGCCTTGTGAGAAGGAAGTCTTGACAGTAGGTGTGAGACCTATGTTGTTGAGCAAGAAAGTCTTGGCAAGAGGTGTGAGACCTTGGATTGTCAAGCAAGGAAGTCTTGAATAGAGTGGGGAGGACTCGGATAGTTAAGCAAGAAGTCTTGCCTAGGGTCGTGAGGATCCAGAAGGGTGAGCGAGGAAGTCTTGACTAGAGTCGGGAGGACTCGGATAGTTGAGCAAGAAGTCTTTCCTAGGGTCGTGAGGATCCGGAAAGGTGGGCTAGGAAGTCTTGACAAGAGGTGTGAGGCCTCGGATTGTTGAGCAAGAGAGCGACATCTTCATGAGTAGGATAGAAGGGTAGTTTCTAGGTGAAGGGGTCACTTGAGAGATTGTACTTGTCTTATCTACTAGTGGATTTTGTTTGCTGGTGGTTGCTAACCCGTGGATGTTTCCTCTTCGGAGGTTTACCACGTTATATCTTGTGTCAACTTTTCTCTATCCCTGTCTCTCTTATATTTGTACTTGTTATTTGAATACTATGGATAGAATTCTTTATATAAGTTGACTTCCTTTCTATGATATAGATTGTGTATGTGTTACAATTACTTGTTTGTATCACACTTTACTTGTTTTATATATTGATTAAGTGTCTTTAATTGATATATATATATATATATATATATATATATATATATATATATATATATATATATATTGTGATATAAGCAATCTAGAGGGACAAACTTTTGTTTGTTTCTAAGGGAGTCGAAAAAGGTGTCTAACCTATTCACCCCCCCAGGTTAGCCTTGAGCATTTAACCGTGTTTGTATTTTCAGTTGATGAAAAAATTTACCACCAAGATAAGGTTTGTATAACCCATTTAAAGTAGAAACAACAACAGTATTGTTAGAAACATTATCAAAACCAATTGCAAAAATTTTGTTTTTAATATTATACTCTATAAAAAATAATTATAAGATGTCTAAAAATATTAGCAGCAGTGTGTTTCTCATCAAAAACTCTAAATGCAATTTTTTGGAGAGTCCATGCATTATCCATATAATGGCAAGTGACACCCAAATATGAATGCATTCTCCAATGATCACTTCATATGTCAGCCATACGAAAACACAACCATTATATTTTTTAAAATATTTTTCAACTTTTTTTTTCTGTCATAATTTTTTTCAAGTGTTTATGTGAGCGTGGCTCTTGGAACACGACATCCAGCGAGATTTAATGCTCATTTATAATACTTAATAAAACCAACATTTTCACCAAAACTAAATGGCAAGTGTTATGTTGCAATCATTTTAGCTAATTCTTCTCTATTATTTTCATCACTATATTTAAATAATTGGTGGTTAGGGGTAGCATACTTGGCAATTTGGGATTGTGAACTCGATAAGGCCTCTGCTTCTGGATGATTGTTTTCTATATGCTTACGATATGTGTCATATCCTCCAGTTTGTTCCACTTAAATACTTTTTTACAGTAATTACGAACCACTTTAATGGTTCTGATGAGAATCAAGAAGCATCATCAAAGGATCCATTGCATATTCCAATTGGGCCAATTATAAGGAGGTAAGAAGATCAAAGAAACATTTAATGATGGGCTGATTCTGAGTTGCTAAAGTCCAAATTCGACCCACATGAAGACCAAATTCGGGCTGAACTTGGTGGACCTCTACAGAGAGCATATAACGTTGGATCATCTATTATAATATGTTTCCGAAAATCCCAAGACGAGACCAACAAATGTTATGAAGACTCTATCCTCCATAACATATTACAACAGACCCAAATTCGGTCATCTATCTTGTTGCGCAAAGACTTGAGCTGAGGAGTCTGAATTTCAACATATTCCATATTTTATTTATTTCTCAAATAAAGAGTTGATTTGTTTCCTAAAATAAATGGTTGATTTGTTTCCTAAATTCAACTTTCCAAATAAGGGACAAATCAACTAGTTGCTAGTTTTTAGTCTTTAGTTATTTCCTAAATTTGTTTGCCTTTATTTTCCTGATTGTAAGGTATTAATTACCGAATATTTATTCCCTTTTTAGGACTTAGATATTTTAGTATAAAAGGGACCAATTGATGTAATTTTTGGTAGACGAGATTAGACTAGACTTGATTCTAAATAAAATTAATATTATTTGAGAGAGCGTTTTCTCTTGGTTCTTCATTGAACTATGAATTTATCAAGGCTCTACCTTGTGGAGTTCAAACCTTAACTTACCGCTCACCTTCTTTCTTGTTCTTGAGTGTGGCGCTTACAACCTTCTTGATACCGTTGGTTCTTATCTCCAAACAGATAACTGGTCGCGGTCCTTTTTTTTGTTTTCTTTGTTTATAAACTTGAATTAGAAAACAATCATTTCTACCATAAATTGGTTCCGGATCTCACTGTTCTTTGTGAGGTTCATATCAGGTTCCATCGTCTTGCGTAGCTTTCTTCATATGGTGTACGAAGAGATCAGATTGGACATTCTTCGATACATTCTCTTACGAAGGTGGATGAAATTCAAAATCTGTAGGTTGTTCTTCAGGCATGTTTTCTTATTGGCTTATGAATTTGGGGATAGAATTAGGTCAATCAGGATCGGGTTCAGAAATTATTAAAGGGGGATGAGATTGATAGGGGTTTAGACCTAAGTCTTTATCATAGACTTGGCTTTGCAGATACTCGTGATAGGCCCTGTCATTAGAACCGAGATTATCGGTCATACGACCCTTACCTTTCATCGAAATTGAACTCCTAGGACCATCACAACTTTCACTTCCACTTGTCATTTTAAAAATTGAATTGTAAAATTCCTTGAACAAAAAATGTTAAAAAAATGGTTGGAAATAAACGGTTGGAAATAAACTTGGTAGATAATTGTAATTTGGAAACTTAGTAGTTAGTTATTGTAAATAAAATAAAATTAAAACAAAATAAATTACAAATAAATGAAATTGGAAACTTTGTAAATAGTAATTTCAAATTAAATTGTAAATAAAATAAATTGGAAACTTAATTGTAAATAAAATAAATTGAAAGCTTAATAGCAAATAAAATAAATTGCAAATAAATGAAATTGGAAACTTAGTAATTGCAAATTAAATACAAATAAAATAAATTGGGAACTTAGTAATTGAAAGAGAATTGAAAACATGGAGAGTTGGAGAATTAAGACTTGAGAGAGAATTGGGAGGAAATTGGAGTGGGGAGAAATGAAGGTAGAAGGGGGGTATTTATAGAAAACAAAAAAAAAATCTGACTGTTGGGCCTCCAACGGTTCAGACCAATATTTAAAAAAATCTGTTTTGGTGGAACCGTCTAGTTCGAATCGGACCGAAACCGTCGGTTCTAGCCCGATAGGAACCGGACGGTTCCACCAAAACAGGAACCAAAACCGAAACTGTGCACTGTAGTGGTTCCGATTCGAAACCGAAAACCCGGGTTTGGTTACGGTTTTTTTCGTGCCGTTTCGGGTTCGGTTCACCAGTTCGAACCGAACCGCCACCATGTCTAGCCGGAGAGAATGGTTCAAATAGGAGTTCACTTTTGCTCACCCCTACCCCGCCCCCCCCCCCCCCCCCCCCCCCCCTCCCGTATGGATGACATGTGTTCAAGGAGGGGTAAATTTATCCCAAAAGATGACAATGTTTGGATAAATTTACCCTCTTTATGGACACATGTCATCCATACGGGAGGGGGGTAATGCTCACCCACCCTTAAGGAGGGTGCGCAAAAATGAACTCTCCAAATAACACATTTTCAAAGTTAGTAAGTTTTATTTTATTAGCACCTAAAAGGATGTGCTGACCGAAATTCCCCTCCTTTTACTTTTACAACTTTTACCTCTCATTTTAAAATTTTCTCTATTTTTCTCTTCCTACAGGTGTGCGTTCTTCTACTTTTCATTTTTAAATTTTCTCTATTGTTCTCTCCAGTTAGCTATCTTCCTCTCCTTTCCTAGTTTATTCATTCATAATTTTTTTTTTAAATCGATGAATGCCAGGTTTAAAGAGTAGATCCAGACATCAAAACCTTGTTTGGATTATTGGAAGAGTTGATAAGGTAAATTTCCTCCATAAACTAGTTGAGAAACTCACTCAACGACATTTTTTCAGTTGTTGGCTGGAAACTTTCAGTTTTAATTTGTTAGATGTATATGTCGAAAATGAAGCTAATTCTCCATTTCGATATGATTTTCTAGAAAACTATGCGTTTTTTCTAGACTTATTTGATGTATTCGAGACTTAATTTTGAGACATAATTGTATGCTTGTCGATACTTATTTATATAAATGTCGAGACTTATTTATATAAATGTCGAGACTTATATCATCTGCTAGACTTATTTATTTTATAATCGAGACTTATATACGTTTCTAGACTAATTTATATCTGTTTCGAGGCTTAATTATGTAATTGTCGAGACTTAGTTATATCAATTTCAAGACTTAATTATGTAATTATCGAGACTTATTTATATCAATTTTGAGACTTAATTATGTTATTATCGAGACTTATTTATATCACGTTCCAGACTTATCAATTTCCAGGCGGTGTTTGAATCCAGGCCCCAACTCCAGTAGTACTATTCCAGATGCATACCATCGGAAATGTAGTGTGTGCCATGAAATCAGGCACAATAAACAAACTTGCCCATAAAAGGATGAAATCGTTAGAGACAACAACCTTAAATGCCTTCATTTTACAAATGGATGGTTAGTAGATGTTATGTTTAATTTTGTAAAACCTAAACATTTCATGGTTTGTAATTTGCAAGTGGATGGTCAGTGGGTGTTATGTTTAATTTTGTACAAGCTACACAAGTCTTGGTTTGTAATTTTCAAGTGGATAGTTAGTGGGTGTTATGTTGCAATATTAGATTCATAAGTTTATCGGTTTAAAGCTTTGTACTAGAAAATGTCATTTCGTACCAGTAAGTCCCGAAATACTTTAGATAAGTCTCGAATTGTTGTAATAAGCCTTGAATATACTGTTAATAAGTCTCGAGTGTTTTGCAATAAGCCTCGACATGTTGAAATAAGTCTCGAATGCACCTAATAAGTCTCAAAATATTTTAATAAGTCTCGAATGCACCTAAAAAGTCACGAAATGATGTAATAAGTCTCGAATGTAGTTAATAAGTATCGAAATTCAAGACTTACTGGAAGTAAGTAATTCCATTCATAATTCATTATAAATGTAATCAACACAGTCATTATAACCATTCAAAAATCCGTCCATTATTTCGTTCAACATAACCATTCAAAAGTAATCCACAAATTCAATGTATACATTCACTCATCCATCCATAATAAACAAAAAATCCATCCATAATAAACCAATCATCCAAAATATATCTGATAACATCCATAACATCCATATGAAGGAGTTTAAAGTCCATAACATACTTCACTGATCTGCAACAATGGAGGAGTTTGAAAATACTTCTACATCCATTTTTTGTTGCATATCTGGCATTTGGTCATCAATCCAATTGAACTTCTTTCTCTTTACCACAGTATGCTCAATCAATGCTAATATGTGTGCTCCACAATTGCCACTGTAAAGACGTTAAAAAACTATTAATTACCTTGTAAACAGAATAAAGATTTTGTTGACGGTGATTTTTGGATGGATCACACGTCGAACAGAATGTATATGAGATCACACAATTGTAAATTATGAACGGCTAATGAATTATAGAGAACACAAAGAATTTACGTGGTAAAACCCTAAGAACGGGGGAACGTCCACGGTTGCCGAAAACCTGCGAGGAAATAACTTTTTTGAATAATCGATTACACACTCAATCTCTCATGCTCTTTATGTCGTTGTGCATAGCCTTTTTATAATGAGATTAGGGGTCTATTTATATGAGCATAGAACCATAATCCTTGTTATACAAATAAGGAAATGTGGTAGTGTTTAATTATGACTGGTTACTTGTTGAAGTTTCTTTGTCTTCTTTCCTGTTTTGAGTATTGAATTAGAGTCTTCGTAGGATTCTAGTTGAGTGGTCCGTTTAGGATTTATTTCCTGATCGGTGCACAGTCTTCTAGAAGAGTAAGTTTGTTGCTTGATTTGGACTCTTTAATATGTAGGAGGAAATAGTAATATTTCCTTATTGGAATGTTGTTCTAGATTCCTTGTTTAAGTAAGATGATTCTTCTTCGTATTTGAGTCGTAGTTGCCTTTAATGTCTCCCATGCATTGTCCAATCGACCAGTTGTCCAGCCCCGACTAGACTTCTTTTATCCCAGCCGAATGGTCCTGACCGAGTCGTCTCTACCTGATCGCTAGTTTCCCCGACTAGGTTATTTACGCCCGATCGGTTAGTTTCCCGACCATCTTGGGTGATCTCGACTTGGCCTTGAGATCATCTATTAATTGTCTTGTGTTGACCCTTTCTGACTCTTGTGACATGGCAACTATAATTCCCATATCCTTGGGCAATTATGCTAACTCATCATTCTTTAGATTTTACCAATAACAGATTTCAATAACGTATATAATCATTAAAATTGTGCTATTTATCCAGTTTTCTATTGAGGAATATTATGTTAGCTTAATATACCCATTACAAAATCCATATTTACTCAGTTTATTGTTCATTATCTTCTCCTAATCGAAAGAACCTAACGCACCACAATTCATAATTTTTTTTTTTATATATAAAACGAATTGAAATCTAACAAACACAACCCAAACGAAAATACAAATTCAAAACAAAACAACAAAAAACAAAATTGGAATTTAGATTCAGAATAAAATATGAATCGATACACTACCATTCATATCAAAACAACAAAACATCACCACTTAAATCAAATTCACAAAAAAAACTAAATCGAAATCAACAAAAACGAAATAAATATCGAAAATCAACAATATAAAATTTCAAAACAAAACCCAAACGAAAATACCTCAACGTGTCGACGGTTTCTATCGATGAGATCTCGAATCGATGTGTCATCGGAATATTAAGACTATTGTCAAAGTCTTCGCGGTTGTCTGCCGATGCCGTAATGATTGTCACCGTCAATGGGTTTCTCTGTTTGTCGTCGTCTCTGTTTGTCGCCATCGCTGTTTACCTTAGTCAATAATGAAGGTAAGAAAATTGAAAAAAGAAATAGTTAAAAGTAAAAGAAAATATTGAGATCCCTGTTGCCCTAATATGAGGATATTTTTACCCAAAGTTAAACTTTAATGTTATTAAAAAAAGATTTATTAATATGATGCTATTTATTTAAGATCTACCCAAAAAAGTGTTATTTAAATTTTGAACCGGTTGTCCCACTAATGCAATTAATCTTTGTGGAAATGGTGAGGAATGTCACCTTTTTTTTTGTCCTTTGCAGTGATGTCACCGTTATAATAAGTTAAGTTTAAAAAGCACCTATTATGATGAGCTACTGAAATTGCCTTTAAATAATCGATTTTTTATTCTTTAAAAGCTGTCGTCCAAAAAAATTGTCTGAAAATCAATCAACTACTCCATTTTTTCTTCAGAAAACGAGCTTCATTCCAGATATCGCACAAGAAGGTAAATTAATATTTTTGATCTTCATTTCCATTTTTTCTTGTATTTATGTGTGGTATAACATTGTATGAACATTTATGAACATGTTGTCTCAATTTTTTTATGTTTATGTCTGAGAGTTGTAAACTTTGAAAAAATAATGAATGAACATGTATTCATATTTTTATATATATATATTTGGCCGAGTTGAGTTGTAGTGGTGCAAACAAGTTTATAATATTGGGCATAAAAGCTGGAAAGCTTTTAAAAAAAACTCGAAACATTTGAAAAAAAGCTCGATCAAATTTTAAAAAATCTCGATCCATAAAATAAATGCTTGATCCAAAAAATAGATGCTGGATTTGTAAAAAAAAGCTCGATCCCTCGAAAATATGCTCGATCCCTCAAAAAAATGCTCGATCCATCATAAAAAATGCTCGATCCCTAAAAAAAAGCTTGATCCTTGACAAAAAAAGCTCGATCCCTTACAAAAATAGCTCGATCCCTCACAAAAATAGCTCGATCCCTCACAAAAATAGCTAGATCCCGCATAAAAAAAGATCGATCCCTCACAAAAAAGCTCGATTCTTCATAAAAAAACTCAATCCCTAAAATAAAAAGGTTGAGCCATATTTGAAAAAAGCTCGAGCCATAAGAAAAAAAGCTCGATGATGTACAAATAGAGCTCGGTCTTGAACAAAAAAAAACTCGATCCCGTTAGAAAAAGCTCGATCATGTACAAAGACGGCTCGATCATGTACAAAAAAAACTCGATCAGTTAAAAAAAAGCTTAATCTCTTACACTTTTGATTTTTGTTTAATTCTTTATAATTGTAAATTTAATATTAAATATTTATTTCTTAATAATGGTTTTTGATGATGGTTTTGACAGGACAATGGATAGGGTGAGAATAGTCATATCTTACAACGGTCGATGGGAGTAATTACCTGACGAAAATCAGAGGTATTTAGGTTCCGATAACCAAGGTTTGTATGTGTCAAAGAATTTGAGTTACGACGAACTGGTGTCGATCGTGCAAACCATTGTGAAGTTTGATGAGAACAAATACAGTACTGATCTACAGTCTCTATCAATTGTTCCTGGGACTACATGTCGTACATTTATAATAAACAATGATGATGTTCAGTTTATGATAGGGGAAGATAGGGTGATCCCTCAAGTATGTGTTAGTCTAATCGAGAGGCCAGCATGAGGTGTCATTGGTGAAGATATCCCTGATCATGATAACACCCAGCAATTTCGATCGTCAGGCGAAAGCAACCAGTTGTTCACAAAAAGAAGTGGGATTGATGGTCGGGAAAACAAACGTGTTGTCCCACCAGAAGCAGCCACCCATGATAATAGACCGGGACCTCAATTAGACGATGTATTTGGTTGTCAAATTGAGATGAATGGTAGACAGTAAAACCACCAATACAATGAGATCTACAATGACATCAACAATGAGCAGAATACAGCACTGAATGTTGGGGTGAATCATGAGGTGGTTAATGAAGGCAATTTCAATTCTGTAGAAAATGTAAAGGACAATCAGGATGATGAAGAACCTGTCGAAACGGAAAGACGTGCAAGACATGTACACAGATTTAGTTCCAGTGCACTAGATATAGCTGGGACCTCCGAGGGGAAGGCTAATGTAACTCCAGATGATTCTGGTAATGCCACAACATGGGTTATTTCAGGAGCAGAATCATACTCGTTGGTATTGGTGGAAGCAGGAACTTGGTTAAAGATGAACCTACAAGCATGATATATAAAGGGCAATTTTTTCCAACGAAAAAAGGATTTGAAGAGACTAGTAGGCCATTTTGCAATGCGGCGGAACTTCGAGTGGAAGGTGAAAAGGTCCAATAAGACAACATTACATCTAGTTTGTTTGATGGAAAATTGTACGTGGAAGTTAAGAGCGGTCAGGAGAGTTGAAAGCACATACTTTCAAGTAAGAAGTTTTGTCAACGAACACACTTGTCCGTTAGAGGAAATTCACCGCCGGCACCAACAAGCTAGTGCAGTCATAATTGGAGAAGTTATTACACCCAGACTTCAACAACAAGATGGTCGACTAATGTGTCTGAATGACATAATCGCCGACATGAAATCAATGTATGGAATACAAATCATGTACAGTAAGGCACACGCCGCCCTCGATTATGCGTTGTCACTGACATATGGAACGCATGAGGAAACCTTCCAACTGCTTCCATCATTTGGTTACATTTTGGAACAACACAATCCTGACACAATCACTGACTTACAGTGCGACGAAGATGGTAAATTTCTGTACTTCTTCAAGTCGATTGGTGCCTCACTTAGAGGATTTCGGACTTGTATGCGTCCAGTCATTGCCGTTGATGGTACCCATTTGAAGGGACGATTCCGGGGTACAATATTAGTTGCAATAGCACAAGATGGGAACGAACAGGTGTATCCAATTGCTTTTGGGTACGGCGACTCAGAAAACAACCTTTCATGGGAATTGTTTTTGGATTGCTTGAAGGGTGCTCTAGGTCATATTGATGATCTAGTTTTCATTTCCGATAGGCATGCAAGCATTGAAGCAGAGATTTCTAAAGTGTTCCCTTATGCCACCCATACCATATGTTGCTGGCACTTTGCTGAAAATATTAAAAAGCAATTTCATAGGAAGGATGTTGCCGTAATAATGGACAAAGCAGCCTGCACATACACTAAGTTTGAATATAACCGGCATATGGAAGAGTTAAGAAACTTGCTCCAGAATGCATATGATTATGTAATTGATGCTGGTCCACACAAGTGGTCCCGTGTACACTGCCCGGAAAGAAGGTACAGGGTGATGATGACAAATGCTACATAATACATAAACTCATGCCTAAAATTTGCACGCCAACTGCCTATGTTGACTCTGGCTGAGTTCAATAGGAATATGCTGCAACGGTGGTTTCACGATCGCTATAGAGTTGCACAAACCATGCGTCATCAGTTGACCGACACAACACATCTTGTGCTCATAAAACGTGTGGAGAAGTGTGGTTTTTTGACTGTAAATCCAGTAGACTGGAACATTTTCTCGATCAATCAGTCTGGAAAACAGTGAATTGTTGACTTAGCCCGGAAGACTTGTACTTGCAACAAATTTCAAATGGATCATTTTCCATGTTCTCACGCCCTTGCGGCGGCACGGTACATTACTTTCAAGTTGTAATGTGAGGTGATTATTACTGAAACGTGAAGCTGATCGTTTTCAATGTTTTTTACAGGGAGTGAAACTTGGACTTGACAACTTTGTGTTCGGACTACTACAAGAGACAGACACTTATTGACGCGTACTCGGTTCCTATTATGCCGGTGGGCCATCCTTCCACTTGGGTTGTGCCATCTGACATTGCTCAGAGGGTGATTTTGAATCCAAACTCCAGGAGACAAGCAGGACGTCTGAGGGCGAGTCGCCATGTCTCGTCTTCGGAGAGGACAACTACACAATCCTGTAAAAGATGTGGACAACCAGGGCATAATTCCAGGAGATGTTCTAATCCACCAATGATTAATGAAGGTACAATCAGAGGTGTTCCCAATGAATACCACCGCAAGTGTAGCATCTGTCATTCAATTGGACACAACAAACAAACGTGCCCTAACATTGACTCTAATAGGGAATGAATGACAAAGTTTTGATCACATTGTAAACATTTAGAATTGTATCAGATTGTAATAATTTGGAATTGCAATAATTACTTATTATTGAATGAATAATGAATGAATTAATATTCATGAATTAATTACATGTCTTTGTACATAAAAAATGGTAATATACAACCAATCATTAGGCGGGCCTGGAGTTATAAAAAATCTCCACAGCCATTTTCTCTCGAATGATCCCCATGTCGTCCTCTGACCAATCAAAAAGCCTTCGACCCGCCAGTAAGTACTCGATAAGTCTCAAAGTATGAGGACCACAATTACCTCTGCAATTCGACACATAAAACACCATTAGAAATCGTTCATAAAAAATATCTAAGCACATGAATGAAATAGAATGTCTTACGGTTTTTTTTGTTGGGGGAATGTAGAAGTAGGCACCAGGATGACCGAGAAGGGCTTATTTTCCAGAGGGAACACCTGACGACAAGCTCATCGTGCAATGTGGAACCACACGTCACTCAACATGGAGGGTAAAAACCACAGTAATGGTTGGACCTGCTGGTGCCTGATATAATAAGGGACTTCCTGTCTCCAGGGGTCAAAAATGTCAATCTTCCCGAGACTAAGGTCAGCAGTCACCACCAGCCAATGTTGGCCCCCAACGTTGCACGGAATCAGCACATGTAATAGTATACATACCGTGTTAGGTAGGGATATACGAACAGTTTATTTTTTAAATCATCTCCATCATTTAACACTTACCAGGTCAACCTCGTGCCATGGGGGGTTTCCACTCGTGGTTGCTCCACGGGTCGTCAGAAGGTCATCTTCCAACCATCGGGACTGTAACACATTCCACCTTACCTTGGTCACAGCCCCATGCGAATCACAAGGCATCATCCTCTCCCACATGTACAACATAAGTGGTTGTACAAGCATTGACAATATCGTATTAATAATACAAAACCAGAAAATGCGATTCGATTCCAAAAATTTATAACTACTTACATAAAATTGTGTATCCAACACGTTGATCCTCTGGTTGTACACATTAGGGAATCCTCGCTGACGCTTGCGAAGAATATGGAGGTATGCGTCCATATGCTAACAAACAATAAAACCACCGTAATTGTTAACAATACAACATTACTTACACAAACGTTAATATGAAAATCACGTAAGTAAGTACCGTGTCCTCCAAGTCCATGAAGTTGGACTGCATACGCACGAACCATCCTGCGTCCACTGGTGCCAGCACGTCCATATCACGTCTGTTTAATGATTGAATTAGCTTAGCTTTACGTAAATTTGAATAAACATTAAATGTACAACCATTTTTATTATAAAAAGTTGGACTCACAGTTCCCCGTTGATGTTCCTCATGAAGGCTTTGTATGCCGCAAGTTGGTCAGTGTCCACTAGTCCGTGGGGGTCAAAAATGTGTTCCATGAACTCGGGTCATGTCATCAACCTCCTTGGACGGCATGAATCTGTGTAAGGGCTCATCAACTGTCATCTGCGCTTAACTAAACGCTTCAATGTAATGGTCGGGGGAGGGGACCGCGTCGACGCCACAGATGTGCTGGGTGGGGGAGGGGACCGCTCCAACGTCACAGACTTGCTGGGTGGGGGAGGGTACCGTTGTGGCTGATTCGTTATGCTGGGAGGTGGGGGGATCGAGGTGCTGGGAGGTGGGGGGACCGCTAAGCCTGGGTGGACCCAGATAAGACAGTTAGGAGGTCCGACCTGACTGCTGTACATGAACCAAGCCTACTTTCGTTGGTATACGACTGAGGTTACCTCTCTGACCTACCCCTCCCCCCCCCCCCCTCCTGTAGGCGGGTCCTGACTACGTCGAGCTGTCATGTTTGTCCCCCCCCCCCCCCCCCCCGTATACCTATCAGTCGACCTTCTGAGACTAAAGTCTGGATCAGGAGGTGGGGGGCCATCCCGGTGTGTACGCATGGTCGACCCTTGAAGGCCCCGGATCATATCCAGTAACAATCGGTGTTACTGCTGACGATCCTCATCACTCTTCAGGATCATATCCAACAACTCCAAGTGTTGACATTGTCGATCCTTCTCACTCTTCCGGAGGGCTTCACGCACATCGTTCAACATATCTGTCCACGGAGCCTAAAATCATTTCTACATTGTTAGTAAAAACTATCACCACGTGTTAATAAAAAACACTAAACTTTGTTTTCAACTTACCTTTCAATCACGTCCAACTCCCCTATGGGAATCTCTTGCAGATGTACCATGTCCGGGGGTGGAAAACCGAATCCGCCTATGCCTATGCCTATGCCTATGCCTTTCTCGTTGATGGCCTGTCTCATATCCCTCACTGTCACTGGGCCTTAAACCCCCAGCAGCGGGCTCAGATCCCTCACTGTCAATGGTCCTGTTTGTTAAACCCTCACCCTCTATACCACTGATCCCCCCTAAGGTAGTCTAATCAGGGACCGGAGGCGGCATATCATCCATGTCATCTTCTACATACAGGCTCCCCCCATTGTCTAGCCAGGCATAGTACGGTGCTTGTCTCTCAACTGGTGTCGGCACCATTTCCTTCCTCGCAAACATCTGAAATATTAGTTAGAACAATATAATTGTACAAATACTAACTAATAAAAACATTAACAAAATAGATACATACCCTGGCTTTGAAAATCTTTGCCAGTTTCTTCCCTCACAGTTGTTTGGTAAACTCCCACTTCAAAATATGGGGAGTCAGATCAGTAACCCTTCAGGCACCGACCTCTTTGGCCAAATTAGAGATCACCTCCAAAGCAAATATCTGCATAAAAGATAAGTACGATAAGTATCCATAATATTTTGGACACCAACAATAAAGTACAATTTGTAGTTCGAAGTTCTTACCAATAGGGCATGAGATAGACCGTATATGTTGTAGGTCTCCGTCCTGTGTACGTCAGTGCCATTTTCCTGCTGGCGTGGCTCGAGCCCGTCTCGTCGCCCGTCAAGCGCATGCTTGAATGAGTAAATAGAATGTCTGTACACGTGGGCACCCCACAAGAACGCGTCGAACTCATCGAGATCCTCAACCAGCCGAAACTGCCAAACTGGAATCTTGAATCTCTCATCCACCCCCATCAGTATCCAGTTCAGTATATATAAGAGGCAGAGCTTAACAGCATCGTACGCCTTTCCGAACCCTACGCCGGTGACAACACTCCTAATCTCCTCTAACGACACCTCATTGGCTCCAGGAAAGTACCGCTCATGTATGCCATTCTCCACTGATGCATACTTGGTCGTGTCTGGTACAACTCCAAACCGTAGCCCGGTGATCATGCAAAATTCCACCTTCGAAAACCTCACTGACTGGTTCCCTAACATGAACTGCATCTCATCTGTTGGGCCGTTATGTCGCAGCTCCCTCAAAAGCAACCGATGGATAATACCACCCGAAAACTTTATCTCCCGATGCATCGTCAGGAAATGCCCAAAACATGACGCCATGAACCGACGCCGATCTTCATCTGCAAATTCTACAAGGACACGGTTCAGCGCGTCGTCTATATGGCCAAGGGCATCAAAATGGTTGTGTCGAGTCAATTTGCCCGCGTACCATTCTCCTTCTGCAGTTTTAAGCGAATCCCTCAACTTAATTCTCATCTGCAATGTAACAAAAATACATCATCATTAAACAGAACAAATAACCAAAATTAAAAGTCTCGATCCAATGTCAAAACATCTCGATCCTAAAACAAAAAGGCTCGATCCCAGGAGAAAAAAGCTCGACCCTTTTTAAAAAAAACTCGTTCCTATGACAAAAATGCTCGAACTCATAACACAAAAGCTCGATCCAAGAGAAAAAAAGCTCGATCCAAGGACAAAAAAGCTCGACCCTTTTAAAAAAAACTCGATCCTATGAAAAAATGTTTGATCCCATAACAAAATAGTTCGATCCTATGTAAAAACAGCTCGATCCTATGTAAAAAAAAAAAGCTCGATCCCATGGTGAAAAAGCTCGATCCAATGTAAAAAAAAACTTGATCCCTTTCAAAAAAGCTCGATCCTATTAAGAAAACGCTTGAATCCTTATATATAAAAAAAACTCGACCTGCCAAAACCTAATTATTTCACGAAAATTTAGAAAAAAGCTCGATCCTATGAACGAATAAGTTCGATCCTATGTAAGAAAAACTATATTTATTTTAAAAAAACCTCAATGTCATGATGAAAAAGCTCGATCCAATGAAAAAAATGCTTAAACCTATTGAAAAAACCTCGAATCATTTTCAAAAAAGCTCGATCCCTTTCAAAAAAGCTCGATCCCTTTCAAAAACGCTCGATCCAATTTTAAAAAAGCTTGAACCTATTGAAAAAATCTCGAATCCTTTTTAAAAAAGCTCGATTCCTTTCAAAAAAGCTCGATTCCTTTACAAAAAGCTCGATTCCTTTTTAAAAAAGCTCGATTCCTTTTTAAAAAAGCTCGATTCATTTTTAAAAAAGCTCGATCCCTTTCAAAAAGGCTCGATCCAATTCAAAAAAAGCTCGACCCTATTGAAAAAGCTCGATTCCTTTTCTAAAAAGCTCGATCCCTTTGAAAAAAGCTCGATCCCTTTCAAAAAGGCTCAATCCAATTCAAAAAAACCTCGACTTACCAAAGCCTAATTTTCACGACAATAAAAGCTCGACTCAACAAATAAGCTCGTTTCTCTTGCAAAAAGTCTCGATAACCCATATTTCATCTTCCTCAACTGATATTCAACCAAATTACAAACCCTAACGTAAACCACAATCATTCTCACATCTCTATTTTAACCGGTTTCTACAATTCCTATCAACAAAACTCAATTCTAACATGTAATGCAAGTTAACAATAACAAAAACAATGAAAAAAAATTTATCTTACCTTTCTCAATCGCAGCTTTTCCGATCACTTCACAATCGATTAGTTTCCCGTCGGTTTGACTGTTGCTTCTCACTGACTTAGAAAACGATAAATTCCTTACTGTTTTAATATTTCGGGGTATTTACGTCTGAACACGTTAAATGGTGTCTTTTAAACATACATTAGTAAAGTTATGATATTTACACAACACCACCCTCAAATAGTACCAATAAGTTTTTGATCCCTTACTCTTTTGGGGTCTATGATCCCATTTGATCTTTTGTCAATAAATTTCTTATAGTGCAGGCAAATAATTTCTCTTTCAAATACGGGGACCCAGTTAAGGATCGTATCATCCATCATTCATCAACGCAATCACAATTTTATGTGAAAATGAGGAAGTGAGCACGTGTGTAACCACAATTTTATTCAAAGATTAAAATATATATAAATATATTAAAAAATACAGAAGATCCAATCTATACACTGGCCAAGATCAGCAATCTTGCTGCAGTTGAACTTGTTATTTCCTGTGATCCAGTTCAATTTGTTGAAATATAGTACATACAATGAATCTAGTAGGCCCACTCTTCCATCAAAGTCAACTCACTTGTACAGGGGCCCACGGATCGTGTCATCATCGCCTATAGTCATCGAGAAAATTTTGAATGCTCCATGGTACAGTACATGCTTACATTTTGCCACTTAAATTTTATATTTTTATCGTACGATATGAAAACTTATTTGATGAATTATTCAGTTATTCATGCCATACTACGCTGTATGAATTTGTTAATTACGGTTCAATGTATAGAAGTTTTCCTCACAATTTTTTTAAAATTATAATTATAGTGGAAACTAACGAGATCAAACTTAATAAATATAATCCAGATTATTACTTTCATTATTAAAGGAGATATTATATTTGGACTACAACTTTTACGATTAAAAAAAGGTTAGTTATTCCCATTTTTAGAGGAGAGCTACCTACGCTTTTACAATTTTATGGCCATGAAAGTTTTTCATGCAATTTTAAATCGTTGGATAGTCATTATTCAATCAATTAATGGTGTTTTCTTGTATCACCCAATCACAATTTTATCCGCATAACATAAAAAGATTTGTTTGATTCATACGATATTTGGATTTCATTTAAAAACAAATCGAAACAACTAGATGAAAATGACCTAATTACCGATTGGAGTAAACAATATATTCATAATTTGAGGTTCGGTTGGTTCTTTCACTCAAGTTTTACCTAAATATTTACGCTACTTAGAAAACAAAGCATAGACCACCTATATGAATTTATAATTTGAGTGTTTGTAACTTTTGTAAAACTTTAAGACAATTATTTGCAATTTTATAGGAGTTACCCATAACGTTTTGTGAAGACGTTAGTTATAAATTTTAGAATAATTGAGATCTAATAGCATCTTCAATGTAAATATACATTTAGAGAAAATTGATTGTCACATATAATAGATAATTAAAAAATTAGAAAAATTATCTCCAATACAATTATCTAACTTCAATATGGAGATGATGTAGTAAACAAAAAGTTAGAAATTATGGAGTTGAGTTTCTAATCGTAGAAACTCTCCTATAAATACTGACTATGATTTCTAACTCATTCAACCAATAATATTAAAAAGCTCATTTAATTGTAAAATAAAAAAGGAAAGAGAATATAATAATTGTTTTATTATGATTGGTCATAAAATGGATCAATATTTGATTTTATATAATTGCATTGGAGGTGTGAATATGTATTTCTCTAAAAAAATTCAAAAGTGGGCTCATAATAAATAGAAATGTTGATGTGACACCATTTAAAAACTTAAAAATATATATTTACATTGAAGATGCTATAAGTTAGTGAATTTTTCCTATAAAATTTGCTATGAGTTTGCTATATGTTATTACCATTTACTACAGGACAATTTAAATATAAAATATTTTTAAATTAAACAAATACTTTTTACTATCAAACAATATCAGACGATGTACACGTCGAACATATTTTATCAACATCTTTTAAAAAATATTTAAGGTAGTATTTCATCTATTAAAGGACCACTTTGAAAAAAGAAACTATAAATGATAATGTCCTTATTGTAACGTCACCTTTTACAATTTGCAGATTTTTTTTTAAAAGTGAGAAGTTGACCGAAACACTAGTTACCAAATACCAATTTTTTCAACAAAAAAAAAAGAGCATTGTTTTTAAAGTTTAAACCATTAAATAATACATATTTAGGCATTAAGCTTATTTTTTATCCTGTTAAACAATAAAATATTTCCAAGTCATGATCATGGACAGATCAGGATTTCCAAAAGATATTTATCTATAGAAGATATTAAATAGAAGATGTCCACGCAATTCAGATGATAGTTTGTATTTTGCAGATTTTTAAACAGAAATATTTTAAAATCTAGTATGGAAAGAGGGAAAAGAAAACAGGAAAAATATCTTAAATATACATATTCCATACTCGATTCTAAAGCACAATTCACACATGAAATTATATATTATACTGAATTAATATCTAATGGAGATTTGGAGGATGAAAATAATAATTTTTAACACGGTTTTATAGTCGGATTTTTTTTTAAATGGTTTTGATTAAACTATGTGTCCCTCGTTGAATTTTTAGATTTTCATTTTCTTCACCCAGATTTTTATTTATTTTTACTTTTTCATTTCCTTATATTCTATTTCTCTATCCTATATTATATATTTCTTGCTTATTTATCAAATTTAATTGTTTTCACTTTCTCTTAATTATTATTTTTTTTCTCTTAACATTCTCTTCTCTTATATCTCGACTATTTTCTCTCTCATAGGGCTCGTTTTACACATCATATTGGATTGTATTGAACTATTAAATATTATATTGTATTGAACTGTATTAACATCAGTACAAACCTGTGTTTGGTGATGCACAGTATTATATCGTATTAAGTTATTCGTAATTTATTATATTTTTTTATATTATAAATATATAATATTTTCAAAAAAATATGTTAATAATTAATTTTAAATATCTTTACCATGAATAAATCAATAAATATTTTTATATGAAAAATCAATAGATATTTATTTTAATTGAAATAAAAAAATTAAATAAATAGTATTTTTATAAATAAAATAAATATTTCCCATATAATTTTAAAATTATAAAAAAACATGTTAACAACATGACATATATTTCATCAATATTCCATATTAGTTAAAAAAACAAAGATAAAAAAATGTGTTTTTTCTAATACAATACAACCTAATACAACCAAATATATTGTATTAGCTAATACGATGTTTGTTGTATTAGCAATTAAAATATAGTAGAAATTGTGAAATATATCACATTTTTAATTGTGTGTTGTAATGATGTTACCGGTTTAATAACTTAAATTTTAAAGGTATCTATTATGGTGAACTATCCAAATTGCCTATAAACTTTATTTTTTTAAAGGCATCGATTTAACTCGTTTCTCTCTCTCTCCAAAAAAGTTGTCTGAAAATCGATCTACGGCTACTCTCTCTCTCTTTAAAAAACTTTTCTCTCTCCAGATTTTGTACAAGAAGGTAACAAATATTTATGATCTTCACTTATATTTTTTTTATGCATTTCAGATATTTTGTATGCATTTCTGTGTGGTTTAACAATGTATCCATTCTTTATGATATGTTGTTCCAGTCTTTGATGAACATGTATGAAAAATATGTTGTTCCAGTCTTTATATTTGGAAAAAAGCTCAATTATATGAAAAATATGATCGATCCCTCAGAAAAATTTATCGATCCCTTACAAAAAATTCTCGATCCCTTATAAAAAGTTATCGATCCCTTGTAAAAAAACTCGATCCATTACAAAAAGTTTTCGATCCCTTACAAAAAAGTTCGATCCTTTATAAAAAGTTCGATCATTTATAAAAAGTTATCGATCCCTTAGAAAAAAGCTCGATTCCTTACAAGAAAGCTCGATCCATTAAAAAAAACTCAATTCTTGTTAAAATAAGCTCGGTCACACGTTAAAAAAAGGATCAATCCCTTACAAAAAATGTTTGATCCCTTACAGTTAAAAATTCTTTTTAATTCTTATTAATTGTAAATGTAATATTTTTTGGGCAAATCGTATTTTAGTCTATGTAGTTTGCCTTAATCAGCGTTTAGTCCATAGTTTTTTTGAATTGTAACTTTTAATCCATACTTATTATGACAATCTAGATTATAGTCCATACCGTCCAATTCCGTTAGGGTTTCACTGAATTATGTTAAGTCAACGAGGGTAGATAGGTAAATTTATGAATCAGTTTCTAGAAGCTTTTCATAAATAAGGGTAAAATTGGTATTTAATAATGTAAAAAAAATCATTAATATTACAAATAAATTAAAAAAAAAACAAAAAAAAAACAGAAATTAAACTTTTAAAAACAAAAATTAAAAAGAAATTAAAACAAAAAATTAAAAACAAAAATTGTATTCAATCATCACTCATCATCTTTTTTTTTCTTCTCTTAATCTTTCTCACAAAACCCAACCGCTTCTTCATCTTCATTCAACCAAAACCCAACCATGCCCCCAACACGAATCACCACCACTTCTAATCTCTTGCCACTGATATTTAGTTAACCAAATTGTCACCATCACCATTACCATCCACGATTACCACCATAATCAACCCACACCATCAACCCATCACCCCCCACAATCAACCCAAACAAGATTTGAATTTTTTAAAACCAAATCGTCACCATCTCCAACACATACACCATTACAATCCACCATTCAACCCATCACCACCCCAATCAACCCACATCATCACCAACACGTTTACCATATCCAACTCCAACTCCAACTTCAAATCAGAAATCCCAGGCACACAACTAATCCATAAAATTTTTATTATTTCAATCAAACAAATCCAATTTTCAGTGTAAGAAGAGAGAGAGAGAGAGAGATCGACGGAGTAAGGAGAGAGAGATCGACAACAACAACAACATTCGTTGCAGCAAGGAGGGAGAGAGAGATCGATAGAGTGTGACGCTGAGGAGAGAGAGCTCGACGGAGCGCGACGACAGGAAAGAGAGATCGACGGAGCGCAACAACGAGAGAGATATTGAATGAGCGATGAAGAGAAAGAGAGAGAGAGATTGGTGGCCAAGCAAAGCCCTATCTAGTATAGGGTTTTAAAGATGAAGAGAGAGGGAGAAAGTGGTGGTCGTTGGGTTTAACAGTGGTGGTCGTTGATGTCGTCTGGGTTTAGAGAGAGAATCGACGGTGGCTAGGGTTAGGGTTTGTGTTTGAGTTGGATCTGTGGTGGTGATTGAAATTGATGTGGGTTTTAATTTTTGGATCTGTGGTAGAGTTTGGAATCGGCGGTAGTTTTTTTTTTTAATTTTTGAAATTGATATGGCTTTGGTTGAAGTATTACACATATCCAGTGTAATATTTTTTTTTTTTTAGAATTGTTTGTTATTTGTGATTTGATGAACATGGATGAACAAGTTCTATGAGATTAGTATTATGCTTGATTTATTTTTTATTTTTTATTATTTAATTTAATTTAGTTTTTTTTTAATTATGAACAAGTTTGATTTAAAATTTGTTCATATGCTTGATCCATTTTTTGTTTTTTTTTTTAATTTCTGATTTAAAATTTAAATAAAAAATAAGGGTAAATTTGTAATTTCATATAAAATTAAAAGGGTAAAATGGTCTTCTCAATATGGTCAGCATCCATTAGGGGCGTTAAGGTCATTTCACACGCCTAACATGTGACACCCATGTCTTTCAGGCCAAATTGAAAGGCCCAAATTAAAAAAAAAATGGGATAAGCGTGAAGCAGAAAAAAGCATCAGGTGAGTATGTCAAGTGAAATGCATGGCTGATAGGCAGCTATGAGCTTGGTTAATTAGCTCACAACTTCAGTTGTGTCCTTCCATGAGTATAAATATATGAGGATAAACGTGGTGAGAGCTAGAAAGCAATAGAATCCAGCAGAAGAAAGGAAAGAGAAGAAAGAGAAGAAGTCAGTGAAGCTCTCTCGATCATAGATTTCAGTTGATTCTTCTTTGATATCCAGTTTTTAATTGGATCTTGTGATTGTTAGGGAAAGAAGACGAAGAGAACCTAGCATATCCAGTCTGAATTAAGCTTGACGTCTAAGTTGTGAGTGAATTAAGTTTCTGTTTTATTTTTAATTCAAAGGTTTCCAGTTTTATGATTAAGATTAATTGTTGCAAATCTTTAAGCTTTTTATTGCTTTTTATGATTGATGGTGATGATACGGAGAACTGAGTATATATTTTATGCTTATATTAGCATTCGGAATCAGTATATTATTTTATGAATTATCCAGAAGAGATTATGTTTTCTACAAAAGCACCATGTACCATTCCCCGGTTATGATTATGGTTGGCTTTTGGGGCCGTTCTACACATGTGTATGTCATGAGTCGCTCTGCAAGTGTATGACCAGAGAAAGAGTAATAGAGTTGCTCTGCACTTGTACGACCAAAGAGTCGCTCTGCCCGAGCATGACCAGAGAAAGAGTAATTGAGTCGCTCTGCACGGGTATGACCAGAAGTTATTATGACTCGGCGTTTGCCCGAATGTATTTCGGCTTACGTATGGAGGATATCCCCGGTACGAATTTGGTGAAGATTAAGATTTTATAAAGTATCTTACTCTTTTCAGAAAAGTGATGCATTCAGTATTCGGTTTATTAAATATGAAAGCAGATATATTATCTTATACCATGTATTACTAAATGCTTATTATAAAGTGGTTTAGAAAAGTGTTTTAAAAGTTTTCATTCACTCACTGGGAGTTAGCGCTCATCCTTTCACTCTTATATCACTGTCCGACGGTTACTCAGGAAACAATGTTCATCTTATTTGGCTTATGTAATTGATACTCGGGATAGGGAGGTAAAATTAGAAGATATATCGGTGGTAAAGAAATTTCTAGATGTATTTTCGGAAGATCTTCATGGATTACCACCAGATAGAGACATTGAGTTTGTGATAGATTTTGTCCCAGGCACAACTCCGATTTATATTCCACCTTATAGAATGGCTCCAACCGAATTGAAAGAGTTGAAGATTCAATTAGAAGAATTGGTGAACAAGAATTTTATTAAACCTAGTGTGTCACCATGGGGAGCGCCAGTTCTGTTTGTCAAAAAGAAAGATGGAGCGTTACGTTTATGCATCGATTACCTGCAATTGAATAAAGTAACGGTGCGTAATAAATACCCACTCCCACGTATTGATGACTTATTCGATCAGCTTCAGGGAGCAAAGGTATTCTCCAAGATAGATTTGCGAACAGGTTATCACCAATTGAGGATTAGAAATTGTGATATACCAAAGACCGCTTTCAGAACTCGTTATGGGCATTATGAGTTTCTAGTTATGCCATTTGGATTAACAAATGCTCCAGCAGTTTTATGAATTTGATGAATAGGGTATTTCATCCTTATCTAGACAAATTTGTTATCGTGTTCATTGATGACATTTTGATTTATTCTAAGGATGATGTGGAGCATACAGAGCATTTAGAGATTATTTTATAAGTCTTGAGAGAGAATCAACTTTATGCCAAATTTAGTAAGTGTCAATTCTAGCTCGATAGAGTTACATTTTTAGGCCATGTGATTTCTGGTGATGGTATTTATGTTGATCCTCAAAAGGTTGAAGCTATAGTGAATTGGGAACGACCAATCAGTGTGACAGAAATTAGAAGTTTCTTGGTTTTAGCAAGTTACTATCGAAGATTTGTAGAAGGATTTTCTAAAATAGCTTCACCATTGACAAGATTGACTCAGAAGGATGTGAAGTTTGAGTGGTCAGAAGCTTGTGAAGAGAGTTTTCAAAAACTCAAGGAGAGATTGACTTCTGCTCCAATACTTGCTCTTCCAATCGGAAGTGATGGATTTGTTGTTTACAGTGATGCATCTAAACATGGTTTGGGTTGCGTTTTGATGCAACATGGGAAAGTGATAGCTTATGCATCAAGACAATTAAAGAAGCCTGAAAAGAATTACCCAAACCCATGATCTAGAGCTTGCTGCAGTGGTGTTTGCACTGAAAATTTAGAGGCATTACTTATATGGAGTTACTTGTCAGATTTATATCTTTTCACTCAAAAAGAACTGAATTTAAGACAAAGAAGATGGATTGAGTTGATTAAAGATTATGACTGTACGATTGAATATCATCCTGGTAAGGCAAATGTGGTGGCAGATGCACTCATTAGAAAGTCTTCAAGTTTTATGGCTCATTTAAGGATGTATTGGAAAGTAAATCATCTTCAGCTTCCTTTATTAGTTGAATTATGAATGTTGAGAGTTAAGCTAGAAACACGAGATTGTGGAGCATTACTGGCTACCTTTCGGGTTAGACCAATTTTGATTGATCGTATACGGGAATTGCAAACTCAAGATTCTTATTTAGTTCAATTGAAGGGAAAAGTGCAGAAAAGTGTACGAGCTGATTTTGTAGTGAGAAGCGATGGTACATTAGTTCTAGGTAACAGATTGTGTGTACCAAACATTAAAGAACTTAATAATGAAATTTTAGAAGAAGCTCACTCTTCAGCTTATGCAATGCATCCAGGAAGTACTAAGTTGTATCGCACTTTGAAAGAGCATTACTGGTGGCAAGGTATGAAAAGAGAGATAGCAGAATTCGTCTCTAAATGTTTGATTTGTCAACAAGTCAAGGCAGGACATCAGAAACCAGCAGGACTATCACAACCACTGCCTATTCCCGAATGGAAATGGGAACATGTTACCATGGATTTTGTGGTAGGACTTCCTCGTAGTCAGAATGGTCACGACAGTGTATGGGTGATCATCGATCGACTTACAAAGTCTGCACATTTTCTGCCAATCGGTATTACTTACTCTCTTGACAGATTAGCCAAAATTTATGTGGGTGAAATAGTTCGTCTTCATGGCGCACCAGTATCCATAGTGTCAGATAGAGATCCTCGGTTTACATCTAGATTTTGGCCCAGTTTACAAGAAGCTTTGGGAACTAGATTGCATTTTAGTACTGCTTTTCACCCGCAGAATGATGGCCAATCGGAGCGTATTATTCAGACATTGGAGGATATACTTCGGGCGTGTGTAATGGATTTCAAAGGTAGTTGGGATGTACATATACCTTTGATAGAATTTGCCTACAATAATAGTTATCAAGCTAGCATCGAAATGGCACCTTATAAAGCTCTGTATGGGAGAAAATGTAGAACACCGGTGTGTTGGGATGAAGTAGGCTTCAAGTCACAACAGAAAAGATCAAAATAATCAGAGACAGATTAAAGGTTGCTTAAGATAGGCAGAAAAGCTATTCAAATAAGCGGAGAAGGGAACTTGAATTTAAAGTAGGTGACTATGTACCTACGAATTTCGCCTTGGAAAGGTGTACTTCAATTTGGAAGACGTGGTAAGTTAAGTTCACGATACATTGGTCCATATGAGATCATTGCCCGAGTAGGAGTAGTGGCATACCGTTTAGCGTTGCCTTCAGAACTTTCAAGAATTCATGATGTATTTCATGTTTCTATGCTTCGAAAATATATATCTGATCCTATGCATGTTTTAACCAAACAACCAGTGAAGTTAAAAGAAGATTTAACTTATGAAGAGGAACCTATTGAGATTCTAGATAGAAGGGAACAAGTATTACGTACTAAGGTTATTCCTCTTGTAAAAGTGTTATGAAGAAATCATGCAGTGGAAGAGGCGACTTGGGAACATGAAGATCAGATGCGGACTCAGTATCCCTATCTGCTTCAGCTAAGTAAATTTCGAGGATGAAATTCTTATATGGAGGGGTGAATTGTAACACCCATGTCTTTCAGGCCCAATTGAAAGGCCCAAATTAAAAAAAAATGGGATAAGCGTGAAGCAGAAAAAGGCATCAGGTGAGTAATCCAAGTGAAATGCATGACTGACAGACAGCTGCGAGCTTGGTTAATTAGCTCACAACTTCAGCTGTGTCCTTCCTTGAGTATAAATATATGAGGATAAACGTGGTGAGAGCTAGAAAGCAATAGAATCCAGCAGAAGAAAGGAAAGAGAAGAAAAAGAGAAGAAGTCAGTGAAGCTCTCTCGATCATAGATTTCAATTGATTCTTCTTTGATATCCAGTTTTTAATTGGATCTTGTGATTGTTAGGGAAAGAAGACGAAGAGAACCTAGCATATCCAGTCTGAATTAAGCTTGACGTCTAAGTTGTGAGTGAATTAAGTTTCTGTTTTATTTTTAATTCAAAGGTTTCCAGTTTTATGATTAAGATTGTTGCAAATCTTTAAGCTTTTTATTGCTTTTTATGATTGATGGTGATGATACGGAGAACTGAGTATATATTTTATGCTTATATTAGCATTCGGAATCAGTATATTATTTTATGAATTATCCAGAAGAGATTATGTTTTCTACAAAAGCACCATGTACCATTCCCCGGTTATGATTATGGTTGGCTTTTGGGCCGTTCTACACATGTGTATGTCATGAGTCGCTCTGCAAGTGTATGACCAGAGAAAGAGTAATAGAGTTGCTCTGCACTTGTACGACTAGAGAGTCGCTCTGCCCGAGCATGACCAGAGAAAGAGTAATTGAGTCGCTCTGCACGGGTATGACCAGAAGTTATTATGACTCGGCGTTTGCCCGAATGTATTTCGGCTTACGTATGGAGGATATCCCCGGTACGAATTTGGTAAAGATTAAGATTTTATAAAGTATCTTACTCTTTTCAGAAAAGTGATGAATTCAGTATTCGATTTATTAAATATGAAAGCAGATATATTATGTTATACCATGTATTACTGAATGCTTATTGTAAAGTGGTTTAGAAAAGTGTTTTAAAAGTTTTCATTCACTCACTGGGAGTTAGCGCTCATCCTTTCACTCTTATATATTTATCCAGGTAGCGGTTATGCGGACTCATAAGTTTTGAGGTGGGCCACTCGATGACATCATGAAGCATAAAAGTCATGCATTTTAAATTTTCGTATACATATTTAGAGATATGAGGTCGGCATGGTCGGGACAGTAGGCGTGGTCGGGACGGTAGGATTTCTACTCAGCCCATTTGACCTACTCGGCCCACTCTACCTACTTGGCCCACATGGCCTATTCGATCTACTCGACCTACTCGGTTTTCTTACTCGGCCTGTTCAGTTTCCCACTCGGGATGGACTGGTTACTTAGTTTTTATAGTGGTCGGTTTTTTATCCGATAGGTCAATTTTGACACTTTTTGTAAAGTACGAAAATATATGAAAAGAAATTGAAATTATGTACATTTTACACTCTCCTTACATTTTATTTGTTTAATAGCAAGTATTTTATATGGAAATCTCAGTAGAAAGTCCTTTTATCATTCTAGTAAATGTAGAGCCAATAGGGTTTCCCTCGTACCCAAGAGAGGAGTCGGGGCAGCCCATAGGACCTCCCTCGAACTCAAGAGAGGAGTCGGGGTGGGTCCTGTCATAACATGCCATAAATTGTATTTTTGACGGATTCTGTTATAGAGGACTAAAAGTTACAATTCAAAAAAATCGTGGACTAAACGCAGATTAAGGCAAACTATAAAGACTAAAATACTATTTACCCAATTTTTTTTATTTTGTTAACAATGGTTTGTGATGATGATTTCACATGACAATGGATCAGGTGAGAATAGTCATATATTACAACGTTCAATGAGAGCAATTACCATATGGAAGTCAGGTTTTTCGGTTCCGATAACCAAGGATTGTATGTGTCAAAGAATATGACTTAAGAAGAACTGGTGTCGATCGAGCAAACCGTTGTGAAATACAATGTGAACAAATATATTATTGATCTACAGTCTAGATCACTCATTCTTAGGACAACATGTCACACATTTATAAGAAACGATGATAATGTTCAGTTTATGTTAGGGGAAGATAGGGTGATCCCTCAAGTATGTGTTAGTCTAATTGAGAGAGCAGTAGGAGATGTGATAGTTGAAGATATCCCTCATTGTGAAAACATCCAACAATTTCGATCGTTTAGCATAAGCAACCTGTTGTTCACAGAAAGAAGTGGGATTGAAGGGCATCAAAACATGCGTGATGTCCCACCGGAAGTAGCCGACCATGGTGATATAGTTGGACCTCAATTCGACGATGTCTTTAGTTGTCAAATTGAGATGAATGTTGGGCAGTACAACCACCAATACAATGAGATGTACAATGACATGAAAAATGTGCGAAATATTGAACCAAATGTTGGGCCAATTCATGAGATGAATAATGAGGCAAATTTACATCCGGTAGATAATGTAGCAAACAATGAGGAAGATGAAGAACCTGTCCAAATGGAAATACGTGCAAGACTTGTACACAGATGTAGTTCCAGTGCAGCGAATATAGTTGGGACCTCTGAGGTCCGGCCTAATATAACTGCAGCTGATTCTGATAATACCAAAACGTGGGTTATACCAGGAACAGAATCACGGGTGGAAGCAGGAACTTGGTAAAAGATGAACCTACAAGCATGATATATAAAGGGTAATTTTTTCCTACTAAAAAGGATTTGAAGAGACTGGTTAGGCATTTTGCAATACGGCAGAACTTCGAGTTTAAGGTGAAAAGGTCCAATAAGACAACGTTACATCTGGTTTGTTTGATGGACAACTGTATGTGGAAGTTAATAGCGGTGAGGAGAGATGAAGGGACATACTTTCAAGTAAGAAGTTTTGTCAACGAAAACACTTGTCCGTTGGAGGAGATTCACCGCAGTCGCCACCAACAAGCTAGTGCAATCAAAATTGGAAAAGTGGTTGCACCTATACTTCAACAACAAGATGGTCGACTAATGCGTCCGAAAGACATAATCGCTGACATGAAAACAATGTATGGCATCCAAATCATGTATAGTAAGGCATATCAAGCACTCAATTATGCATTGTCACTGACCTATAGAACGTATGAGGAAACCAGTGATTACGTGTTGAAACAAAAATAATTCCGGCACAATCACTGACTAACAGTGCATCGGAGATGGTAAATTCCTCTACTTTTTCATGTCGTTGGGTGCCTCTCTTAGAGGATGCTGGAGGTGTATGCATCCAGTTATTGTCGTTAATGGTACCCATTTAAAGGAAATATTCGGGGGTACAATGTTTTTTATTGCAACTGTACAATATGAGAATGAACAGGTGTATCCAATTACTTTTGGGTACGGCGACTCAGAAAACAATCTATCATGGAAGTGGTTTTTGGATTCCTTGAAAGGTGCCCTTGGTAATAATATAGTTGATATGGTTTTCATTTCTGATCGACATGCAATCATTAAAGCAGAGATTTCTAAAGTGTTCCTTTATACCACCAATACCATATGTTGCTGGCATATTTATGATAATATTAAGAAGCGATATCACAGAAAGGATGTTGCCGTAACATTAGACAAAGCAGCCCGAACGTACATTGAGTTGAAATATAACCGGTACATGGAAGAGTTACGAAACTTGCATCATAATGTATATGATTATGTCAATGATGTCGGTCCAAACAAGTGGTCCAGTGTACACTGCCCCGACAGAAGGTACAGAGTGATGACAAAAAATGTTACAGAATGCATAAACTCATGCCTAAAATTTGTAAGGCAACTGCCTATGTTGACTCTGGCAGAGTTCATTAGGATTATGCTATAACGTTGGTTTTACGATCGCCATAGCGCTGCACAGTCCATACGTCATCAGTTGACCGATACAACACATCTTGTGATCCTAAAACGTGTGGAGAAGTGCAATTATATGACTGTAAATCCAATGGACTAGAACATATTCTCGGTGAAGCGACCACTGTTGACTTATCCCGGAAGACCTGCACATGCAATAAATTCCAAATGGACAATTTTCCATGTTCTCACACACTCGTTGCCGCAAGGTACATTGAAGTTTTAGTGTACGGTTAATATTACTGAAACGTGAATCTCATCGTTTTCATTGTTTTTACAGGGAGCAAAAATTGGATTTCACATCCTTGTGTGCAGACTACTACAAGAGACAAACACTTATTGACCCTATTATGCCAGTTGGACATCCTTCCACATGGGTTATGCCATCTGACATCACTTAAAGGGTTGTTTTGAATCCAATCTCCATGAGACAAGCAGAACGCCTGAAGGTGGGTCGACATGTTTGGTCCTCGGAGAGGACAACTACACAATTGTGTAGAAGATATGGACAATCAGGGTATAATTACAGGAGATGTTCTAACCCACATTTGATTCATGAATGTCTGAGCAGAATTGTTCCTAAGGAATACCGCCACAAGTGTAGCATCTGTCATTCAGTGGGCAACAACAAATAGACGTGCCCTAACAGAGACTCCACCGTGGAATGAATTGATGTGTTTCGATTGATGACATTGTAATAATTTATAATCGTATGACTTGTTCATTAAATTAAATTTTAATTAAAAAGGGGTTTCAATTTGTGTTATACTTGTGATTCCAGATAGTTGAAACGGAAACAAAAAAAAAAATCAATTCAATTGTTTTTGTACAAAAAAATTAGTACATATTAAAAAAATACTACAAAAATCTAAACGGGCCGGGAGTTACAAAAAACCTCAATAACCATCTTCTCCCGAATGAGCCCCATATCGTCTTTCGACCAATCGAAATTCTTCATATCCACCAATAAGTACTCGATCAATCTCAATATATGGGGACCACAGTTACCCCTACAGTTGGACACATTAGCATGCGTTAATAAAACAATAAGTTTTTAACAACACAGTCTCAAAGTTAATGAAAAAAAGGTCTTACAATTGGTTCTGTTGGGGGATACATGTTTCGGACAGCACGCTGACAAAGAAGGGCTTATTCTTCTTGATGAACATCTCAAGGCCAACCGGTCACGCAATATGAAACCTGGCCTGATGCAACATCGAGGGTAAAAACCAGCGAAATGGGACTACCTGCTACTTCCAGATATGCACTGGGACTTCCTATCTCTAGGGGTCCAGTATGAACATCTTCCCGTCGGTGAGGTCGACGGTCACCAAGAGCCAATGTTGGCACCCAATTTTGCACGGTATTAGGACCTGTAAACGTAACAAGAAGGTGTTAGGATATACAAAGACATTTTTATTTTAAAATTGCAAACCAAGTAACATTTACCATGTCAACTTCATGCCACAGACGCCTTCCACTCGGGGCACCACCATGTACCATCGTAACGTCCTCATCGAACAACCAAAACTTTAGCACATTCCACCGCACCGTGGTGATATCCCCGTTAGCATCACAAGGCATCATTCTCCTCCACTGGTGCTCCAAAAATGACTGTACTAACATTTGATGGACAAAATGTTATTAATGTTTTACAAACTAAATTACCAACATGCGTAATCATTACATATTAAATACTTATAAAAAACTACGTATCCAATATGTTGATCATCTGGTTATACACAATCGGGAATGCTCAATGACGCTTCCGAAGAATATAGAGGTACGTGTCCATATGCTTAGAATATATACAAATTATAAACTGTTAGGAGTGTATCATTACTAAAATAAACTAAAAATAGAAAATCGTCTAACGCACGTACCTCATCCTCCAGCTCCATGAAGTTGGCCTTGATTCGACATCAGCATCAACTGGCTCCAGCACATCCACATCACGTCTGCATAAATTTCACATTAGCTACACAATTAATTATTTAAACAAAAAAATATTGGCATCTTAATAGATAAAGTTTTACTTACCGTTCCCCGTTTATGTTCCTCTTGAAGGCTTTGTAAGCCTTCAATTGGTCACCGTCCACCAGTCCATGGGGATAGAAAACATGGTCCGTAGCTTGGGGCATTACCCTTTCCCTCTTCGATTGGTAGAGATCTATGTACGGGCTAAGCAGCTGCCAACCGCGTTTGTGTACGTGCCTTCTGAGTTGAACTTCTCCCTCTAAGGTGTGCTGCGATGAGGAACTATGTCCCCGTATATTGGATGGATGAGACCGCTAAGACTCGACAGATATACAGGGTATAGGGGACCGCTACGACTGGATCTATGTAGGGGGTGGAGGGGGAGGGGAAAGTGGCACTCCATCGATGGGGGAAGTGGAGGGGACTGCTACTGCTTGATCGATGGGGGAGGTGAAAGGGACTGCTGGCACTTGATTGATGGAGGAGGTGAGGGGACAGCTGTTGCTGGATCGATGGGGAGGTAGAGGGGACTGTTGGTGCTGGATCGATGGGGGCGATGGAGGGGATTGTTGTTGCTGGATCGATAGAGGAGGTGGAGAAGACTACTGGCCCTCAATCGATGGGTGAGGTGGAAGGGACGGTTGACGCTCGATCGATGGGAGGTTCGAGAGAACCGATGTACGTGTAATAGGCCATGTATCCTAGGTATGCAGCTAAGCCTCACTCTTCAGAACTGCCCCCCCTTCCGGTATATGGATCCTCTCGACATCCACCAGTCCTGTCTGTCCCCCCGGTATACCAATATGTCCTGTCTTCGAGAGTAAAGTCAGGATCAGGATCATCCTGGTACGTATGCGTTCTCGATCCCTGAAGCCCTCTGATCAATACGAGCAACTCCCGATGCTGCTGCTTCTACTGTCGATCATCCTCAATCTTCTAGAAGGCTTCATGTAACTCGTTGAACTGATGTTCCCATGGGGCCTGAAATCATATATACATTGTTAGTACTAAAACAATCAACAGGTCGCGTTAATAAAAAAATAAAATTAGCATCTCAAATTACATCTCCATCATGTCCAACTCCAGCACATGAATCCCCTCTAGATGTAGCAGGTCTGGGGGTGGTAAACCGAACCTGCCTATGCCTCACTCGTCGAGGATCCGGCTCACATCCCTCACTGTCCATGGCTATAAAACTCTCACCCTCTGGGTCAGAAGACTCCGTCTCACTAGGCTTCCGACCCCGATCCTCTCGTCCGGAACCCTCCATCCCACTGCCCTCGCCTGTTGTAGACTGATCAGAGACCGAAGCTGGAAGCTGCAGCCTGTCATTCGCTACATACAGGCTCCCCCCCTCATCGTTTAGCCCTACAAAGTACAGTGCCTATGTCTCAGCTGACATGGGCACAATTTCCATCCTCGCAAACATCTAAAAGCTTAGCTAGAATAATGTCATTGTATACTTAGTAACTAATATAAAGATTAACAAATTAAAAAAATACATTAGCACTGAAAATCTTGGCTAGCTTCTTCCCTCTCGGTTGTTTGGTTAACTTCCACTTCAACATATGGAGAGAAAGGTATGTATCCCTCCGAACGATGAACTGGAGCCCCAGATTGAGGATCACATTGAAAGCAAATATCTTCATCAAAGATAAGTACGATAAGAATCCATAAAATTTAGGACAAGAAAAATAAAGTACATGTTGTCATTCAGAGTTCTTACCAACAGGGCATGAGATAGACCGTAAATGTTGTACGCATCTACCGTATATACATCAGCGCCCTGTGACTGTTGGCATCCCTCACATCGACGGGGTAGCGCATGCTTGAATGAACAAATAGAATGCTTATACATGTGGGTACCCCACGGGAACGCATCGAAGGCAGCGAGGTCCTTCACTAGCCGAAACTGCCAAACAGGAATCTTGAGTCTCTCGTCCAACCCCATCAGTATCTAGTTCAACATATAGATGAGGCAGAGCTTCACAGCATCATACGCCTGCTGAAACTCTCTGAGGGTAAGAACAACCCACAACTCCTCAACTCCTCAACTCCTCACATGATACCTCATCGGCTCCAAGAAAGTACCGCTGATGTATGTCATTCTCCACTGTTACATACATGCTTGTGTCTGGTACGACTCCAAAACATAAACCGGTGATGAGGCAAAGTTCCACCTTCGTAAACCTCATAAAATGGCTCCCTAATAGGAACCATATCTCATCCGTTGGCCCGTTATGGTGCAACTCCCATAACAGCAGCCGATGGATAACAGCACCTAAAAACTTCATCCGTAGATGCATTAACATGAAATGCCCAAAACAGGACGCCAAGAACTAATGTCGGTCCTCAACATCAAAAACTTCGGGGACCCGGTTCAATGCGTCGTCTATACGGTCGAAGGCATTAAAATGGTCGTGTCAAGTCAGTTTCCCCTCGTACCAATCTCCCTCTGGAGTTTTAAGATAATCCTTCAGCCTATTCCTCATTTGCAATGTCACAGAAACAATACATAAATAAACTAGAAAAAGTTCGATTTCATCAATTAAAAATCTTGATTCTTTTACAAAAATATCCTCTATTCTTTAAAAAAAATGCTCGATCCTTTGAATAATATGCTCGATTCTTTAAAAAATATGCTCAATTTGGCTACAATTCGAGTATATTTAACTAAACCTAATTTTAAAAAAATAAAATCCTCGATCTTTTGAAAAATATGCTCGATTCTTTAAAAAATATGCTCGATTCTTTCTAAAATAAACTCGATAATATTCAAAAAAGACTTTATTTGGCTACAAATATCCTCGATATAATTAAACCTAATTAAAAAAAAAATCCTCGAAACTCTTTCAAATAAGCTCGATTCTAATATAAAAAAGTTCGGGTATTGTTAAAAAAGTCTCGGCTACCCAGATTTTCATCTTCCTCAACAAATATTCAGTCTCTTTTCAAACCCTAACCTAAACTACAACCATTCTCAGATTCCTAATTCAACCATAATCTACAAGTTCAATCAACAAAAAACCAGATCTAACATACAATGCTACTTCTGAACAACAAAATCGAAACAAAATCAAAATCAACTTACATCGATCGATTGCAAAACTTCTCGATGGATATTTCACTGCTCTCCGGTCACTCTGTCGTTAATATCGTCACCGTCGATACAATTCTGGTTGCTTGAAAGTCACTGAATTTTTTTTCTCTCTCCACTTTTTCTCTTTCACGTTGAAAATGATAACTCAATTTCAAGGTATTTTGGTCTCGATACCTTAATTACTGTCTTTTAAACATACATTATTAAAGTTGTGATATTTGCATAAAACCCTCCAAAATAGTGTCAAAAATATTTCGAACCCTTAAAATGTACTGAAATAATACAGTACAGTATTTATACCAAACATCGTATTGTATTGTTTTAATACATTTTAAATGACTAATACAATATAATACAGTCAAACAACATAGCCTTAATTTTCTTAAGCAAGATTTGTTTAAGAAAAAAAAATCATTGTTCTGCTAGTCATAATGATTTTCTCGTTAAGGTTGCTAAAATATTTTAGATTAACCTTTTTAGCCTCTACTTACAGATTAAACGGGCTGATACATATTTCACATGCACCACCATAAAACTTCATCCGAGAGAGACCACTAAAGATACCAAAGCGGTCATTAATCATGATTATGATATCTTTGAATTCTTGATGATTCTCTTCAATAAGCTTGTCATTTGACAAGCACATTGAGAGGATACAATATTAAAATTGAAGCTGCAGATAGAAAAATTAAAAGAGAAGAGAAAAAAAATCTATGATTTAAAGAGAAGCAAGACCCTTACAAAAAAAAAAAAAAAAAAAAAAAAAAGAAAAAAGGGAAGCAACATAAATATTTTTTTTTTAAAAAAGGAGAGAGATTATGGCACAGATTAAATGTACTTTATTAAGGAAAGACAAAAAAAAACGGAGAAGAGAGACAAGACACACACGTAGACATGCGTAGGAGAGAGAGGAGGATTGACAAAATAAAAAGATAAGAAAATAAATTTAAAAAAAGGAAAGTTGCAGATGGTTTAATCAAAACCATTAAAATGTTCATGCCATTCACAGCGTTCTATAAAGTCGTGTCATGAATTGTGAGCTTAAAAATATATAAAAAATTGTGTTTTAATATGTTTTTTAAATTATATAATAAATGCGAGATTTGAAGAAGAGTGTAAAAACATAATGTCAGTGCACTGAATAAGATGAACAGTCACATGTATCAAATTCAATTTATAGTAAGTTTAATCTAAACAAACACAATAAAATAACGTAAGGATAGATGAGATGGGTTGGTTCGGTACAAAATCCTTTATAAATATATCATGAGGTTATGGGTTTAAGTCCTCTTCTCACTAAAAAACCCTCCATTTATGTTATATTGTAATATTAAAAAAAAAATTATAATAATGTAAGGATAACATAAATTAAAAATCTAATAAGATGAGGTTAGTCTAGTGATATGTCTCTTATAACTACATCATCGAGTTGTAGGATTCCGATAAAAATATATCAATTTTAATGAATTTTGATCTGAATTTTTATGTGGATGATGAATTCATTGAAATCTAATTATAAATAAAATTTGAAATTTTTTCGAATACTAGAACTATTTTTTTTTTAATTTTCTTATCTTTCATCTATTTTATGATACCTTTATATTTAACAAAATTTGGATAAATAGTTTTTGTTCTCCAAAAATTCTTAAATTTTATTCAAATATATAGATTTCATCAGGGGCGAAGCTAGAATTTTAGCTTTAGGGGAGTCAAGATAAAAATTAATATTGTAGGACAAGCAATCTTCAAATGATATTAGTATGAATCCCGTCTCAGAAAAAGTGTAGAATCCCGCATCTGATACTTTTTAACAAAATTTGATACCATTCAGTGTTAAAAATAATGATATAAATATATAAATAAAATAGACATTAACTAATTAAGATGTAACACGTCTATTTTATATCTAAAAAATTATTTATAATTACATCATTTTAATTTTCTTCATAATTTTTATTTCAATTACATAATTAAAGAGTGTATGAGAAAATAATTTTATTTTGTTGCAAAACCTGAACCTATTCTTAATAGTCTGTATAACTGATAATAATATTTTAATAATTCATGGTTTATAAAATATAAATTTTAGTAGCTTGATAAAAATATCATTGTACTATTGATATATTTAATTCACAATTATTTACATACTTGTAATTTAATTTTATAATATTCATGTCAAACCAAATTAACTTATATTAATTTTGAATAAAATGTAAATAATAAACTAATAAAAATCAACATTATATTAATAATTAACCTAGCAAAATAAATAAAATAGGTACTGGTTATAAGAATTCAATATTTACTTAGATTGTATTTGAGAAATCTAAAAAATAATAATACTATTAGGAATGCTAGATATCACACATAAAATCACAATTTTTCTATCACAACACGTGTGGCAGCTGGTGTGTCAATTGGTGAGTAGATACATAGATAAATGAGATAAATCATCATTAATGTGTATCTACTTACAAATTGACACAACAGTTGTCACATGTGCTGTAATATAAAAGTTGTGATTTTAGATATGATATCTAACATTATTATATTATATATTTTAATAATAGAAAATTAAAATATTAAAATGGATCGATTTTGTTTCCTATTTATATGTTTAATAGAATTATGGAAACAAAAACTATTAGTTAATTTATATATTAAAATAATAAAAGGATAGTATAGTTATTTTTTTAATAATTTATATTTTAATTTAAATAAAATATTTTTTTATTGGTCAAAGATCAGAGTCTTATGGATGATTCTTAACGAAATTAAAATAATATATATATAAATTAAAAATTCAATTAACTTCCTAATAACGTTGGTATTTGGGAAGCAAAAATTCAAAAGATTGTCAGAAAGAAAAGGACAAATAAATAAATAAATAATTAAATACCCGGCTTTAAAGGCCATCGTTAATTCCTTATAAATACGCAGTTTGACTCTTTGTAAGCAACCAGACTTTTGAACAAACAAAGAAAGAAAAGAAAAATGGAGTTCGCAGAGCTGAGAATAGTAGTGGAGAAGACAAAACTAGTAGATGCTCACGCACACAACATAGTGGCCTTGGACTCTGCCTTCGCTTTTCTAAATTCCTTCTCCGAAGCCGACGGCGACGCCTTAACCTACGCACCTCACTCTTTCTCTTTCAAGGTTCCATTTTTCAACCCTCCCTTTTCAGTTATTACTTGATTTGTGTTCTTTATTTTTTCATTTGTGCAAATCACATGTTAAATGTCGACGGAGTCTGAAAATTGTTGATGTCACATTTTCCTCTCCAATGACTGATTCGATGTTTTTACTTTTAAAGGAGCTTTATGTTGATTGCAATGATCATTAATTTACGAGGTTGGTGAGGTTTTCAATGCTTATGATTTTTGTTATGTTCATCACTTCAGTGTTTACATTTTATTAGCCTAGTATTTTTATGTTACTACAGTTAGCCCTGGCTTTTGATTTTATTTGGATGTATCTAATGGTCAGGTAAACCAAATATAACAGTGAATTGTGATGAATTTTGCATTTTCTGTTCATTTTGTGGTATTACATTAAAATGTCATAATTTTTAACTGGTGGCTTGTTGGTGCTATGTAGTTCTGGTAGTTGGTTTGCTTATTGTTGTGTAAGTGGTCTTAAGATTTGATGAAGGTTTTGAAATAGGGTCTAAACAGAAGAAAAAACTTTTTAGGGGGCTTCTTCTTTTCTGATTGCACTGTTTTGCCGTGGCAGAGAAATTTGAGGAATATTGCTGAACTATATGGCTGTGAATCATCCTTGCAAGCTGTTGAAGAATATCGCAGATCTTCGGGATTACACTCCATTAGCTCAATATGCTTTGAAGCTGCAAATATCTCTGCTGTACTCATTGACGATGGACTGAAGTTGGACAAGAAGCAGGACATTGAGTGGCATAAAAGTTTTGTTCCATTTGTTGGTAGAATATTGAGAATTGAATCTCTGGCTGAGGAGATTCTTAATCAAGTGAGATACTTTCTGATTATTTTTTTTCCCGCTTTTGACTAGATGTTGCCTGTTGTCGTTTTCATTTAAATTTTCTTTTATAACTTGTATGAGAGAATAATAAGTAATTTTCCATGGAATTTTATGTCTTATAATTTGAACATTTTGAATTTACAGGGGTAGTGACTAGTGACACATGAATGCTTCAACAAGCAATATTCAAACTAATGGTGTTTTTGTTTTTGGGTTCTTTTTTACAGGATAAGTCAGATGGATCTCTTTGGACATTGGATGTTTTCATTGAAACTTTTTTGGAAAAGTTGAGGTCATATCCTTTCAGTTACTTGTAGACATTTTTAACTATGCTGTCTTTTATCAGCTCTAGAAGGCGAGGCACATGCTCAATGTGTCCACCATAACTCATCTTTTCCTCCCCTGTCCACTTTTCCTCCATAACTGCAAGATGATCGTAGATTTATAGTTATTCAATTTTTTTTAGAAAAGTGATAATGGTTCAACACAGTTTTAATGCTTCAAAATTACTATTTTATTTTGTATTATCTTCTAAAGATGGAAAT
The DNA here is from genome assembly GCA_032871835.1 of Dipteronia dyeriana. NCBI lineage: Eukaryota > Viridiplantae > Streptophyta > Magnoliopsida > Sapindales > Sapindaceae > Dipteronia > Dipteronia dyeriana. Next base: position 16,475,483 of record CM065297.1, read on the forward strand.
AGATAGACAGGAAGAGCTTCACTTCTTGGTTTCCTTAATATATCTTTTACAGTCGCTGATAAAATTGTTGGCTTGAAAAGCATAGCTGCATACCGCAGTGGTTTAGAAATTAATACACATGTAACTAAAGAAGATGCTGAAGAAGGTCTTGCCGAAGTTTTACGTGGTGAGTATAGCATATTGATTGGGGATTTTCTATTATGTCGCAGGAATCAGGATATGACAATCATTTTCTCTTTTCAGGTGGAAAGCCTGTCCGGATCACAAATAAAAGCCTTATTGACTGCATTTTCACTCACAGTTTGGAGGCTGCTGTATGCTTTGACTTGCCACTGCAAATACACACAGGGTAATAGAAACTCCTGATGTTAAATGGTTCTCCTTTATGCTTGGATTAATGGCTAAAAGATATAGGAAAAAGGATGAAAACTCGAAGTTGAGATTGTTTGGGAAATTCAAGTATGCAGTCAGATGTAGATAACCTCTGAAGGTTGAAGACTGCTTTCATATATGGATGTTCAAGTAAATGCCAGAAAACATATAAATGACATAAAGCTAGGATGACTTTAATTTTCATTTTTAAGTGAGGGAGGAGACCCAGCCTTGACCTGGCCCATATCTGTGAATTCCCACACTGTTTAGGATTCAAGTTATTTTTCCTGTCCTATTATAAGCTATATCAAAAGAGCAGTAAAGAAATCTATGTGCTCATTTAGTGTTATGGTTCATTCTCTACTAATTGTTTGTTTTCTCTCACAACTAGCTTTGGAGACAAAGATTTGGATTTACGCCTGTCTAATCCCCTGCATCTCCGTATGGTTCTCAATGACAAGAGGTTTTCTAAGTGTTGTATAGTGCTCTTACATGCATCATACCCATTTTCTAAGGAAGCATCATATCTAGCCTCTGTTTACCACCAGGTGCATTTTGGACTCCGTTAAATCACCGTACCTTTTTTTATTTTGTACATTTCGAATGCTCAGCTTGGAAATTGTTTTAATTTGACACTCTTACTTGCAGGTGTACCTTGATTTCGGGTTGGCTGTTCCTAAGCTTAGTGTTCATGGGATGATATCCTCTATAAAAGAACTTTTAGAGCTGGCCCCAATAAAAAAGGTGACAACATTTGCACGTGAATGTTGGTACTTAGTTAAAACACAACTGTATACAATAAGTATGAATAGGCTGGTAAATTCTTTAACAATGATATAGGAGTTTTTTTTTTGGCAACCATCTTCTTGAAGACTTTAAAAAGAAGATATGTATATATCTTAAGAATCTTTAAAAACTTTTACAAATGTTTTAAAAATGTCTCTCTACTTCTTTTGAATATGTTGTGAGAACTGTTGTCTCGAGTATCCTGCAAATGTATTGAAAGATAAGGCATGCTATAACTGACCAATGCATACATAGTTTGTTTAGTTTCTACTAACAATACTTTTAATTATAAACAAATTTGCAGGTCATGTTCAGCACTGATGGTTATGCATCTCCTGAAACTTACTACTTAGGTTTGTAAAAGTTATCAAATCTATTGATATCTTATCCAAACATTATCGTATATTAGTTTTGATTGAAAATTGTGTATGAAAGTTTATGCTCTCCACTATGCTTTTAATTTGTCATGTCAATCGTCATGGTTGCTGAGAATAATTTGATATCATCTTTCATGATCCAGACTGGATGATTGTTAACTGAGACGTTGATCCTGAGAATTATGACTTTTTGAAAACATTGATGTTTTTTTTTTTTCATACGTGCTGGAAATATGCTTACATATAACCATGATTGCTTCAAACTTTATTCTTGCTTTTAGGTGCAAAAATAGCACGTGAAGTTCTCTTTACTGTTCTCCGTGATGCTTGTATTGATGGTGATCTGTCGGTTGCTGAAGCGATTGAAGCAGCTAAAGACATATGTGCACAAAATGCAATTAATTTTTACAAGATTGATTTTGATGTGAAATCTTTTGGCTCAAAGGATAATGTGCGTTCCAACTTTGTGAAGAAAGGGACTGATAACCCAGAAGATGGTGTTTCACTTGTTCGTGTTATCTGGGTTGATGCTTCTGGCCAACACAGATGCCGCGTGAGTTCTCTTTTGATCTTGATTATTCTTTGCACTTGGATGTCAGTATTTCACAGGGAACTTCTTATATTTATATGTTCAGAAGTCAAACCATGACACTTTTATTGACTGGAAATAATATTTAAAGCTTTCCTGGTGTCTCTGTAATGTGGAAGCTAAAATATACATGAAGTCTTGCTCTGTTGTTCTTTCCCATTTGTCTCACCTATATGAGTTATTATAATAGGTAAATTAAGGCAGATCCATTGGAACGACCTCTTTGATTATGGTAGACTAGTTAAATAATCTATGTTTGTATGAGGGAAACAATTTTGTTGGTATGCTTTCAGTTTATCTAGAGGCGCAGATATAATGCTGCCTTAATTTTGGCTCTTATTTTCAGTTTCTGTCATACTTTTGTAGATTTTTTTTTATCCAAATTATGTTTGTTGGAATGCTGAAATACTATTTTTGAGACATTTTCTATCGGCTTAAGCTTTTTTGAGTCTGTTAGTTACTAACATGATATCAAAGCTTGGTTTGACCTAGAAGCCCCGGTTTACGATTTATTTTTTGACAACTACATGTATATTTAGACTATTCAATTTGATATTTACTTTTCAAAATTTCAGGTTGTTCCAACAAAGCGCTTCAATGATGTTGTTACGAAGAATGGTGTTGGTTTGACGTTTGCATGTATGGCAATGATTTCAGCTGCTGATTGTCCGGCTGATGAGACTAATCTGACTGGAACTGGTGAGATCAGATTGATACCTGATTTATCAACTAGATGGAGAATCCCATGGTATGATATGTTCAGGCTAAAGCCGTATTTAGTTTCTTACATTTACAATAATCTGTGAGAAACCTGAAAGCGTATATTGAAGGATTGTGATCAAAATGCATGTAGGTGCATACAAACTGATTGAGTGTGCTAAGGTGCAGCACACACACTCAATAGACATGGACGGATGGACATGATTGTCCTAGAAGAAGTTACAATGGCAGTTGAATACCAAGTAACCGCTAGACTACCGGCAGTTGAAGGCTATTAAAAGCCTTTGTTGGCCATTCTTCATGGTCACTCGAAATCACACTCATAGCACTTACATAGTGAGAGTTGTGATCATGGGTGGCCTTTTGCATGTCACCACCAAACCAACATTGTTTGATCATTCCGTCAAAATTTAACATATATTGGTTCAATTTTACATTTAAATGTTAAATTGCTACTTGTCCGAAGTTCTCTGATGCATTATGTTTGTAACGCTTTATTGTTGATGTCACTCTCTTAATAGGGAAAAACAAGAGGACATGGTTTTAGCTGACATGCATCTTAAACCTGGTGAAGCATGGGAATATTGCCCAAGGGAGGCCTTACGGAGGGTTTCAAAAGTTCTAAAAGAAGAATTTAACTTGGTGCGTGAGCTATTTAATGTCTTACATGTGAAACTGAAGTACTTTGATACTTAATTTGCTAATGCTATGTATGCAGGTACTGAATGCTGGATTTGAAAATGAGTTCTATCTCTTGAAGAGTGTTCTGAGGTACGTGAAAGCCTTTTTGCAATACACACAGCTATACAGAACACTTAAATTATTCTTCAATTTGTTTGCAAACTATTGCAGTGAAGGGAAAGAAGAATGGGTGCCGATTGACTCAACACCATACTGCTCTGTATCAGGATATAATGCTGTTGCCCCAATATTTCATGAATTTGTTTGTCATCTTCAGTCTTTGAATATTACTGTGGAACAGGTAAGAGAAGAAAACTTAAGATGTTGCTGATAGTTATATTTGCATCATTAGAAATATTTTTATTGAAGCAATATTGTGAGATTATGTTGGATTGATGCATGATGTATATGACTTATATTCTTTGATGGAAATTAGGTTTATAACTGTTACATGTGGACAGTTGATAAGAGATCTGTAATGTTATATTTTATGACCTGCTTTTGTTAACTCATTTGGGCTTTTTAAAATTTTGTAGTTACATCCAGAAGCTGGGAAAGGTCAGTTTGAAATTGTTATGGGGCACTCTGTTTGTACAAGTGCTGCTGATAATTTGATATATTCCCGTGAAGTTATAAGGGCAGTTGCAAGGAAACATGGGCTGTTGGCAACTTTTGCACCAAAGTAGGCAACTGATTTTCTTGGTTTTTTCTTATTATTTGTGTTGATGGTATATGTCTGATTGTCTTAAAATGATAGATACTTGTTTATTAATTGTAATGAGAGGTTAAAATCTAGAAAAAGGCCTTAGATCTTATGTTACTGGTATATGATTCAATGTCCATCAGGGTAGTCAATCATGTCAAAATTTCAACAAAATACCAACTTTTCTCTGTAACATTTTATTTCAGCTGAGAAGTCTGTAGAATTACTTTATGATCTATTTGTTTAGAGGATGGCATTCCTTATTGGGCTGATATCATGTCCTAATCTTCTGGATTTAATTTTTTTATTTTCCATTTAGTTTTAGGGAACCTAATTTCATTACTTAACACAATGATCTCTTCATTTTGCCTAGGTATGCTTTAGATGACCTTGGCTCTGGATCCCATGTGCATATAAGCTTGTGGCAGAATGGAGAAAATGTGTTTATGGCATCTGGTGGATCCTCTCGCCATGGAATATCTGATATTGGGCAGGAGTTCATGGCTGGCGTTTTATACCATCTTCCTTCAATTTTGTCATTCACGGCTCCAATCCCAAATAGGTTTCTTCACATATAATGCTTAAATATTTGTCGCTCTTGGTAATTACTGTCTGAGGTACTTAACATATTACATATGAACATGCATCATCAAAGTAATTTGTACAGGTGTACTTGTCAAACTCCTTAATTTTCCTAACCTCTGAAATATCTTATCTTAATATAAATTCATTTTTGATTATGTATTTGCACAATATCAGCCTGACATGTATAATTTCTATCCATCTGGAATCTGAATTAATTTTCTTTCCATCATTTATAAAAATCATGCTCTTCACCTATCTCTTTGTAGCCATTGTCTAGTCTATTAGTATTCGAACATCAGTTCCTTGCTCCATTTGCAGAGAGGGTGAAGCATGTACTTAAGTTATAATTTTGTGGACTTTCTACACTTACACCCATTTTAACTATCGTTGTTCTATAGTTATGATCGAATACAGCCCAATACATGGAGTGGAGCATACCAGTGCTGGGGAAAAGAGAATAGAGAAGTTCCATTACGTACTGCATGCCCGCCTGGGGTTCAAGATGGCTTAGTGAGCAACTTTGAAATAAAATCTTTTGATGGCTGTGCCAATCCACACTTGGGCTTGGCAGCTATAATTGCCGGAGGGATTGATGGTCTGCGAAGGCATCTTCCTCTACCCGAACCTATAGGTATATGATTTAAATATCTCCATACCATAAACACATAAATTTTCATAGTATCTTTTTATGTCATTTTTATATCTGCTATTTACAGTTTATATATGTGATGAAGTAAAATTTCATTTCAGTTTATATAATATCACTGTTGCTCTATGCATCTTCTTCCATCATTTTGCCATCCCATATCAGCTATTGGGCTCTTTACCTTTTGGAAGGCATAAAGTTATTGATCATCTTTAGTTATTATTTACTCCCCTTCATAAGAAAGTTATATACGCCTCGATTTGATGTGTTGATTTGTATTTATGAAACAGATGGAAACCCTGCTAGTCTTGATGGAAAACTCAAAAGACTGCCTGTATCACTATCAGAATCTTTAGAAGCTCTCCAAAAAGATGATGTCTTGCATGATCTTATTGGTGAAAAGCTTTTGATTGCCATAAAAGGAGTTCGTAAGGTACGTTTGGAATATTGTTTTGAATGGGGATCTGAAAGTACATTCATAACTCTAAGGCCATTTTGGCTGGCTGAAGTAACTTAAATACTTAATATTTCACATGAACTGATTTCTCAGTTAAGTATGTGCATAGATCTTCACTGCTCGATACTAAAACCTGCTTGAATAATAATAATTTAATTTGGTTACAGGAGGAAGATCTATCAAATAAAAATTGGTTTTGTTTTGGTCCTAATAATCAGTATGAAGGCATCTCTTTACATTCATATTGACAAAACTTCCTGATAAGTCGACCTTATTGTTTGAATTATGTGAAAGCAACATCTAAATCAAATTCCCAGTAACATGATATAGTCAATAAGAGCAGGCTTTAGATTGCTCTCTATCTGTTGTCGTGGCTGTGAAGCCAGTCAGCCGCCAAGTTGTAGAATGGAACCACGGTGGTGGCTTTGAAGTTTACTTGGATTCTTTCCTGTCTGGTCACATGTTTACAATGCTGAATGAGTTATATCTTTTGCAGGCAGAAATTAATTACTATGCGGATAATAAGGAAGCATACAAGCAACTCATACACCGCTACTAAGCTAGTGATTTTCTGGTTGTTGAAAATGGCAAATTTTTCTCCCCTGTATGACTATTCTGTTGCTGTGCTTGCTCTACCTACCTATGTCCAAGTCTCCTAGTCCTAGGTTGGCAACAGGAAACAAATAGTTCAAAGTAATGGAAAGGTTCATCTTATGCAATAAAACCGCCTCATTGTCTAAGCCCCTTGTTTTATATGCAATATATTGTATTTTGCTATGTAGAGGAACTGATTTTTCTTAAATGTGTTCATTTATTCTCTCGCAGCACCATGCATCGTCTTTCCTTCATTTTAGATAAATGATATATGTGAACTTCATTTTAAATTTTAGAAACATCTGTTATGATTCTGTGGAGGATCATTCTAGGGTATATAATTATATTACCAAAAATAGATCCTAAAAATAGCTGGATTTTTTGCTGTTTCTAAGGAGAGGTTTGAGGGCCAGAATCACCGATATCCTCCTAAAAATCTTCAAAACCAAAACAGAAAGAACAACAAATACAACAAAATCAAGCATTATATAATATGCATGTAAATTCAATAGAGACAAAAGACCAAAGATGACTTTTTGTATGAACACAATGGCATCGATTTTGAAAGCTTTGTCAGGGGCATTGCTGCTTATTGCTCTTGTATTGCCTAATTGTGATGCGCACGTTCAGCCTCGCCATGCAATTCGTAAGCATCACAAACACAGACCCAACTTCAATCCTGGCCCTTGGAAGCAAGCTCATGCCACTTTCTACGAAGGACACACCGGATCTTTTGGTATGAATCGACTGCTGAACTCTATTAACTAACACTTCAACCATTACATCCTTTTAGTACAACGGCACGCATTTTCAGTATTTCGCACGTTAGTGTGGGGGATTCGAGTCCCCACATTTTATGAGCGGTTTGATCCTAGCAAGTCCATATACAAAAGTAAACTTGGAACATATTTCAAAATGTTTTTAAATACCGGTGTTAAAGTTTTTTTTTTTTTTTTTTTTCTGAACTATTATAATATTTTGGAATCAAGAGAAGGGAACATAACTTAAACCCACAACCTGTTGAATATAGGTGTGTAAACCCGTAGCCATTGATATTGTTAAAATAAATTTTGCATGTGTAGGTGGAGCTTGTGGTTACGAAGATGTTGCTAAAGAAGGCTACGGCTTAAACACAGCAGCAATAAGCCAGGCTATGTTTAACAATGGGCAGACTTGCGGTGCTTGTTATGAAATCAAATGTGTGAATTCCCCTCAATGGTGCAAGCCAGGACAACCTTCTCTCCATGTGACAGCCACCAACCTCTGCCCAGCAAGCAGCAGTGGCAGCTGGTGCGATCCGCCTCGTGAACATTTCGACATTGCTCATCCTGTTTTCTCTTATATTGCGGAATACAAGGCTGGGGTTGTTCCAGTACAATATCGCAGGTTCAATATTTTCACTTCATCGCATCACAAAAATATTGTAAACTTGCATAAAGAGAAATTAAGTTCTGAGTTGTATATATTGCAGGGTTCCATGCAAGAAGAAAGGAGGGATTCGGTTTACGATAACCGGCAATCCTTATTTCAATCTGGTGCGAGTATGGAACGTAGGAGGAGCTGGAGATGTGGTAGGCATGCAAGTGAAGGGTCATCACAAGTTGAAATGGACCACAATGAAGCGGAATTGGGGTCAAAAATGGGAGACCAACGCGATGCTGGTTGGCGAATCACTGACCTTCAGAGTCAGAGGAAGCGATGGCAGATACTCAACTTCGTGGCATGTCGCCCCTAAGAATTGGCAATTCGGTCAGACTTTCGAGGGCAAGAACTTCAAGCAGAGAAGTAGAAGATCAAAGCCCCGTCGTTGATTCTTAGCTTACTAGTCTCGTTCGTCTCTGATGTTTGCTGGCCATGCAGTGGCTGTTGCCTGCATTTGCAGTATAGTTTAATGTTTGATTCTTAGCTTGTTATAGTGTTGCACCATTCTCAGAAAAGTGTAATTGAATAAAAAGATGCTGTGCTGCTATCTTCGCTGAGCTTTTCTTTTTCAATTTCCTGTTTTTTCTCCCTGCCTATCCGGTTTCCAAAAAATTTACAAGCAGATTCAGCAAACACAATAGAATCAAGCACAAATTCTTTTATGATAAAAAAATCAAATCAAATAAATATTTCGTACAGCATACTAGCATTTTCCTATTTGTGCCAGCAAAACTTGAATTTCATCGGTTTATAGATTGTGACATATATTACAACCATAAATAAGATGCAAAATTTGGAAAGCAAAAACCCTCTTTAACTCTACATGCTTTGATCTGCAAAAAAAGAAACAAAATTTCATGTGGTGGCTTTGATGGTCTGCAAAAGGGTTCACATGTACGTGCTCTTCCTATTTCCCTTTCATGCATCATTCAATGTATGTCTCTTGATGTTGGTCAACTCCAGTGATATGTTGGCAGTGTCATATTTCACTTGTCATGATCATATATCTTGGAAGGCACTAAATATTGTGTTACTCACAAAATAGCTAGATCAGTATCCTGTCCAAGCATGTGTATCAATTTATTTTTTTCTGTTTTTTCCTCTTCCGTTTTTCTGCTTTAGTCTCTTCCCTTGCTTCTAAATGTTTTGATTGTTGTGAGCGGATTTCTTGCAACTTCTCCTTCGCATCTCGAAAGAGTGCATCTGACTTCATAGCCATCAATTGCTGAAACCAAAGACAAAATATGTCTCAGCTTTTTCCTAATCACATTAATCAAGATCTATTGAACTTGTTCACTCACCTTGATATGATCCATTGCGGCAAGATTGAAACCAAGAGTATCTTTGCATTCCTGATAAAAGTTCAAAATCTATAGTCAATGAAGAGGCTTGATCTCTCAAATTTAGTCTTTATCACAGAAAGGGAGTACCTAACTGATATCTAAACTATATATATATATATATATATATATTAAAATAAAACATGAAAAATTAATGCCTAATAATTTTGAACAGGGAATGCTCAGGAACCCACCCACGGGAATTTAATAAAGCAAATTAATGCAAGCAGTATTTATTTGATAAAATATCATATCTAAATTACATCAAGTAAACCATATTGACGACAGTGCACTACATGAGAAACATAATAGAGTCTAAACCAAAGTTCAATATTGGAGTATTTAGCTAACATCACTATAAAATTTCTGATAACTGCATTATACAGTTATAGTTGCATCATCTTATTTTACAATTGTAAAACTCCATTCACCTAGTAAATATGTAATTGTAAATAGTAAAACCAAATTATTACCTTCACTCTTGCATAAAGAATGTCTTTGAGAACAGTCAACACAGGTCTGGCAGCTGGGGTAGAAATTAACTGATGATGATGTATTTGCAATAGTACAGTGGCAACTCTGCACACAAGCTCGACCTGTACATAAAGCATAACAAGATGACTAATATACTCTACCTGAATAAGCAAACTCATGAAAATGTAGTCATCAAGGAATAAGATAGCATAGACATAAAGGTGCCCACGAGCATACTTCAAAAAAATTCCAAAAAGGTTGAGAAAAAGAAGATTGTTTGACTTGCATTCTTAGGGCAGCTACAAAATACCCAGTAATAAAAGATGGTAAGAGGAAATTCATGAGCATAACAATTATCAAATTAAAAGGCAGCGAGGAAATACAGAGGAAAAGAAATCAAAGAACTAAATATAATACGGTGGGACACAAGAGTAAGTGAAATTAGGTAATTAATGCAAGTATACACAACTTGTAGTGTTGAAGAGCAAAAAGGACAACCTTATCAGGATTCAAAGTCCAATCATTCAAGAATGACAGCAGCTTCAAAGCATCTGAGAATGGTAAAGCCTACACAGGAAATATTGGGTTCACAGTCAGAACAGAAACGTTCATACTTTACTACAACTAAATGGGTAACACTTTATTATTTCTTTTTCTTTTTTCCTTTTTGAAAAGAATTCATTGCTGCTTGCTTACCAGCAAGGTCTGCTCCAGATCATTGGTGTTAACACTTGAAACTGTGCGGAGAACATAATCAGACGGAGAGAGCCCAAGCATTCTAATATCTGGCTGAAATTCAGCAACATTAACCCTGGTTTTTTCCTCCTGAAATTACAAAAATAAACTATCAGATGCAGTATGTACTAAATTCATTTCACAGCTTTCATTGTTCATTCCCAAACACTTCCCCAGGTCATTTTCAACACTATTAGAACCATAATTTCATGAAACTTGTTCTTTAAGTCAACCATCTCAGTCTTTATTGGCTTGAGGCTCTTGGTTTTCATGACATTTCATACCATTGCTAGGAAGCCAAATGGTGAACCATTTAATATTAGCAAAATACAAAACTGTGGGCAGAGAGCAAAACTTATAACTGAAGGAAGAACATGTGTCTGGGAAGACGACAAAAATATTGCAAAAATTACAAACTAAACAAGTAGGGTTTTCCCAGACTGACGCGGAGCAATAAGACCAAATTGTATCCATTTATTCCTAATTCTTAACTCATTTGAGAATAAATGATTAAACGAAAAAATAACAGTACGAGTTTACGCATAATACATTAATACTTGTAGAGAAACATCAGATATAGTGGTATGCCACTGCTGAAAACTGAGCAATTACACATAAATTGTTATCAATTCTGTAGTTGGGTGGGGGAAAGGGAGTTTACCAAACTAGGGTGCAACACAAGTACAGAGCAGGGTGGTTTATTATTATTATTATTTAAGATCATTTCTAATAAGCAATTTTAAGATGCATGAAAAAATTGGTCAAATGTAGACCTATACAGGGAACCAAATTACCATGGATGTTTATTAAGGGAAATGCAAGTATACCTCATGTTGAGCAAGACGCTCTAATTCTTCTTCAGCCATGTCTAGTGATTCAATAATTGAATCAGTAGATGTAATGGTTTCTCGAGTTTTTTTCCCTGCCAAGGCCACTGCACCTTCTTCTGGGAGTTCTTCTTTTGGTGCATGCCTGCTTTCAAATGCATTGTCAAGGTCAGACTCAAACATCTCTTCCAACCTCTTTTCTTTCTCTTCCTGCACATTTGAAACTTGACTCAGCAAATCTTAACATGATTACTCTCAAGAAAAGACCCACTACTACCATCCTTCTGATAAGAAACATGTTGTAGCAGAAACAAGAAGAAAGTACCTCAATGAAAAAGGGCTCTTCAGTACGATCCCAACGACGTATGGATCGGTCATGAGCTCCTGTGACAATGAAATCCCCACGGTTGCTAATTGCGAGACACCAAATATCAGCGTGATGTCCCTCAAGAGTTAAAAGCAACTCAAACTTATCAACATCCCAGTATTTCACAAGGCGATCTTTGCCAACACTGAACAAGTAATGGGTGTTGCGCACAAATTGCACCGCCATTACACTGCCACAGAAATAGTTCATATAAGCAAACATGTTCAGAGAAATTCCACCTATAATATTCAAAGTTAAAGGAAATAGTTCAATTTAATATTTATTTGTAAAAATGAAGCACCTGTCAGAATGAGCGAAAATGGATTTGTGGCAGTCACCAAAATCCAAACCCCAAATCTTCAAATTTTTGTCTGCAGAGCCAGTCACAAGCAGATCCCCGTCTGATGAAACATCCATACATAGCACAGGCAGCTTATGACCATATAAGGAAAGAAAGAATTTGAGTGAATCCAAAAAAAACACCTGAAGGAGAAAGTTAACACAAATGCATCAACATAAGCATAATATGTTCACAATAATGGGAAAAATAAATGAAAAAGACAAACGAAATCATGTTGAGGACTAAAATTTATCCTAAATATGTAAAGATGGGAAGACTATGAACTGGAAACATGCTTAATCCATTTTTACAAGTTCCATGTGAGAGTGATACCATATTAGAAAAATGAAACCCCCACCCCGCAAGCCCTTGATGTCATATGTTTCCATAAGAAACGAGAATATCACTGTAGTGACAAAGTTCCTAGTTTCAGGAATGGTTATGCACTTAAATTAAGAGAGCCAAGGATGTACAGTAAAGATGTTAATAAGGAAAAATAACAATAATAAAGATGCAGCAGGCTCAAAAGATGAATATAAACTAAGTGATGTGACAATATATGACAAGGATGAAAGATTGAAAAAACAAGATAAGAAACCAGCAAATAAAAACAACGGAAGATAAAACATTAAAACACAATTTAAGCAGAGCAAAAGCAAAAATATCAATAGAACCTTCACTGTGCAATCCAAAAGTGCAACAGCTATGTATTTAGCATCAGGGCTAAGAGCAACAGCTAGAACATCATCATTCATCTTCGTAGTCCTGACATTCGACAACTTGAGAGGCTTGGAGTCCTGTAAACCATACAGAACCAATCTAGTATTACAAACATGTTATATATGGAAGCGGCAAGAATTTTACATCATATAATTAGTGCATATTCAAGTTTGATCTGCTCTGATTTTTCAGCAGATATTATAAAGGTAAAAGATGATGAAAAAGAAGAGAAGCACAGAAAAATGAAAACAAGATATATAAATTCAAAAAGAAAAAAAAATAAAAAGACCCCTAAAACATCCAAACTAGAAGTTCATCAAATAAATAATAGATCGTCTCTAGCCAGACTTCAACTTCAGATTTATGAGAAAATTCAGACTTGGCAAACTGTAACTAATATGTACACAAAAATGTGGCATGAAGTTACATATACAGAGTACTCCCTGCTTTAAATATACGGACCCTCAGATAAAAGAAGTGAAATTTCTCTAGCAGTCTAGCCATTACCATCATGCGGATAATGCTCTTGAAGACAGGACAATATTACTAACTTGAAAACACCATTCCCCCCAACCCAAAAAGAACAAAAAAACATAGCAATGGTTACTTAAGAGACAATAACCATAGACAGAAGAAGGTAAGAAGTACACACTTGACCAGTTTTCTGCTTGACATGATACTCCCAAAACTTAACATCATGATCTGCACTTCCAGTGACAAAACCATCATCATTTGGAATGGCAGCAATCCACTGGACAGAGCCACCATGGGCTTCTACTACTTCAATACAAGTGCCACTCCCTACGTCAATAATTTCTATTGTTCCGCTTTTAGTTCCAACAAATGCATACTTGTTATTAGGAATGATTAAACCACAGAGCCCATACCCAGAATCAATAGTGCGCAGGCAAGAACCAGTACTTGGATTCCAAATTTTTACTGAATTGTGACTTGTTGACATCAAAAGAGTGTTGTCAGCACTAAGTGTCAAACTTCTGACATCAGAACGATGTCCCTGGAGATCAATGGCAAAAGTTTTTGTATTTGAAGTACTCTCAATAGAATAGAACTCCAATAAGTTATTGTTCAAAGACAATGCTAAAGAAGCCAGTGAATTCTTCGGAGTAGTTGGACAAAAGGAGATTGAACAAATTTTTTTACCAGCTCGAATGGTTTGAAGAAGCTTAAAAACATCAGGGACTGTAACCACTGGGTTATTTCTATCTTTTTCAGTTCCAATGGAAGTGTCCTTGTTTTCAGTTTCTTCCACTGTCCCTTTTGCAGCTTTCTTCTCTTTCTTCCTGTGAAGCCTACGTTTTGCTTTACGTTTTGCTTCAGCCTTATCCAACACACGGAATACCTCCACTGTTTTACCTGCCACTTGACAAGCAAGTAAATTGCCTAACTTATTGAATCGCACAGTTGCAACTCTATCCTTGCTTTGTCGCTGAATTTCACCAAAATGCATCAAAACCTGCCATTTATCTTGAGAGGAGGCATCCCCATTGTTCACAATTTCAGTTCCACTAACAACAGATACAGATCTGTCATCGACTAACTCATGTTTAACAGTGAAAAATCTCAGTTCCAAATCTGCTGAACCAGTGACCAGAAACCTCTCTTCAGAGTCAACATCAATGGACCATATTTCACTATGATGACCACTAATTATTTGCATACAATGCTGGGTTTCAAGATCCCAAACTCTCAAAAATTTATCCTTCGAAGAACTAACAAGCTTCTTACCAGAATCCAAGAAAACAAGGTCAGTGACCTGCAACATATAAATAAACATACACATATCATCAAAAAAAAAAAAAAAAACAAACAAAGTTACAAAACAGAAATTGTGAAAACTACAAAAACCTGGTCACGATGGCCTTGAAGGCGAAAAAGGCCAGTCTCACCAACGACGTCCCATAATATAACATCATTGTCTTTACTTCCAGAAGCAAGCAAAGAACCAACATCGTTATACCGTAAAGCAGTAACAGCACCTTTATGTCCATTTAATGTGGTCTCACAGGTTCCTTTTTCACTATCCCAAATTCTAATACTACCATCTACATACCCACTAGCTACCTACATTTGATAAAAATATATTCACACTCGGTGAAAGGAAAATCAGTAACTGCAACTTCAATAATTTCAAATAATAACTTCAAAAATACATCAAATTTGAGAGAGAGAAAGATATATATATGTACCAGAGAAGAAGTGGAGGAGGCGATGGAGGTGACAGCGAGAGAGGGGCCGGCACGTGAGGAGTTAGAGGTGATGGCTAGGGTTTTGGTGCAGACGCCTTGCCGCACGTGCCAAACAGCGACGTTCTCCAGAGCTGGAACGAGCAGGTGCTTGCCTGAGCTGTCGTATGTGATATTGGAATCGACGGAGACGATAACTCCAAAGGCAGCCGCCGGTTCGTAGCGTAAGTACGCCTTAACCATTGTTGCAGCTGTCGTTCAAACTTTTTCATGAGAGAGGTTTTTCCAGGGTTCAAGTGTTTTTATTTCTAATGTGGGCTGAAATGCAAGGCCCAAAATTAAGCATCATCTCCAAATACCCCTACTCTCTTTTAAATTTAGCCCACTTATAAGATAATGAACTTAAAATTTGAGTTTTTTCTTTTAGAACTCGAAGAAACCAAGAATATAGACGTAAGAGATTTACTACTAAACCAATTATATTTTACGGGGAAAAAAGTAACAAATGAGCATTTACAACTAGAGGAGGTTGATCTATTCATCTGTAATATGAAGTTGTGAGTTCGAATCATTTTCACTCCCTAAAAAATTCTAAATTTATGTAATAATATAATACTTCAGAAAAAAAAAAAAATTATTGAACACTTACATTTGTTTGTATGGCTATTAGTTTTGTTTAATAAGTTGACCACAGTCCATATAGTTATTGCTCCACTCATTGATATCTCTATGGCCAAACCTAATAAGGATATATGGTTCTTATCTTTTCATACTTGAATTTTTATAGTCTGTCGGCATAAGTAATCGAATGCATGATCGTTATCTTATTTGTCTAGTCAAAACCTAAACATAGGTTTTTTTTTTCTTCTTGTATTACAATATTTGATTGTGATTGTTTCTCTAATCAAAAGGGTGTTAATTGGGGTTATCGATCACGATCCGTTTCTTTTTTTAATTTGAAAATAATCCGTTAAACTGCTCGATTAAATCTCTTTATCTTGAAATTAATTTAAAATAAAGACTTACCAAAAGTTAACATAAATTTGTTAAATAAAATTTTAAACTACGTCAGTCAGGTTTAATAAGTCAAAGGAGCTAAACTTGAACACAACTCATATTTAACCGGCAGGGGTGGACAATAGCAGGGGCGATCGCCCTAGACATGACCCCGGTTCCGATCGGTTTCGGTTTCGGTTTCGGTTTCGGTTTCGGTTTCGGTTCGGTTTCGGTTTCGGTTCGGAACCGGAACCGTGGAACCGCAGGTCTGGATCCACCGGTTCGGTCGGTTCGATTCTTTTTTTTTTCGTATTATACATTTATACTCATTTTTTAAAAAATACGAAAACATAAGATATGTAATAATATGAACTTGTAAATGAATTTTATTGTGTAAGGCCGTAAACCGAAATTAAAATTTAAAAAAATAATACTAAATACATAAATTGAAATAAATGTATAAAACTAAAAATTAAAAAAATTGGTCTTGCACTTAATTTGTACCAAAATTAAGTTGCCTACGTATTCTCTCGGACTCGGGGTTTAGAGGAATCAAAGACCACGTAGTTCTTTTACATTTTATTGTCTTTTATATATGTAATTTTGTAAGTCTGTAACTAATCGCTGCCATCCGTTCCGGTGCCGGTGGTGTGATCATCATCGAAGAAATCATAAATAACTTTTGGCTCCATTTCTTGTTGTCTATATCCAGCCTTTGTCCAATCATCAACACACACTTGGACTTGAATTGATTCTGGACTCAAAAGCGACCGTCTTGGGTCCAAAATATTTCCACCCGCGCTAAACTCTTGTTCCACAGCAACTGTAGAAACCGGTGTTGCAAGAATCGGTTTGGCTATTATAGACAAGATTGGGAAGTGCTTTTCATGTTCTCTCCACCAATGTAGAATATCAAATTTATCCACATCATCGTCTCCTATAAACTCAAAATTGGTACTATGATAAGTTTCTATCTCATCATACGAGATCGGACTTGATGAAGAAGAAGAAGAAGAATCTCGCAATCTTTTGATCTTTTGGGATAAAAGTGCAGACCCTGCCCCCAACACTCCAGAAGATCGAGTTTGGGAGACATTTTCATTTTGTGGAACACTAATGTTTAATGATGGACCATAAATTCTACGATATTCATCATATAACTGATAAAATAATATTTTAATTGCAGCACAATAAGTATTAATTTCTAATTGTATACCTAAACATTTATAATAAAGAGTTAAATAATCTGTCAATGCATCTAGTTTACAACGTGGGTCAAAACACAACGCAAGTAGGTAAATAGTTGGAAACTCTCTATAATAGTCTAACCATTTTTTTTCATAGCTTCAATGCATGTCTGTAATTGTATATCAGATGATCAGTCAGCAAATGCACCAGCAATATTATAACCCTCAATAATAAATAATTGAGTAGTAGGATAATAAATACCGGATAAATTGTTAGTAGCACTATTAAAAACTTTTAACAAATTACAAATTTTTGTACAAACATCCCAATGGTGTGCATAAAGATTGATTTGACTAACATTAAATTGCATAAAAGAAACTAATAAATCCCTATATTCATAACTTTCACAAAGCAATTTATAAGTAGAGTTCCAACGTGTTGGAACATCACGAGAAAATCTAATGGGATGTCTACCTGTCTGTTTACAAAATCTTACACATGCTTTCATAACATTAGGATGTTTCCACAAATATGAGAGGGCATCTTTAATGGGTTTAATAAAAGCTTGAAGAATTTCCAAACCTTTTTGAACGCATAAATTTAAAACATGGCAAGCACATCTTTGATGAAAAAATTTACTATTAAAATAAGGATTGCATAATTCAATTAAAGCAGGAATAGCTGCTGTATTATTAGAAGTATTATCAAAACCAATTGAAAAAATTTTGCTTTCAATTTTATACTCTTCAAAAATGATTTTCATATTTTTATAAATATTATCAGCAGTATGTGCATCATCAAAAACTCTAAATGCAAGAATTCTTTTTTTGTATTGTGCATGCTTTGTCCATATAATGACAAGTTACACCTAAGTATGAATGCATTCGCCAATGGTCAGTTCATATATCAGCACATACGGAAACACGACCTTTATAGTTCGTAAAATATTTTTTTAAAATCCTTTTTTCCTTTTTATAAATATCATACATTGCACGCGTGAGAGTGGTCCTAGGGACAGACATGCAGCAGGATTTAATGCTTTATGACAATATTTAATAAAACCAACTTTTTCACCAAAACTAAAAGGTAAATGTTCTACAGCTACCATCCTAGCTAATTCTTCTCTATTAGCTTGATCACTATATTTAAATAATTGAGTGTCAGGGGTAGAAAACCTGGAAATTTGAGATTGTGCATTCCCCTTGGCAAGTTCTGCTGGATGACTGGTTGTAATATGCTTCCTATATATGCCGTATCTTCTAGATTTAGTCCACTTGTATTCTTTAGGGTAGTAATTGCACACCGCCCAACATGTTCCATTCGGTTTCGTAACTTTCTTCATGTGGAGAATGAATAGATCAGATTTGAGATGCTTCTTATCCTTCTCTGCTGGCTCTTCAAAATTTGGATCTGCAGCAAAATCGGGTATATTTTCTGATTGGCTTGTCATATTACCAGGGCTAGGGCTAGACTGGCTAGAATTGGGTTCAAAAATTATTAAAGGGGGATTTGGCTTGATTGGATAGTTTAGAGATTCAAGATAGGCTTGCCGTTGTAGGAACTCATGGTAAGCGGTATCATCAAAACTGATATTATCCGGTTGGACCGGATCCGGCTCCGACATACGACCCTTACCGGTCCTGGAAACGGAATGCCTTGGTTAAAGATCTCTTACTCCACTTCCACTTCCACTTCCACTTGCCATCGAAAAAAATAATTTGTAAATAAACTCTTCAAAAAAATTAAGATAAAAATTGTTGACAAGGATTTTAAAATGATTTTAAAAAATAATAATTGTAATACACTAAATATAAACAAATAAATAATTGACTAATTGAAATATAATTGAAGAGAATTAGAAGAATTGAGATTTGAGAGAGAGTTGAGACTTGAGAGAGCAATTGTATGATAAGAAATGAATTAAGGGGGTATTTATAGAAAATAAAGAATTAAAGGGGAAAAGGAAAAAAAAAAATTTGGAGCCGTTGGGCCCAACGGCTGTTTTTTTTTATTTTTTATTTTTTATTTTTAAATAAAGGCCAGGAACCGCTGGTTCCTGAACCGGGACCGAACCGTCGGTTCCTGGCCAGTTTTTCAAGAGAAAAAACCGGAACCGAACCGAACCGAACCGGTTACAGTTACGGTTACGGTTACGGTTACTGTTACGGTTACGGTTACGGTTACGGTTACGGTTCATTTCATACGGTTACGGTTACGGTTCATTTCATACGGTTACGGTTCGGTTCCACGGTTCGGTTCGTGGTCATGTCTACATCGCCCCCAAGGTTTATTTTAAAAAAAAATTAAGTTATTATTTTTTATTATTAAAATAATAATAATCTTACTTTGTGGTCTATGCACACTTTCTCTACTACTATAATCACTTTATATTATTTTTTTAATATAAAAATTATAAAAATGTTAAATATTAATAAAATTTATTTGGTTCCTCTTTCTAACTTTTTTTTAAATAAAGCGATCATTTTTACTCACATTCTCACGTCTTCTTAGAGAAACAATTTTTAAAGTTCACTTCAATTTTTGGTTCCACTACTACTCTAGTCACTTTGTATTGTTTTTTTAATATAAAAAATTATAAAAATATTAAATATTAAATATTAATAAAATTCTGTGATTTCTCTTTCTAACTTTTTTTTAAACTAAAATGATCATTTTTACTCTCATCATCACGTCTTCCTACAAAAACAATTTTTAAAGTTCACCCCAATTTCTGGGTTTTACACACATTTAAAAGCATAGTAATATTTCAAAGATATTTTGGTTGTTAGAGTATCTTCTCCGATACCAGGAAGTCCAATACAAATGCACTCTCATTACGTTTTTTCAAATATGTATAATTTTACTCATTTTAGTTTAACATACATATGAGAAACTGTTATTTTAATTGTTTATATCATCATACATACCGTAAAAAAATCTGTTATATACACTTTGACCCTTTAATATCAAACTTCTAGTTCCGCCCCTATTAGCTGATAACCGGTTGACCCAATAGCGATCTAAACCCGATAAAAGCAAACCAAACCGGTTAAGGAAGAGGGATTGGACTTTTTTTTTTAGAAAAGAGACTTTATTAAAAGAAAAAGGTTACATGAGGGACGGACAATGTACGGACAGTCACCCAACACAAAAGGGACCACAACAAGAGGGCATTCCTCCATCCAAAAACGATCATTTTCCACTGAACAAACCTAACTTAGTAAGACTATGAGCAACCATATTTGCGCTCCTAAGAACGAAGGCCACCGTACAAGCAGGAGATGTCTCAAGACAGTTTTATGTCCGTGATAACCATACCTATATCTGATAAAACCAGGGGAATCAATCAAGTTGACAATAGATTGAGCATCGACTTCAACTTCGCAAAGCCATAGGCTAGAATCTCTGGCCATCTCCAACTCCAACCCCCTCAGTAAGGCAACCGTTTCGGAAAATTATGGAGAAAACGCTAACAAATTTAATGAAATTTGTTTTTTAATCAACGAGTCACATATATATTGTCCATGATCATGAATGTCTAATAATTTATAAACTTTTAGACCTTAATTAAAGACAAGTCAACATAAATGAAACGAATTAAATGTCATAATCTCATATTAATTATTTGATTGGAACTAGAAATAGCCCTCCTAAAAAAATCGTATATATATATTTTTAAGACACTAATACCCAATTTTAAATATGGATTATGTCAATATGTTTTCTTAGCATAGAAAAAAAAAATCAAGAAAAAAAAAAGAAAATAGCACTAGACATCATTAATTTGTGGCTAGAGTTCCAAAAAGGTCATTGACCGTTTAAATTGTTCCAAAATCATTATTTTGACGAAATATTGTTCAAAAATCATCATTTTGATAAAAAATTATTCATTGACAGTCAAATTCAGTTAAAATCTAACAGAAAGTTACCGTAATCTGTAACATGGCACCCATAAAAAATTTTATGGGCAATATTATATGTATTTTGATTATTTGATTATATATAAAATTAATGATTTGATTAATTTATTTTTTTATGGGTAATATTTTCTATTTATAGGTGACATTAAACTTATTATTTTTTCCTGATTAATTTGGGGTGAAATCAAATTTACTTCATGATTAATTTATTATTTAATTATTTATATATATAGTAATTATTCCATTATAAGAATTTTATGGACAATATTTTATATTTTATAAAGTAATCATGATAAAAAAAAAAATACTCAAAATAAAGGTAAAAAAAAAACTAGTTTAAAACCTGTTAAAAAACCAGTGCAAAACCTCTTTTACTAATTTTTGACCCATATTCTAACAGGTTATAATATAAACAAACTAACTTCAAACAATTAAAGGTAAAATGGCAACACTTATTGGTGTAAATATGGAGCGGGCTTGGATGGGCCGACCAGCTCGACCTGCCAAGGAAGGCAGGTCGTGCCTAGCACAGCCCGCCTGGGGAGTGTGTCGTGCCAAGCACGACCCACATTGATGGACCGTGCCGAGCCCGGCCCGGCACGCTTGGCTGGCGTGCCATGCCCAACCGTCGGCACAACGAGCCCATTTATATATAAAAAAAACTTTTTAAAAAATATTTTATTTATAATTTTTTTTTAAAGATAAATGTTATTGAAAAGTATTGAACCATGGTTCATAATCTTTGTTTAGATAAATAAGTTTTCATTTATCTTTCTTTCATTTTTATATTGATTAGACATCTCTTCAATGCTCTTATTCATTCGATGTGGGATATGAGATTAAACACAACTATGTTTATAAACAATTACTATAACCAAGATTATAGAAGAATACTATGTGAATGATATTTAATGATTTTTATATATATATGATTTTTGTTCATAGATGGAAAAGATGAAAATTATTGTATAATAATATAATATCAATAGATGGTTTATTTGATTATTTTTTTTAACAAAACCATTATTTAATTTCAATAGACCTCCCAACTCTTTTTATGTTTTCCATATTTAGATAAAAAAAAATGGACTCAAGAGAATATCATTATGTTATATACTTGTATCAGTGAATGGAAATGAAAATTCAATCCTACATTCCACGTCGGATAAATAAGAGGAATGAATGGAGATATAACCTATATAAAAATGAGAAAAAAGTAAAGGAAAACATACTTACTTGTTTATGAGCAACATCCCAATACTCTATGATGTCCATACTTTATGATATTATTAATAATATATATATATATATATATATATATATATTTAAAAAAAAAAAAAAAAAATGGGCTGGCCCGTTTGGCCCGCCTAGCTGGCACGTAGGCCGACACTGCACTGCCCGCCATGGCCGTGCCGGGCCGGGCCCTTGTTTTCCAAAACAGACCGGTTCGAAAACAGGCCCGGCAGGCCGTGCCAAAACAGGCCGAGCCGGCCCAATTTTACACCACTAGCAACAATTAATACATTCTTTCTATGAAAAGACTAATTTGACCCATTTTAAAAAATTAATGGTCATTTAAAGATTTCCTTACGAAATCAGTAACTTTAGATATCACTTACAAAAAAACAAAAAAAAAAATCTTGCCTTCACTGTTGACAATTTCCACCCCTAAAGTTATTTTCCAGACATAATAATATATACGGCAATATTTTTGGAAAAGTTTTATTTGGCGGAGGACAAAAGAAGTGTCACACTCTCTGTCTTTGTACGTAAATGTGTCCATCTTCTTTTCTTATGATCGATGATCGATGATCGGTAGACTACACGAGACATGAGTACCCAATACGCATGAAAGGCATCGATCGAACAAAAAAATTTAGAGTCCGGACCAGACACGGCACATGCATACAAAATCATTGTATCAACTATATATCAAGCCTTATGAAGTAAGAAGTTGATCTGATATTATGTATCATGAATGGCAATGCAAAGAATAAGCACTAATTCATTGGCTTGCATTGCCCACTTATATGGTTGCTGACAACTGTGCCCGTCAACAATTTCAAGAACGTAGGCATATCGCCCATATCCATATATAATCACAACATCAACATGTAGTATACATTCATCTTCAAAATACAAAAAACCATTCTTTCTTCAATTCAATCAATTCATGATGATCATGAGCTACTCCAACCACGCTAAGATACATCGAGAAACCGACGGGGCAATTGGAAAGGGACTAATCGAATTTGAGATTTTTACGATTATGATTGTTGACGTTAATTTCTCGATGGATAAGAAAGTCAACAATATTGGATTTGGCTATGACCTATCAAAAGAGAAAGAGAAAGAGAATGCAACCGAAGTTATTATGACACAAGTTTATGTTGTAAAACTCCGATGATTGGAGAAACATCCACGGGTGGTTGAATGCACAACCAAGACGAATGCACTATTTAAACAAAGAATTACACCACTCGATCTCTCTTGCCTCTCTCTTCACAGTTATATTATGGGTCTATTTATACGTGTATAGAACCATAATCCTTGTTGTACAAGTAAGGAAAAGAATTTGTATTTAATTATGACCGGTTGCTTATTGAAGTCGCATTTGTCTTCTTTCGTGTTTCTGAGAGCTTATGGATCGACTATGAATCTTCATAGGACTCTGGTGGCATAGTCCGTTTATGACTTATTTCCTTATCGGTGTGTAGTCTTCTAGAAGAATTGAGTTGTTGCTTGATTTGGACTCGCTTCCTGTTTGGTGTTTTATCCTTTTAGAAACTTTCTAAATTCTCTCCTCCTTTGATATGGGGATGGAATAATGATGTTTGCGTATCGGAGTATGATACTGATTTCCTCTCGGGTTTATTCACTCGTGTAGATCGCGCCTTTTGAACTTCTTTACTCGGGCTTTTATATTGTCCCGAGTGGTACTAAACGTGCCGAGTACTTGTATTCAGATTTACTCGGGTTATTTTTCCTTAGAGATGTCATTGATGATGTCTTCCTGACGCCAGCTTGGATGCTCATCTGGCAATCCTTTTAAGGGACTGTTTTACCTGTCGGTAACTTGTACATTCAATAAGATATATATATATATATATATATATATATATATATATATATATATATATAACAATACCCCTTTAAAATACTTTTGCCGAGTAGAATTCATTTTGGCGTAAGTATTTTAATTGCTTTGAATTTCGACTAGCCTTTCGTCTTTTAATTTCTCATTAATGTAAGAATAATAATCCTTAAACAATTCGCTGTATTAATGACGTGTCTTAATGACAACCATGTATGTGCGATTTGTCTCTTCACGTGAAATCTCAATGATTGTGACGTTTTGAAATCCTGACGGCTTGATCTGTTCTTTCCTCGACACGTGTCCTTTAATAGTTTGATTTCTCTGATAGCATTTATGAGATACGACTCGTTGATTATCGGATACGTCGCTTACGTCACCGAACGTTCCTTCTATTCTTTCAATTTTTTTCCGCTTCTCGAAACCCTAGAATCTCATGCCTTTTGATCAGAGTGATTTATTTAAACTGAAGGAGGTTGTTCTTATCGTTCATTTTTGCAGAAAATAAAGGCAAAAACCTAGGTTCTCTCATACAGATTCATCTAAGTTCTCTGTTGAAGCTTTTTTCGATCCCTCTGCGTCTGCTTTTAAGGTCAATTTTCATGGATCCTGTTTCACGACATCGCCTTTTTGTTATAGCTTTCGATGCGCTTGAGTGTGGAGATTTTCAATTGGTTTCTTGTATTCATAGATTATTGGAGGGGAAACCTCCTGATCAGCCTTACTTTCTAAATGCTGATGTTTCCGGGCTTTATCTCTAGCTCTGAATCTTCTAGCTCTGAGTCTTCCATTTCTGAACGTCACAGGGTTCATTTACGGTCTAGGATAAGGGAAGCATCAGAGTAATCGTACGGTTCACAAACATGGTTCAAGTGACATCTAGATCGGGAGGCAAATAATTAACGAGAATGATGTTGAAGAAGAGCATCAGGCCTCTCGGATCCCCTTTTCTCTTGATTTTTTGAGTGGGTATGATGCCAAACCGAACGTGGTCGGGGAAGTAGAGATAGAAAAATATCATGCTCGATTTGATCTGGACGACTCAGTTTTAATGGTTCCCATAGGTAATAGGGCCGTATGGAACCCTCATCCGGGCATGGTGGCAGTTTACGGATCCATGCTTTGTTGCGGTGTGACTCTTCCCCTCCAGCATTTTGTTGCTTAGTTCCTTACTGAGGCGGGGCCGACCCAGTTAGCCCCGAACAGCTATAGGATCATGATATGTATGTGGCATATGTGGAGCTGGATGAACTTGCCACTGCTCTCTCCTTGTGAAATTAGACATTTTTATACTCTAAGGCAATCTGGTCAGACTATGACTCTATCCAGCCAGCCAGATAACTGGATTCTCGAGGGGGCGAAGGTGAACCGGGGAGTCTATATTTTCTAGGACGTCAAGAAGAAAGGTTTTGTATGGGGTTTTCCTACCTCGAACAAGTACTGGAAAAACAACTGGTTTTTCACCAGAGAAATCTGGGGACAAGAGATCGAGCTCTCAACCTGGGAAAATCAAGAAGTATTAAAGGTTCATCATTTCTTTTGCTCTCCCGCTCATTGGAACAAGTCACAGTCTGTTTTCACTAATGCCGAGTTAACTAAACTTGCTCGGGCGGTTGTGCATACTTTGGAGAAAAGAAGCAGGTCCTATCTGTTTGATGAGAAAAAGATGATAGCTCTTGACTTTTTTACTCAGATTTCAGCTTACCGCAGACGTTGTAAGTGATTCTCTCTAATTGCTTTCATTTTGTTGCTTTACATTGCCTTTTAACTCTCCTTTTTCAAATTCAGTGTATGATATGTATGTCGTCTATGACAACCAAGCCCGCTAAGTGAAAGCAATTATTCAGGCGAGTCGTGCAGAGATTTCCCTTCAAAACAAAAGGGATTGCTTCGTCTGATGATAAATAAGATAAAGTTTTGAAGAAGCAGATGAGCACGTTCCTGAATATATTCTGGAAGAAGTCATTTCGCAGACAGTGGGGGGATCAAGCGGTCCGAGTGGCCCTATAGGACTTGATAGTGACCTAAGGGTGTCTGAGGATAAAGGCAGGCAGGGAGCGCATCCTGGTGGTATAACATCTGACGATCCTAGTTCGACAGGTGAAGAATGTAGAAACCCCCCTGCAAAATAGGTTGTCCCTCTCTCTGATCTTTTCAATCCTCTTCAAAATATCACGGAGGATCAGGTAGATCCTACAGCCGACTTTGGCTTCCACTGTAGTCGAGCTGAGAAGAGGAAATCAGTTGATTCTCTTGTTCGACCTTTTCTAAAAATCCCCCTAGTGGTTTCGTTTATTGAGTCGAGCGATGATGATGCTGACATTAGGGGTTCCCCGAGTGCTCAAGCAGAGAGGCTTTTGGGTAGAGTAGAACCTCAAGAAAATTTAGACAGAGGACTGGAGAAGATTCTCTGCCTCCTGAAGTTGAGGATACAGGAGTGGGATCCTCGGGAAATCCTACGCATCCCACCCCCTAGGATATGCTGAGAATGATGTCATCCGGTCGGGCTTTTATTGGTGACGACCACTGGAGTCGCTTTAGGAATGGTTCTCCTATAGAGCGTCTTCACAATATTTTTAATAGTGTGACTTACGTAAGTCTTCTGTCCCGAACTTCCGTCTTAATATGCCTTAATTCCGATTTTTAACTTACTTTCCTACAGGTGGTTGTTGAGTTTGCTGAGTTTATTCAGATGCAATAACATCATGCTAATCGGATTAAGAGTCTTGAAGCTCAGTTAAAGGAGAGTGAGGATAACTGTGCTCGAATTGAGGTGGCCTATCAAAAGGAAGCGAGTTCCACCCAGGAGTTTACCTATCGTTGTTTGGCGAGCCAGATGGAGGCTGAGGAAAAAGCTTCCGCTGCAGAAGAGAAGGCCATATCTTTTCAAAACTTACTCTACCGCCTAGGAGTTGATGCTCAAAGCCGAACAAGATACTGAACAAGCAAAATTGTTTTATGAGCAAGAAATTGAAAACCTTAAGCATCAGGCCCTGACTGTTGAATCTCTTTCGAAAGAAGCCCGGCTGGAACTTGAAGTTTAAGGGGTTGATCATTTCAAGAGGTCCCCAACTTATGATTGCCCTATTTCTCAGGGAGTTCTAACGAGGGTTGGTCTCGGCTGGCAAATTTTTCAAGGTCTAGAATCGGGCCACTAAAAAGGCTCAAACCAACTGGAAGCTATCAAACAAAAATCACGTGGATCGCTCGTTCGAGGCTCTTCGATTCAAATGAAGGAGTGGAATGTCTATTGTCGTAGCAAAGGAAAAGATCCCCATCCTATGCATATGAAGATCCCATCCAAACATTCTCTTTCGAATTTGTATGCCAATCAAGAAGCTGGTTCGGACGGGTCAGAGCCTGACGTTGGACCGGTCTCTAGAATGGATTACAGTGAATGGATTGATGATTTGGTTGATACAATCGCATGACCTTCTAATGAAAATCTCATTCATGAATACAAAATGATGCT
This sequence comes from Dipteronia dyeriana, assembly GCA_032871835.1. Taxonomy (NCBI): domain Eukaryota; kingdom Viridiplantae; phylum Streptophyta; class Magnoliopsida; order Sapindales; family Sapindaceae; genus Dipteronia; species Dipteronia dyeriana. The sequence goes on from CM065297.1 coordinate 16,503,092, forward strand.
TGATTCGAGCATCGACAATGGCTCCAAATCCTCAACCCCATATTAGGCATATTTGTAACAATCTTAGGGATTAATAAAATTCCATATTTTGCTTGATCTCTTTTTGTTGCGTATCCTGTTACGAATATTAAAAAATCAAGTATCTTATTAAACTGGCTAATGCAATTTTAAGTGCCAATTATCTTATTAAACTGACTAACGCAATTTTAAAGTGCCAAGTATCTTATTAACCGGTTAGTGCAATTTTAAGTGCCAAGTATATTAACTGGCTAGTATTATTAACCGAGTCATCTCGAAACAGGTAAGTAGGTTTGTACTAGTTTTTCATATTCAGTTGCTACCCGAACGTTACATCGAGTCTCACCACGACCATACATTTGAGTCCTTACGTAAGTCACTGAGGACATCTCCTAGTTTTGTCTGCGATAGAGTTTATCGAATCGTTAAGCTCTGAATTGCTTAACACAGTTGCGCAACTCACCGGGACTTTCCTAACGGTTCCCTGAGCCATTTTCTAGAATCTGGTGCATCGGGTTTGAAACAAATAATATGGTGTATAATATTAATCTAGAGGGGGGGTGAATAGATTTTAATTAACTTTTACCCAATTTTCGTTAATGGTCAATTAAACGAAAATACCCCTAACTAGTCACAATAATATCACAAGTGTAAAAAGTGCGGAAATACTAAAGACACTTGAGATATACGTGGAAACCCTCCAAATGGGAAAAACCACGGGCTGTTAAGTGCGCCACACTCGAACAACGAATTCATTGATGATAGAGGCGTTAAAACCTACTCCCAGTATATAACCCATTATCACTACCTAATCCCGGTATTAAGTGGACCTAGTCCAATTTGCTTACGCTTGAAGCAACCTACTCCCGGATGCAACGCAAGACTTACTTCACAATGAAGAGATAAAAACCCTATGTGAATATATGATGATATTCAAACAACAAACAAGGCTAGGGTACCTGATATGCTTATCTAGGGTAATGAGATGGCAATAAATGCAATCCTATATATCAAAAGCTAAATGACGTGTCGTAAAGTTTAGCTAAATATAGAACAAGCAATCCTATGAAGCTATCATAAAATCCAAATCAACACATGTTGTCATTAAGCATGGCAAGGACTATAATGCAATCACTAAATGCAATCAATGAGTCCTAAACAATATCTAAATGCAAAGCATAAAGATTTAGCTAGAAGTTATCAACAACAACAATCCTAGCTATCACAATACAACACTCAATCATGGCATCACAACAATCTATAATTTGTATCTACAAATATTCTAAGAGAATACAATTAATTAAAGAGATGGTTTAGCAAGCAAAAACACATAACTTGTAAGAAGCTAGTGAAGAGCTTACCAAACAAGATGTGATGAAGCAACCCTATCCATAGATGCACTCTAGATGAACTTAGAAGATGCAAGATGAAGATTTAATGCTCATGGGGATGCTTTGAGTGATTAAAAATGAGTTCTTGGAAGTGTCTTTCCTTTGAAATGTGTTATAAGGAAGAAATGTGATATTCTGAACTCATACACGACCTTAAGGCATTGAGTTATATATATATAAGATCCAATCAAAGTGAGATCGTTTTGGAAAAAAAGTTCCAGCTTCCTATGCCTGTGCTGGTGACATGCGTTGTTCGAGTAGTGCACCACCAGCGCACAACCTATTTTTAAAACAGGCGCTGGACGAGTGGTTCATCCCAGTAGCACAACACAAGCGCAGATTCTCTGGGATGTTTGCGCTGGTGAGGCTGCGCTAGACGAGTGGCGCACCACCAGCTCACGCCCATATTTTTCAACTACGCGCGGGTGCAGCAGCGCAGTTCAGTGGCGCAACACTAGCGACAGTCCACTGTGAAAGTTGCGCTGGTGAGGTGCACTGGTCGAGTAGCGCACCACCAGCGTAATGCCTATTTTTCCAACACTCAAATGCACAAAACAATAAGTTCAAGAGTGATAAAATTGCATCCTATTTTAATGCCTAACATGACATACAACTTTCATAGCAAGATGCAAATAGGTCAACAAGAGTCATTTAAACTAAAATACACACAAGAAAACACTCAACATATAAGATTAAGAGTTATGCATGAATATGTAAGTGTGTGCAACTATCTCTTCAAAGTAAGTAAGCACAAGAATTTTACCTTTGATGCTTCTCCTCTTGAGGTCTTGAGATCCTAAGCTACCCTTACATGAACCCCAACAATGTGGTTGTTCACGAAATAAGCCAATCAACAAATGAGGACTTTTCAATCTCCCCCTTTAGCTATTTCGTGACAAAACCACCACTCACATTGATCCTCACAAAATAGAAAAACACCGGGATGATATTCTACATTACAAAGAGATAAACATAAAAAAAAACTTCAAGTCTTCAATCTCTTGTAGAACTATCAACCCTACACACAAGGCAAGCACAAATACTCTTTCCAAACCAAGTGCATGTGAGATGATCAAGTGAATATAAAACAAAAGCATTTGCATTTAGAAATATGAGTATGATATAATGAAATGCTCATGCAATGCTCCCCCTCGACGGGTTACTCCCCCTACATGTAATCTCCCCTTAAACAAGTACACTCATGCAATGCAATGCTCCCCCTCAAAGCCAACACATAAAGCCAACACATGCTACTCCCCTAACATCACAATGCTAGGTCAATGTTACTCCCCCTTTTTGTCATGAGATAGGCAAAGGAGAAGTTCCCAACCGGGTCACTCAAGGCAAAGAAAGAAAAGAGCATACAAGATTGTTGCATAATTATATAAGCCACATTTATGCAATCTCAATTGATAGGAGAGACGCATGAAGATTTATTTGAAGACAATGTGTGAATCAAAAAAATGCTTTGCATATAAGACATGTTGCATTCAAGTCCAAAAACAATGGTATTTGGCAAATCAAATGACAAAGGTTTCCAATATAATTCAAACCAATTTCACCATTTGTCATGAGAGAAGCAAGGATATAGAATTTTTATAGATATCAAGTTTTAATGGCACTATATCCAACTTTATAAGCAAAACATGGCATGAGCAACTTTGCACCCTATTTGATTTTTTCGGGAGGATACCCGTATGATAGTAGCCATGTTCAACTAACAAATAAAGAGAGACATTGATGCAACATTTTAGTCTCACTAGCTTCTTTTCACACAATATTTTGCATTCTACAATTGCAATCAACAATTCATGCTTTATCATTTTTCATTAGCATGTCATTAAAGAATCATCATGTCATGGAGATAATTATAGGTCATTCCATATGTACTTCTTATGTAGATCTCCTAGTCCAAAAATACATGTTTGAACATAAATATGACATGGATTGTAATCAAAGGAAAGTTCACACTTAGTGAAGAAAATACAATATACTATAGTAAGTGCAACCAAGCTACTCAAGCAATCAATAAAGAGGCATAAACATAATTAAGAAAAATTGCATGCAACAAGTATACAATAGCTCTCTTTGCTTGAGTTCCCCATATGGGGTCAAAGACCAAAACTCATCACTCCATGTGACAAATCCCAATAGATCTACTAAATCCATTGGACCTAGTTGAGCTTATGGGTGAAAACTTGGCACAATGACAAGTGGGTTCATCTTTCTTAATCCACTTAGGTGACACATTATTATTCCTAGTGGTCAAGATCATCATATTACTCATAGGATCATTAACAATAGCTTTCCTAGGCTCATGTATATTGGCTCTACCCCTTTTTCTTTCAATCATGCTCTTAGTTCTACACATGTTAATGTACTTAAAGCAATTTGGTCTAATATTACCATCAACACCACAAAAATGACATGAAGGAATAAAATGAGGGGTCATACCATTCCTTTGTAAGGACAAAGGTCCTTTCCCATGTTTTTGAGCTTTCCTTTGGTGTGGTATTGATTCTCTTCTCCCTTGTTGTTGAGTTAGAGAAGTTTGCTTCCTTTGTTGAGCATGCAGGAAATACTTCTTGGCTTGATGACTTTTAGCTTGAGGGATAGTTGCTTGAAGTGCTCTCATTGGTTGAGCTTGAACTTGACTTCTTGGTGCCATTTTGACTTGGACATTTCTAGAACACTCTCTTAGTTAAATTTTCTTCTTAGGATGAAGTGAAGGAAGAGATTCTTTGAAGTCCAAGCTCTTGACAAATACCGTCTTGTTAGAAGTTGAGGTCTCCTTGTCATCTTCAAACCTTAGACCTCTCTTGTCACTTGGCTTCTTGCCAACTCCCAACATATGGTCAAGCTTCTCCGTACTCGAAGTCATCTTAACAATCAACTCTCTAGCTTCTCTAAGCTTCTCCTTCAAGCTTTCTTCCACTTTTCTTCCATTCTCCACTTTCTCACTTAAGTGAGTCACTTCAGTTGATAGCTTGAGGTTCTCTTCCTTTAGCTTCCGAACCTCTTTCTTCATATTCAACCTTGAGCTTTGAAAATGGTCAATAAACCCTTCAAGGTTTATACTCTTTACATTTCCATTTGTAGAGTGAGATGAAGAACTCTTATTACTAGAGTCATCACTAGTGTCACTTATTGCCATGATGGCATCATCAATGTAAGTAGCTTCACTTATCACTCTCTTAGCTACTTTTTCATCACAACCTTCTTCAAGGTTACAAACTAAGGCCTTGTTGCCTTTTTCTACATCTTCCACAAAGGAGGCTCCAAAAGTCGTGTAGTTAAGAATAATCTCTTCATCACTAGAGGAATCATCTCCTTCATTGGAGTTATCACTTCCAATGTCAATTGATGGGGTGGTCACCATCTTTCCTTTTTTCTTCTTCTTCGAATTAGCACATTCAGGGGCAAAGTGACATATCCCACCACATTCATCGCATTGGACCCCTTTCCTTCCGGTCTTTTCTTCCCTAGGCTCAAATTTCTTGAAAAGAGTCTTTTTCTTCAAGTCTTGATCCTTGGATCCGAAACCTTTCCTCTTGGACTTGTAGAATTTCTTGAACTTCCTCATTAGTAAAGCCATTTCCTCATCCGAGTCATCACTTTCCTCTTTCTCAACTTTGGAGGCTTTCAAAGCAATTCCCTTTTGCTTTTTAGGAGATGTGGTGGTAAGACCCTTCCTAGATTCATAATCTAGTAGTCTCCCAATCACTTCACTTGACTTTATATCCTTGTAAGCATTATTCTCTTCTAAAGCCGTCACCTTTGACTCAAATCTTTTAGGTAGAGATCTCATAATCTTTTGCTTGATTCTCTTATCCGAATAAGGGTCACCAAGTAGATGAATTTGATTCACAATGTCCATTAATCTTACTTCAAAGTCATTAAAGCACTCGTTCTCATCCATCTTGAGCAATTCAAATTGCGTTTGGCGAACTTGAAGCTTTGATTCCTTAACCACATCGGTTCCCTCATGTGCAACCTCTAGGATGTCCCATGCCTTCTTAGCTATCCTAGTATTTTGAACCAACTTGTACTGGTTCTCATCCATTGCACATAGGATGGCATGCATTGCCTTCCTATTCCATTTTGATGCCTCAAACTCTTGTTCGTTCCACTGTGCCTTTAGTTTGAGTACATCATCTCCTCCATCCGTAGGAGTCATCATGGGTGGAGTGTAGCCATCTTCAACCGCCATCCATGCCCTGTCATGAATTTGGTAAATATACGACTCTATCTTGCCTTTCCAAGAGGCATAATTCAATCCAGTGAGAAGTGGAAGTCTAGTGCTGAAAGCTCCCTCGTTGCCACCGTTTCCACTCATTGTGTTTAATGAATGAATGATATGAATGCAAATGTATGAATGATCAATACGCACACAAAATGAAACACACACCAAAAATGAGCAAGGATCACCTATGTATGTCTAGGAACCCGCTCTGATACCAATTGAAACAAATAATATGGTGTGTAATATTAATCTAGAAGGGGAGGGGGTGAATAGATTTTAATTAACTTTTACCCAATTTTCGTTAATGGTCAATTAGACGAAAATACCCCTAACTAGTCACATTAATATCACAAGTGTAATAAGTGCGGAAATAATAAAGACACTTGAGATATACGTGGAAACCCTCCAAATAGGAAAATCTACGGGCTGTTAAGTGCGCCACACTCGAACAACGAATCCACTGATGATAGAGGCGTTACAACCTACTCTCGGTATATAACCCACTACCACTACCTAATCCCGGTATTAAGTGGACCTAGTCCAATTTGCTTACGCTTGAAGCAACCTACTCCCGGATGCAACATAAGACTTACTTCACAATGAAGAGATAAACACCTTATGTGAATATATGATGATATTCAAACAACAAGCAAGGCTAGGGTACCTGATATGCTTATCTAGGGTAATGAGATGACAATAAATGCAATCCTATATATCAAAAGCTAAATGACGTGTCGTAAAGCTTAGCTAAATATAGAACAAGCAATCCTATGAAGCTATCATAAAATCCAAATCAACACATGTTGTCATTAAGCATGGCAATGACTATAATGCAATCACTAAATGCAATCAATGAATCCTAAACAATATCTAAATGCAATCAATGAGTCCTAAACAATATCTAAATGCAAAGCATAAAGATTTAGCTAGAAGTTATCAACAACAACAATCCTAGCTATCACAATACAACACTCAATCATGGCATCACAACAATCTCTAATTTGTATCTACAAATATTCTAAGAGAATACAATTAATTAAAGAGATGGTTTAGCAAGCAAAAACACATAACTTGTAAGAAGCTAGTGAAGAGCTTACCAAACAAGATGTGATGAAGCAACCCTATCCATAGATGCACTCTAGATGAACTTAGAAGATGCAAGATGAAGATTTAATGCTCATGGGGATGCTTTGAGTGATTAAAAATGAGTTCTTGGAAGTGTCTTTCCTTTGAAATGTGTTATAAGGAAGAAATGTGATATTCTGAACTCATACACGACCTTAAGGCATTGAGTTATATATATATATAAGATCCAATCAAAGTGAGATCGTTTTGGAAAAAAAGTTCCAGCTTCCTCTGCCTGTGCAGGTGACATGCGCTGTTCGAGTAGCGCACCACCAGCGCACAACCTATTTTTAAAACAGGCGCTGGACGAGTGGTTCATCCCAGTAGCACAACACAAGCGCAGATTCTCTGGGATGTTTGCGCTGGTGAGGCTGCGCTAGACAAGTGGAGCACCACCAGCGCACGCCCATATTTTTCAACTACGCGCGGGTGCAGCAGCGCAGTTCAGTGGCGCAACACTAGCGATAGTCCACTGTGAAAGTTGCGCTGGTGAGGTGCACTGGTCGAGTAGCGCACCACCAGCGTAATGCCTATTTTTCCAACACTCAAATGAACAAAACAATAAGTTCAAGAGTGATGAAATTGCATCCTATTTTAATGCCTAGCATGACATACAACTTTCATAGCAAGATGCAAATAGGTCAATAAGAGTCATTTAAACTAAAATGCACACAAGAAAACACTCAACATATAAGATCAAGAGTTATGCTTGAATATGTGAGTGTGTGCAACTATCTCTTCAAAGTAAGTAAGCACAAGACTTTTACCTTTGATGTTTCTCCTCTTGAGGTCTTAAGAGCCTAAGTTACCTTCACATGAACCCCAACAATGTGGTTGTTCACGAAATAAGCCAATCAACAAATGAGGACTTTTCAGGGTTAGCTGACCTTGCTCGGTTGGCATGCTCTTTTGAACTTCTTTGTCCATTCGGGAATTTTACCAAATTAATGGTCTCGAACATTTTATTTTATGCTTTTTCATGTCATTATCATATGCTCAAACCTTTCATATGTTCTTATTATCATATGCTCAGATTTCTAGGATCCCGTGTCGAGCTTTTATTCATAACTGTAAAACTAACAATATGAAATTCCGAAAGGTTTGCTAAGAATAAATTAAAATAAAAAACATCCTGACTAAAAAATAAAAACAAATTTCATGGGTAGAAGATCATTAAATATTAGGAATTGCATGGTTGAGGTAAAATTTCTCCATCTGGTCGGGCAATCCAGTATGCTTCGTGACTAGCTATTCCTTCAATTTTGTATGGGCCTTCCCATTTGTTAGCCAACGAGCCCGCAACTTTGTTTTTCGCTTTCATCGATACTTTTCTGAGCACCATGTCTCCTAACTGGAACTTCCTAATCCGAACATGAGAATTATAGTGTCGGGCCACTCTTTGCTGATATGCCGCATTTCGTACTCGGGATTTCTCCATTTTCTCTTCAAACTCATCTAAGCTTTGTAACAACATATCAACATTCTAATTTTCATCATATAGCCTGACTCCAGGCGACATATACGATGTTTCTACCGGGATGACATCCTCTGTTCCGAAAGTTAAAGAAAACAGAGTTTCTTCTATAGAAGTCCTTGCTGTTGTTCAATAAGCCCATAATACTTTAGGAAGTTTTTCGATCCAACTGCCCTTTTTGGCATCTAGCTTCGCTTTGAGCGTATGCTTGATGATTTTGTTTACTGCTTCAACTTGTCCATTTGTTTGAGGGTGGGCCGGTGTGGCATAATAATTTACAATCTGATACTCGTTGCACAGCTGTCTGAACTTTTGATTATCAAATTGGGTGTCATTGTCAGTGATAATAGTGTTCGGAAATCCAAACCTGTAGAGTACGTTTTTCTTCACAAAGTTTATGGTATTTGTTTCCGTGATGTGTACTAACGCTTCAACTTCCACCCATTTCGTGAAATAATCAACAACCACAATTGTGTGCTTAGCTCTACCCCTGTTTCTACTGGCATTGGACCAATTAAGTCTAGTCCCCACATGGTGAATGGCCATGGGGATGTGAGGCTTCTAAGTTATTCAGAGGGCTGGCGAATATCATTGGCGATCCTTTGGCAAGCAACTTTCTGAACATAGTTGTGCATCCTAGAAAAGAGAAAGCAAACCTTGCTTGAATACCTTATGTGCCAAGATTTTGCCTCTTGTATGGTTCTCACATACTCCGCCATGAATTTCCTATAGTATCCGGTGTGCATCTTCTTCTGATACACATCTTTAGAGTGTTCGGAAAAACCCTTTTCTGTACAGTTCTCCTCCAATCAGTGAGTATCTTGCTGACATGTACCTGATGCGTTTTGCTTCTAAAGGATCTTCCGGGAGTATATCTTCTTCCAGGTACCTTTTTAGCTGAGTCATCCAACCGTTTAACGGTGTTCAGATTTATGAGACTTTAAAGTCTTTTGGCTCGACTGTACTTAGTCTGAGAAGATGTGCAACCGGGATATTCTTTGGCCTGATTGTGGTTGTTACCGATGCCAGTTTGGACAAAGCATTTGCCTTTCAATTTTCTTCACTAGGGATCTGGACAATCCTATATTCCTTGAATTTTTGGAGGAGTTGTTTTGCTATGCCCAAATAAGTCATCATACCTTCATCTCTGGCTTGATACTCGTCTAGGACTTGGTTGACGACTACCTGTGAGTCACTGAATATCTCGACCTTATCTGCTCTGAGAGCTATGCAAACTCTAAGCCCTGCTAACAATGCCTCATATTCTACTTGGTTGTTTGTTTCTTTGAAATCATATATCATGGCACATTTAACGTCATCATCCTCTGGGGTGCCCCGCTGCCATGAGTGTTCGAGGATCCATCGACATATAATCTCTATAAGAAACTCAGGCCTTACATTCTTTTTACTTCCAGATTTGGTTATGTGAATTCTGCTATAAAATCTGTCACTGTTTGGCCTTTAAGTGATGTCCTGGGCATGTACTGAATATCAAATTCACTCAGTTTGATCGTCCATTTAGTTAGCCTCTCTGAAATCTCAGGCTTCTGTAGAATTTGCTTAAGCGGGCAGTCGATGAAAGCCTGGATTATATGTGCCTGAAAGTATGGTCTCAACTTCCTTGCTATCGAAACCAACGCTAAAGCCATTTTTCTGCCTATGAATATCTGATTCAGCAGGAAGAAGAGCCTTACTGGTATAGTACATTGGCCTCTGTATCTTGTCTTTTGTCCTGACTAGAACCGAGCTTACTGCTAACTCCGTAAGGGACAAGTACATGTGGAGTATTCTTTGATCTTCATGAATGCTTGTTCACACTCTTCATTCCATTCAAGCTCTTTCCCCTTTTTGATCATTTTGAAAAAATGAGCACATCTATATGTGGCCTTCGAAATGAATCTGCCTAGGGAAGCTAAGCATCTTGTCAACTATTACATATGGTGTGATCCTCCACAGTAGTTCATAATTATAGCTGGGTCATAATATCCGTTATACCCCTCTAATTACATATATCCTTTAAGTATCGTTGATTCTGTAATGGACAATAAAGTACCATAAATAAAGTACCCAGCTTTATTTGCTATCTATGGACTCTTTAGATTGCACGTCTCTTACTGTATCCATCTGTATATGACACTCGTATACACAGTTCGAGATTACATCCGGCAATCTTGGATGTTAAATATATGCACAAGTTATAAAATAAACAACACAACAAGAATGAATTGAACTTTTCCTTTTATTTATTTCATAAATGCATTTACAAATTACATCTTCAGGGCATAAACCCCAACAATCTCCCACTTGCACTAAAGCATGTGAGGCATGTCTCGTAACCCTAGACCATCTAGGTGACCCAAAAACACTTTAGCCGGTAAGGTCTTTGTAAATGGATCAGCATGATTGCCTTGTTAGCCTATCTTGGTGACGATCACATCTCTTTTCTGCACTATCTCTCTAATTAGATGATACTTTCTCTCTATATTCTTCCCTCTCTTGTGGCTTCTTGGTTCTTTGGAATTAGCCACAGTACCACTGTTATCACAATAAAGTGTGATAGGCCTATCCAAATCTGGAACAACTTCCAGATCACTCAAGAACTTACGGAGCCAAACAGCCTCTTTAGCAGCTTCACAAGCGGCTACATATTCGGCTTCCATGATGGAGTCAGTAATGCAAGATTGCTTGATACTTCTCCACACAACGGCTCTACCACCCAGGGTGAATACTGATCCAGATATGGATTTCCTAGAATCCCTGTCTGACTGAAAATCAGAATCCGTGTATCCTAACGGGATCATATCTTACCCGGAATACACTAGTATATAGTCTCTCGTTCTCCGAATATACTTGAAAATGGTCTTGATAGCAACCCAATGATCTAATCCTAGGTTGGACCGGTATCTGCTGACTACTCCCACTGCATAGCAGATGTCCGGTCTCATACATAACATAACATAACATACATGAGATTACCTACTGCCGATGCATAGGTACGTCTCATATCCTCAACTTCTTGAGATGTCTTAGGACACTGTTCCTTAGACAAGTGAACTCCATGTCTAAAAGGTAAATTACCTTTCTTGGAATTTTGCATCAAAAATCACACAAAAATCTTATCGATATATGATGTCTAAGACAATGCTATGAGTTTGTTCTTACGATCCCTTATAAGTTGGATCCCTAGAACATAACTTGCCTCTCTCAAATCTTTCATTTGGAATTGGCTAGCCAGCCATCCCTTTACATCAGACAACACTCTCACATCATTCCCAATGAGTAGGATACTATATACGTATAGAACCAAGAAAACTACTTTCTTATCAATGATGCGCTTGTAGACACAAGGCTCATCGACGTTCTGCTCGAAGCCATTGGTTTTGATCACATCATCAGACCTAATAATCCAAGATCTAGATGCTTGCTTAAGTCCATAGATGGACCTTTACAACTTGCAAACCTTTTGCTCTTGATCTAGAGACACGAATTCCTCTTGTTGCATCATATAGATTCTCTCATCAAGATTGCCATTCAAGAATGCAGTCTTGACGCCCATTTGCCAAATTTTGTAATTGAAATAGGCAGAAATGGATAAGAGAATCCTAATAGACTTAAACATGGCTACTGGCGAGAAGGTCTCTTCATAATCGACCCCCTCTTTCTGGGTATAACCATTGGCCACTAGCATTGCCTTGAAGGTCTCTACCTTCCCGTCTAATCCTCTCTTTCTCTTGTGGATCCACTTACACCCTATGGATTTCACCCCATCCGGTAAGTCTACAAGATCCCAGACTGAGTTAGAGTACATGGACTCCATCTCGAGATTCATGGTTTTAAGCCATTCCTCTTTATCGAGATCTTCCATTGCATTCTTAAATGTCAACGGATCATCCACACTATCAGCAGAGACAACACATTATCCTTCACCTATACCTAAATAGCGTTCAGATTGTCTCACAACCCTCTCACAACATCTAGGTGGTAGTGTATCTTGATAAGGAACCATCTGACTCTCAGATGTTTGTGGATCAACAACTCTTGTTGATAAAGCACTAGTCTCACCAGGCTCCAACTCATTTAATACAATCTTGGAACGAGGTTTATGGTCACTAATATAATTGTCCTCAAGAAAGGTTGTATTTATTGATACAAATACTTTGTTATCTTCGGGACTATAGAAGTGTCCACCTCTGATCACCTTGGAGTATCCTACAAATAAGCAAACAACAGACTTGGAGTCTAGCTTTCCAGTTCTGTTCTTCAGCAAGTGTGCTGGATACCCCCATATACGGAAATGTCGCAAACTAGTTTTACGACCATTCCACAACTCTAGGGGAGTCTTAGGAACAGATTTGGATGGCACTACATTCAAAATATATGCCGCTGTTTGTAACGCATATCCCTAAAAGGCATTTGGTAATGATAAGAAACTAATCATAGATCTCACCATTTCCATCAGGGTTTTATTTCTCCTCTCTGCTACACCATTTTGCGGAGGTGTATCGGGAGCTGTGAGTTGGGAAACTATCCAATACTCAACCATGAATTCTTCAAACTCTTGGTTAAGGTACTCACCTCCACGATCAGATCGTAGTGACTTGATAGTCCTACCTAATTGATTCTCAACTTCAGCTCAGAATTCTTTAAACTTTTCAAATGTTTTCGACTTTCGTTGCATCAGATAGAAGTATCCATATCTTGCGTAGTCATCTATAAAGGTGATATAATACTCATAACCACCTCTATCTTTAACATTCATTGGTCTGCAGACGTCTGTATGTATAAGCTCTAGCGGTTTTTTAGCTCTAAGCCATTTTTCAGTAAAAGGTCTCTTAGTCATCTTACCTTTCAGACAAGATTCGCAGACAGGTAATGTGTAACCTTTAACTTACTTAAAGGTCCACTTGTTACTAATCTGTCTATCAGGTCAAGGTTGATATGACCAAACCTTAGATGCCAGAGATACGTGTCATTATCTGGAGAAATCTTATGTCGTTTAGTTTTTGGTTTTTCAACCTTAAACATTTTGGTGTTGAACAGTGTAGTATGTATTAACGGTCTTAACACATACAAATTGTTTTCATTAATTCCTGAACAAATATTCAGACCATTCTTTCCAATAATAACATACTTATTATTAAAAGAAGCATAATATTTTTGTTCTAACAACTTAGAAACGGAAATCAAAATTCCGTGTAAATCCAGGAATATAAAATACATTATCCAACAATATATAATTATTACAAAAACGTAATCTAATTACACCCATTGCTCGTGCTGACACGACATCCCCTGACCCCACACGCATTGAGAAGGCTTGCTCCTCTAGCCGTGTCCAAGAATCAGTCCATTGTAAAGAAGAATAAACATGGTTAGTGGCCCCCGAATCAACTATCCAGGGTGAAGAATCATCTTCCACTAAACACGACTCAAGAACAAGTAAATCATATTTACTTTTCTTGGACTTCTTCTTGCTTTGGGCTTTCTTGGGTTTGCGTTTACCCTTCACTTTCCTAGTAGACCTCTTCCTTTTTTTTTATTGGAGGAGATGGTTCAGCATTATTTGCCTCACCGGTCTTGTCCTTGTTACCTTAGTCAAGGGATCAAAGGTAGTGAGCTCATTGAGCAACTGTGTGAGACTGAACCTTAACTTGTTCATCTCGTAGTTACTCTTAAACCGATCGAAACTCTTTGAAAGTGTCGTCAGTATGATGCTCACTTGACTGGGTTCATCAATGGCCCCGCCATTGACTTTTGCCTTGATGAAGTAGGACATCATGCTCAGGACATGTTCTCGAAATGACGTACCTTCCTTCATGCGAGCGAGCATAGCGGAACGAACAACTTCATATCGCTTTTGCTCGGAGGGCTGCCCAAACATAGCTTGCAATAACTCCATGATTTCGAATGTTGAAGTCATTACTTCATGATTTGTGATAAGCACGTCTGTCATAGAAGCCAACATATATGTTCGGGCATTCTCATCATATGAGACCCATCGCTCGTATGCCTCACGAACAGTTCGTATGGCATTGGCAGCAGACACTGGAGGACATTCCTCCGTAAGCACAAACTTGAGGCCTTTGGTGACCAAAATTGCATTAATTTCAAGTTTCCACTTAGTGTAGTTAATGGTGTAAAAATGGACTGGACTGGCCTGGCCAGGTCCGTTTTCAGAAAAGGGCTGGGCATGGTCCGACACACACAGTTGTGCGTGCCAGACCAAACCAGACCCGTTTCCAAAAATGGAGGCACAGCACGACACGCCGGCCTGCCACCGGTGGGCGGTGCCTACGGGCCATGCTAGGTCGGTCCAGGTGCCTGGTCTGGTGAGCTTGGCGGGTCTGGTCCAGTGAGCTTGGCGGGTCTGGTCCATAATAATTTTTCAAATTAAGTTTGTTTGGATTTAGGGTTTAGGGTTTAGGGTTTAGGGTTTAGGATTTGAAATGAATAAAGAAAATGAACAATTATTTATTAATTTAATTATTTTTCACTTATGGAATTCAGTATTACATATTTACATGATTGCCTCATTAAAAACCTTACCAAGAAAAACTCAGTGGGATAAAAACTTGGTAAGGGAAAAAGAGTGCAACCGTTTTACAACTTACAAGTAAATAATAACTACATATGTAAAAGTATAACCTAGTTCTGGCCCTAGCCACTACCTGTAGGTAGGCATGCCCACGGTTCCAACCGGTTTCGGTTCCTGTTCCGGAAGAAGCCAGAACCGTCTACCGACAGTTCCGCTTTCGGTTCCGCCGGTTCGGTTCCTTTTTTTTTTTACAATTTAGCATAAGAAAAATTGAAAAAAAAATCTGGAACCGAACCGCCGGTTCCATGGCGGTTTTTTCAGAGGATGGATCAAAACCGAACTGCCTCCCCCACAGTTCTGGTTACTGTTTCTAAATCGGTTCCACGGTTACGGTTATGGTTCATTTTACACGATTACCGTTCGGTTCCACGGTTCGAACCGAAACGTGGTCATGTCTACCGGTAGGGTCATCAATAAATAGATTGTTGAAATTTAGAATAAGCTCTTTATCTACAGTTAGATTTTGCAACCTTTTTTTAGCATGCTCCCAATCCCGAAGGCATGTTAATACCTCCACCATCTCTAGAGACAAACAGCTTCTTCTTGGTTCAATTATTCATCCACTAGTGCTGAAAGCATGTTCTGAAGACACCATTGACACGGGATTAACCAGTACGTCACGTGCTAAGTGTGATAAAACTGGATACTTGTACGTATAGGTCTTCTACCATAACAACAAATCAAACTCTTCCTTGTCTTCAACATCATCAAACTGTGCTTCAAGGTACCTAATCAGTTCGGTACAAGAAAATGGGCCAAATCTTTGCCCTGAAGAAGTACTTGCTGATTTGTCTTTTTTTCACCGTTTCAGAAGGCTCCAACTTGTTTGCTTCGACTCTGTCTCTGGTTGTGTTGATTGGGGGGGTGTCAATGTTGTCAAACCTGCTCTCATAAATACGAAAAATCTCGAACAACTTGGTTCGAATGTCAGTAATTTGTTTTGAATTATCTATTGACAAATTAATACCAATAAACTCAAGCAAAACTTCTAAACCAGATAATTTAACCCTAGGATATACTATAACACTTAAGGCATAAAGTAGAGGAATGTTAGCCCAATATTTTTTCAACTTTGTCTCCATGGCAACAACTGCAGCGCCTTGATGTTCATCTTCTCTATAACTGTTTAACACTTCAGACATTTCCACTATCTGATGGATTGCCTAGGAAGATGTGGGGTAATAGACCCCGGAAAGAGTTACAGTGGCATTGTAAATAATCTTTAAAAATTGAACAAAAATCTTTGACACATACCAATCGTCTGTGGTAAGTGTTTTTGCTTCAGGATGACCTGTTTCGGCCAATTTCATGTTATAAAAACATGTAATGATTGTATCATATTCCAAACAATTTTCCAACATTAAATAAGTAGAGTTCCACCTTACCGGCATATCAGTTTGGAATTGTCGGGGTTTGAGACCGTTTAATTTACAATGTCTCTTGAATTCACTGAATCTAGGGTTAGAACTGTAAATCCAAGAAATGGCATCTCTGATGCGATCTATTTGGTCACTTACCTGCTTTAAACCAGCCTGTACAAATAAATTTATAATATGACATGCATACCGTTGATGGAAGAAATAACCTCCATCTTACGGGATATTTCTTGCAACAAACAATGCAATAGAGCTAGTATTTGCAGATGCATTATGTAATGTGAACGAAAGGATACGATGCGTGATTTCATAAGTTTCTAAAATAGAAATAATGACATTAAAAATGTTTTCTGCGGTATGTGCAAAATCCATTGGACGAAAACCAATAATTCTTTTTGTTATCCTCCAGTCAGAATCTAAATAGTGTCACGTGACATATAAATAGTCCTGTTTGGAACATGCATTCCAAATATGCAACAGAGACACTTAAATGCTGTATTTCAGCAATTAAATCATCCCTTTGGGTTTCAAACAATCTTATCAAATCATTTCTAGTGGTGGTTCTAGAAACAGGTTCATATTGAAGGTTATATGCAGATGTGATTAATTCTTTATAAAATGGACTCTCACCAATATTGATCGGTTAATCAGTTTGTGCAATGTATCGTGCCAAGCACTCTCTAGAGTGCATGGTGTCGAACTGTGACGTCGTAATGGACTCGTCTGGGTGCCGTTGTAGTTGTGTCTGGGTTGTGTTGTTTACCTGTCCATATGCAGGCATACATTTGTACATATGCCATCTCAAATGTCTGGTTCCCTTCGTACTTGTAGCATAATCCTTATGACAAAACTTACATTTAGCTCTGGGCCCAGATGTCCCGTCTGAGAGTGTCATTTGGACTATGTTGAAACGCTGCCACACATCTGATGTTAATTTTCTGGGACGTGATGTTGGTGTAACGGCAGAACCAGAAGATCCCGCTTGAGTATGGGTCGGCTCCGAAATATCAAATTCATCGTTGAGCATATTCAAACCGTCCGAGAAATAAGGCTGCTGGTTAGGATCCATTATCTGAAGTAAAAATATGAGCACTATAGTCGTTAATAGTCAAATTAAAAATCAATATTTACTAACAATAATCTTAATTTACTAACAATAATTAATAAAAATAATACAACACTTACAATTATTATTTTACTTCAAAAAAAAATCATAATCTACTAACAAAAAATATTAAATTCACTACTACAAATAAAATTGATAAATTTACTAACAACACATATGAAATGAAATACTACATATAAAAATCTTAATATACTAATAAAACTTATTCAAATAAACTAATACACTTAAAATTCATAATATACTCACCAAAAATATTAAAATAAACAACTACACTAAAAATTCATAATTTATGAACAAAAAATATTAAACTTAACTACTACACTTAACATTCATAATTTACTTATTACAAAAATTAAATTCAGTAATACAAATTACCTTTCTAAATTTACTAATAACAAATATTAAAATTACTACTAAACTTAAAAATCTTAATATACTAAACTTAAAAATCTTAATATACTAAACAAATAATATTAACATTAAAGCCCAAAAATTGATAAACTAACTAACTAAATAAAAATATTTTTATTTAGTAACTACAGTCTAAACATAAACATATAAATTTACTATGAAAAAATATTTGAGCAAAAGTAATAACAAAATTGTACCTTTAAAATTTGGTGTGTTGGTGGAAAGTGTAGAGAATTTTGTAGAGAGATTAATAATGAAATTGAATGAAAAATTGTAGAGAATTGGAGAATATAGAGATTGAGATTTGAGAGAATGAGAGATTGAAAGAATGATAGAGAGAGTGAATGGAAAATGAAATGGATGGAAGTATTTATAGAAAAATTGATTTGTGGGTCAAAATGTAATTTGAAAGATTTCAAGGGGTGTTTTTGTAATTTTTTTAGGCTCCAACAGCTGGAATTCAAAATCCAGCCGTTGGCAGCCAACAGCTGGATTTCGAATTCCAGCCATTGGAGGAAATTTTTATTTTTATTTAAAAAAAAAAGAAATAACCTGTTGAAGTTACGGACCGACGGATCGGTCCAGGGGCCTGGCACGCCGGCTAGGCGTGCCGTGGCGGGCCGGCCCTTCGGACCTTGTACCAGCTGCCCCGCACGCGGCCTGTCATGGACCGGGCCTCAGCCTGGCCCACTTCCTTCACTGGCCGTGCCAAGCACGACCCGTTCGCTTCTTGGACCGGTCGGACTGGCCTGTCTCGGGCCGGCCCATAATTACAGCATTAAGTGTAGTTATCACCAATTAATATGTCGTTTGTGAGGATTTGAAGTAATGCAGAAGATATTATTGCTGAAATAAATAAAACATTCATTTAGTCATTTATTTAAAACAAGTGCGAGTGCTTTGGCATAAATTTAAACATGATGATTGCACATGTTTAACGAACTAGAACTACCCTAAAACTAGTTACTATACCATGACAATCCAACATACCACAAAGAAGTGCCGCCTTAGGGTCGGTCAAGTCTTTGCATGTTGGACTGAGACATTCTCAATCAAATGATATTCTAGAATAACTCTTATTACATATCATTCAACCATCGTTCATTCAGTCAGATTTTTAATTAACAAACTTAATCAAAACCTTCATGAGTATAACCCACCATTTCAGATCTCACGAGCTTAACTCGAGAATTGTCGTCTTAGGGTCGATCAATCCCGAAATACCCTCAGAAATCCTATCCGTTAGGAAGTCAACCTTGGTATTGACCTTTGTGGAAACCCTCCTTAGGGAGGACGAAAGCAAAGCCGTCACGAGGCCCCACTCGGATCTCACGGTGTTGAACTAATGATGGAGACCGCGGGATATATATGTCATATATCCCTCTCCCACTCACTATTTTAAAAATAGGGTTTCTATTAACTGTTAATTCACCTAGACTCTAGAAGATTGAATGACTAACTTTAATCAAGTTATCTAGCTCATTAACTAATTAGAAACAAATTATAATTAAATAATAAATTATTAATGATTTTAAATTGTTAAAACTCTAATTTATTAGTGAATAATCTAAGTCTTTATAAACTTTTTACTGATGTCAGATTATTATGATAGTGTTTTCCAAGTTTTAACTATTAAAACCTTAACACTTTATTGGGACCATTTATTATTAGGTTATTAATATAATTAATCATAATAAAAATAAATGACTCTATTAATCTAACTTATTAAACTCCTCAGTAACTAGATTAATATTAATGAGAATTACCAAGTTTTCTAACCATTAAAAAACTAGTATCATTATTCATAGCCATTTATGTATTTATCCATTTTAATCACATTAAAAAAAATACATAAAGTATCAGACTATGATGCATGTATGACATATCAAATATATTTATATAGGCACATCTAATCTAAATGACATATGTATGTATGACAATGCTTTTATCATCACATAATATAAAGCATACATGAATTGACCGAGTACTATGGATTATTTAACCTAAAAAAAAATTGAAATCTAAAATTAAAAAAAATTCCCCAAGGCATTCCATGGTATTCTAGTAACTTCAGATTTCTTTCAGTTTCTTCAGGTAACTCTGATTCATCTCATGAATCCTAAACGGGAAATCTGTACGGAACGCACTAGACAACACTTGCAAACGGAACCGTGCATGAACAGTACCCGGTGAACAGTACCCCGATAAATAGTGCCGGTGAACAGTAATCCCGATGAACAGTACCGCGTTTCCAGTTCTTCGTTTACAGGTTACAATTATATTTATTTACAATACAATAACAGTAAAAATAAATAAAATAAAAATTATACAACCCATAAACCCTAAATCCACAATACCATAAAAAATTACGATCAACCATGTTTAAATTAAACAATTTAATTATAAACATTCATACAATCATAAAGATGGTGCCTACACATTCATACATATAGGAGCATCGAAAACAATTTCCTGTTCCGAAAAATAAATTGGCTCTGATACCAATTGTTGGAACCCCGTTCACTGGTTACACAGCGGAAGTAAGGTTTTAAAATTTTTAATACAGATCATAATCTGTATCTGGGACCAGTGAACTTGGAATCGTAATTATTTTTCGAAACTAATACATACAATATGTAAACACAGGAAATTTTAATCAATAAAATCATAAGAAGAAAATCTTACCAACGTTTGGAGGCTCCTTCACTTTTCGATATGCTCATGTCTGAACTACTCGATCTTCCTCGCTATCTCCCGGGACTGGTAACTATGCGTCGGCGCGTCACGGTCTCAGAAACTTGAATGGAGGATGTAGAGAGAATTGAAGAAACTCTTTCTTCTATGTGTTTCAAAAACTAATTACAAAGAATCCATACTGGGAATGGCTGAAACCTCCCTGACTTATGGTCCTGTTTACTTCCAGTGTTATCCAAACTTCACCATTGCCTTAAACACTGACGAACACAAAGAAAAGTGCCTTGTGATTGACATCCATACCCATAATTACCAATTCCTGGAAAAATCCAGTCTTTATAAACTTGTATATAGAGTCTATTACCGCGTTTTAACCTTTGGACTTATCCCCAGCTACATACCTCAATCTGTACCAGCTGGCCAGACCATATGCTTTAATGCATCTCCCTCAGTGTTCCAGTCAGATGGGAAAATATCAAATTTCCAGATGAGTCAAAGAGAAAGTTGACCAACCTTCTTATAAACCTCCTATGAGAAACCTTCATGACTGTGTAACTGAACAAGATGGAACCCTTAGAATATCCTTTAGAATGGGTCTATCTCTCAAAGACAATAGCAGTGACCATTCCAGATCACTAAATGACTTTCAATCAGCTAGAAATTCTTTATCTAGCCTATCCAGACAAAATATAGCCAGACAAATACCAAGTCTAGCTCTCAGACAACCCAGACAAATAACCAACCTGACACCAGGCTGGCCCAACAAACAATTATGATCTAGAAGATGACTCCGGTGAACCTATAGTCAACCTAGTCCATAGAAAAAGAAGGCCCAAAAAGCCCATACTAGAAATCCCTATTCCTCCAGAAACTTATACACATGTGACCCATGTCCAAAAAACCCCGAAACAAGTAGCCCAACCTATACACACCTATGGCCAAGGTCAAACTTCACCAACTCCTTCTCAAGTTTTGATAGAAATCCTTGAACCAGAACCCTAAATGAGAACCATAAATGTCCTAGACAGCAAACCCAGTATTGACTTTGACCTTTTAATTGCTGATTACTATTCTCCCCAGAATCTGCAACTAAGAGAAAAATATGAAAAGAATTACTCAGAAAACAAAAGAAATCAATTCCGACAAAGATGGACAGAAAACCTTAAAAGCCTTAATCAAGAAATACCTTTCTTTGAATGGTATACAAACAGAAAAAACCTTGAACAAAATTGTCTTGTTATTAATCAATCAAACATCAGAACTTATAAGACAAAAAGAGGAGAGGAAAAACAAGTTCATCCTCCTCCAAGACATTTTGAAATAGAAATGTTCAACGAGGATCCAGAAAGTGACAACAATACAACCCTTTATACACCTTTCATAATTTTCGACGAAGATCTGTCTCCCACTGTTCCTTCATCTTCACAAAAAATAGGAGTAGTTATGAGACAAAGCAATTACACAAATTTCTTTTTAAATTCCCTGGGTGAACAATTAGAGAAAATTGATCTTAACCTTTCTCAATCCTTTGTTTCCCCTATCCCAAAGGAAATTCCTCCGCAAGTATTTGTCCCATATGAACCATCCTCCTCTTCCAGAAAAGCAAAAATGTATGAACCTAGTACTGAACAAAGTGCAGTCCTCAAGTTTCCTGACCATACTGGCATTGAAAAATGCTTTGATAATATCATTGAGGAAAAAGAGTTACTAAAAACCCTTGAAGAAAGACTCAAAGACCTATATATATATATATATATCTTCACTGCACATGAAACACCTTTTTTCTTCGTCTTGTTTCACGCACCAAGCCAAAAACCTTTTTTTTTCTTGCCCACGTAACTTCTTGCATTATATATATATTAATAATATGTGTATATCAAGTATTTGCATCATATGTAAATTCTTATTTTGACCAATGTTTCATGTGCACACACCAATTTGCGTCCAATGCAATCTCTTGTGTTATTAATTGATATATATCTTTTAATTATCCTTTTCAAATATATCTAATATATTAAAAGTGATAATAAGTATTTTAAATTTAAACTTAAATTCAAATACATCGATAAATGATTTAGTAAAAATAAAATAATCCTATTATTGATCTTCACCTAAATCCATATATCAACTAACACCCTCAAATTAATAGTTAATTAATAATTCATAATTATCAATATAATTAAATAATCTAATTATTTAATTAATTTAACTATTAACATTCATTAATTAAATAATCTCATTATTCAATTAATTCCCCGAATAAACACGTGTCACTTTCGTAACACAACTAATTGGACAATCCAATTAGTTAATCGTGACCCTTGTTACCTAAATCGATCGGGCTAGCAAGGGGGCCTAATGAACCCACAGTATTTTGAGCTCCAATAATCATCGGAATCATTAATTAAACTCTTTAAATAATATTCCTTGATTATTATCTCCGGTGTTATTCCACTAAAAACCCAAAGCTGCACTCTCTTAACTGTAGATGCTTTTACACAGACCGATACAACTCGGTGTCCATTGATATAGCTATTATATATGGTGTGATCCTCCACAGTAGTTCATAATTAAAGCTGGGTCATAATGTCCGTTATACCCCTCTAATTACTTATATCCTTTACGTACTGTTGATTCTCTAATGGACAATAAATCTTATTTCCTTACGAAATTAGGAGAGAGCCCATATTGTCCAAGCCCCGAATCAACCCTTATGGGAACTACCATTTACTTCTCATAAGAAGGAGTGGATTCCACTATTATGTACAAATCTTCCCAACCACAAGCCAAACCGTAATCCCAACATACGGAGTATATTGACCAGGAAATGCATCTGACCTCACCCATGGTATATTAAAGGCCACGATTTAACCTAAAGGAGTCGATAAGACACTCAGGATTAAGATCACCCACATATAGCTATCATTAGTTGATATATATGAATCTCATCTGTAAACGGATCTTGGTGAGAGATTAATATAGATTAAAGCCCAGTCCTAAATGATCACATCATACAAGGTGCTTCCATTCTCATATCTCCATATGAATGATTTATGATAGAATCACCGAACATTACAGAATGGACCGCAGCTATAGATTAACCATAAGTAAGGTACCAAACTTTATTTTCTATCTATGGACTCTTTAGATTGCATGTCTCTTACTGTATCCATCTGTATATGACACTCATATACACAGTTTGAGATTACATCACACAATATTGGATGTTAAATATATACACAAGTTATAAAATAAACAACATAACAAGAATGAATTGAACTTTTCCTTTTATTTATTTCATTAATCCATTTACAATTTACAATAAACCCCAACACTTGGATCTTCTCGGGATTCACTTCGATCCCCTTCTAGTGAACTTGGAACCCAAGGAACCTTCCTGAAGAAACCCCAAAAAGGCCTTTGTACGGATTTAACTTCATTTGATACCTTCTCGGACATCGAATGTTTCGCGTAGCTTCGAAGTGTGCTCGTCTGCCGAGATACTTTTGGTTAACATGTCGTCTATGTAAACTTCCATGTTTCTTCCTATTTGAAGAGCGAAGATTCTATTGACCAATCTTTTATATGTTGCCCCATTATTTTTTAACCCAAAAGGCATCACTGTATAACAATATAAGCCCTTATCGGTCATGAATGCTGTTTTTTCTTTATCAACTTATTCATCTGGATTTGATTGTATCCCGAATAAGCATCCATAAATTTAAGTAATTCATGACCTGATATAGCATTGACCGGTTGGTCTATCCTCGGGAGTAGGAAAATGTCTTTTGGGCTGGCTTTATTCAGATCCGTGAAGTCCACGCATATTCTCCATTGGTCATTCTTCTTTTGAACCAAAACCACATTTTATACCCACTGAGGATAGCTGATTTCTCTAATCTACCCCACAACGAGTAACTTCTCCACCTCCTACTTGATTGCCCGACTTCTTTCGAGGTTGAAAGATCTTCTCTTTTGGATTACAGGTTTCGTATTTGGATCCACTGCCAAGTGATGTGATATTACTTGTGCGTCTATCCCCACTATGTCTTCATGACTCTATGCGAACACATCTTTGTATTCTCTGAGCAAATCGATAAGATCTAACTTGACATTTTCTTTTAAGTTGGCTCCAATTTTGACCTTCCTATCCTACTCATCTTCCTTCAAGACCAACTCCTCTGGTGGTTCATTCTTTGATGTTTCCGGTTTTTCCCTTGGATCGAACTCGAACTCGAACAACAGTGATTCTTGCTTGATCTGATCTGGTTGAGTTAAAGTGCATACTTGGTGTTCACTATAATCTCCGTGTTTGTAAACCAAGAGATTAGCTCTTCTGGCCATCTCTTGTGAACCATTGATTATTCCCACCCCACATTCAGTCGGGAACTTGATCATCAGGGCGTAGGTAGCTGTTACCTCTTTTGTTTTGTTCAATAAAGGTCGACCTAGTAACGTATTGTAAGGCCAATTGTCTATATTACCACCACCACAAAGTCGAGTAACATAGTTTTCTGGTAAGAAGATACTATGATCTTCACTGGCAGCTTTGCTGTTCCGAGAGACTTAACCTCGACTCCACCGAATCCTCTGAGTGGGGTATGGAAAGGTTGCAAGTTTTTACGATCCAATCTGAGCTGATTATAAACAGCCACATTGAGGATGTCTGTCGAGCTGCCATTGTCCACTAAAATTCTCCTGACTTCTCTATGGCCAATTCGGGCACTAATGACGAGAGCGTCATTCGGTCGGACGTCGACCCCATGTGAGCTAGCTTCAGTGAATATTATTAGGTCTCATTCTTCCTTTATCCTCTTTGGATCAAGCTCGATAGAGTTAACGTTGAAATTATATCTTGCTTCCACTGCATCTCGGATTTCCTGAGTCCGCTATCGATTACATCTTCCAGTTGATGGTCCTCCAAAGATTGTATGTATAGCTCCATCCGCCTCGGGACTGGTCCTTTTATTCCGAACAGAATTATGATCTCCTATCTTGGTTTCCTTCTGATTTTCTGACTTCTCATCTTTCTTCAGGATTATATCTTACAGATATCTTTCTCGGATGAGGGTTTCTATATAGTCTCTGAGCTGGTAACATTTGCAGGTCTCGTGACCTATTTTTTTATGGAACCTATAATATTTCATCATGTCTCGTCGAGTAAATTGCGACTGGCGACGTGGCTCCTTCACCATGTTTTTCTCTTCTAGTATTATCGGGATCTCTTCTTGTCTTTTTCGAAGCGGGGTGTAGTTCGTATACTTTCCTTGAAATTTTTCCCAGGTTTGGTCAGTATTACGTCCATTTCCCCCGTCTTTGCTCCTCTATTTTCTATTTCCTTTTTGTTTCCCTTTTTTTGTTTTGTGACTTTGACTCGGCATC
The DNA here is from genome assembly GCA_032871835.1 of Dipteronia dyeriana. Taxonomy (NCBI): domain Eukaryota; kingdom Viridiplantae; phylum Streptophyta; class Magnoliopsida; order Sapindales; family Sapindaceae; genus Dipteronia; species Dipteronia dyeriana. The sequence continues at coordinate 16,528,927 of CM065297.1, forward strand.
CTTTTGTTCGATTCCCCCCCTATGCATGTAACTACCTCATGTCACAAACTCTTCTTCTTAGTTAGACGAGCCCTTCTTAGGTCAAAAGGCAACCACCCATTCTGTAAGTTATTTGTGAAAGCAACGATTATTGCTTTGTCATTCGCACTGCCGATTTCTGAGACCGCCTGGCCAAATCTTCCTAGATACTTCTTTAGCGACTCATCTTTTCCTTTTTTCAGCTGGAAAAGATAAGCCACCGATTTTTTCCTTTGTACATTCCCTAGAAATTGTCTTGAGAGGCTTCTGCTCAACATGCTAAAACTCTCAATACTTACCGGATGCAATCTCCCGAACCATCTTGAACCTGTATCCCCAAGAGTTTGTGGAAAGTTAAGACACAACAAAGGATCATTGTGGGCATACTAGGCTATGGCGCTATTCTTTCGTCTGACATGCTCTTTAGGATCTGTATCATTTTTGAACTGTTCCACGTGTGACATCCTGAATCTCTCAGGGAATGGCGTTCATAGAATGTTTCTAATAAAAGAGCAATCAGAATCATCGTCAGACAACTCATTATATCTGTATCGCCTAATCAACGTGTTCATTTGATGCCTATTGTTCTCGACTTCTCGGGTCAGGCTCTGAATCACGAAATCTCTATTGCCCACCGGCTCTCCCCGATGGTCAACCCGTTGTGTGACTGTCATAATAGTCATCTCTTTTTCATCTTGCCTCCGAGTCTCATGGGATAACCCTTGCAGGCGTATGGTTCCACGACGATGTCTACGATGATGTTGGTCACTGTCTTCTGATAACGATGACCGATCTCTTCTCGGGTCATATTTACGGTGTCTATCATGACCCGCTTGACCGTGGTTTTGTCTTTGGTGGGGTCGTTCTTCTACGGGCGTTTTATGATCTTTGTCCTGGTTGCGTGTCGTACCCCTGTCTAGTTAATTGGACCTGAGTTCCTAACGGCTACTGGTGCATCTGGTTCCGGCCCAACTACAACCGATCAGAACATAGGAGGTGATGGGGGATTTGGCGGGTGTACCACTCATGCGGCCAACAGATCTATTCCTTCTTACACCGCATTTGTTAGCAACTGTTGCAATGCATTACTGAAATAACACGTTATACCCTTGCTAGTATGAGGGACTTGATGGATGCCAGTCATGGATATGGGTTGGTTCTCGATGGTTATGGTGGGATCTTGAGTGGTCCCGCCCATATGAGCATTATTTGGAGATTTTTGGAAGTCCCTGGAACTGTCTTTGCTTCCGCTGCCAGCCATTGCTTAAACAGATCGGAGGTTTGGCTCCCTCTTTCTATCACTAATTGTTGACGTTAATTTCTCGATGGATGAGAAAGTCAACAATGTTGGATTTGGTTATGACCTGTCAAAAGAGAAAGATAAAGAGAAAGAGAATGCAACCAAAGTTATTATGACACGAGTTTACGTGGTAAAACTCCTATGATCGGAGAAACATCCACTGGTGGTTACGCACAACCAAATCAAATCCACTATTTAAACAAAGAATTACACCACTCGATCTCTCTTGCCTATCTCTTCACAGTAAGATTATTTTGGTTACGGGAACTAAAAATCGGCATCCGCACAGCAAAAGAGCGATGGGCCCAATTTCCAAAATTTCATAAAAATAAAACCGTTTTAACCGGATCGTTGTGATTATATTAATTTTAATATTTACCCTTGTAGACTTTTTGTGATTCCCTTGATCCAAGTTCTTCCACTTCAGGATCTTCATGATTCCCTTGAACCAAGTTCTTCCATACCAAATCTTCAACACCAAAGAACTGACGGGTGTGCGTCTCGGTATTCATCAGAAAATTTCGACTCTCGAATTTCTGTTCAAATTGTGTACTCAACTTCTAAACAACAAGAAAAATATTGAGAGACTCTCTCACAATATTCTGTAGAGACTGGTGTTAAAACAAAGCTTTATTTTTCTTTCTATATATTTCTCTCATTACAATAGACTAGGAACTCTTCTTTGTTCCTCTCTCTCCCTTGTTAAAATCACAAGAACACACTTTTTTGTTCTTTCTTCTTTGTGGTTTTTATAAAACGAGAAAGCTTGGGTGGGTGGCATAAAGAGGCATAGAGTAGGAGTATTGATTCAACATTGGTTTTAATGTGTGTAACGAAAAAAACACAAAAGTTTTTACATTGTCAAAGCATGAAGAATTCATGAGAGTATTTATGCCTTTGCTTTTTACTCTTAGTATTTTTTCTTCACCTACATTTGACAAGAGACAAGCTCTTTAAATAACAAATAATGATAATAATAAAAACTTGTTAGTGGGTGGTGACTTTGTCACTGCCACCAACTTAACAAAGAAAAAATATATATTATATAATATTTAATTAATCATTATTATATATAATTAAATAATCAAATATTATTTTTTATATATAATAAATAATCAAATTATTATATTATATATATAATTAAATAATCAAATATTATTTAATCAATAAAACAATACATAAACTCATTTATGTATAGCTAATTCATAAATTAATCACTGAGTCTCATTAGTCATTATACCTTAATATTCAATACAACGTTATGGAGATGGCATGGGGACACATGGACCTATAATTTCAAGCTCCAATAAATCTTTAATATTTAATCAAACTCTTTAATTAAATATTAAATTTAGATTTATTAGTTTTATTAGAATGACATGGGCAATGATGAGTAACTCAACATGGATCTTACCATATCAAACAAAGTTCTATTTCTCCTTTCTGCGACACTATTTTGTTGTGGTGTCCCATGTGCAGTCAATTGGGATAAGATCCCATGGTCGATTAAATGATCCAAGAATTATGTATCAAGGTATTCACCTCCTTGATCCGGTCGAAGAGTTTTAATCGATTTATTTAACTACTTTTCAGCCTCAGCTTGGAATTCCTTAAACTTTTCAAAAGTTTCAGATTTCCTTTGCATTAAATAAATATAACCACACCTAGAATAATCATCAATGAAATTGATGAAATATTCATTACCCCCTCTTCCTTGTACATTAATCGGACTGCACACATCAAAATGTATCAATTCAAGAGGTTCTTTGGCTCTTTGACCTTTTGCCAAAAAAGATTGTTTGGACATTTTAACTTCCATACAAGATTCACAGACCAGAAGAGTGCCAACTTTTAGCTCTCGTAAAGGAAATTCTTTTACTAGTCTTTCATTCCTATTTAGGTTTATATGACCCAGTATAAGATGCCATGGATATGTGTTATCATCAGGAGAAATATTTTGCTTTTTAGATTTTGGTTGTTCGACTTTGAACATTTCAGTGTTAAGCAGTGTATTAGATGTTGGTCTTAAAAAATAAAGACCATTAAATAAAGTTCCAGAACAAATATTTAAACCCTTTCTAGAAATAATAACAACTTTATTATTAAAAGAAACTTTAAATAGTTGTTCATACAGTCTAGAAACAGAAATTGAATTTCTATTAAAACCAGGAATATAATAAACATCGTTCAAAACAAGAAATTTATTATTAAAGAGAAGTCACACTTCTCCCACTGCTTTAGCCGACACCATAGCCCCATTACCCACTCTCATCGTATAGTCCTCATCGGCTAACTCTGTTGCAGAATTAAGTATCTGCATAGAACAACAAACATGGTTAGTCGCTCATGAATCAACTATCCAGGAAGACATACCATCTTCAACTAAACAAGCTTCTAGAACAAGTAAACCTGATTTACCTTTCTTTTTAATCTTGAGCTCTTCGAGGTACTTTTTACAGTTCCTCTTCCAGTGACCATCTATGCCACAGTGGAAACATTTTCCTTTGGCCCTTTTGTTAGAGCTCTTAGCCTTGTTGTTGTTTTTCTTAGCCTTGAAATTGCCCTTTATATTTTTCAATTTGCCACTTCCTTCAAACTTATTCTTCCTCTTTTTGGAATTTCCAGAAGATGAGGTTGTAGCTTCCGCAACATTTGCCTCACCTCCTTTTTCATTCGAAATGGTTTTGAAGGTTTGAAGCTCGTTAAGCAACTGAGTCATGTTGTATTTCAATTTATTCATAAAATAGTTGCTTTTAAATTGAAGGAAGTTAGTGAATAGTGTTTCTAAAATCATCCTCACTTGTGTGGCTTTATCGATTTTAGCGCCATGAATTTCAGCCTCATTTATGTGTTCAATCATTTTGAGTGTGTGCTCACGGACTGAAGTACCCTTTTTCATTCTGGCGTTCATAAATGTCTTAACAGCCTCATGACGAGACTTTTCATATTATCCTTTCCCACTCAATATTTTAAATTGTTATATTTTAATTACAAAATATCTAATATTATGTAATAGTAACAACGTTAACAAATACAAATCTATTTCTAATCTAAAACAATTTTACAATAGGATATGTATGCATGACATGTCATAACGATTCTAGTAGACACTATCTAATAGAGATGGCATATTATGTGCATGAACATATTATGTAATTATCACATATAATATAATATGAAAAAGCAAATAAGAACTAAATGAATTTCGACAGAGTTCCTTTGGATATTTAAATTACAACCCAAAAATTAATCAAATTACAAATTTGGTCTTGTTGTAATTTCCATCATTGATACGATCCAATCTCATCGATTTGCTGATAACACCGTTTTCTTCAATTTTACATTTTACAAAAAAAAAAAACCTATACCACATAGAGTTTAGCATTTTTTATCTAAAAATTGAAGAAACGATATATAATTAAAATTAATAATAAATCCAAAGGAACCATATAATTAACGACCAAAATCATTTTATTTACCATTCATCACATGAATAAAAATATTCATTAAATCACATCTAATGCAATGTGCCTACTACCGGAATCAATTCTAATATTAGAATTGATATGAACAACAACGTGGCTCTGATACCAATTACTGGTTCCGGGAACCGGAAACCGGCATCCACATAGCGAAAGGGTGGTGGGCACAGTTTCAAAAATTTCATAGTAACAAAATCGTTTTAGCCGGATCGTTGTGATTATATTAATTCTAATATTTAACTATAAATATCAGGGAAAGAAATTGTTACCCTTGTAGACTTTTTGTGATTCCCTTGATCCAAGTTCTTCCACTTCAGGACCTTCGTGATTCCCTCGAACCAAGTTCTTCCACATTAAATCTTCAACACCAAAGAACTGACGGGTGGGCGTCTCGGTATTCAACAGAAAATTTCGACTCTCGAATTTCTGTTCAAGTTGTGTACTCAACTCTTGAGACAACAAGAAAAATATTGAGAGACTCTCTCACAATATTCTGTAGAGGCTAGTGTTAAAAAAAAACTTTATTTTTCTTTCTATATATTTCTCTCATTACAATAGACTAGGAACTCTTCTTTGTTCTTCTCTCGCCCTTGTTAAAATTACAAGAACACACTTTTTTGTTCTTTCTTCTTTGTGGTTTTTATAAAACAAGAGAGCTTGGGTGGGTGGCATAAAGAGGCATAGAGTAGGAGTCTTGGATCAACATTGGTTTTAATGAGTGTAACGAAAAAAACACAAAAAATGTTTACATTGTCAAAGCATGAAAAATTCATGAGAGTATTTATGCCTTTGCTTTTTACTCTTAGTAATTTTTCTTCACCTACATTTGACAAGAGCCAAGCTCTTTATATAACAAATAATGATAATTAATCACTGAGCCTCATTAGTCATTATACCTTAACGCTCAATACAATGTTATGGAGATGGCATGGGAACATATGGACCTATAATTTCAAGCTCCAAAAAATCTTTAATATTTAATCAAACTCTTTAATTAAATATTAGATTTATTAATTCCAGATTTATTCCATTAAAAAACTGGAACTGCACTCTTGTCATTATAGAATTAATTACTCGAACAGTCCATTGATATAATCATTACATACAGATCAATCCTCCATAAACAGTTCGTAATATGAGTTAGGTTCAATTCCGTTGACCTCTCAATTACATCTTTATCCTTGAATGCCCGTGATTCTCTAATGAACAATTATTTATGATCTTATCATTAATTTAGCGATCTATTGTTCAAGACCCGAATCATTTACTCAAGAGAACCGTTTGTCTACTTCAATTTAGAAAGAGTGGATTCCATCTTGTATATTATCATTCCCAGCTAAGTATGTCATCATGTCTCCAACATACAAGGTTTTAAGTTTGACATCTTGAGCAAACCACACCGAGTTAGTCAAAAGACACAATTCAATAAGTAGGAGTCTGTTAAATACTCAAGATTAAGATCGTTCCATATATGACCATCTATTTGATAAATTAGAATACTTTGTTTCAAGATAGAGATTATTAAAGATTTTAATTTATCGTGTCCATGTCTTGTATAATATTATTATACAAAGTACCTTCATTCTAATGTCACCACATCAACAATTCGGATAAAACTGTTCCATTCTTAATGGGAATGAACCGTACTAGTAATTTTAATTAATTAAAGATCCTAACTTTAATTATCAATCACAGACAATTAAGATTATTATATTAAACACAATCCTCATGTATATAACAACTTATATACTATGTTTAATATTACATTTAATAATCATGGAATTTTATGTTATTAATACAATATTAATAACATTAAATGTACACAAATATAAAATGAAATGTCAATCCAATTATTATTTCAGTAAAAAATTAACATGTGTTCATAGGGCACTTTTCCCAACATATTATGTGTCTATTTATACGTGCATAGAACCCTAATCCTTATTGTACAAGTAAGGAAAAGAATTCGTATTTAATTTTGACTGATTACTTATTAAAGTCGTTTTTGTTTTCTTTCCTGTTTCTGAGATCTTATGGATCGACTATGAATCTTCATAGGACTTTGGTGGCATAGTCCGTTTAGTAGTTAGTTCCTTATCGGTGTGCAATCTTCTGGAAGAATTGAGTTACTGATGTTTGCGTATCGGAGTATGATATTGATTTCCTCTCGGGTTTATTCACTTGTGTAGATCGCGCTTTTTTAACTTCTTTACTAGGGCTTTTATATTGTTTCGAGTGGTACTGAATGTGCCAAGTACCTGTATTCAGATTTACTCGGGTTCTTTTTCCTTAGTGATGTCATTGATGATGTCTTCCTGACGCCAGCTCGGATGCTCATCTGGCAATCCTTTTAAGGGATTGTCTTACCTGTCGGTGACTTGTACATTCAGTAAGATATACATATAACAATGATGTTGTGTTAGTAATCACTTAATTAACAAACTTATGTTTTTAGATAAAGATCCAGCATTAACGGTGGATAAAGATCCAGCATTAGCATTAAGCATATGTATACCTATTAATCAATTTCTAAACGTTGGAGTAGATCCTATAGAGACCTCAATTTTCTTCTTAAAACATTGGTCAAAATATACGAAATTGGAATTTTTTACTTTTCGTGGAGGATGGGTTCTATGTCAAGGAAATGTTTGATTTTGTCACCCTTTTTTTTTTTGGTGTTTCAAGACTATCACCTCTTTAATAACTTAAGTTTTATAGGTATCAAAGTAAGTGAATTTCCAAAAATACTCTTACATTACATTTTTTTTCTTTTCAAATTTTCAGTTATTAGGTTTTTTTTTTACTTTCCTGAAATCGACATCAATTGGAGGTCGCCGACATCCATTGGAGGTCGTCGACATCCATTGGAGGTCGTCAACCTCCAATGGAGGTCTGTTCGTTCGACCTCCATTTCATGTTGCTTTTTTTTTTTATTAAAATTGTATGAATCTTGGATTTTAATACGAGAGAAATACAGAACGGAAAAAATAAGAGGTATGTTCAATGCCCTTAAATAAAATCCAATCCCTTAAATTGTGGATCTTAGATTTTTATGGCTTGGCATGTGTGTTGAGTTGGAGAAGATGGATAGTAAATCTCAAATCACAGTTTAGACTTTCATAATGAGACAAAAAATCAACAATGGATCTTGAATTTTCATGGCTAGGCATGCGTGTTGAGGCGATGAATAGTAAATCTCAAATCACACTTTAGACTTGCATAATGAGATAATAAAAAATCAACACAATAAGTCTCAGAAAAGTAATAATAAGACTCCGAAAGTTCATGAAAAGTCTCGAAAATACCTGGAAAAAAAATCGGGTAATTTCTGGAACTTTTCAAGTAATTTTCGAGACTTTCAGGTAATTTGTGAGACTTTTCATATATTTTCGAGATTTTTTGGGTAAAATGAATTTTTTTGAGACTCTTGGTAATTTCTGAGATTTTCTGGGTACAAATGAAATTGTCTGAGACTTTCTATACAAAAGTGAAATGTCTCAAAAAATTTCATTTTTACCCAAAAAATCTCAGAAATTACAAAAAGTCTCAAAAATTACCAAAGAGTCTCGGAAATGACCTCCAATTTTTTTTTTCCTTTTTTTTCACCTTCTTCTTAATCGACCTCCATTGGAGGCCGATTTTGACTTCCATTGGAGGCCGAACTGACTTGTAATGGAGTTTCACCTCCATTGATAGAGGTCCTCCATTGATGGAGGATTTTGAAAAAAAAAATGATGAAAAAGGTTACTGTGGGGGGGATTTTTGTCCGTTCACCATAATAAATTTCATTTAAACTTATGTTATTAAAATAGTGATAGTTTTAAAATATACTCTTAAAAATGTGCTATATAATTTTCGAACCCTAGACATTGCACACAGATTTAACATAGAACAATACTTGGGAATTGACTGGTCAGTACCCAATGTACTGACCCCACAAATAGGGTGTTGCAAGTGACTTTTTTTTCTAAGAATGCAATGAAACAAATGTACAAAGTGAAAGAAAAAGGTCATGTGCCAACACTCTATTGATGAGGTCAGTATCTTGGGTACTAACTGGTCACTACCCAAGTATTGCTCTTTTAACATAGGAAAATGTTTGGATACTGACTGATCAGTACCCAAAATACTAACTCACCAATGGGGTGTTGGCACCTGGTATTTTTTTTTTTCACTTTTTACATTTATCTCCTTATATTTGTTCAAAATGGATCACTTGTCAACACTCCATTGATGTAGTACTTGCTATTAGAATGGTTATTGGGGGTGGTCTGTGGTTGTACCCAAGACAGCCAATATAGTGTTTATTGTCTTGTTTCCATTCGTTCAACAACATATGAATATATAAAGATTTAACTTTTAAGAGAGAGACAGGTCAAACAGCCCATCCACTAGCTAGCTTAAGCTATGTTTGGGGTTGCTTTTGCTTGAGAAATAAGTGATTATTTATCAAGTTTTGAATAAATTGTTGGGGTTTATATCCTAAATATATAATTTGTAAATGGATTTATGAAATAAAAAAAGGAAAAGTTCAATTCATTCTTGTTGTGTTGTTTATTTTATAACTTATGCATATATTTAACATCCAAGATTGCTAGATGTAATCTTGAACTGTGTATATGAGTGTCATATACGGATGGATACAGTAAGAGACATGTAATCTAAAGAGTCCATAGATATCAAATAAATTTGGGTACTTTATTTGTGGTTAATTTATAGTTGTGGTCCATTCCGTAATGTACGGTGATTCTATCCTGAATCATTCATATAAGATATGGGAATGGAGGCACCTTGTATGATGTGATCATTGAAGACTGGGCCATGATCTATATGAATCTCACACCAAAATCCGTTTACCAATAAGATTCATATATATCAACTAATGATGGCTATATGTAGGTGATCTTAATTCTGAGTGTCTTATCAATTCCTTCAGGTTAGATCGTGATATTTGATATACCATGGGTGAGGTCGGATGCATTTCCTGATCAATATACTTCGTATGTTGGGATTACGGTTTGGCTGGGAAGGTTTGTACACAATAACGGAATCCACACCTTCTTGTGAGAAGTAGATGGTAGTTCCCTTAAGGGTTGATTCGGGGCTTGGTCAATATGAGTGCTCTCCTAATTCCTTGAGGAAATAAGTTTTATTGTCCATTAGAGAATTAATGGTACTTAAAGGATATATATAATTAGATGGGTATAACGGACATTATGACCCAACTCTAATTATGAACTACTGTGGAGGATCACACCATATGTAATAACTATATCGATGGACACCGAGTTGTATCGGTGTGTGTAAAAACGTTTGCCGTTGAGAGAGTGCAGCTTCAAGTTTTTAATGGAATAACATCGAAGTTAATAATCAAATAATATTAATTAAAGAGTTTAATTAATGATTCCGAAGATTATTGGAGCTCAAAATATTGTGGGTCCATTAGGTCCCCTTGCTAGCCCGATCGATTTAGGTAACAATGGTCACGGTTAATTAATCGGATTGTCCAATTAATTATGTTACGAAAGTGAAACGTGTCAGGAGTTGATTGAGTAATTAGATTATTCAATTGATAAAATGACAATTATGACAATTAAATAATAATATTATTTAATAGTGTAATTAGTCATAAATGGAGGGTTTCGGTTGTTATTTATTTTGAATAATTAGATAATATGATTATCTCATTTATTAAATAAAATAAATTGAATATATTTGAATTTAAATTGTTTAAATTTAAAAATATATAATATCTTAATTGATAAATAAAATATATATTTTATTTTTAAATAAAGATATGATCAGTTTTTTAAATTTTGAATATTATATATATGATATATATTATTTGAAAAAAAAAAGGAATCAAAATTTATTTTTAAAGAAGGATTTCGTTTTTAAAGTTGATATATATATAAAAAAAACTGATCAAAAAGTCTATATATATATAAAGTCTATATATATATATAGCACAAAAGAAAAAAAAAAGGGATCTTTTGCATGAGATGCAATTTGCCAATTGAAGTGTATGAGATATATATTAAATATAGAAGACAACTGATACACGCATTACCTCATCTTTAAATAAGAGCAATTGCAAATTTGCAATTAAAGTGAAATTGTTTCATCTTATTCATTCTCTCTTAATCCTCTATTCAAATTTATGATATTGTAACACGTTCACAAGCAGTTACCAATCCCGGGATATAGTGAGGAAGATCAGTGGTATAGATCAAGAACATATCATAAAATGAAGGAGCCTTTAAACGTTGATAAGCTTCATAATCTTCTTATTGATATTGATTTCAATTTCCTATATATATATATATATTATTGTAATAATTTTTTATATGTTAGTTCCAAAAATAATTTCGATCCCAAGTCCACTAGTTTCAGATCAATTACGATCTGTATAAAAATTTTAAAACCTATTTCCGCTGCGTGACCGGTGAACGGGGTTCCAACACAAATAAGTGTTTGGTAAACTATCCAAAAACAACTTATTTTATAAATTACTCCTTCGATAAACAGCTTTTGAGAAGTTTGGTAGAGGTTGTTTTTTCAAGCTGATTTTTGGAGAAGTTGAATTCTTATCTTTAGAATGTCTATAATGCCCATTCTATTTTAATGTAAAGACAATAATAACTCTTTATTCAATATTGATAATTTTTTGAATTAATAATATTTTAGAAAATTGAAAAAAAAAAATTATTGTTAATCGTAAGTGACCACCGACGACGAAGGTGGGAGCACAGCCAAATACACCTGGTGACGTCGAAGTCGTCGTCGGAGGAAGTCGAAGTCGAAGTCGTCGGCCAACTGGCTCCTCCTTTTCGCCATTGAAGTCGATAACCAGCTGCCTCCTCCATTTCCGTCGCAGTTCTGTAAAGCCAAGAATGAAGGATGAAGAAGTTCCGTCGCAGATCCCTCGCGATTGAAAAATGAAGGGTGACAGAAACGATGTTGGCGGCGAGGGATGAAGGATGACTAGGCTCTCAACGGCGAGGGATGAACGATGACGATCTCTCGATGTTAGCGGCAAGCGATAGACGGTGGAGTTGAGTTGTAGATTCCATTAACAAGCTTATGGGAGTGAGCTGACTCAGCTGAGTTGACTCAGCAACTTAGTGTCGAGGAGAGCGAGTTGACTTGACAACTCAGTATTAGATCAGTGAGTTGACTTAGTAGAATATTTTTTAAAAATTATAAATATATATTCTATGCTTTATATTAGTATAATTTAATTTTAAAAAATAGTAAAAAAATTAAATAATATATTTCATTTTAACAAGTGTTAACGGGAAATTTGCTCGGGATGAGAAATTCCTACTAACACCCTCGAGACCACTACCACGAAAGCGGTGGCCGGGATCTGTACTGTTGATACCTGACCTATTGAGAGGTAAATGAGAGGCTGGATCGTAGTAACAGTAAATGACAACTTTTATTAGTGATACTTGCTTTAGAATACAAATCACTCTCTTATATTCTCGCAATCTCTCTAAGATGTAAGGTGGTGGCAACTCGGTGCCTGTTGAATAGTGGAAATAAAGGTAGTCGTGTTCTGAAATACAGAATTTAGGCATTTCCCTTTTCTCTTCTTTCTCTCTTCTCTCTGTTTCTGTATATGTTTTTTTTCTGTCTACCTTTTTTCTCCTTGTGGCTATCGTGCTTGGTTCTATTTATACATGGTCCATGTTGGTGTGAATTTGTTGATATCCCGCCATGATCCTTTGAATCCCTTTCCTCCTTATCAAGCGGGATCCTATATTTAAAAGTGGTTGACCCCGAATAAATAGCGGAAACAATTAACATGAATGAGTTGTTTCCTTTTTGGAATCAAACTCTTGGTTCGCACGTATACGGGATTAATGATGGTTATCTTCTAGAAATGATCTTGTATGTTATCGCGACATGGGGTATCATGGAGGCTACCCAGCTAGTTGCCCGTCGTCCCATAGAGAGAGGTAGATCCCTGCTTTGGCTCTATTTTTAGAAGTCTGGGATGGATTTTTTCTGGCCTTTGAGGGCTTGCGGTGTCCCTACAAACATTCCTGGGAAGTAGCCGAGGCAGTGTAGGTTCAAACTTGATTCCTCATTCATGTCCAGTAGGGACAACTGGCTTCTAGAGAAGTTTGCGAGCTTCTCTCGGATGTCTCTTGAGCTTAGAGGCCCCATCTGGCATTTACGGGGCGAATGTGGAGCTCGACCTCAAAGTCGAGGTTCCCCGATAGAAGGCCTGGAGAAGGTCGGGCTCCAGTATTCGTGTGGGAGCTTGTCTTGGTTGCGCCTAGCTTGTTTTCTGGTAGTTGTAAAACCGAGCTAGCCTTCCCTGCTCTTTCGGGGTGGCTTTATGGTCTATCCGGGCTTCATGATTGTCGATTATGGGCTTTGACTCGTGGTGGAAAAGTGGAAAATTTCTCTTTGTCCCCTGGCCAAATTTTACTATTAACAGAAATCCCCTCTGACTAGAACACTGGTGGTAGAGTTAGGGTTGGAGTCAGATTCCTTGTTTAATTGAGAAAGTTTTCCGTTATAAATAATTAATGAGAGCGAAATCTCCTCATTAATTACCCAATATTTGAATTTGAAATAGTGTTTTATTCGAAGAAAGACAGCAGCAATACGGCTCCAACCACGGCTTCAGGTGATCTTCCCGAGGATATCGCTAATATCATTACCCTTAATCCTCTATTTAAACCCGGTCTTACTGTCACTTTCTCCATACTTTCTCAAATCTCAGATTTTCAAATTTCTTTTTTCCTGCTCTTCTCTGCTGATTTCCCTATGTCTTCCGCTTTCTTTCAAGTCCTTCTTACCCACTAATGTCGACTTCATCAGACAGTATTGACGCCTTGGTTGAGGGTACCGGAGGCCCTAACTTAGTTCCTCGTAAACAAATGTGAGTAATTTAGGGTGATGAGGAATCTTTCCCGCTCCGCCAATACCGTCGTTCGAGCAAGAACATCTCCATTGGCTCCGGCTTCTCGAACCAGCCCGATAACCCTCTAAACCTAGTTGATGAGGATTCTGATGTCGGGGAGAGAGTCGATACGGTCAGGAAGGTCCAGGTCACAGTGGTGGAGCTTCCTTCAACGGTGATCACTCCTTTCGAACCCAGGGTCATCCCTGATTCCACCTGCGACCCTCAGTCGATTAGCCGTCTTCGGGACAAATACGGTATTCCTCACATCGTTTCCCTCACTGTCCCCCACAGGAACTATGTTGTTTTTAGTCCACCTACAGGCGTACTTCCTATCCAGGTCACAGCTTTCGAGAGTGGGGTGAGGTTCTCTCTTCACCCTACAATTCGGCGGGCTCTCAATGCCCTTCAAATGGCCCCGCTTCAACTGATGCCCGACTTCTGGAGGTATCTAGTCGGCTTCCTTGTATTATGGAGGGAGCAATGCGAGATGAGCTATGTAACCAGGGAGCCCAAGGCTGAGGAGCTAGCCTTCTTTTTCCATATAGGTAGCCTGGCTGGGGTTCCACGAGGCCAATTCTATACCAAGGCCAAGAATAGGCTCAACTTCATCATCCCCGGGGCTTCGCTTGGAAAGAGGAGTGGGTACTGGTGGAGGAGACTGGGGGAGCTCTGTATTCGTCGGTAGGCATAAGCTCGAGGTCCCCACCGCTTTCAATGATAAACCCTCGTGGGGTAGTGATTTCTTGCCCGCTGAGTCTGAAGTCGTGCTGAAGACCATCCTGGCCCGAAATTACTTAAATTTGAAGTTTCCAACCGATGACCATCCCTGCAGGGTGAACAAGTACTTACGGATCTCCGATGCTACTCCTCGTAAGTATCTCGCTCTATCCTGTCTTTAAATTGTTGAATGGTTCAGTTCTGATGATCTTGATCCTTTTTTTTAACAGTATTTGTTGTTGCTCCAGCTTCTCTCGAAGTCCGGCAATCTGGGAACCCTTCTTCTCCTTCCAAATCATCCCCGAGAGCTCTCTCAGCTGTTCCGAAGAAGGGGGGGTTAACCACTAAGGTAGCTGCCTCACTCGTTCCTTCCCCCTCACCTTCCCATGTGAAGTCCAAGATGGCTCTTCTTGCATCTTGGGCGGCAAAGCTCTAAGCCGAGAAGGGTCTGCCTCCCAAGTTGCCAATAAGTCCACTTCTGCCCCCTCACCAGTGGTCACTGCTTCAACCGATGCTCCCCGAGTCACATTATCCCTCTCAGCTGGTCCGGCTGTATCCCGAGCAGTCGAGGTTCCCTGAGAGCCCGATACTGATACTTCTGAGGTCGCCCCTTCTCCCCCCACCAGCAATAGAGCTCGGCAGGTCAGGACAAGGTCCTGAAGCAATTCGTTGCATCCTGTTCAGGCGGCGGGCTTTCTAGGATGACCTCAATGCTAGTGGACATCATGATTACCAAAGGTTCTGTTCTTCTAGCCGAGGTAATCGTCGCTTTTACTTCTTCATTCAGCAGCTTGATTTATCATTTTCTAACATGAATTTTCTTTACGGGCTTTCAAGTTTCAGGTAGCCATGGGGCATCATATGGCCTTCCTCCACGATCGGGCAACCAAGGCTGAGGCTGAGGCTGGGGCTGAGCTAGCCATGAGGTTGCTTACCCGGGCTCAAACCCTGGTCTGGGAGATGACCTCTAGCCAACAGGGAATGGAGACACAGCTAGTTGAGCTTCAGTGCGACCATGAGAGGTTGAAGCGGGCTTTTGATCAGGAAACTTTCTGGTCGAAGCGAAGGGATAGCTAGCGGGATGACTGGAAGGGAGAGGCGAAGGCTTTGGATGTCGAGAACAAAACTTTACAGGCTCAAATTACCCAGCTTCAGGCCGAGGTGGATGCCTATTTTAACGAGGGGTACTTCTATGCCTCCTATCAGGTTGTAGAGGCTCTTTCTCCCTCATTTGATCTCTCCAGCATCACCTGTTAGGATAGAGAAGAGGTCATGTCACGGGCTGCGGAGATGTCTTGCCCCAAAAATGATGGAGCTGGTCCTTCTGGGGAGGGTGCTAG
The DNA here is from genome assembly GCA_032871835.1 of Dipteronia dyeriana. Lineage (NCBI taxonomy): Eukaryota > Viridiplantae > Streptophyta > Magnoliopsida > Sapindales > Sapindaceae > Dipteronia > Dipteronia dyeriana. The sequence goes on from CM065297.1 coordinate 16,544,707, forward strand.
GAAGCGGTTAGAGGTGCCAGATCTGCCTTCTCTTGTTCCAACCTTCCCAGCATCTGGTCCTGGCGAATCCTCGAAGAAGGTCCAAACCAAGGAGCTAGAAGGAGGCCTTGCTGAAGCCAGAGACCCCCCTCCCCCACAGTGTTCTCAGGAGTGGAGTCAACAGAAGGCGGGAACATGCCTGAGTCAGTGGCCAGCCTTCTTGATGCAGCCATACCGCCTGAAGTTATAGCAGTGATCAATGAAATCGTGGAGGAGGATCCTGTTGACCCCGAGGCAGCCTAGGCTGATCCCTAGGAGGAGGTGGCGGAGGCGGTAGATGCAGCTGACCAAGACGAGCTACGACCGGAGAAGGGAGCATGGGGCGAGGTTCACTCTGTAGAAGAGGAGGTGGGAGGTCCTCAGGAAGACGAAGAAGCTTGAGTTATCTCCCATGTAATCCATTTTGAATGCCCGAAAAAGGGGGTAGGCATCCCATCTTTAACTGTGTTTGACCTTTTGTCATTTTATTCCTTTTTGTAGCCCATAATCAGGGGTTGGGCTCCCTGCTTGATGTAGCCTTATTGGGGAATAGGCTCCCCCGTACATTAAAAAATTCCAACTTTAGATCCAGTTTATTTCCCGACTTGTATGTATTTCCTCGATCTCCCTCTAGGTCCTGGTATTCACAGCACATTGATTTATCAAGATAAGTACACTCAAAGTCTTTGGTTGGTGGTCCCCTAGTTTGACCGTATGCCTGTTATAATGAGCGGCCATATATCGAGGAAAAAATAGTGAACAACAATAACTGGAATATTTAAAGTTTAAGTAAATCGAGTCTTCCATCCCCGAGCCCCTTTGGGGACTGTATCCCGAGTAGGAAATTAATTAAAGAGCTATTTAGCTTCTTCTTAGGCTCGGGATCAGGAGGGCTTCCGCGCTCTCAAGCTTTAATCCTTCTTGGAGGGGTGGTAGCCCGGCCAAGGCATCAGGAGGGCTATCTAACTATTTCTTGGTCTCGAGATCTGGATAACAGCTATGCTCTTACACTCAGACTCTTCTTGGGGGTGGTAGCCCGACCAAGGCATCAGGAGGGCTATCTAGCTATTTCCTGGTCTCGAGACTGGATGGCAACTATGCTCTTACACTCAGACACTTCTTTGGGGTGGTAGCCCGACCAAGGCATTATGAGGGCTATCTAGTTATTTCCTGGTCTCGAGATCTGGATGGCAGCTATGCTCTTACACTCAGATCCTTCTTGGGGGTGGTAGTCCTACCAAGGCATCATGAGGGCTATCTAGCTATTTCCTGGTCTCGAGATCTGGATGGTAGCTATGCTCTTACACTCAGACCCTTCTAGGGGGTGGTAACCCGACTAAGGCATCAGGAGGGTTATCTAGCTATTTTTTGGTCTCAAGATCTGGATGGCAGCTATGCTCTTACACTTAGACCCTTCTTGGCGGGGGGTAGTGCCCGGCCGAGGCATCAGGAGTGGCGGGGAGGCTTCCCTGGCTTAACCCTGGTCTTGAGGCGATAATGTCAATTTTTCCATGTAGACCCAAATCATTGTAGGAAATAGTTGAAGAAAGAGTAAACAAGAAAAGCAAGCTTTATTGATATGGAGGATAGAGTACATTACTGTCGAAAAAAAAAGAAACCAGTAGTAGGCCGCCTGTTCTTGAGTCCCCTGTTCAAGGGTAGAATTTCCTTAGGTGATCCGTATTCCAAGTATGGTCGATGAGTCGGCCGTTCATATCCTCGAGCTTGTATGCCCCATTACGGATTACCATCTTTATCAGGTATGGTCCTTCCCAGTTGGGCCCTAGGACCCCGTCTGATCTCTTCCTGGTGTTCAACATTACTTTCCTGAGGACTAAATCCCCTTCTTTGAAGCTTCGAGCTTTAACCTCTTCTATTGAAGTACTTAGCAATCCTGCTTTGGTAGATCGCTACCTTCTCAGCTATTCGATCTTGCTTCTCCTCCAAGAGGTCCAAGCTAGCTCGAGGCTTACTTTCATTGTTTTCTGGTTCGAAATGTTGGACTCTAAAGGAGGTCAACTTGTGCTCGATAGGTAGGACTGCTTCAACCCTGAAGGCCAGCGAGTAGGGCGTTTCCCCGGTAGCTGTTCTCCTTGTAGTGCCGTAAGCCCAGAGAACCTCGAGAAGCTCCTATACCCATCTGCCTTTCTTCTGCTGTAGCTTTTTCTTCAACAACTTTTTAATGGTTTTTTTCGTGGATTCCACCAGACCATTGGTCTGAGGGTGGGCTGCTGAAGCAAACCGAAGGTCGATTCCCAAGCCTTTGCATAAATCTTTGAATCGGCCATTATCGAACTGTTTTCTGAGGTCCGTTATGATGGCAAGTGGGGTTCCGAACCTGCAAACTACATTGGTCTTGATAAACCTTGTTGTGTTTTCTTCTGATATCTGGGAGAGTGGTCCGGCTTCAACCCATCTTGTGAAATAGTCAATCGCTACTATAGCGTGCTTGGCCTGTCCCTGAGCTGTAGGAAGCGGTCCAATCAAATCGACTCCCCACATAGCAAAGGGGTATGGCGAGCTAAGGGACGACAAGCGCCCCGGAGGGAGGTGACTCAAGTTTGCGGCCTTCTGGCATGCCTCGCAGGTTTGCACCAAGTTCTTAGCATCTTGATGGATGGTCGGCCAATAATACCTCATACGGAGAACCTGATATGCCAAGGCATCTCCTCCAATATGGTTCCCGCATTCCCCAAAATGAACCTCTTTCAAAGCCCACTTGGCGTCTTCAAGGTGTAGACATCGGAGCAGGGGAAGGGATTTTCCCCTTCGGTATAAATGCCCATCCACCATAAAATACCGGACCGAGAGCCTTTTAACCCTCATAGCTTGGTCAGTCTCCCCAAAAAGTTTCCCGTCCTGTAGATACTCCATTATTGGATCCATCCAGCCCAGCTGTCGGTCCAAGGTATAAGCTTCCTCACCTATCGTAATACTAGGTAGGGGGATTACTTGAAGAGGGACTCCGTGAGGTAAGATCTGGCCACCATATACAGCTATCTTGGCGAGGACGTCAGCTCGATGATTTAGTTGTCGAGGTATCTGCTCGATTCTGAATCCCTTAAATCTGCTCTTGAGTTGCTGAACCAATTTCAGGTACTCGATCATATTATCCCCTTTTGCCTGATAATCTCTGGAGACTTGGTTGACCACGAGGGAAGAGTCGCTCTTGATACTCAGATAATCAACCCCGAGTTCTATGGTTGTCTTTATTCTAGCTAGTAGGGCTTCGTACTTAGCTTCATTGTCCATGGCTTTGAATTCAAACCTGAAACAGTGGCAGCACTCAGTTCCTTCTGGGTCGATAAGGACTATGCCCGCTCCTCCCCCAGATTGCCCGGAAGCTCCTTAGTGTAGAGAGTCCACGACTCACAGCCCTCCTGCCAGTTGTCAGATTTTGGAGTCCTCTCAAGGGTTACATCTGTTATCGTGGGGGTTGCCTGGCCTGAAGGTATTGAGAGCTCGGCTACAAAGTCTGCTAGTGCCTGAGCTTTTGTCACGGTCCTAGGCTTATACTTTAAATCAAACTGGGTAAGCTCTAGAGCCTATAGGACCAGCCTTCCAGAAACATCCGGCCTTTATAAGAATTGACGAAAGGGTTGGTCCGTCACCACTGCTATTGAATGGGCATGGAAGTTGGGACAGAGTTTCCTTGCTGAGGTTACCAAAGCATAAGCGAGCTTCTCCAATAGAGTATAGTTCTTCTCGGGCTTGGTTAGAGCATGACTCACATAGTAAATAGGTCACTGGATCCTGTCCCAGTATTCCTTGACCAAAGCTCCGCTTACGGCGGTCTCTGAAACGACCAAGTATATTTGGAGCTCTTCTCCAGGATTTGGCTTGACCAGTAGTGAAGGGCTTGTTAGGTATTTTTTCAAAGCTTGGAAAGATTGTTCGCTCTCCTGATCCTATTTCATGTTTCTTCCCTGCTTGATAGCTTTGAAGAATGGTAGGCACTTATCGGTAGACAAAGAGATGAACCTATTGAGCGTTGCTACCTGTCCGGTCAAGGCTTGAACCTGTTTAATAGATGTGGGGGTTTCTAGATCCAAGATAGCCATGATTTTTTCTTGGTTAGCCTCTATGCCTCTCTCATGGACCATGAAGCCCAAAAAATTCCCCGCAGTTACCCCAAAAATGCATTTGGAAGGGTTCAACCTCATTTGGTTTTCCCTTAGGATCATGAAGGTCCTACGAAGGTCGTCCAGGTGGCCTCCTGAGGTTGAAGATTTAGTGATCATGTCATCGATGTACACCTCCATCGACCTTCCGATTTTGGGCTTGAACAACCGATTGACTAACCGCTGGTAAGTAGCTCCAGCGTTTTTAAGCCCGAAGAGCATTACCTTGTAGCAGTACAGGCCTTGTGCGGTGATGAAACTAGTTTTTTCCTGGTCTGCGGGATGCATCATAATCTGATTGTAGCAAAAAAATGCATCCATGAAGCTCAAGAGCTTGTTTCCGAAGGTGGAATCGACCAGTTGATCAATTGTTAGCATAGGGAAACTGTCATTCGGGCATGCCCTGTTGAGGTCGGTGTAGTCTACACACATGTGTCACTTCCCATTTACCTTTGTGACCATGACCACATTGGCGATCCATTCGAGGTAACGGGCTTCTCGAATGAAACCTGTCTAGGTTAGTTTATCCACCTCTTTCTGAACTGCCATATTTCTTTCGGTGTTTAAGTGGCGCCTTTTCTGTTTTATGGGCTTAAAGGTCGGATCCACCGCTAGTCGATGTGCAGCTAATGTCATCGGGATCCCCGGCATCTCAGCATGACTCCAAGCAAAAATGTCGTTGAACTTTGTGAGGAGCTTAATCAGACCCTCTTTCATTCCTGGCTCAAGGGTAGCTCCAATCTTGACGACCTTCGAGGGATCGCTTATTCAGACAGGAATCTCTTCTAACTTATCAACTGGATGGCCGGTGGCCCATTCCCTTCTCTGTTCTTCCATGTCGGGCACCACGAGGCCGTCTTTAGGGCAATCGGTGGAACCCGCATCTTCCAGACTTAATGTGGGGGTTATCCTACCTTGGATCATCGTCACCTGGGTAAGTTGTTTTGCTAGAGCTGCTGAGTTGGCAGACACTACGTAGCATTTCCTATCTGCTTGCTGATCACCCCGAACTTCCCCCACCTTGTCTCCTACCGAGAACTTCAGGACGTTGTGGTAAATAGAAAGGACCCTTTTCAAGGATGATAGAAATGGCCTCCCTAATATTGCATTGTAGGCCGATGGTGTATCCACCACTACAAAGTCAGTCATGATATTTTACTGGAGAGGTGCGGCTCTAATGATCACTGGCAGGAGTTTTGATCCTACGGGTGTGATTGAGTCCCCAGTGAACCCATATAATGGAGTAGTGCAACCATTGTAACACCACTGCTTCAAGTTCAGCTTTTCCTTGGTACCTTTGAACAGGACGTCGACGCTGCTACCTGTGTCGATGAGCACACGGTGCACCATGAAGTTGGCAATTTGTACCGTGATGACCTTAGGGTCATCATGAGGCTGTACAGTGTTATAAACATCTGTTTCAGTGAAGATGATATGTGATAGCTGGGAGAGATTGGAGGGTCTCTGGTCAACCTTGAAGATATCCCGCCCCTCGTCCGTACGAGGGACCTTCCTCGCATGGTTTTTTCTGGAACTGTTGGAGGTACCTGCCAGAGTGGGGCCCCCGCTGATAGTATGTATTATCTGAATCTGTTGCATCAGGTCTGCCTGCTCTCCCTTTTTTTTCTCGACATGTTCTCAGATCTCGGCTTGCACCTCCCTTCCAGTCTGAATGTTCTCCCTGACTTATTGTAGGAATTCTATCAAGCATCCTCCCCTTATCAAAGCCTCAATCTAGTTCCGCAAAATGTAGCATTCTGAAATGTTGTGCCATACGTCCTCGTGAAAGTCACAATATTTATAACGATTTCTCTTATCAACCGGGGCTTTCATGGGAGCGAGTTTATGTAACAAACCCTTATCCCAAATGGTGAGGTAGCCTGTTTCTTGGGATGCATTTAAGGGAGTGTAATGGTCGTACCCCTTCACATCGCGAGCTATAGGGGCCACTGTCCTGGGAGGTGGTGAAGCTTGAGGAGGAGCTTTCTTATTTAGATACCTTTCTGATCTGGGTTGAAAGAGAGGGAAGCGGTATGTTGATTTTTTAGGGGGTTTGTTCTGGCTTTTCTGAGCTTGCTCGGGTCTGTGAGCTTCCTTCTTTTGTCACTTTACAGCTCTCATGTCGTCATGTTCCATCTTGACCTTGAGCTGTTCATCGACCTCAATCTGCTCTAGAGCCTGATCGTAAGCTTCTTGGTAGGTTTCTGGAGGTCTCTTAGCTAAAGACCGGAAAATCTTTCCCGTCCACAGGTTCCTTCTGAAGTTGGTGAGGGTTTCTCTCTCGGTGAAGACCCCCATCTGGATGACTTCCTTATGAAAATGGTCGACATAAGCCCGGAGGGTTTCCTTTCTCTCTTGGATCATGTATTGTTAATGGATCGGATCCTTCAATCGAAGCTTGACTCCCTGGAATTGTGAGCAGAAATCGGTTGATAACTTGGTGAAGGAATCCACGCTTCCAGCGGGTAGTTTCCTAAACTAGGTTTTAGCATAATCAGTGAGTGTAGTGGGGAACATTCGACACATAGTGGCCCTGGTTGTGTTCTGGACCTCTATCTGTTGAACGGAGCTCTCTAAGTGGCTCAGGGGATCTTCAGTCCCAAAGAATCTGTCTGTTGGCATTTTGAACTTAGGTGGGAGCTCTGCCTCCCGGATCCTCCTGGTGAATAGAGCATTCATTTCACTTAGAGGATCTTTCTTGTTCTCCTTGTACTTTCCCTTCTTCATCAATTGAACCTCTTTCTGAAGCTCTGCCAACTGGTCCTTTAGGCGTTTGCTTTTGGATTCCCTTGTGTTGATCTCGGATTCCTCACCATTGGATCCTTCTGACGAACTGGCTAACTCTACCTGGTTCCTTCTTCAGGGAAGGGGGGTCCTTTATGGGCTTCGCTGACTTTCTTATTCTCTACCCCGGGCTTCTCTCCTTGAAGTCCTTGGGTGGAGAAGCTCTTCCCGCTCCCGGGGAAAGATGTCCACTGCGGATTTGACTTGCCTTTGTTAGTAGCGGGGCATCATTTCGGAACGTAGGGCATGGGCTCTAGCCTATCTCGGATCGAGGTTGGGAGCCCCGCTCTATTACGAGCTGATTTTTGAGGGGCAGGTCTCAGGCGATCGAAAGCGGGTTGCCTTACCCCAGGCCTGCTTGACTCCCCCTGATTGCAGAGACCCGCTTGTTGGATAGTGATACCCTCAGCGAGTAGTCGTAGGCGGACATTTTCTACCAAGGCCACTGCTTGTTGGTCAAGCACGACCTGACTTCCAGAGGGGGATCCAGAGCCCGTATAGTGGCTGGCTGGGTGGGACCTGGCTATGGAGCCTGGATTTTCTCCCTTTCCTCCGGACCTTTCGAGTCGATGTAGCATAAGGTTGTCCCGATGTGCCCTACTGCCCTATGAGGAGCGGAGCCTCATGATTACTATGAAATAACAAATTTTTGAATGTAAGAAGATGGTGGTGTGAGAGGTTTCCCACATACGGTGCCAGAAAGTGTTAACAGGAAATTTGCTCGGGATGAGAAATTCCTACTAACACCCTCGAGACCACTACCACGAAAGCAGTGGTCGGGGTCGGTACCGTTGATACATGACCTTTTGAGAGGTAAATGAGAGGCTAGATCGTAGTAACAGTAAATGAGAACTTTTATTATTGATACTTGCTTTAGAATACAAATCACTCTCTTATATGCTCGCAATCTCTATAAGATTTAGGGTGGTGGTAACTCGATGCCTGTCGAATAGTGGAAATAAAAGTAGTCGTGTTCTGAAATACAGAATTTAGGCCTTCCCCATTTCTCTTCTTTCTCTCTTCTCTCTGTTTCTGTATATGTTTTTTTCTATCTATCTTTTTTCTCCTTGTGGCTATCGTGCTTGGTTCTATTTATACATGGTCCAGGTTGGTTTGAATTGACTGATATCCCGCCACGATCCTTTGAATCCTTTTCCTCCTTATCGGGCGGGATCCTATATTTAAAAGTGGTTGACCTCGAATAAATAGCGGAAACAATTAACGTGAATGAGTTTGTTTCCTTTTTGGAATCAAACTCTTGGTTCGCACGTATACGGGATTAATGATGGTTATCTTCTAGAAATGATCTTGTATGTTATCGCGACATGGGGTGTCATGGAAGCTACCCAGCTAGTTGTTCGTCGTCCCATAGAGCGAGATAGATCCCTGCTTTGGCCCTATTTTTAGAAGTCTGTGATGGATTTTTCCTGGCCCTTGGGGGCTTGCGGTGTCTTTGCAAACATTCCTGGGAAGTAGCCCGTAGTGTAGGTTCAGACGTGATTCCTCATTCATGTCCAGCAGGGATAGCGGACTTCTGAAGAGGTTGGCGGGCTTCTCTCGGATGTCTCTTGAGCTTGGAGGCCCCTTTTGGCATTTACGGGGCGGATGTGGAGCTTGACCTCAAAGCCGGGGTTCCCTGATAAGAGGCCTGGAGAAGGCCGAGCTCCAATATTCATGTGGGAGCTTGTCTTGGTTGCGCCTAGCTTGTTTTCTGGTAGTTGTAAAACCGAGCTAGCCTTCCCTACTCCTACCGGATGGCTTTATGGTCTATCCGGGCTTCATGATTGTCGATTATGGGCTTTGACTCGTGGTGGGAAAGTAAAAAATTTCACTTTGACCCTGACCAAATTTTACTATTAACAACAATTATATCCATTTTAGACATTTTGCTTAATCAATTAAAATTTACCAAACATTTTTTCCATACTTTTTTCGTAAGTTGATTATTTATAAAGTCAATTTACTAAACACTTATCGACTTATCTTGTAAGTTAAATATTTCTTAAATTAAGTTAAAAGGGGATTATTTTAGAAGCAAAGCAATCCCAAACATAGCTTTATTATATCATTTTGATTTCTGATCATGATCAGCTTTATTTTGCAACAAAATGACAAAACTAATGAAAAATTTTCAAAGCTTATAGATGATTGATGAGAAGACGAATAAAATACTTTCATTTTTCTTTTCTCGTCTCATATACTTATCATTATATATAATATCATGTACTACATAGTTTTTGGAGAGAAATTGTCTATACTTATTTCGTCATCTACAAGGTCTAGCTAATGACAAGGGAAGTCCTCCATATCCAGCATGAGTCATCTTGGAAACAATAGATATAGCTTTTGTGTTTTCCTTTAATTTGCAGTAAAAAAGCAACAAAAGCATCTTCAATTATTCTTGTAGGTCCAACTAAACCAATATATATATATATTTGTAAACAATTAAATAAAGTAATATTTATAAACGCAAACAACTGATATAGAATAAAATGCACAGAGCAAAATATAGTAAATTAAGAAACATAGGAAATAGAAGACTTACAAAAGCAGTAATAGTCTGACAGCAAAAGAGATAAACAAGATAAGTCACAATCTTTATTGAGATTCAAGAAAGTTTTACAAGAGAGAGAGAGAAAAGATTACAAAACTTTCAGAGTAAGTTTAAAACCAAAAAATTGAACCTCTTTCACAATAGAGAAGTCTGATCAATGTATATATCAGAGAACTAACTATAGTTACATAACTTGACTAAAGTTTCTTAACCATGACTGATAATATTTTGCTTTAGAGTAGACGATAAGTTTGAAAAAGTAAATTGGGTGATGAATCATAGTGTTGAATGGCCAACAGATTGGATGAGCTGATAATCTTTTGCTTTCGAGTAGACGATAAGTTTGAAAAAGTAAAATGGGTGATAAGTCATAGTGTTGAGTGGCCAACAGATTGGATGCGCCACTTTTTCGTTTCTACCAACAAAATAGGATCAATGATCGTGTCCAAAATAGGTGGTAGGGTCATCACTATCATAATTATCTTCTTCTTTTTCTTCAATCTTACTTGGTTGTCAGAATCAGTATCTGCCTGAGACATATTTATCATTGTCCTTTTCATTTTTTCAGTAATCTTTAAAAGTTCATCAGGAGTGCTGGTAGCAGCAATTCTGGCATGGTTTTGTGATTTAACCATAAGAAATTGAGTTTGGTCTATTGATTTGTTACAGAATGTTGGATTGTAAGAAACCCATCTAGAGACCCTGTCTTTACCATGGTCACCAAGATTCATACCACTCCACCATTTGATTTTTGTCTGTCTTCCAAAATATGGAATATTGACGTTTCCAACGAATTTTTCTTTAATAGCACATTCTAACATAAAGATCCATGTTAAATTGAAATTAACGAAAAATAATAATAAGTCAAGGATGAAATCTCATTCGTTTGGTTTAGCTAAAGAAGCAATCCATACTCCATAACCATTTTTAACAAGGGTGGGAAGAAAATCAATAGTAGGACCATACTTATCCCACCATTCAAGAAACTAAATGGAATTTGTACGGGAATTTTTTTGTCAAAGTAAATAAACCATGATAAAGAATTGCCAGGATTTTATCCATATAAAAACTTTGTCCAGGCATCGATGTAATTCCAGTAAGAAAACTCAGATACATGGAAGATCCTGAAAAATTTTCTTTTTAAATTAGGGTTTCCACCCCATTGTTCTAAAGTAATAATTTTACAAAGTTTGATTTTTTTCTAAAAATTAATTTTTCCGTGTCAACTTTGTCAAAAACATTAGATATAAATATAGTCAGTGTCTACTAGTAAAAATTCATAGAATATATGTCTTTTTAATATGTCTTCTGGAATCCTACCAAACAAGGGATCAATGAGAGTATCCGTAAGTTTTTTAGGTTCCCTGAAATAATGGTCTAATAATAATGGTGATTCCAAAGCAAAGAATCTAGCAAAAAAGGGGTTTAATAATATAAGGATAAGTTTTTTGATTAAATTTTGGTAGGGAAAGGGATAAAGCTTGATAGCTTGGGCTATGGACTATTTGTTTATTAGAATGAGAGCTTATTCTAGAGGATGTGATAGTTTTAAAAGAGACACTGTCATCTTTGAGAGGGGAAAAACTATTTGATATTTGTAATGGGCTTTGGATTTGAGATTAGAGTTTTGGGCTATGACTAGATGATGGTCATTCTGAGGGTAGTATTTGTGAAATGGGCTGGATCTAAGAATAGTTAGGTTGGGAAATCAAAGATAATGCGTACTTATCTTTGTGGCTTGTCTTTGGAGTATTATAAGTCATAGATAAGTCAAGATTATGGCCTGGAGATAAATTTGGTCAATTGCTTTGGCCACCTCTACCTAAGCTACTTCTGCCTCCTCGGCTGCTACTCATGGTTCTTTCCTTGTAAAAAATTTCTTGTCAAAAAGTCTGGAAGACAATTGTCAGTCCCTTTAATATATTCTATATCAAAATCAAAGGCAGATAATAATGTTTGCCATCTAGCAAAAATCTATTTAGAAGCAAGATTCTTGACATCCTTTTTCAGAATATATTTAGCAGACTGACAATCTGCTTTTAAGACAAATTTTTGGTTAATGTGGTCATCTTGTAATTTTTGAATTGTCAAAACTATGGCCATTTCTTTTTTGACTGTAGAATATTTGTGTTGCGTGTCATTCCAAGAACCTGGTATATATCTAACAAGACATTTTTTATTATTAATGTTTTGTTTTAAGATTCCTCTGTATCCTAGTTTAGAAGCATCTGTTTCAACAATTTTGGGGCACTAGGATGACAAATGAACATACAAGGTAATCTTTTGACATGCTTTTTTACCTGCCTGATAGCAGATGTATGTTCTTCTGTCCAGGGTAATTGATTTTCTTTTAATCTTTGGAAAAAGGGTTTGCAAATGATACGCAATGCTTTGTAGAAATTGGCAATATAATTTAAACATCCTAAAAACCTTTGTAATTATTTTTCGTCTTTTATTTCATCAGGAAATTTGTCAGCAAAATCAAGGCATCTTTGTATGGGAATGATAGTTCCTCTTCTTATGTTATGACCTAAAAATCATATATGAGTTTAGAATAAATGGATTTTTGGGGCAGAAATAACCAAACCATGAAATTCTACTGTCTTAAAAAAGATTTCAAGATGTTTCCAATGTTGATCAATGTTTTTAGAATATATTAAAATATCATCAATATAAACTATTAAAAATTCAGTAAAGGGATTAAAAATTTCATTCATCTTACACAGTAAAATTCACTATGAGCATTTTTCAATCCAAAAGGCATAACATTCCACTCATATTGTCCGAAAGGAACTGTAAAAGCTGTTTTATAGCGATCTTTTTCAGCGATCTTTTTCAGCAATTTAGATTTGCCAAAATCAAGATTTCATATCAAATTTTGAAAATATAATAGAATCATAGAGTCTCTTAAGTAAATCTAATTTGTTAGGAATGAGATATCTTATCCATCGGAGAGCATCATTTAATGATTTATAATTTATCACGAGCCTGCGGACTCCTCTTTCTATCTCAACATTTTTCTGGACATAAAAAGCAGGACAACTCCAAGGTGATTTAGAAGGTCGAATAAGCTATTTTTGTAACAATTCTTGGATTTCGTTTTTACAATATTCTACCATTTCAGCAGTAGTTTGAATAGGTCTAGCTTTTGTAGGAATTCCTTTTTCACTAAAGTCCTTATTATAAGGAAGAGTAACAATGTGTTTTTTTCTGTTCCAAAAAGCATTAGGAATGGTCGTGACTATTTCTTTGGTATGATTTATGATAGTGGTTCTGGCATTTAGACTGAGAGTATGAGACCACCAACCAAATAATTGCTCTTCAAATCCCGTTGCTAAAGAAGTAACAGCATCAAAATGAGTCATATTTTGTTTTTTAATATAAATATATCCTATAGTATGCATTTGTCTAAGAACTGTGATGATTTGATAAACCATCAATGTAAATTGATAACAAACATTACCAGTGTAAGCTCTGTAAGGGACATTTTCTTCGTATTGTAAATCTGGGGGAGTAGGCCTAGGGTAATAAGGTTTTGTGTTTTGGTAAAATTTGGTATAATTATGACTATCAGCTTTGTTAGTAAATGTTATCCTTTGATCATATTATCAAATTCTTCTTCACTAGATGAGTTTTCAAGGGTTTTTTCTAAGGTTTGGATTTTTGGTTTTGGTAAATGTTTAAGCCTTTCTTCTAGGACTTTTATCAAGTCTTTTTCATCTAATAAATGGTCAAAGCATTTCTCAATGCCGGTAGGATCAGGGAAGAGCAAAAATTCTGGGTCATATTCAGGTAGATTGGATTTTAATTTTTTATCTTCCTTTTCTTTTGGAATATAAACTTGGGGAATTTCTATGGGAGAATAAATTGTTGGTTTAGTCATGTTGATTTCGATTTGTTCTAATTTTTCTCCTATAGAATTTAGAAAGAAATTAGTGTAATTGTTTTGTCTCATAACTATACCAATTTGTTGTGAAGATGATGGAATAGTGAATGAAAGTGGTTCATCGAATATAATAAAAGGGGTACATTCTGTAATATTATTTTCATTGTCAGGATCTTCATTTGGCAATTCGATTTCAAAATGTCTGGGGGAAGGATGGATTTGTTTTTTTTCTCCTCTCTTTGTCTTATAAGTTCTGACCTTGGATTGGTTGATAACAAGGCATTGATGTTGTTCTAAATTTTTTCTATTGGTATACCATTCAAAAAATGGTATTTCTCTGTTAAGTTTTTTAATGTTTTTAATCCATCTTTCTTGAAACTGTTTTCTCTTCTTTTCATTGTAATTGTTTTCATATTTTTCTCTTAATCTTTGATTATTAGGGGAAAAGTAATCATTTAAGAGGAAATCATAATCAATATTGGTTTCTTTGTCTAAAATATTAATGGATCTTATTTGGGGTTCTGGTTCAAGTATTTCAGTCAGGACTTGTGAAGGAGTAGGAGAAGTTTGTCCTTCATTATTATAACTGTGGTTAGGTTGGGCCACTTGTTCAGGTGTTTTGTGTATACTGGTAATATGATTAGGAATAGGGATTTCAATATTAGCAGGTCTTCTGCGTCTGGGGATAAGATTGATGGGTTTCACTAGAACTTGGTTTATATTGGTCTACCAGGTTAGGTATTTGGTCTTGTTTAGGAACAAGACTAGGTATTTGTCGTGCAATGTTTAATCTGGATAGGCTGGATAGAGAATTTTTGGCTGTTTGAAAATCATCTATGGTTCTGGAATTGTCATTTTCTCTAATAGAAAGTCCTCTCCTAAAAGATATTCTAAGGGTTCCATCTTGTTCAGTAACACAATCATGCAGGTTTCTCATAGATGGTTCATAATTAGGTTAGTCAACTTTTTCTTTAACCCAGTCATCAGGGAGATTAATATTTTCCCATTTGACAGGTACGGATACAAGGACATTGACTGAAGGAGAAGCATTGAAACAAATAGTTTGTCCCGTTGGAATAGATGGAGGTATAAAATTAGCTATAAGTTTAGAAGTTAAGACACAATAATGAACTCTGTACATCAGCTTATAAGGACTGGATCATTCTAGAAATTTGTAATTATGAGTTTGTATGTCAATTACAAGGCATTTTTCTTTGTGTTCATCAGTATTTAGAACAATTGTAAAATTAGGGTAACATTGAAAATATATAGGTCCATAAGTTAGAGTGGTTTCTGCCATTCCAAGAATGGATTCCTTATAATCCGTTATTATTTTGTCTCTCAATACGATTAATAAAAAATTATTAAGACCTATATTTGATAAGGGTTTGATGCCCATTTGGACACTCCCTATATGCATGTCATTGTAACCAATTTTGTTGTAATGATTTAAACTATTTTTATTTAATTGATTTGTGGCAAAAGTACTATTATGGAATTTAACATTTATTTCTTTGGTCTTTTGTCCAAGAAGAGTTCTAAAATCTAAAAGTTTTCTTTTATAGATACTGCTCTGTTAAATATTGGGCAATTGCCAATTGACTAAGTCTTTATCGTTCCAATTAGTCTCATAGTTAGCCATAGATTGACCTAAAGCACTATTCTCGTCATATGACTCTATCCTAGCTCTAGAACTACTTGCAGACATGATAAAGAAATAAAATAATAATAAATCTAAGTTTTAACTCACAGCTTGTTCCTGGGATTTACATAATGCCTAAGCTCTCCTAGCATGAGGCTAACAAACCCTAGAACTATTGACTTTTGCACCATAAGTCTAGGTGTTAAGATCTATTTGAGACCAATCAGAAACTCTCATTTGCTCTACCATTTTGTCTCTAACTTTAGTAGAAAAAGCTTAGTGATTTTAAATGGTATAAAGATATATTCCTGACCAGGGTTCTCCAACATACTGATAATGCTAATTCTTATTGGAAAGAAAAGTTCATATCAGGATTACCTAAGTTCTCCTAGCATGCGGCTAACAAACCCTAGAACTACTGACTTTTGAACCTAGAAATTACTATTATTTCCGTCTTCAACAAGTCTAAAGGCTCTGATACCAAACCATAAACAAATGATATAGAATAAAATGCACAGAGCAAAATATAGCAAACTAAGAAACATAGGAAATAGAAGACTTACAAAGACAGTAATAGTCTGACAGCAAAAGAAATAAACAAGATAGGTCACAAACTTAACGACAATATTCCATATTTTGGAAGACAAACAAAAATCAAATGGTGGAGCGGTATGAATCTTGCTGACCATAGTAAAGACAGGGTCTCTAGATGGTTTTCTAAAGAAACTCTGATTTCAATCTCAATATACCATTTCTGGATCCTGACTTCATTAATATGGTTATGATGTGTGAGGCTGGCAACTAGTTCTTGATCAGGTTGGGCTGTGTCAGAATCATCCAAACTATTGAAATTAGGTTCTTTAAGAATATGAGATTTTTCAGGAGAACTGTTAGATTTTGGAGAAGAATGGTTTTCTTGATGTTTTCTTTGCAGTATTTGTATGTCTTGGATATTTTTCTTTATTGTTTTTATTTATTCTTTAATGTTATGGACTTCCTTCTGAAGATCAGTGATGTTAACTTTTCTTATTTTAGAAGTTTGAAATTGTGCCAAAACGTTTTCATCAAAATCAGGTGTTTGGACTGAAGCATTTTTGAACGATTTGTTATGCTCAGGAGATGAGTTGCTGGAGGTTGCTTCTGTAGAAATTTTTGTTGTAATTGTCTGATATGTTTTGCTTTTTGTATATGGTCTTCTATATTGTTGATCATGCTAATAATAAGGGAATAATCATGTTTGTCTAAGACATTGATTTCCTTGCAAACGCAAGGTTGTATATTAAGATTAGAATCAAAAGAGCTAGAAGGGGTTTCATCTGAAGAATCCCCTAAAACTAGGACTTTATCATCTGAAGAGCTGGATATTTCGACACTGGAATAAGAGTTTTCATAAAGAATTTGAAGTATTTTGTCTTTAGTATTATCTTCTATATCAAGACTTCTGATTTTGTTTTTTAATTTGGGACATTTATTAGCATAGTGTCCTTCTTTGCCACACTTGAAACATTTCATAGATTTTTTAAATTTTTTTAAACTTTCCTTATTCTTTTTTTTAGCGTATTCCTTTTTAGGATCTGGAAATAATTAACAGTTTACCCTGGTATGTAAGCAGATTTGTGATATGTTTTGTCCTGTATTTGTTCTTTTTGTATTTATTGATTTATTTGGGAAATTGTCTCTTTCTAGAATTAGGAATTTTGTCAAATCCAAATTGTTCCCACCAGAACCTCTACTGATCGTGCATCATTTATACCTTTCACATCTACCACTACTACCATATCCCAACCAGATGGTATTGATGTTTTATGTTATATATGATGAGGTGAGATTGACCAAGTGAATAAATATATATTTGTGTTTTATATATGAAAAAAATTAATCAAGTAATTTTTTTTTTTGAAGTAAGTAATTTTTTAATTTGACATTATAAATATTTCTTTTAATCCTTAAAAATATATTTGTCAATTTAAAAATTTACCGATTACTACTAAATAAGTATATATAAAAGTATGGCACATCACCTTTTAGTAGATATGGTTGTGCACCTCCCTTCCACGTCTAGTGGTCAGGGGTTCGAGTCTTACCATACGTATGTTACAAGCATGTGTAGGGATTTTCTCCCGGTTTGTGGGAGCAACCCTCTCTCCGATTTTGAGAGTTATAGTCTATATGTAACATCTCTCCGATAGTGGGAGTAGTATTGTGGACCGTGCTTATAGAGTTTAATTAATCTCTTCAGATCTCGATAGTAGTTGTATTTGAATATATATAAATAATGATATTGAGCTATACTTGTTTTTGGTGATATTAAATTTAGACTAAACGATCTCTAACTCATATATTAATATAAGTATATATGACCATAAGATATTTTCAAGGTGAGCCAATAAATTAATTGTAATAAATTGAATTAATATTTGAAGAACCATGCATGTATGTACTTGGTGGGCTAATGGTGGATCGGTGGAGAAAGTTATCTAACGAAATTTGAACCACCGATATAAGATAGTTTTTCACAAAAAGTGAGCTCAGTTGTCACAGTATATTATAAGAATGAACAAATTATATCAAACTCTCTCTTTTACGTGCGGAAATAATTTTATCGTTAATTGATACTTACATTCCTTGATGTTCGAGTTTGATCATTAAGTGTGAGAGTTGACTATTAAAAAAATGATAAAAGATATAAATACCTTTAATTCACCACAAATCTAAAATAACCAATTACATCAAACTCTTATAAGGTTTGCTCTTTTACATACATAAACAACTTTATTGATAAATGACACTCAGCTCCCTTGTTATTAGTCAAAGTTGGTCAAATTAAATTGTAGACCAATTTTGACTATCAAAACTAAGGGTATTTTAGTCATTTGAAGCATTTTAAATATATGTATATATATACATTTCAGAATATTAAAGAAATGAATAAATCTTTTTATATGAAGATTTTTTAAGGTATTTTAATATGAAGATTAAATGACAAAAAAAAAAACTTTTTTTAAAATTAATATTTTTTTTTGAAAGAAAAATAAGATTAATTGAAAATTAAGAATTAAAAAAAGAACTGAATTTTTCATTAAAAAACAGATAGTCCAATCTAATTTAAAAATTTTAAATAAAAAAATAATTAAAAAAATATTAATGTCTTTAACAGTTCGTCAGTTCCATCAACAACAAAAATCACAATCTCTTCCTAATTTGTTGGATTCTCCTTCATAAGAGATCAAACCATTTTTTTTTTCTAAAATAGAGTCAGTTCGTCAGTTATACCAACAACACAAATCACAACCTCTTGCTAACATAATGCAATTTGTTCCAAAAAAAATGAAAAAGGGAAAAAAAATCAAAATCTATTTATAAATAAGAAAAAATTTGTTTTCCAAATAAATAGAATTACAAAATTTAAGTTTTTTAATAAATAGAAAAAAATTAAAAACAAATTAAGCAGGAATTGTGATTTGTGTTGTTGGTGGAGCTAACGAACTGACTCAATCTGGCTCAATCTCTTATGGAGCAGATCGAACAAATTAGGAAGAGATTGTGATTCGTGTTGTTGGTGGAACTGTCAAACTGTTAAGGTATTACGATTTAAAAATAAAATTGAATTTCATTTAAATTAGATTGGACTGTCCCATTTTTGAATGAAAATTTTGGTATTTTCTAATTCTTAAATTTCAATTAATCTTAATTTTCTTTCAAAAAAAAATCTTAATTTTAAATACAGTTTTTTTTTTACTTAATCTTCATTTTAAAATACCTTAAAAAAATCTTTATTCAATTATATATATATATATATATTTAAAATTCTTCAAATGACTAAACTATCCTTAGTTTTGATAGTCAAAATTGTATCACGGTTTAATTTGACCAACGTTGACTAATGGTAGGGGATGTGCATGTCAAATATCAATAAAGTTGTTTATGTGTGTAAAAGAACAAACCTCAAGGGAGTTTTGTGTCATTTAGATTTTTGGTTAATCAGGGGTGTTTTTATCTTTTATGATTTTATAACGGTCAACTCTCTTACTTAACTGTCAAACCCTAACGGTAGGGGATGTGAGTGTCAATTAACGGTACAGTTGTTGACGTGTGTAAAAAAGCAAACTCAGGGGAGTTTGGTGTAATTTGTTTTAAAAGAATATAAAAATAGAATAAGATTAATAATTTAAAGAAAAAAAAAACCTAATCGGCGGTGGAAATAGTCGGTAGCCGGCAGGAGACAATGAAGAGGTCATCAACAGTGTTGAAAATGACCGGAAACTTTGGAATAAAAACCGACCTCTATTATTCACAATAAAAATATTAATTAATTATTAATGTGTGTTGTTACGACAAATTTTAAAGAGATTTATATTTACAGTAAAATGATTTATTCAAAAAAGTCTTAACGATGAGCGCGAAATGGGGTTTTGGTCTCAGCTGTCTTAATCAGAAGCTACCGACCACCAATTTTGAGTACAGTAGATATAAGATAATGGCATGTGAATTGTAATAGTGGAAGTTGATATGTATTGGCAGCATTAAAATACGGTAGAATATAAAAAAACAATAGTTAGGTAGCATCAATACCAAATTTGTAGCATATAAAGTGGAGCATATTGGATAGGCATCTTCGAGTGGAGCCTAAAAGGTGGCGGTCGCGGTTCCAGTTGGACTGTTTAAGTGGAGAACATAATTTGTTTATAATCTCTTAATTACAATTAGAATTATTTTATAATTGATTTTTTTAAGAAAAAAAAAACTCTTGCCACGACTCGAACCCAAATAGAATCTTAAAAAAAAAATATTGATATAATTGATATCAAAATTAAGAAAAAAATAATAATTAGATACAATATGGATCGGATTTTTAGCTTTTCAAAGGTGCATATAATTTTATCCATCCATGGATTAAGTTGTAAAAGAGGTAATACCACGTGGGGGACTAATAATTAAGGGTCAATTTGGGTCCGGATATTGTCATTTTCTCCGGTGACTACTGAGATGGAGATTTTAATTTGTTGACAACTATAGCCACCTTCGAAAAATAATTACGATTGTGTCAGGTACTGACCATTAATTGCACGCGCTCCCACATGTTCCGGACTCCGGAGTGTAGATAATTAGATATGTGATTTATCTCTCCTTTGATCAGTGCAGACACGCAAACATCACACGCATACACGTCACCCAAACACCAACACAGGTGCTTGTTAAGCACAATGGCATTAGTAAGCATAAGAACATCTTATGATAATATAAATTATATTTAAAAAAAAATGGGGTGAATTTATAAACAGTTAAAAAATTTATGGTTTATTATTTTTAGCCACCGGTTTATTTTTTATTGTTTTTCTCACTTTTGATCATTTTTGGACAAAAATACCCTTAAATTTGAAATTTGTAAAAAAAAAAGGTAAACATTCATTCCTTTTGTTTTGTTAGGGTTACGAAAGAAAGAGAGAGAAAGGACGAGAAAAAGAGAAAAAAAAACATTCAGTTCGTTGCACATCTCGTTGTTGCCGCCGCTTTCACCGAATCTATCGCTCTAGGTCGTCGGCGTCATCTTCAACTATCGTCTGTCGATGCTGCTGTCCTCGTTCGTCGAAGCCGCTGCTCTTGGTCGCCAACGCCGTCACGGTTTTCGTCACCCTCGCTCATCGGTTGTGTGTGCCTTCTTTCTAGATCTTTCTCATTTTCGACTCTCTCTCTCCCTCGCCAGACTTCTTTAAATCGATTTAGGGTTTCTTTTTTGTATGACCAGATTTCTTCAAATCGCAAACCCAATCCCTCGGATCAGGTAATTCTAATCACTATCGATTGTGTATCAGTTTTTCGTTTCTCTCCCTCGCCAGACTTCTTCAAAACGATTTAGGGTTTTTTTGTTGTAATTTTTGGTATGAAAAATTGGGGGTTTTTGTTTTTAATTATTTGCTTGTATTGATCCTAAATTTATTTTTTGTTTAGAGAATTTTGAGGTTGATAAATTTGGTGATATGCAGATGATGTGTCGCAATGCAGTGTTGGATTTGATTCGATTTCTATATAGGCATATTCGAATTGCTCTAACTGTTAATGTTGTTGTTCTTGTGTTGCGAATTTGATTTTGTGATAGCTAATTGTGAAATATGCTTTGTTTATTGTAACATGTAACTATAAGTTAATTATCTGGGAGGAGTTTTGATCCTGTTTTTATTGTTTTCTTGATCCGTGGTTCTGTGTTCCTGTCCGGTTTTTTTGCATTTGGATTTCTGGTGTGGCTGGGGTTTCAGCTATTTGTTTTATTGTTTAGTTTCTTTTTTGTCATAATAGGTTGTTATGCTATGTTTTGGTATTGGCTTCATTTGCCCATCCTTTTAGTGTTGTGGCTTGTGTTCTTTGTTCTTTCTCTATGCATGTTATGGCTTTTTCAATAAATAACTATTCAAGATATATATATATATATATATGAGTTAAGTTAAACTGTGAAATTCACAATGGAAATTATGTCATTTTTTCACAGTCTTAATAAGCTTCAAAATAGTTTTATTTTTTTTTACAGGATTTTATGGTTTGGCTTAGTTGAGAATGAAGAGATTGTTTTGAGATTCTTGGTTGCTACTTGACTGCTTTGGCACAACATGAATCGTATCTTGTATGGTGGAGTGGTCAAAGAGCTAGGAGATTGATGTAGTATGGTCGGTGAACTCATTGCAGATTTCGAAAATGGTGGAAAGGTGGTTGGTTTACACTGAGGACAAGTCTCAAATGAGTTGAATTCAATGTGTTAGGAGTGGTGGATTTTTGTAATGAGGTCAGCTTCTCTTGTGCAAAGTGTTTGATATTTTACCTCTGAAATAGATTTTTATGAAATATGTCTAAACAATACTAGTTCCTAGTTTTATCTTTATGATCAAGATTGGAGAGCATATTGTTGATGAGTAATTTTTGTAAAGGTATTCAAAAAGAAACTTGCATTCTCTTGTACGAGTATGATTATCCTTGATATAGATTATACCGTTTTTTGAATTAGCTTGGCTTATATAATTTTACTTCTACAAGAAAAATCTGATTGTTGATTTACATGACTAGCAAATGTTCTTGTTCTATAGACACTGCCAAAACTTCATATGAACGTAAGTCACAGGCTTGCAATAAACAATAAAACGCTTTTAGTTTAGCTACTGCAATGACTTTATTTTTAACTAGCATGTAACTTTTGTATCAACTGACACACAACTTCTAGCATGTAACATTACTGGAATTGTGTATGAAAGCACTCTTCATAATGAGTTGATTAAATATGTTGGCATGTAACTTCATTTTTAACTGGCATATAACTTCATTTTTAACTAGCATATAACTTCAGTATCAACTGGCATGCAACTTCTAGAATGTAACTTCTAGCATGTTACATTACTGGAATTGTGTATGAAAACACTCTTCATAATGAGTTGATTAAATATGTTGGCATGTAACTTCATTTTTAACTAGCATGTAACTTCAGTATCAACTGGTATGTAACTTCTAGCATGTAACATTACTGGAATTGTGTATGAAAACACTCTTCATAATGAGTTGATTAAATTTGCTGGCATGTAACTTCATTTTTAACTAGCATGTAACTTCAATATCAACTGGCATGTAACTTCTAGCATGTAACTTCTAGCATGTAACATTACTTTAATTGTGTATGAAAACGCTCTTCATAATGAGTTAATTAAATATATTGGCATATAACTTCATTTTTAACTAGCATGTAACTTCAGTATCAACTGACATGTAACTTCTAACATATAACATTACTGGAATTGTGTATGAAAACACTCTTCATAATGAGTTGATTAAATATGCTGGCATGTAACTTCCTTATAAACTAGCATGTAACTTCAGTATCAACTGACATATAACTTCTAGCATGTAACATTATAGGAATTCAATTCTTATATCATTTCAAAACAACATTGGTAATGCAAAAAATAATTAAAACGGAATCGCTAATACATAAGTTGTACCACCATACATATAAGAATTAAAAATAATTTCTTATACGGTAAAACCTATGTTGTACCACCAACTTCCAGTGCCAACGGACTCTTCTGTGAATTGTGACCTTCTTCTCCACACTTCCTGCACCTGTAAGGTCTATGTAGTCGCTTCGATGTTGCGAATGTTGTGGATGTTGCGGATGGGCATGGTTGAGGAGCCTGACAAGGCTAAGCATTCTTACATGACACGTCATTGTCATTCTCAAATCTCGGACGAGTAGTACCACTATTTGTGAAGGCCAATAAGCATAATTGTAAGTTGTACCTAGCAGCATCAACTTTGGCAACATCTTGTACCAACTTCACCAAGGCATCATAACTCAAACCTCTACGAACATTGACCCATTTTATCATACCACCCTCGTAACAATTGTCCACCTAAATTCCACTGTGATAGATGATCAATTTCGTTGCACCTATATTCCTACATATAAAGTAATTGGCATTTAAAGTATTTGACATGTATCTTTAAAAGGAACTGACATGTAACAAAACAGGATTTGGATGATATGTAACTTCAAAAATAGCATGGCATGTAACTTCAAAAATAAACTACATGTAACTTCGAAAATAACTTAACATGTAACTTCGAAAATAAACTAGCATGTAACTTGGGTACAAAAATAACCTAGCATGTAACTTCGAAAATAACATGCATGTAACTTTAAAAAATACTGACATGTAACTTTACAATAGTTGAGTTTCACTTTAAATCCAAATTACTGACAAACATGTAACTTTACAATAAATTGACATGTAATATCAAATTGACCTGGCATATAACATTAAAATAGCTTGGCATGTAACCTGGGAACAAAAAATTACAGAACATGGATTTCACTCAAAATGTAACCAATCTCTTTTTCTTCAAATCAAACTTAATGATTCATGTTAAAAACAAGTGGGAAATGGTTACATACCTTCAAAAACAGTTGGGTTTCATATATGGATCTTCCTTTCAAGATTGTTGTGAGTTTGTGACCCAAATTAGTTGACAGAGATGAAATGTTGAGCTGAAATATAGAGACGAAGAGTCGAAATGATAAGACGAAGACCTAAAGTACAGAGACGAAATGCTGAGATGAAGAACCAAATCAGTTTAGAGAGAAAGATGCCCAAATCGATGTAGTGAGAGAGATGCCCAAATCGATGTAGAAAAAGAGATGAAGACCAAATTGATGTAGAGAGAGAGATAAATACCAAATCAGTGTAGAGAGAGAGGTGAAGATGACCCAATCTAGAGAGAGATGAATCGGTGTCCAGAGAGAGAGATGAAAATCTGATTTTCAAACAAAAATGGAGGTTGAAGACACTGATAAACCAAATTTTTGGGTGAGAAATTTTGGGTCAAATAAAACAAAAGTGAGGGTATACTTGTCACTTCAAGGTTAAATATGTTAATTATAATAAAAAATAAACTTTTAGTTAAAAACAATAACTCAATAAATTTTTGGGTTATTTCTTGTAATTTCCTCTAAAAAAATTGGTAATATATCAACATCGTCAAATCAATTGCTTCCTATATAGTATGTAATTAAATTTGATAAACATCTAAATTAAAAAGTTGTCTCTAATATTTCACTTGTAAAATACATGTTTTTAATAATATATCAATTATTATTGGTCTATTTCGATATACTTTAGAATTGTTGAATAAAATAAAGTATAAGACAATAGTGGTTACTGATTGGGCCAACAAAATGTCTATCTAATAGACCCTTTAAAATCAGAGAGTCATGTTGATAGGTTCTAAAAAAAAGTTGTCACCTCAGTTTGAAATTGTACTAGAGAGGTTACATTATAGATGAATTTTTTAATAAAGTGGATGTTCATCCTACGTGACATCTAATTTTTTCACAGCCCACATTAACATCGAAGATGTTCTAATTTCATTATAATTCGGACAAAGACAATCCTCCGCTCCTCGTAGTAGTGTTCGAAAAATGCGCCTAGGCACTAGGCGGCCTCTCACCGTCTCGATTAGAATAAAATGAACCGTATTATACTGTAGGTAAAAAGAGTGATGAATTGACTATTTTATTGATCGATTTTACTGATTAATCGGTTTACACGAAATCAAAATCGCTTTTATATGCTAATTATATTGTTTAAAATTTAAACGTTAACTTTTTAAAAAGATTAAATATTAATTAATTAAGATAAATAAATTATCGATCGCCTAGTAGCCGTAATACCTCCTAGGTGCTAGACGCTCGTTTACCGGGATACGGCGGCTCGTACGTCTTCAAGCCTTTATATTAAAATTTCTTAATTTTTTCATAGAATCTCTCTCTAGTTAATACGATCCTGGAAAAACAAAAGGGCAAATATTCAACAAGTCCAGAATCTTTTATTAAACTCTAAGTAGTTAGCAACTTTTACAACACTGACCAAATCAGTCCCTAACTTTTTATAATGTACAATTTTAGTCCCTTATATCAAACTTCTGCCAAGTCAACTAACTGTTAAGGGGTACATTCATCTTATTATAATTAGATAAAATTAAAACGTTGAAATAATATTAAAAGGAAGTTAAGTTATAATAAAAGTAATACAAATAATAAAGAAAAACAAAAGTGTATTTTGTACCAAAATATAATCAATAAATTTAATTTAATTAAAACAAAATTATAATAAAAGCAGGATGTAAAATATAAATATATAAAGAAAAAATCTATTAAATATATAAAATTAATAAGAAACAAAAATGGTTTGCATGATATAGATATCAATTTTCAAGTTTTATCTTTCTTTTTTAGTAAATTTTTCATTTTTTTCTGTTTCTCCCAAAATAGAAACATAGAAGAATCATATGCTTCTTCTAACTCTTTGTTTATTGAGAAACAAACACTATGACTTCACTGATCTCCATATTAAAGCTCAATTAACAATCCATGCCTCTCAAGTCTTAAAAAAAATCCATATCTCTTCAATTTTTCATCAATACAAAACCCAAAAATTTTGTACAGGTCTTTATAATTTTTTATCAATATTGAACAGAAAAAATGAATCATTTTCAAGAATTTAAACCAGATGATGATAGAGATGCCTTCAGTATATAAGCATCAGAGACCGATTGTTGAGAGAATAACCCAACGATAGCTCCGAGCCAAACCAGAAAACATGTCATCCACGAAGATGCCCTAAATCTTCCCCGATCTCTGTCCTCCATCAGAGATATGAGATTTCTAATTCTTGAGGCAGTGACAGATTCCAGATTTGCCAACCTTTTATTTTTTTTAAGAGGTCGAATTGTTGGTAGTAAGTATTTCCAAGTTCGGTAGTGATTTTTGAATCAATGAGA
This sequence comes from Dipteronia dyeriana, assembly GCA_032871835.1. Taxonomy (NCBI): domain Eukaryota; kingdom Viridiplantae; phylum Streptophyta; class Magnoliopsida; order Sapindales; family Sapindaceae; genus Dipteronia; species Dipteronia dyeriana. The sequence goes on from CM065297.1 coordinate 16,571,025, forward strand.
TAATTGCAGATAATTTATTTTGTTTTGTTTCATTACAGATAATTTATTTTATTTTTATTTAAACATCTTTAACTTTAGAGGGGTACTCAAGTCTTTTAAAAGTAAACCATAGTCAAAGTAACGGTATAAATAATAGAGGTTAACGACATGAATGTTTTTGGTTGTTCTTAAACGTTAGGGACTCAAATGGTACTCCATAAAAAAAGTTAGGGATGAATTTGATCACTTTTACAAAAGTTATGAATTATTTGGAATTTTGAAAAAAGTTTAGAACTTGTTTAGTAATTGCCCAAAACAAAATTCCAAATCGTCATTTTATAACGTCTTAGAGCTGCTTACTGTTTAGCAAAAAGATGTATGAGATGGATATTATATTGAAATATATTATATTCACTCGTGAATATCACAATCCAATAGACTACTTTTTTAGATCTTAGAGCTATGCTCCTAACAAGAGAATTATTATATTTCTTGGTATTTGCTTAATAATTAGTCATTTGAATTTTTCACTGAAATTTTTATTGGATCATAGTATCATACTACATGATCATTCATGATCAACTAAAAAGTATGTTATTAAGGCCTATTTTTTTTTATCAATTATTAATATAAAAAAAATGTAATTTTGTATTCAATTGAAAGTTCGTATGAAGCATATATAACCCTAGAAGAGGCCCACAAATTTTAATGTTAATATAACACATGATGACCACTCGAATTTATAAAATTAATTGATTTGGATTGAAAGCAGCAACTATCAGCTTAAGTTATATTAAACATTAAAAAATAAAAAAATTACATGTAAGAATAAATGTTTTTCCCAAAAAGTCGGCCACACGATTTTCTACCCTCCTCAAAAAAGCTATGATTATTATTATTTTAAAATTTGACATACAATGAGTTAAGAACTCAACACAATATATATTTATCACTATAAGAAAATTGGTCTATAGGGACGAAAATTTATTGGGATGAATTTTTTTGTCCTAACTAAATATCTATTAGGACGTAATAACAGATTCGTGCCTAAAAATTTCAAACCTAAGGATGAAAGAAAAAATTATTCGTTCCTAAAAAGTGCTAAACTAACGATGTTGGAAAATTCCATCATATGGGGGCACACATATGAATATTAAATGTGTTGTGCTATATTTTGGTTAAGCCTAAATTAAAGTAGATTTAAAGTATTAAGGTTTAAGGGTATAATTGTCATGGAATTAATGTGTAGATACCATAATGCTATTTCTAATTTGTTGAGGGGCCGAATTAGAAATAGAAAACATATAATAATTTGATTATTATATATATTTAGAGTTATGGTCCCCAAATCACACGATATTTTTGTTTTGTCTGTATCCCCATCAACAGAGCAAAATAAAACACGGTAGGGTTCATAAAGGTCGTGATAATTTGGAAGATCACAACCCATCCACCAACCTCCGGCAATGGATTCAGGTACGTTTCCGCTTTCTCGATTTACTTCTTTTCTCTTGAATTGACATGAGTTATATTATGTATATTATGATTTAATTAATCATAAATAGAAACATGTTTAGGTTAAACATTTGGATTAATTTTGTGTCTAAGTATGTTTTTTTTTTGTATTAATCCAATGCCTTACAAACGAGACTTTTATAGACGAAAATAATTTGTTCCAATATGATGTATATTGGGATGAATAAATCGTTCGTCCCAGTAGTAGAAAGTCTATTGGGACAAAAATTATTCGTCCCTAAAATGTTTGACATTTTTTTTGGAAAGAAAATTAAAAAAAATAAATGAAATTATGGAGGTTATTTTATTAAGATAAAAATAATATTTATTACTGATAATGATTTATCGATTATATTTTTCATTTTTATCTTTATTTTTTTAAATTTTTCTTAAGAAACATAGATCACAATTAAATTTACTTCAAATTTTATATTAATTACTGTAGATTGATTAAAAAAATTACAAAAAATTATACATGTACTTTTATAAATATAAAAAATAAAAATCTAAAATACAAAACTACTTTTTAGAAAAGTTGTTACATATTTATTCTTCCCTTTGTGATAGGAATTCAAATATTACATTTGTTGATTAAGTTGAAAAATGTAAAGAAAGTCCATCTATTCCGTGTATGATTAACGATAGACCATTTCATCTGACAATATATGATTTGAGAAAAATAATTTAATTAAATGCTACAATAAACATTTTTTTAACAAGAAAAGAAATTATTGGAATTAATCTACAATAAAAATTAAATAACATATAGAGGTTCTATATAAATAGTATGCTTTAATTAATAAATAGTATGCTTTAATTAATAAATAAACAATAGCAAAGTGGATAAGCTTTGCTTCAGTTTCAAGTGAGTGGTCCGACGCTAAATATTAAATGAGGCTCGATTATGATGGGAGGGTTGTGATGAGAGTGAGCTGGGGTTGGGTAAGTAGTGGGATGATAGAGTTCCAAACAAACAAGATTTTTTTTTTCCAAATTTCGTCCCTATAGATATTTTATAGGGACAAACAGAAAAATCGTCCCTATATTATTTTGTCTTTATAGGTAGTATTTCGGACGAATTTTATTTTTTGTCCCAAAGAACCTATTGTGACCCACCTTAGGTGACATAATTTGGGATGAATTTACTCATTAAATCGTAAACGTGGAGAGAAATTTCTACTGAAGTGGGAGTTTCAATCCTGATTCATTATTGTAACAATTGATCTAACAATTTAATAAAATATGGTCTAATAAATGTTTTTTAATAGTCATTTGTATATTATACAAAATAATTATAAAGATAACTAAATCAATTTAAATTATCTAGAAATATTTTTTTAAAAAAAATTGTTCAATACAAATTTAATCTAGAAACTTATTTACATTATATATAAATAGTTTTGCATTATTTATCAAAATTGAAGTTGTGTAGTGTAATGGATTGAGAACTACACCATCGAATGTAAAAAGACGAAAAATAATCGTCCTAATAGAAATTAAAATTTTATAATATGTTTATCATTTTTTTTAAATACTACTACTGTCGGGACCTGACGAGATTAATTAGACTCTACAAGTACAATCCAGAATATTACTCCCACTATCGGGAGATGTTACATATGGAATTCAACTCTCACAACTGACGAGAGGGCTGCTCCCACAAATCGAGAGAAAACTTTCTATATATACTTGTAAAATATGTATGGTGATATTTAAACCTCTGATCACTAAGTGTAGAAAGGATGTGTATAACCATCATTGAATTTAAAATTTTGATTAATGCAATAAAATTTAAATTTATCAAACAATTGTTTTTTCTAATAAGATTTTGATTTAAAATCATCGATGAACATTTAATAACTTAATAGGTTATATATAATTTTTGTGCAAACAATAATAATTTGGCATACTTGGTACGGTGGTAAAGCGCCCACCATTCACTTGTTGATGGGTAACTGTTGTTGACTTTTTTTTTTCTTTTTTTATTCTATTCGGATGATTTATTTCGTCCTTATAGATTTTTTTTTCTCTCTTTCTTCTATTGGAACAATTTATTCATCCCCTTAAAAAATCTATAGGGACGAAATAAAACGTCCCAACAGTTTTGTCCAAAATAACTAAATTTTTAATGTATTTTTTGTTTCGTTCATATAGAGTAACTATTGGGATGAATTTAAATTTTCGTCTTAAAGAGGCTATTGCGACCCACCTGAGGCGATAAATTTTAGAACGAATTTTATTCGTCCCAATAGGACTATAGGGACGAATTTCGAGCTAGTTGGACAAAAAAATATTTTGTCACAGTGTAGTCTATATACAGGTAAATGCTTACAGTGAGACTTGATGCCCACCACATGATGTCGCCGAGGAGATGCCGAGATGCACAGCTTGAACTAGCTAGATACAGTGGTCCAATGGATGTACACAATTATTGTTAAATTGTTAAGTGGACGTGAATCTTCTTATTATCTCATATTATCAACGTTAATCACTAATGAACCCATATTCGTTCAAAAAGATCTTGGCTTGTGTTCAATAGGAGAAGAACAACTTTTGTACTATTTTTCAACATAATCTTAATATTATATTTACAACATTAGAGACAAGTTGCAAAGCCACTAGCATGGAACATTGAATTCATCTCCCAAAGAACAAAGAAAGAACCTTTGATACACTTTAAACTTATAATAATAATAATAATAATAATAATAATAAACTTGTTATTAGTTGCCCTAGAACTCTACAAGTACATGCTTGTCTCGAAAGTTTCTTTCTTTTTTCCAACCAAACTTTTCTAATTTAAACAATATTAATTACAAATCATGTGTTAAACCATTCCACTAAATGTTGTTGGATGTTTAAGTAGTCATTTACACTAAACAATATCTGTTAATAGTAAAATATGACTAACGGTGAAAGAGAAATTTTCCACTCTCCTAACTCGAATCAAAACCCAAATTCGGTACTCATGAGACCCCGGGCAGACCATAAAGCTACCCCACCAGAGCAGGGAAGGTCCGCCGGGCTTCGGAGTTATCAGGGATGAAGCTGGGCACTACCAGGTCGAGCCTAAGCACCAGCATGAGAATCCGGGCTTCTCGAGGCCACCTACCCAGGAACCTCGGCTCCTGAGATCGGGCTCCAAAACCACCTCGTGAAAGGAAGAAAAGATTGCTGAACTCAGGAAGCACTCGAAGCGAAGCCCGGCGCGAACAAAAGTAAGCTTCTTCCACTCGTGAGCCAAAGCATAGATCTACCACGCTCTATAAGACAACGACTAGTTAATTCGGCGACCTCCATGAAGAAAGTGTTGTGAGTACACACATGATCAAATCTACGTAACAAACAACATTAATCCCACGTATGCGTAAGTCAAGAGTTTGATTCCGAAAAGGAAACAAACTTATCAGTGTCAACGATATCATCGAATCTAGTAACAATTCAAATTCAAATGATGAATCCCGCCCGATCTGAAGGGAACGGATTCATGGGATTGTGGCAGGATATTTGTGAAATTAAAAACCTACTTGGACCAAATATAAATAAGGCAAAGCATGGTAAGGATATGCATGAAAAAAGAAGAAAAAGACTACATATAGACGATAAGAAAAAGAGGAGAGGAGGACCTAAATTCTGTAATCAGAACACGACCGTTGTTGTTTCCACTATTCGACAAGTATAAAGCGACCACCTTCCTACATCCCAAATAGCGTATGAGAGAGAATTATGTATATCAAAGTGATTGGTAATAGAAGCTCCCGTTTGTCATTATTATACAAATCTTCATTCATATCTAAGCAAGTTAGGTATCAATGGTACCGATCCCGGCCACCACCTCCGTGGTAGTGGTCTCGAGGTTGTTAGCAGGAATTTCTCATCCTGAGCAACTTTCCCGTTAACACTTTCTAGCGCCGTCTGTGGGAAACTCTCACACCACCATCTTTACATTCACAAGTTTGTTATTTTACAAGAGTCATGAGGCTTCGCTCCTCCCAAGGACAGCCAGGCGCATCGGGACAGCCTTCAGCTGCATCGAAATGAAAAGTCCCAAAGAAAGAGAGAAAATATGGGCTTCATGGCCAGGGTCCAGACCAGCCGGCCACTGTACGGGCTTTGGATCCTCCTATGGGAGGTCAAGTAGAGCTTGACCAACAAACGGCAACTTTCGTGGAAAAAGTCCACCTTCGGCTGCTGGCTGAGGGCATTACTATCCAGCAGGCAAACCTCTGCAGTCGAGGGGAACCAAGCAGGCCCGGGACTAGACAACCCGTCTTCGATCGCCTAGGATCTACCCCTCCGGAGCCAGCCCGTAATAAGACAAGACTTTAACCCTCCATCCGGGATAGGCTAAAGCCCATGCCCCCCGTTCCCGAAGCGCTGCCACGCTACCAACCCAGGCAAGTCAAGTCTGCGGCAGACGTCCTTCCCCGGGAGCGGGGGGGGGGGGGGGGGGTTTCTTCACCTTATGACTTCAAGAAGGGAAACCCGAGCTAGAGAGGAAGAAAGTCAGCAAAGCCCCCAGATAGACTCCTTTCGAAGAATAAGTCGGGTAGAGGTCGCCAGCTCGTCAAAAGGCTCTAACAATGAGGAGACAGATATCACCTCAAGGAAACCCGAGAGTAAACGCCTGAGAGACCAGTTGGTTGAACTTCAAAAAGAGCTCTAACAGATAAATAAGGGGAAGTACAAGGAGGACAAGAAAGACCCTCTAAGTGAAATGAACTCTCCCTTCACCAGAAGGATCCGAGAGGCGGTGCTCCCGTCAAAATCAAAATGCCGACTGACAGGTTCTTCAGGACTGAGGATCCATTAAGCCACTTGGAGAGCTTAGTTCAACAGATGGAGGTCCAGAACACTACCATGTCCGCTATGTGTCGAATGTTCCCAACTACGCTGACGGATTACGCTAAGACCTGGTTTAGAAAGCTACATGCTTGCAGTGTGGATTCCTTCACGAAGCTGTCAACCGATTTCTGCTCACAATTCTAGGGAGTTAAGCCCCGATTGAAAAACCCAATCCATCTACAGTACGTGATCCAAGAGAGAGGGAAAACCCTCCTGGCTTATGTCGAGCGTTTCCACAAGGAAGTCATCCAGATGAGGGTCTTCACCGAGAAAGAAACCCTCGCCAACTTTAGAAGGAACTCGTGGGCAAGCAAGCTTTTTTGGTCTTTTGCCAAGAAACCTCCAGAAACCTACCAAGAAGCCTATGATCGGGCTCTGGAGCAAATTGAGGTAGACGAACAACTCAAGGTCAAAATGGAACATGACGACATGAGAGCCGTAAAACATAAAAAAAAGAATAAAGCTCCCAAACCTGAGCAAGCTCAAAAAAGCCAGAACAAACCTCCCAATAAATCGACGTATCGTCTCCCCATTTATTAACCCAGATCTGAAAGATATCCAGCAAAACGAACTCCTCCACGAGCTTCATCTTCTCCCAGGACAATGGCCCCAATAGCTGGAATTGAGAGGGGGTACGATCATTACACCCTCTTAAATGTATCCCGTGAAACAGTCTATCTCGCCATTCGGGACAAGGGATTGCTACAGAAGCCCGCACCCATGAAAGCCCCTATCGATAAGAGAAATCATTATAAGTATTGTGACTTCCACGAAGACGTGTGGCACAACACGTCAGAGTGCTACAACTTGTGAAATCAGATCAAGGCTTGGATAAGAGGAGGATGTCTGGTGGAGTTCTTATAGCAAGTCAGGGAAAACATTCAAACTGGAAGAGAAGTGCAAGCTAAGATTCGCGAGCATGTTGAGAAGAGGAAATGGGAGCAGGCGGATCTGATACAACAAATCTAGATAATACATACCATCTTCGGGGGACCTACTCGGGCTGGCACCTCCAATAATTCCAGGCAAAACCACACAAGGAAGGTTCCTCGTATGGATGAAAGGCGGGGTATCTTCAAGGTCGACCAGAGCCCGATCAACCCTTCCAGTTGTCACGGATCATTTTCACTGAGGCAGATGTCTACAACACCGTACAACCTCATGATGATCCTATGGTGATAACAGTACAGATTGCCAACTGCATGGTACACCGAGTGCTCATCGACACAGGCAACAACGTTGACGTCCTATTTAAAGACACTTTGGAAAAACTTAACTTGAAACAGTGGTGTTACAATAGTTGCACCACCCCACTGTATGGGTTCATTGGGGACTCAATCATACCTGTAGGGTCAAAAATCCTACCAGTGATCATCGACGCCATACCTCTCCAGTAGAATATCATGACAGACTTCGTGGTGGTATATACTCTATCGGTCTATAATGTAATATTAGGAAGACCGTTTTTATCATCCTTGAAAAGGGTCCTATCCATCTACCACAAACTCCTGAAGTTCCCAGTAGGAGACAAGGTGGGGGAAGTTCGAGGCGACCAGTAGGCAACCAGGAGATGCTATGTAGTGTCTGCCAACTCAACAGCTCTAGCAAAACAATTTACCCATGTGACAATGATCCAGGACAGGGAAGCACTAGTGTTGACTTTGGAAGATGTATGACCCATAAATTGCCCCGAGGACGACTCTGTGGTGCCAGATGAGAAGGAGCAGAGAAGGGAGTGGGCCGGTGGCTATCTAGTGGATAAGCTGGAAGAAATTCCCATCCAAATGAGCGACCCCTCAAAATTCGTCAAAGTCGGAGCCACTATTGAGCCGGGGATGAAGGAGGGCCTGATCGGGCTCCTCAAAGAGTTCAATGACATCTTCACTTGGAGTCATGACGAAATGCCTGGGATCCCGATGACTTTGACCACTCACCGATTGGCAGTGGATCCGACCTTCAAACCCATCAAACAAAAAAGATGTCACTTCAACGCCGAAAAGAATGCTGCTGTTCAAGAGGAAGTAGATAAATTGACCCAAGCGGGCTTCATCAGAGAAGCATGCTACCCCGAATGGATCGCCAACGTGGTTATGGTCACAAAGGCCAATGGAAAGTGGCGCATGTTCATCGATTATATCGACCTCAATCCGGCATGCCCGAAAGACAGTTTTTCTCTACCAAATATTGATCAGCTAGTCGATTCCACCTCCGGAAACAAGCTCCTGAGCTTCATGGACGTATTAACATGGTACAATCAAATTATGATGCACCCCGTCGACCAGGGAAAGACTAGTTTCATCACCGGACAGGGTCTATATTGCTACAAGGTAATGCCTTTCGGGCTTAAAAATACAGGAGCTACGTATCAACGGTTAGTCAACCGGCTGTTCAAACCCAAAATTGGAAGGTCAATGGAAGTGTATATCGACAACATGATCACCAAGCCATCAACCACGGAAGGCCATTTGGACGACCTCCGCAGAACCTTCATGATCTTAAGGGAGAACCAGATGAGATTGAACCCTTCCATGTGCGCCTTTGGGGTAACCGTAGGGAATTTTCTGGGCTTCATGGTCCACGAGAGAGGTATAGAGGCTAACCCAGAAAAGATTAGGGCAATCCTGGATCTAGAGTCCCACACGTCGCTAAAATAGGTTCAAATCTTGACCGGATAGGTAACAGCGCTCAAAAGATTAATTTCTCGATCTACCGATAAGTGTCTCCCGTTCTTCAAAGCCATTAAGCAATGAAGAAACATGAAATAGGACCAGGAGAGTGAACAAGCTTTTTAATCCTTGAAAAAAATACCTGTCAAGACCTCCGTTACTGGTTAAGCCAAGCCCTGGAGAAGAGCTTCAAATCTACTTGGTTGTTTCAGAAACCGCCGTAAGTGGGGCCTTGGTTAAGGAATGCGGAGATAGGGTCCAGCGGCCTGTCTACTACATAAGCCATGCTTTAACCAAGATCGAGAAGAACTATACCCTTTTGGAGAAGCTCGCTTATGCCTTGGTGACCTTGGTAAGGAAGCTCTGTCCCTACTTTCAGGCTCACTCGGTGGCGGTAGTTACGGACCAACCTCTTCGCCAGGTTTTACAGAGGCCGAACGGATCTAGAAGATTGGTCTTGTGGGCTCTGGAACTCACCCTGTTTGATTTAAGGTATAAGCCTAGACTCTGACGGACTTTGTAACAGAGCTTTCAATGCCCCCGGGTCAAGCGACCTCCACAGCGACGAACACAGCCCATGAGAAGACTCCAGAATCTGGCAGCTAGTTGGAAGGCTGCAAATCATGGATCTTTTACACAGATGGAGCCTCCAAGCAAGCTGGAGGAGGAGCGGGCATGGTTTTACTCGACTCAGAAGAGGCTGAATGTTGCCGCCGTTTCAGATTTGAATTCAAAGCCACTAACAATGAGGCAGAGTGTGAAGCCCTCTTAGCCGGGATATGGACGGCCGCAGAACTCGGGGTCGATTACCTGCAGGTCAGGAGTGACTCGTTGCTCATAGTCAACCAAGTTTCTGGGGATTATCAGGTACAAGAGGATAACATGATCGCTCACATGAAGCTAATCCAACAGCTTAAGAGCAAGTTTAAAGGATTTAAGATCGAGTAGGTACCTCGACAACAGAATCGGCGGGCTGACGTCCTAGCCAAGATAGCTGCAAATGGTGGCCAGACCTTACCCCAAGAGGTCCCTCTTCAAGTGATTCCCTTACCCAGTATAGTGGCAGGAAATGAGAATTATACCCTAGATCGGCTGCCATGCTGGATGGACTCAATAGTGGGTCATCTTCAAGAAGGGAGACTTCCCAGAGAGCCCGACCAAGCTAGGAAAATCAAGAGGCTCTCAGTCCGGTAGTGCTTGGTAGATGGTTACTTGTATAGGAGGGGCAAATCCCTTCCTCTGCTTCGATGTTTACATCCGGAAGATGCCAAATGAGTATTGAGAGAGGTCCACTCCCGGGAATGCGGGAACTATACTAGAGGGGAGGCTCTGGCATACCAAGTGCTCCACATGGGGTACTATTGGCCAACCATCCATCAAGACATAAATAACTTAGTACAATCCTGTGAAGCATGCCAGAAGATCCCAAACTTGAGTCACCTCCTGCCAGAGCGGTTGTCATCCCTTAACTCACCATACCCCTTTGCTATGTGGGGAGTCGACTTGATCGGACTGCCTCCTACTGCTCCTGGTCAAGCCAAGCATGCTATCGTGGCAATTGACTATTTCACAAGATGGGTCGAAGCCGAACCACTATCCCAGATATCGGAAGAAAACAGAACAAGATTCATTAAGAACAATGTAGTTTGCAGGTTCGGGACCCCTCTAGTCATTGTAGCGGACCTCGGCAAGCAGTTTGACAATGCCCGGTTCAAGGATTTCTGCGAGGGCTTGGGAGTCGACCTTAGATTTGCTTCAGTAGCCCACCCCCCAGACCAATGGTTTGGTGGAATCCATGAATAAAACCATTAAGAGGCTGTTAAAGAAAAAGCTGCAGCAGAAGAAAGACAGATGAGCAGAGAAGCTTCCCGAGGTCCTCTGGGTTACCGTACCACAAGAAGAACAGCCACCGGGGAAAAGCCGTATTCTCTCGCCTTCGGGGTTGAAGCAGTTCTTCCCATCGAGCACAAACTGGCGTCCTTTAGGGTCCAACATTTTGAACCAGAAAGCAATGAAGATAAGCTCCGAGCTAGCTTGGATCTATTGGAAGAAAAGCAGGATCGAGCAGCTGAGAAAGTAACGGTTTACCATAGCAGAATTTCCAGGTACTTTAATAGGAGGGTAAAAGCCCGAAACTTTAAGGAAGAGGACATAGTTCTCAGAAAAGTAACGTGGAATACTAGGAAGAGGTCAGACGGGGTCCTGGGACCCAATTGAGAAATGCCATACCTAGTAAATATGGTGATCCGTAATGGGGCATACAAGCTCGAGGACATGAATGGCCGACTCATCGATCAAACTTGGAATGCAGATCACTTAAGAAAATTCTACCCTTGAACAAGGGACTCATGAGCAGGCTGCCTCCACCTAGTTTTTAATCTTCGGCAATAATGTACTCCATCCCTTTTATCAATAAAGCCTGTTTTCTTGTTTTCTCCATCTTCAACTATATTCTACAATGATTTGGGTCTACGAGGAAAATTCGATATTATCATTCCAAGACCAGGGGTTAGCCGAGGAAGCCCCCTCGCCACTCCTGTCGCCTTGGCCTGGCACTACCCCCCGCTGAGAAGGGTCTGAGTGTAATAGCATAGTTGCCATCCAGATCTCGAGACCAGAAAATAGCTAAACAGCCCTCCTGATGCCTTGGTCTGGCTACCACCCCCAAGAAGGATCTGAGTGTAAGAGCTTACTTACCATCCATATCTCGAGACCAGGAAATAGCTAAATAGCCCTCCTGATGCCTTGGTCGGGCTACAACCCCCAAGAAGGATCTGAGTGTAAAAGCATAGTTGCCATCAATATCTCGAGATCAGGAAATAGCTAAATAGCTCTCCTGATGCCTTGGTCGGGCTACCACCCTTAAGAAGGATCTGAGTGTAAGAGCATAGTTGCCATCCAGATCTCGAAACTAGAAAATAGCTAAATAGCCCTCATGATGCCTTGATCGGGCACAACCTCCAATAAGTATCTAAGTGTAAGAGCATAATTGTCATCCAGATCTCGAAACCAGGAAATAGCTAAATAGCCCTCCTGACACTTTGATAGGGTTACAACCCCCGAGAAAAACTCAATTTTAAAAGCACAGTAACCTGTCCCGGTCCCTAGCCTAAGAGAGGACTAGATGGTTCTTTACTTGGTACCTCATTTTGGCTATAAAACCACTGGATGGGCTCGAGGATGGAGGGCTCTTTTACTTAAACTCTGATGTCCCGGTTATTACTGGTTGCTAATTCTCCAGGTACACGTGGTTGCTTACTGTAACAGGTCTATGACCCAATAAGGGGACTATCGGTTAAAGTCACCAAGCTACAAGTTTTTGTCAAGCGTCGAAGTGCTCGAACTAGCCATCTACCTGCACACTTAATCAGTTCTCCTATCTTGTTACTTTTCCCCAAGCTAAGTCAGGTTGATGTAGAGGCTGAACCTAGATGGAGATCATAAATAAAGCAAGTACAGGGAAATCACAATTCAAACTAGATTTAAAGTTAAATTCCATTAACGAATTGGGGAGCCTATCCCCCGGTAAGGCTACAGCAATCAGACAGGGAGCCCAACTCTTGGATCCGGGCTACAAAAAGGAAAAGAATAACAATCAATCATGAGTAAAGATGGGGTGCCCACCCCCCTTTTTGGGCATTCAAAACAAGTTGCAGGAAGATGGGTTTAAACTTCTACAACCTCCTGATTTCTGCTAGCTTCTCCCTCTTCAGGATGAACCTCACTCCCTCCTTCCCTTTCCGGTGGTCGCTCACCCTGGTTTGCCACCTCACTCTGAGGATGCCCTTTAACGATTTGTTGCTTAGCTGGGTCCTCCTCCACGACCTCATTGACCACCTCCATGACCTTAGGAGGTATGGCTGTATCAAAAAGGTTGGCCACTGACCCTAACATGATTTCCCCTCATACTGGTTCCTCCCTTGAAGCCACCTTACTCCTTAGGGAGACCTCGGGCTTCTGTAAGATCTCCTTCCTACTCCAAGGGTAGAACCCCCATCGAGGATTCTCCGGGACTTGACACTGGGAAGACAAGAGAAGGAAGAGGAAGGTCTAACTCAGTTGGTTGCTTCCTGGCTTCGGCCACACTGGAGGGATCCAAATCTTCACCTAAGGGGCATGACATCTCTGCGACCTTGGCCAATATCTTTTCCCTATCCCAGTTAGCAGTAATCGACAAGTCGAAGGGAGGGGGAAGGGCTTTAACGACCTGGTAGGAAGCATAGAAGTATCATTCGCTAAAGGAGGCGTCCACCTCGACCTAGAGCTTGGCATTCAGGGCATGTATATCTTGATTCTCGGAATCCATCTTCTTGGCTTCGGCCTTCCAGGAGTCTCTCTGCCTAGCCCACCGCTCTGACTTGAGGATTTCTTGGTCAAAGGATTGTTTCATCCTCTCATGGTCACAACGAAGACCGCTCAGTTCAGTCTCCATTTCCTTCTGATTAGAAGTCATCTCCTCTACAAGAGACAGAGCTTGCATGAGAAGTCTCATGACCCTTTCAGCTTAAGCTTTAGCGTAGACAACCCGATCATGAAGAAGGGATATCTGCTGACCCATTGCAATATTAAACTTGAAAGCCTGACAAGTATGAAACAAAGGTTAGAAAGCAATCAAAGCTTGGTATCACAGAAAATAAAAGCGATGACTACCTCGGCTAGGAGGGCAGACCCCTTGGTGAGCATGATGTCCACAGGCATTGAAGCCATCCCGAAAATCCCGCCACTCGGGCAAGACGCAGCGAACTGCTTTAGAACCATGTCCTGGCCGATCGAGCCTGATTGATAGTGGGGGCGAGAAGGGGGAGTCTTAGGAAGACCAGCTTCAGGACCCCTCATAGCCTGAACTGATTGGGGCACTGATGGGTCGAACGAAGAAGTGGGTAATGTGACTGAAGAAGCTCTAACTGTAGCGGGATCCGCTGATGAAGAGGTAGAGGTGGTTGTATTAACAACCTCGGAGGCAGTACCTCCTTTGCTTAGCACCTTGGAAGCCCACGACGGAAGAATAACCATTTTGGACCTAGCTTGAGTAGAAGATAGAGCTGAAGCAGCAGCTGGAATGGTAGGCCCCATTTTCTCTAAGACAATCGAGAAGTTCCCCCTAGACAATCTAGTAGAAGGGGGAGGGGTCTGAGCTTGCTGAGCTTCACGGGAAGCTGGAGCAACAACAAAAACTGTTAAAAAAGAAGAAGAGATGTAAGAAGCAAGCCAGCTAACAGAACAAAGCATAATAACTTGAGATTACTTACGAGGGGTAGCATCGGAGATCCGTAAATATTGATTCACCCTGAGGGAATCGAAGGGATCGACGGTGGGATACTTCAAATTTAGATAGTTCATGGCAAGGATTGTTCTCAACACCATTTCAGATTCAGCGGGCAAGGAGTCCCGATCCCATACAGGTTTGTCATTGAAAGCCGTATGGACCCTGAACTCATGCTCACCTATGAAGATCGAGCTCCCCTAGTCACCGTCGGCCAGTATCCATTCCTCCTTCCAGGCTGGGTATTTCCTTGAAGCTTCAGGAATGATGAAGTTAAGCTTGTTCTTGGCTTTAGCATAGAATTGACCTCGGGGGACCCCGACTAAACTCCCGATTTGGAAAAGGAAAGCCAACTCCTCTGCTCCGGGCTCTCGAGTTATCTTGTTGAGTTCACACTGCTCCCTCCATAGCACAAGGAAGCCGATTAGATGCCTCCAGGTGCCAGGTGTCAACTGGAGAGGAGCTAGTTGAAGGGCATTGAGGGCCCGCCGCAGTGTAAGGTGGAGGGAAAGCCTGACCCCACTATTGAGGGCCGCCATGTGAATTGGAAGAATTAACTCGGGAGGGTTAAAGAAGTCGTAGTCTCTGTAAAGGATGGAAAGAGAAACATTTTCAGGAATACCGTACTTGGATCTTATACGATTGAGGGAGTCAGGGTCAATAGTGGAGTTGGGGATGACCCTGAAGTCATATGGCGGAAGCTCCACCGGAAGAGGAGTGACTACCTTGACTTGATCCCTTCTAGCGACGTCATCCCTCCCTCCTACGTTAGAATCTTCATCAACCAAGTTCAGAGGGTTGTCAGGTTGATTTGAGAAGCCGGAGCCGATTGAGACATTCCTACTAGAACGACGGTGCTGACGGACCGAAGAAGAGTCATCGTTGCTCGAGATTCCTCGTACCTATTTCTGAGGAACCAAGTTAGAGCCGTAAGTGCCCTCGACCAGAGCTTCAATGCTATCAGAAGAGTTCGACATTACTGAAAGAGGAGAGTTAAAAGGTAGATGAAAGAAAATGACGAGGTTAGAAAAAATAGCGAGAGAGAAGAAGAAAATTTGAAATTGGAAAGATGCGTGAGGGAGAGGCAGTGAATTTGAGTTTAAATAGAAATTAGGGTTGTAATGAAGTTGGCGACAACCTCGGAAAAATCGCCTCGAACAACAAAGGGGGCCGTAACGCAGCCGGGTTTTCCTCGAGGAGCATACCAATCCAAGTTTGACACGTCATCTAAGCAGTTAATAAGAAGATTCTATTCGAAGATTCCCGGTAAATGCTTTGTAACGGAAAATTTCCCAAATAAATAGGGAATCTGACTCCAACCCCAACTCTACCTCCAGTGTTCAAGTCAGAGGGGACTTCTATTAATAGTAAAATATGGCTAGGGGTCAAAAAGAAATTTCCCACTCTCCTAGCTCTAATCAAAACACAAATTCGACATTCATGAGACCCCGGGCCGACCATAAAGCTACCCCACCAGAGTAGGGAAGGTCCGTCGGGCTTCGGAGATATCAGGGATGAAGCTGGGCACGACCTGGTCGAGCCTAAGCGTGAACATGGGAATCCGGGCTTCTCAAGGCCACCTACCCAAGAACCTCGGCTCCTGAGATCGGGCTCCAAAACCACCCTGCGAAAGCAAGAAAAGATCGTTGAACTCAGGAAGCACTCGAAGCAAAGCCCGACGCGAACAAAAGTAAGCTCCTTCCACTCGTGGGCACTTCCCGAAGTTAGGTTTGATTCGTAGCCTAAGATAGAAGCCCGCAAACCTCTCCAGAAGCCCGCCGTTCCTGTTGGGCATGAAAGAAGAATCTCACCTAATCTACACTACTTCTAGTAAGTGCCCACGAGTCTATCCCAAGCTTCTCTGAATAGAGCCAAAGCATGGATCTACCTCGCTCTATAAGACAACTACTAGTTAATTCGGCGATCTCCATGAAGAAAGTGTCGTGAGTACAAACAGGATCAAATCTACGTAACAAACAACATTAATCCCACGTACGCGTAAGTCAAGAGTTTGATTCCGAAAAGGAAACAAACTTATCACCATCAACGATATCATCGAATCCAGTAACAATTCAAATTCAAATGACGAATCCCGCCCGATAAGGAGGGAACGGATTCATGGGATCGTGGCAGGATATTTGTGAAATTAAAAACCTACTTGGACCAAATATAAATAAGGCCAATCATGGTAAGGATATGCATGAAAAAAGAAGAAAAAGACTACATATAGACGATAAGAAAAAGAGGAGAGGAGGACCTAAATTCTGTAATCAGAACACGACCGTTGTTGTTTCCACTATTCGACAAGTATAAAGCGACCACCTTCCTACGTCCCAAATAGCGTATGAGAGAGAATTATGTATATCAAAGTGATTGGTAATAGAAGCTCCCGTTTGTCATTATTATACAAATCTTCATTCATATCTAAGCAGGTTAGGTATCAATGGTACCGATCCCGGCCACCACCTCCGTGGTAGTGGTCTCGAGGTTGTTAGCAGGAATTTCTCATCCTGAGCAACTTTCCCGTTAACAATATCTAATATCAAACATAATCATTCATGCATGTACAAACTAATTATGGATACCTAATCACACCATTTTTCTCAAAAAATCCAAATTGGTCCCTAGATTGGCATCCAATGTGCTTGAACTTATAATTTATAATTCTATATTTAGTTAGGTACGTGTACTAGCTACCGTACCATTGATTAGTAGGTAACACCATATTTTTTTTTAATAAAAAATATCATGAAACTAATAAATTGTAAGATATGATATCACATTACCTCAGTTACAAATAAATCTAACTAATATATAAGATAGTCCAAGTTGTCTACATTTAGGGACTATTTTATATATTAGCTAGATTTATTTCTATAACAATAATTAATAAAAATAAATAATATTCAAATAGAAAGGATTTCACATAAGTGACATAACATAACTAGCTAATCAATGGCTAATCATGTTCATGCCCCTTAAATTGCATTATATAAACCAAAACTGTACAAAAGTCTACTTTAATATATCTTTTCATGGTTAAATATATAAGAAAAAATTAACATTTTGAAAAGGTAGATTACGACTTTGCGAGGAAGTATTAGTATTATAGAGCATGAAAACTAAGGAAATTTTCACAAAGACCCCAATTTTAGGTATAATTACATAAAAATATATTGTTGCCCTCAATTATACAAATATCTGTTAGATGACTTCGGTCAACTCTAACGATCGACCATATTTTTATTATAAATTAACTAATTAAATATTGTTTTAGTACCTTAAAATTAGTAATTTAATATTAAAAATAATAATTAAAAATAGAAAATGGCAATCAGATGGGGAAGATGTTTCCTCTCTTGGAATAATCATATGTGGAGCTTTTTAATTTCATTTTTTTTAAAATAAAATTCATCTAATCTCCCCATTATTAGAGACCAACTTTTATTTTTTAAAAAAAGTAATTTAGTAAATATTTGTCTTATTTTATAGGTTAAGTTGTTTACTTTTAACAAAATCCCACTAATGACAGAAGATGTTTACTTAATTATAGGCAAAAAAAGATCCATATTCATACAATTAAACTTAAACTCAATGGTTTGAAAAAATTCCATTAAAACTAAGGTCCTCTTAAAAAGATAAAAGTGTCCAAATCATCATGAAATAATCTAACTCCAACCCATTGTAATCGTAAACTTTCAAAAAGTGGAGATTGACAGGCTTTTATGGGCACCCGGTTGCGGTTTAGAGAAGTCACAGCTGGACTCTTCTAAGGAGATTAGTGGCTATGTCTTTGCTTCCGTGGTTAGTAGGTGGGGATTTTAATGAAATTCTTGGTTTGTGAGAAAAAAACCAGGGGATAATATTCGTCAGGAGAGTTTAATGATAGATTTTTGTTCTACTCTAGAGGATTGTGAGTTGAGAGACTTGGGATTTTCGGGACCCATTTTTACGTGGACAAATAGGAGGGAGGCCCTGAATACGGTTTTTGAGCGTCTTGACTGGTTTGTTGGTACGGCTTCATGGAGACAAATTTTCCCTTTTTTCATGGTCAAACATTTAGATTTTTAGAAATTTAATCATAGGCCAAATTTACTTGAATGTTCGGATCTTGTTGTTAGAGACTGAGGGGGTCGTCGTTTTCATTACGAGTCGTGTTGGGGCGGATAATGATGGGTGTTTGGAGGTGATTCGAAAGTCTTGGAATGTGGTCACAAGGGGTGATTTGATGAAGAATTTTGTAAGAAAACTGGAGAAGTGTTCCAATCAGCTGCGGGGTTGGTATAAATCAAAGAAGTGGGACATGCAGAAAGAAATCACTCTTAAGAAAAAAGAGTTGGCATGTTTGGGTGGGGATGGACAATCGGTTGGCTGGGTTAGGGGTAGACTGATTGAGAAAGAGCTTGAAGAATTGTTACGTTGTGAAGAAATTTTCTAGAGGCAACGTTTTAAAGTTGCTTGGTTGAAGGATAGGGATAGGAATACAATTTTTTTTCGTGCAAAAGCAAACTTGATGAGGATCCGGAATAGGATTTGTGGTTTGATGGATGAGAGGGGTATTTGGTGCGATCAAAAAGAGGAGGTTGTATGTATTATTAATGATTATTTTTCTGAGATTTTTTTCCAATTCTTGTCCTTCTTCAACTTTGATGGAAGACATTCTTGGGTCAGTTGAGACTTGTTTGCCGCCGAATATGAGGAATTTTTCGGATGTTAGAATTACAGCGAATGAGGTAAAGGATGCCCTTTTTGGTATGAGTCCATCTAAGGCCCTAGGAATTGATGGTTTTCCGGTAGATTTCTATCAAAAGTTTCAGGATTTGGTAGGGGAGGATGTTACAAAATTATGTTTGGTTTGCATAAATAATGGACGGTCTGTGGAGGATATAAATCAGACATTGATTTGTCTTATCCCAAAGGTGAAATAGATGGAGCGAGTGTCGGATCTTCGGTCGATTAGTCTTTACAATGTTGTTTACAAATGCATTTCAAAAGCGCTTGCAAATAGGTTACGGAAAGTGCTTGGTTGTGTTATCTCTGAGTCTCAAAGTGCGTTTGTTCCGGGAAGATTAATTACTGACAATGAAATGGTGGGGTTCGAGTGCATGCATGCCTTACGTAGGAAAGTTAATGGGAATAAGGGATTTATGGCCCTTAATTTGGATATGGCTAAAGCATACGATATAGTGGAATGGTGTTTTTTAGATGGTATGATGTGTCGTTTAGGTTTTTTAGAGAATTGGATTTTGAAGGTCATGAGATGTGTATCTTTTGTTCAATATTCGTTTATCCTTAATGGTACTATTAGAGGTAATATTAGGCCTTCCAGGGGTTTGAGGCAGGGAGACCTTTTATCTCCATATATTGTTTCTTCTCTGTGTGGAAGGATTATCGAGACTTATTATGAGGTATGAACATGAAGATGGCTTCTTGGGGTTTCGTTGTAGTCATTTGGGGCAAAAAATTACTCACTTATTCTATACGAATGATAGTATTCTTTTTACTAGAGCTACTATTGGGGAATGTGTGAATATCCGTCGTATTTTGGAGAAGTACTTTTTAGCTAATGGCTAGATGGTTACTTTTAATAAGTCAGCGGTTTGTTTTAGTAAGCAAATTTCTATGGAGGAAAAGAATAGTGTTGTGCTTGATATGATGGTAGTGGATTGTCATGCAAATTATCTGGGACTTCCTTGTTTTACCAAGAGAAGTAAAATGGTTATGTTTTACAATGTTAACCAACGGGTCTGGAATAAGCTTCAAAGTTGGAATCATCGGTTTTTTTCTATTAGAGGTCGGGAAGTCCTTAAGGCGGTTGTACAGTCTATCCCAGTTTACACAATGAACCTTGTTAGACTTCCGTGTTCTCTAATTGCTGACATTCATCGGATGTGTGCGGGATTTTGGTGGGTGGAAGGGGTAAAACTCGTAAGTTCCATTGGTGTTCTTGGGAGTTTCTTTGCAAAGCTAAAGAGGTTAGGGGTTTAGGTTTCCGAGATATAGGTGCGTTTAATAGAGTGATGTTAGTAAAGCAGTGTTGAAGAATTCTTCGTAATCCTAAGTCTTTAGTTGCCAAAGTCTTTTAGGGGTGTTACTTTTCGTCGGCGTCGTTTTTGAGTGCCAAGAAGGGATCTGTTGGTTCATTTCTTTGGAGGAGCTTGATTTGGGGGAGGGATCTTTCAGAGAAAGGTTTGAGATGGAGGGTAGGGAATGGTCGATCAATTTATATCTATAAAGACAGATGGATTCCGCAATTGACATCTTTCAGAATTGTTTCTTCATCGAATATAGGTTTGTTGGCTACTATTGACTATCTTAAGCAGGCTTCAAGTGAGTGGAATGGAGAGGTGGTGCATAATTTTTTTTTCCGGAAGAAGCTGATGATATTCTGGGACTTCCTCCATGTTCGACACATCTGGATGATAGCCTTTTTTGGCATTTTGACAAGTCTAGGTGTTTTACAGTGCTTAGTGGGTATTGGTTGGCTCAGAATCTGTCTTCATCTCTGAGTTGTTCTGGTCTGTCAGCAACAGAGTCTCGGTGGAAATTTTTTTAGCGCCTTCATTTGCCTTATTGTTTAGCAATGAGCAACTTTGTTTAGCAAAGCTCTCTCTTGATCATGTGGGCGAATTTGTTTAGGTGGACAATTGTCCTTTAGTTTTGGAGAGTTTGGTCTTGGGTGATTACTCAAGTTCTTTGTAATTCTTCCTTTTTAATGAATTGTTTCGTTTCAAAAAAAAAAAAACCATTGTAATCGCAGGACCCACATGTAAACAAAAATAAAGAAAAGGTAATTACCAATTATCTTTTGAATTTTTATTTAAATTTTAAGTTGTTTGTGACTTTTATAAAAGTCACCAAATTGATTCTCATATTTTTCTCAAGTGTTAAATTAGTCTATCTCTTTCCAGAAGTGACAAAATTGGTCTCTATAACGGTTTAACAATGTTAAATATAACAGTTGACTTTAACAATTTTAGTTAAAGTATGTAAATACCATTTATTTGTCATATTAGAGAAAGTTGTTTTATCTTTTGTGTATTAAATTCACCATTATAATTACAAAAAAATCTTAAAAAATTATTAATGAAACGCCATTTGTACTATTTTTAATTAATATTTTCTATAAAAAATTAATACAACAATATCAATTATACATTTATTTTATAAACAAAGTTACCATTCATTCATAGTTTAGTCTTTTACCATTTTTATATGATTTTTTTTTTTAAATATTATACAAACACTGTTGTAAAAATTATTCAAAAATCAAAACCCATAAATAAAATAAATAAAAATATACATGTGTTAAAAAGCTATGTATGTGTCAATATTATATTGTTTAGGAGTAAAGTACAATTTTACTTCTACACGGTTAAAATTGATTGACCGAATTTAGTTAGATGAACTAATTTGACATTTAGAAAAAATATAATGATCAATTTGATCACTTCTATAAAAGTTACAAATAACTTGGAATTTTTTAAAAAATCTGGATCCTAAGCGGTAAGTGCCTATAAATAAATAAATCATTTATGACAATACACTTACCATAGGTTACAAACTTACAATACATGCACACCTTCATCATCGGACGTAAGCGCAAGATGACTTTCTTTCCGTTGACTTAGTGGGCCCAACCCCACAAATCACAAACGAATTCAAACCCAACCCACCCACGTTCCAACACATCCACCAGGTCAAACTTTCCGTTTATCATATGTGCGTAACAGAGGCAAGCGACGTATTTATCGGTTTGTTATCAAGATAATTAATTAACAATCTTCATAATAAATCATAATACATAAACAAAACAAAATGTCCCAATTTTTATTTTTTATATATCGCCTCGGGTGACAACTACTTGGAAATTTGGCACACTATTATCAAACCATACTGGACTGAGAAATATCTCATTTTTAAATTCTTATATTATGAGGTAAGGTCTTGATAATTGGGGCGCCCTATGTTAATTAAAGTGTTTAAGACATCATAATCTCCCAATTATTACTCTCTACTGTCTAAGAAAAAAAAAACTCAGAAAAATTAACCTGGTGCAGGGTAAAAATGTCTTTTTTGACTAGCCGTCGTATATATAAGTATATATAGGCTATAAGTTATAGTTCAGCTATATTTGCTTTCCTTTTGTATCTCGGGAATCGATCCGATAAAAATCGTCATCATCGACAGACAGAAGGGAAAAAAAAGAAGGAAAAACAGAGGAAGTGGAAGAATTTGAGGTAAAAGACCTGGAATCAGTAATATAGTCAGCGTTGTTTAACAACCGCTTATCACCTACAGTTTCTTCTGTGACTTCGTTTTATGATTCTCTTTTGGCTTTGAATGGTATTCTCTCACACACACTCTGTTTTTGTTCTTTAATGATCTATTGATGATATTGTTAGAAGGAAAACTGAAGCTAAACCTGAGAATTTTACCTTTTAGTTTTTTTTTTTTTAGTTTTTGTTTTGGTGGTGCAATCTATCAGGTGGATTTTGTATCAAGAAAGTAATGCCAGAAAATGTAGCAAGGATCCGTCGTGCTCGAAATTAAATTATTTCTTGACATGTTCAAAGCATGTGGTTTGTTTGAATAAATGCTAGCTTTGATTGAGAGATGTTTTCGATTATCAACTTGCAGTCTGTTAATATTTACAGAGCTTCAAAATAGGCATGGATTTAATTTCGTAGAGTGGTAATTACCATAAAGTAATTAATCTGTCTTCCCTGCGTACCTCTAAAACTTGAAGGCGGATTAGAGATATTGAGATTTTTGTAATTTTCACTATTTTTTTGTTTCTTGAAACAGATTATGATGATTCTAATAAAAAGTTGAAAATGTTTGTCCTATTTTGGTTATGAATATCACTAATAGGCTGTCTGCATTGATATTAGAGGACGGCAGATGTTATAAGAAGGAATATTATAATTCTTTGGTATGCTTTATTTCTAAAGTTAATGTGACGAAATTGGCGTATTTTCTTATAACACAAGCAGGAAAATGCATCCTGCTTTTGTCTCACACTTGACATTTGATTATCAACTGTTTATTTTCCTTTCAGATATACTTGTAATTTATCATGACTTTAAGTTTGTTTTGTTCTTGTTACACTTTTTAATATAATTTGGCAGATTAAGTACCTTCAATGATTGTTTTCTATGCATTCATTTATGTAATTTTGTAAAAGCACTTTCTCAAAAAAGTCATATCATGCTCTTGTAATGCTAGTAATCTGCCACTCTTAAATGTCTCCATTTTTCTTCTTTGCATAGATCAAAGGATGAGGAGTTTCTGGGGTATCTTCACAATTTTACAGTGAGTTCTTCAGATGACATCTCAAGTTTTCATATAGTGACTAATTATCTATTAAGGAACTGTATCCTTTTGGAATTATGCATGTCTGGCTCTGTGGCCACTGTTCGTAACACCGAAGGAGCACTTTCTTGTGTAGACAGAACAAAATCTCTTGATGCCTTCTCTGAAAAAGATCACATATGTGCATGGACCAATGGTGAAGCTGTCCGTACTTCTTCTGAAACCACTGGCTTTAGAGTTGGGGACCTATTACTTCCCAATGGAGAATCTTATTCCGGGTCATTGCTTCGCAATGTACCTGAGGGTCCAGGTAAATATGTATGGTCAGATGGTTGCATATATGAAGGAGAGTGGAGACATGGGGTGAGGAATGGGAATGGTAAACTTCTATGGCCTTCTGGAGCTGTTTATGAGGGTGAATTTTCAGGTGGTTATATACATGGTTCGGGAAATTATATGGGTTCTGATGGTTTGACCTTCAAGGGAAGATGGCGGTTGAATCTCAAACACGGCTTGGGGTATCAAGTTTACCCTAATGGAGATGTCTTTGAAGGATCTTGGATCCAGGGAACACCTGAAGGTCCTGGTAAATATACCTGGGCTAATGGAAATGTTTATCTAGGAAATATGAAAGGAGGGAAAATGTCAGGAAAAGGAACTCTTACTTGGACAAATGGGGACTCATTTGAAGGAAGTTGGTTAAATGGTATGATGCATGGATTTGGAGTTTACACTTGGAATGATGGTGGTTGCTATGTGGGAATGTGGTCACGCGGTTTGAAGGATGGAAAAGGATCATTCTATCCAAGAGGCAGCAGACTTTCACCATCACAAGATTCATATCTCAATGCTCTGAGAAAAAGAGGAGTATTGCCAGATATGAGAAACCAAAACCTTTCACATGCCCGTCGCACTTCTTCCGTGGATATGGCAAATGCCAAGGTTGGTGGAAACAGAGGATCTCGTCGGATTTCAGCTGATAAATTTTCCAAGGGGAACTTATTAAACTTGGAGCAGTCTCGCAGAAGTAATGTTTCCCTGGAAAGGCGTTGGAGTCTTGAGGTATCTATTGAAAAAGTGATTGGACATGATTCGTCATTGGAGTTGTCTGATTCCTTCTCCGAAGCCGTAGAGAAAGACAGCGACACAAACATACCACCAATCTTGGAACGTGAATACATGCAAGGTGTTTTGATAAGTGAGCTAGTATTAAATAACAGCTTTTCACGATCATCCAGAAGAGAAAAACGGCGTCAGAGAAAATTTGTGAAAGAGGTTAAGAGGCCTGGTGAAGCAATCATTAAAGGTCATAGGAGTTACGATTTAATGCTCAGTTTGCAGCTTGGTATCAGGTATACCTTCCTGTTCCGGTCCTTATCATATTTTAGAACCAATATCGCTTTATGTTACACCTTTATTAGATATTTAGATCTTTTATTTTTTTTTAAGGGAAAGAAGGATTTAACGCAACTAGGTTTGCATGATTTCTGATAAACCTTGCTTTTCTTATATATTGTCTTATCTTCTTTTTTCTTAATGACCCATTTACTCAAGCTTCTTTTATAGGGCAATGTAAGATATTTATACTTAGCAGGTGTGCTACTGCACATTTTCTAGCTATTACTTAGATAAGTTGCTTATGTAGCTAATATTTTATGGGGTCCGTAGTATGCATCTCCTGAAAAGACACAATTCACTTGGCGTAAAAGTGATGTAAATATTATCTCCGTTGTTACCATATGTGTGATTACATTGTTTGTGGAAATCTGAAAGTTATAAGATTCTCAGAATATGGTAAGATAAACTGTGGTAAGCATACACCCGTCTAGTGATGCAAGTGTTATTTCGATTGTTATCCATATGTTTGGTTAAATCTGAAGGTTATAACATGCTTAGAATATGGTCAGATATACAGTGGGGAAAATTACACCTGTTCAGAGGCGAGAAGTTCGGGCAGCCGACTTTGGTCCCCGAGCAAGCTTTTGGATGAATTTTCCAAAACAAGGTTCTCAGTTAACACCACCTCATCAATCAGAGGATTTCAAGTGGAAAGACTATTGCCCCATGGTTTTCAGGTTAGTAGATAGCATTCATGTTCGTTCAACCTGCCAAAAGTTGTTTGCACCTTGCATTTTTTCTTGATGGGCTTGTGTGGCATATTGTTTTTGAGTACCTTTCATTTCTCAGTCGGATTAAATCTATTTATAAACCACAATCGCATATCCTATCAAGGCACTTCTAAAGGAGTAGTATATCTACTCTGACATTCTCCAAAATTAACCTGCACAAATGCAACATAAAAAGAGAAGCATGCTTTGTCTATTTCAATTCAATGACTACTATAAGTGATACCCATTTGATATTCCAACTAAATCATTATTCTCCCCACATAAAATATTTTAGTTTGCTATTATCCTAGCATATGACAACGGAGACCAGAGATCATGTAGTAGTATATCTACTCTGACATTCTCCAAAATTAACCTGCACAAATGCAACACAAAAAGAGAAGCATGCTTTGTCTATTTCAACTCAATGACTACTATAAGTGATGCTCTTTTGATATTCCAACTAAATCATTATTCTACCCACAATAAAATATTTTAGTTTGCTATTATCCTAGCATATGACAGCGGAGGCCAGAGATCATGTATTTAGATATGATTCCGTAAATTTATTTCTTTTGTACACTATAAGAATGCTCTCTTTGAGGTCATAACCATGCATGGAATATTATTTTTTATTTTAAAAAGGAAAGAGCAACCGATTGATATATTTTTTTTGTTGTAACTCCTGTTCTTTCTTTCAAAGTATGTGTTTTATATGCCATCTGTGGCTCTTTGGCTACCCCTTTTTTCCATCTGTTCTTACTGGTGTTCTTGAATATCGTTGCAGGAATTTAAGGGAGATGTTCAAGATCAATGCTGCTGACTATATGATGTCCATTTGTGGAAATGATGCTCTCAGGGAACTCTCTTCTCCTGGAAAAAGTGGAAGTGTCTTTTTCCTTTCTCAAGACGATCATTTCATGATTAAGACACTCCGAAAATCTGAAGTGAAGGTTTGTATCTAAATCTTGTGCATTAATGTTTGCCGTAGATATTGTGAAGAGAAATATTGAGAAACTAAGTTTTTTTATTTCACTTAGCTTTCTCTGTAGAATAATGCAACAATATATACAAAGACAGTTGGTACCAGCCTACCTTGAAACTAGGAAACTAAACTAGTTTAAACCAAAGATAAGGGTTAAGTAACAATCTACTTAACTCCTCCTTATTCAAACTAACTAAACAAAACAAAAAGATAATTCTGCTAACAAACTTCAACATATTGCACGTAGAAGCTTTTTTTCGTTTTGTGGATTTTATCATTACCTTGAAGACAAGGAAACCTCATTATCTTTTTAGGGCCTGTTTGGTACACCTGACTGGACAGGATAAATGGGCCGAACAGTATTAATTTAATACGGTCCAATGTTTGGCAATAATTTTTAACTGGACAATCCGGTGTATTGTTCTATTCGGCCCACCACCAGACTAAATAGTCCAGCCAGTAAGTACCTGCCACAGCCGGACTTGGACTTTGTGTCACACAAGTCGCTCCTTGACTAAGGTAATTTAGTCTAGTTTCATCTAATTTTTTGCTGTCAAAAAGCTGACTGACACGGGTCCCAATGATTAATAATCAAGAATAATGCTATACATTCCAAATAATTTCAACCCAAATGATGTGGCAAGTCAGTTGTCATTACAATACACAACATGAGATGATGTGGTTAATGAAAAAATCACTTGCCACATCATTTGGGTTGAAGTTTGAGTTAAATTTTTGGATTAGCTAGCATTAGTGTTAAATCTAATCTCGCCTCAAAATAATTATATGGTTCCATTAACATTTTATTTTAATTTATTTTTTCAATTAAATTTAACCTCATTGCAGCAAAGCAATAACTAAAGTGGGTTCCACTCTTTTTTTTTTTAAAATGTGTTTTTATAATTTAATTTAATATATTTATAATTGAATTATAATCTAATATTTAAATATATTTATAAATGTTTAATTTTGAATATATATACATATTAGCCAATTTAGTACCGTCTCGTACCAAACATTGTAGAGTACTTTCGAAAAGTCGTTTCTTGTTTCTAATTACAGGGTTTTTTGAATCATGTGATTTGTGAATATAATCACTTAAGTTCCATCACCTTTTCCTCGGTTCAGTGTTGTAAAAGTCCCCGACTAAGTGCCGCCTAGTCCCTAGTTGGCAGCCCGCCGCCTCGACTAGACGGTTTACTGCCTAGTCGGCCTAGTTGGTTAAAGTCAATGACTAGTCGTCGTTGATCGATTAGGTTAACTTTTTTTATTGACTTTTTGGAATTTGATTGAGTTTGTTAGATTTTGTTTAGTTGTTTATGGATTTTGATTCTCAATATTGAGTTTTTGGAAATTTGATTTTCAATTTAAGGTTCAATATATGAAATAGTATGAACATTTATTCAAATTACAAAAAAAAAAAATATTTAAAAAATTCCAACCGGCCGTCGGTCAACTTCCGGCCAGCCGCCTAGTCCCTGACTAGGCAGGCTAGGTGCTAGGCGCTAGGCGGGGGGTTGCCACCTGGACTATCGCCTAGCACTTTCTGCAACACTGCTTCGGTTAGAATCAAAGTTGTTGTCTTGCTTCCTATCTCAACGAAGGATTTACGATCTTATATGCTATTGAGTGTTTTAGCTTTATTTTACAGAATGCTGATGTCAATCAGATTTGGTTCCAATATCATCTCTGAACTTTCATTACCTTTCATTCTTCTTCATTTTTTTTCCTTTTACAGAGTTGGAAGGCAGTATAGTGCATTATACCTGTATTGAGTAACTGCTAACTAGGCTCATGCTGTATTGAGTAACTAGGCTCATGCCGTATTAAGTTTAACAGTACTGATACATTCTAAAACTCTGCTGCTCATTTTGAAATAAAATGGTAGCTGTTATGCAGATTGATGTCAAGCAAATGATCTAAAAACAGGAAATAATTTCAGTGGTTTTTATGGAACAAAGGATTCATACTCCAAGATGGCGTGCTATAGTCTACAAATGAATTTCTTTTTGGATCCTTAGGATATGTTTTTTTTTTTCCAAAATACCTGATTTATTGATGGTACCAAGGGTCATGCATGACAAGGCATAATATAGTAGTAACCGCCTTCAATTCAAGGGGTCTGACATTCACTCACTGTATCCCCACCATCCCTGACATATGTTATGGTCGGTGAAGTAACAACTGTCCATAGGTTTTGCTGAGTTCTTAGAAGAAAATTTACTTGATAATTACTTTCTTCCATTGTATAGGTTGTATTAGTAGGGGGGTGTCGATGTTTTTGTTAAGATTCAGAATGGACATAATAGCTTGAATTATATATGTACAGCTTAACAATAACTAACTGGTCTACTTGTTGATATGCACTTTTTTAAATCTTGAATTCAACATCATTTTTGTATGCACTTTGCATGTGTTTCACTTAAAACATGATACATTTTCCATCATTGAAGTTCTATATCTATATCATTCTCTAAGTCCGTTGTCTTTGAATGATGTCAACTTCTGGTAACCAAGATCTGATGTGTAGGTTCTTCTAAGAATGCTGCCAACTTATCATCATCATGTGAGGTCGTATGAAAACACACTCATAACAAAATTTTTTGGTCTTCACAGGATCAAACCTTCAAGTGGTCAAAAGGTAATGCACACGGTGAATTACTGCTTTCTCCATCTGCCCTTTTACCTTAATATGTACAGTAGTCTCAGAAACATCCTTTCATTAATAGAATTCCAGTGTTCCATGCAAATATTTACCTTGCTAGGGTTGAGTTTTTCATGGGTTACTTCACTGGTAACTTTCACGGAACCTGGTTTAAAGAATGTTGATAGATTTTTTCCCTCCTGTTAATCACAAGAAGCTAATAGTTGTGGCATTATCCCTGCTTTGCAGTTTCGCTTTGTAGTGATGGGAAATATGTTCTGCACAGAACTACGTATCCATCGAAGATTTGATTTGAAGGGCTCATCGTTAGGGCGTTCAACGGAGAATATTGAGATTGATGAGAACACTACACTTAAAGATTTGGATCTAAATTACTTCTTTTACTTGGAACCTTCTTGGAGAGAGGCTTTATTAAAGTAAGCGATGCCTCCTAAGTTATGTTATGCTATGTTGAATTCCAAATTGATGCCAGGTCTACCAGTTGACTAATATTTATGCAGAAGATTTCCTGATTCTTTCTCAGATATAAATTGCTGGAGATTAGATTATTATAAATCTTTTATTATCAATATTTCAAAATAATTGAAGTGCCAAATAATATGTAACTTCATTTGCAATAATGTAGATGGATAACTTTCTAAGTAGCGGACTCTTATTTTTTTTTTTAGACTAAAAAGTGTTATTCTACTTATAATTAACATAGATTCTTTAAGCCTACCCAATATTATCGTAATTATTTGATGCACATCAGCATTGCTTCTGTTGGTTATCTTTTTGTCTTACATACAAATCTTCATGCAGGCAGATAGAGATCGACAGCAAATTTTTGGAAACTCAGTGCATTATGGATTACAGTCTTTTGCTGGGTGTTCATTATCGAGCTCCCCAGCACCTGCGATCTCTTATGAGTATGACAGCAGATGGGTTGGGAATAGTTGCAGAAGAAGGTAGGCACCACATTTAACAAATGATGTTGCGTTAACAATTCCGATCGACTAGAAATCAGTTTGATATGAAATTCAAGAGGAGATGAATAATTCAACCATAAAATATCCTTTCATGGTTAGGATCTTACATAGGTATTACAAGCAAAGAGAGATGCAACAGTAAGGTAGAAATATAGAATCAGCAAGTCAAAATTAAGTTACAATATTTGCTTTAAGTATTTCAGGTCGACAGAATTAAAATGGAAAGAACTATATGTACAACTTATATGAAATAGTGAACTACTTCTATATGACATTGACACCAGAGACAGATATTGTCCTTTTAAGTTTCTTGGTTTTCTTACCTACATTGTGTTTTGCTTAATGGGTCGGAACTGGAAATACACATATTACACATGGTACATAACCCAGACACATCAAATTTGGTCTGTTCAGTGATTTTGTCTACATAAAATATTCTTTCCACTCTTTTGTACATATAGTTGCTTAATCTTATCGTGGTAACAAACTGGTATCACATTTTCTGTGTTGTTTCATTCTCAAATTCTCTAGAGGATGAAATCTCCAACTACCCAGAAGGCCTTGTTTTGGTCCCACGTGGAACCGATGATCATAGTGTGGTTGTGGGCCCCCACATCAGAGGTAGCCGACTGCGAGCCTCATCTGTTGGCTATGAGGAAGTGGATCTCCTTCTCCCTGGTACAGCGAGGTATGATATCTTGGTGCCTCAAAGAATATTTTCTCTATTTCCTCAGTGGAGTAGCCCCATTAGAATCATTGCAATTTGGGAAGGCCATTAATTCAACCATTTAAAGCTGAATTAGCAGACAGTACTAGCATGAACCCTGCAAAATTGAATAAAACAAGGCAAACAATTTGGACATACAAATTGTTTTGTTTGAACGAAATCAACAATGAATGCACCAACTGTGTAGTTAACTTCAAAAGACGTGTCTAAAGTAAAGCCGCCTTCTGCTCTCTCAAAAAGAAGTTCATTTAGCTTCCTGCAGTATGCGAATATTTATTATTTTCTTTGAATTATTACTTGTTCAGCAGACTTCAGATTCAGCTTGGTGTGAACATGCCATCAAGGGCAGAACAAATTCCCGGGAAGGAAGAAGATCTGTTTCATCAGTCATACGATGTCGTTCTGTACCTGGGTATCATTGATATCTTGCAAGAGTACAACATGACTAAGAAGATTGAACATGCATACAAATCTTTACAATTTGATTCTCTATCCATCTCTGCAGTAGACCCTACATTCTACTCTGAGCGCTTCTTGGAATTCGTTGAGAAGGTGTTCCCCGTTAGAAGTTAAACAAGTTCTGGGTATATATATATGCCTCTTGTTAGCATCCTCCTCCCTGATACCATCACCATCATGTGAGTGGTTATAATGGAATTCTTGTACAAATGATGATATTATGAGGTTGTAACTTTAAGTATTGTGAAGATAGGAACCCACCAAAGAGTTGAGTTTGATAAGAGAGATCAAGTCTTCAGATATAAAATTGTTGAATTGTTTCATTTTGACTTTGGAACATTTGCGGTTCTCTTTATTCATGCGTTCCATTTTATTTTATGATTTATGAATTTGAATATATTATCACCACCACGAAGAGACAAAATGAAAAAAGCTATACCATTAATAAACTAGCTTGTCTCTAGGAAAATATATTACTGGTTAGACTTCTCATAGCAAATAACATGTTTTTTTTTTTTTTTTTGGAGCTGAAGTAAATTATCAATACGGTACCTATGGCTGATTAGAAGGGACAAGCGGCATAAATTTTAATTGAAGCTCTAAAATCTTTAATAATTCAATATTTTTTTTTTTAGTAAAGATGTCCTAACATTTAAGTTGTAATGAATTTCCAGCATCATCTGATCTTTGATCTTTGATTGAACTGAGAATTTAGAAACTGTATTTCAATGAACAAAACATTTAAGAGCTAAACAAAGAAATAAAAAATAACTTGATTTATCGATCTATAGATATGACATTATCAATATATAGATATGCATGTCATTAAATTGGTATAATGTACCGACAATAAGCGATAGTTTCAACTTGTCTAGCATTGTTTAATAGTTTGAGAGTTGGCTTCCCCGGCCAAACTTCATATTTAGAGTTTACTTTCTTTGCAACATCAATATCTGAAAAGTAATCATTCTTGGCGAAAAAAATTAATATAGCAGTCAGCACAGCTTGAAATTACAACATATAAGCTAACAAAAAAGATCCAGCTTTTGATTTGACTAACATATCAGATGTGATAACCCATAGCATTTATCTTCTAACCAGCTAGATCCCATTAAACTGTTTGTGATTCAACATGCAATGATACGGGATCATGGCTAGCATCACAATAACAGAGGATGTCAGGACCTGCTACTGCCCCATGTTCGGAGGTGGAGGAGGCAGACGCATACCCTGACCATGCATCTGTTGGCCCATAAAGCCTTGTGGAGGAGGCGGCATCATCATTGGAGGTCTACCCATCTGAGTACCAGGGGTAAAATTTGCCATTGTGCCACTACCACCAGGAGGTGGTGGAGGAGCAGGTGGGGCCCCACCAGGAGGCATGGGCCTAGGGCCATTTGTCATTGGAGGTGGGGGAGGTGGTAATGATCCAGACATTGGTGGGGGTGGGGATCTAGAAGGATTTCCTGTAGACACACCAGGTGGTAGTCCCTGCGGTGGAGGTGGCGGTGGGGGTGGCGGTTGGGTTAAAGGCCTTGGAGGAACACCTGGAGCTGTAGTGCCATTGGCCGCAGGGGGAGCTTGAGGTTTGCTTGCTTCTGGTGGTTTTGTTTTGAAATATAACTGCAACTGTACAGTTTAAATAAACAAGTAAGATAGTATTCTCATAATTTATAACAGAGAAATAGAAAGTTCTAAAACATCAATGTCTACTCCTGCCAAAGAGCAGAAGGTTGGTCCAAGCCAATTCAGCTTGTCAACAGCCTTGGTCACTCATACAAGGGTAATTAGGGTGAAATATACTAAAGTCAAAATCAAGAGCTGAGCAACTAGCTGAACCGAATCAGTAGTAAAGGTTGCCCCAAGTTCCATTAGCTATGTCAAATTACAGGCAACTCAGACAATACAAATGCTCAACCCACACAATCAAAGCAGGATCGACAGAGTCTCACCAAAAGGGTCCAAAAAAGGAGTAAGTATAAGAGAAAACTAACCGTGAACATCTTAGAGTCCGGATCCCAGTGTGAGAAAAACTTGGGAGTGGATTTGTCAATCTCTGTGCTAGGAACCTGAGTGAGATGTAAATATGAAAACACAAATAAAAAATATTTCAAAAATTGATCAAATGGTAGAACAAAAATCAGCAGTATGCAATGCAAAAGTTAATTTACCTTAAAAGCTATGATCTCATATGGTTCTGCTGCAAACATAAGATACTGGAATCTCTTATCAAATGGTTGCACTCTCTGAATAAAACATAGAAAAAAAAAATGAGGAATATAGTTTTGTGATTTGTCTAATATAGAGGTGTAACGAAAGCTTAGGTCATATCATAGACTGACTAAAATTTGAAAAGAAAATTATCAAAAATCTCAAGTATCATGAGAAAACCTATAGAATTGTACTCAATACAATATTGAGCCTACCTGCTCAAAAGATGACATAAACCGGTGTCTTGGCTTTGATAGGTCTTCTATCTCAGGATACTCAATCTGCATTAGGAACCACATTATCATTATGTTGAGACTGTTAGAAAATCTAAAAGAATTGAAGAGAGGTTAGAATTCTTGGATGGAAATGAATTGGCTACTGACAAACAAGAAGAAGTGGGTGCAATGGTTATGGACCGAGGAATATTATGTTACGCCTTAATTAGGATTGCATTTTTTTTTTTTAATTTTACGTTGGGGTTCTTTTATTTTAGTTATTTTATTTTAATAAAATTTTAGATTAGTTTCCTATTTTGACTATGACATAATAGAAAAATAGGAAACTAGTCCTATTTTTATTTTAATTATGTTTTAGATTAGTTTCCTATTTTGACTATAACAGAATAGGAAAACAGGAAAATAGAAAACTAATCTCATTATAAATAGAACTATTATTTTTAGGGTTGTTATCTTTTGAATGTTTTATCAATAAAATTGGCTCTGCTAGGGTTCATCAAATTTCTTTTCGATTCGGCTTTTCTTAGTAAACTGCTTAGAAAAGCTTGGGCTAGGGTTAGGTAAATTCCGTTATCTGATTCTAGAGAGTCGATTGCTCAATTTTATGAGTGGTTTGACTCAGATCTATCTATCTTTGGGTGCAAGTTAGGGTTTTGTTGTTGGATCCCAATCTAGATCCTCAACACATTACCCAACACATTACCCATAAGAAACTGCATTGTAGAATTCAAACAGTAAACAGGGAAAAATATAATCACACACCTGGAAAAGAAGAGACCTCTGCTTCGTCTCTCCATCAAATTGCTTTGTCACACGATAACCAGGTCTACCAATTTTGACTGCAGGGACACCAGACATTTGCATACCACTAGATCATATATAAGACTAATATTCGTAAAATCATGATAGATCCATAGTTTTCACAGTTTTCAAAGTAGCAGAGAATAAATTCATCCACATAGATAAGTAAATACAAAACAAAAGATGTTAACAAGAACAAACCAAATATAGCTGCACGACACCAAATTGGCCTACTTACAGACTCATATCCACCATATTTTGGCCAACCAGTACACCTCTCCGGCTCTCCTAGCCTCTTTTTTTTTTAAAAAAAAATCAAAATCAAAATGTACATTCTGTATAAAAAAGATTCAAACCAGATTTCAGAGCAAAGTAAAGCACAAATATCATAACGGCATTGGAAAAAAAATATGAAACATTAGTGTTATCAGCATCCTGAAACAAAAATGGCAGCTCGGTTACAAAAAAGTGAAAAACCATACTTTGGATAGCTAACTGAATTATCCCAGCTTGGCAAGTTTGTTGAGTTTAGACTCCGATCTTTCAACTGTTCTCTAGTACTAAGTTCTCTAAACAACAGTTCAATACAGTACACCATATTTTTGCCTACTTAGCACTTCACGAAATGGCCCAACAACTTCCCCAAATTGTTCTAAGTTCTAAATAAGTACCAAACTTAGTTCCTAACCAGCAACTCACCTCGTGACCTTAATTTTAAGAGAAACACAAAACACCATTTACCATAAGTAACTTATCCACATTCAAAATCATATCATTTTTCTTTCAGCATTTAGAATTACTTAAAACAAGATTTGTCAAAAATTAAACATTTATCTTCACACATAAATATGCACACCAGTTATTCGAAGAAAAGTAATTTGAAGCAACACAAGAATTCTAACAGAAGACAAAGGGGAAGTTAAAGTAATTGCCTGTTTTGCGAACGGAGACTTTTCGCTTATGGGGCTGGGGCTGAGCTGGGGCATCCTTGGCTTCGCGAGCAGCTCTCTTGGCCAAATTAGTTTGGTGACGCTTCCCTTGGGTGTGTGCCAAGTAATTGCCCTCATTGTTGTGCAAAGTCAAACACAGCTTACACTCGTAACTGAAATACAACACCCATCACACACCACAAAACTAACTGATTATTGTAAAACAGAGAGAGAGAGAGAGAGTAGCGGTGTTTCATTGGACCTACCTGCCGAGATGGTTGCGCATAAAATAGGGGTCTTTGGCGAGATCGATGGTCTCGAGGGCAAGCCTGCGTAGGCGCTCGCGGCGGTCGATGGCTTCGTTTTGAGCGGAGGCGGCGCCACCGCTGCCGGGCTTCGAGCCCCATTCTCTGTCCATTCTTCAATTAATTCGCTTTCTCTCACAATTTTCAGACCTCAGTGATCTGTATTTGCATTCCACTGATTTACGAAGAGCGGTTTCCGGATTTTAATGGGCCGACCCAGTACCCAACCCAGACGATTCAATTGAAGTTGCGCGGTTCACAGGCCCATAAATTGTTGGCCGGCATTTAACGATTATGCTCAAAATATTTAGGCAAAATTCCACGTAAGTCCCATTATTTTTTTTTTCTAATGATTTATCACCTTTGTGAATGTTGTTATCATATTCATCACTTTAGTCCCTATTTTTTTTTTTTCCAAAACTCACCACTTTAGAGTATGTTTTGTATGGCTTTTCAAGTAGAGCTTTTAGAGTAGATCTTTTTTATAGTAAAACTTCTAATAAAAAAGGCTTTTGGTTGTGTAAATTACAAAAAATATGGTGACGATATATTTTTAAAAATAGCTTTTGGTCGTATGAATTATAAAATAGATATTGATAATGTATTTATAATGAAGGAGTTGTATGGTGGAATATCTAAAATTTATAAAGATAGTTGAGACAGTTCATATGTTTTTAAAAAGCTCAAAAAAAGCTTTTTGAAAAAGCTCAAATTTTGGGTTTTTTCAAGTAGATATAAAATGACTTTTATAAACGGTAATTGAGATAGTTCATATATTAAAAAAACTGTTTTAAGTTTTATCCAACAACTAAAAAAAAAACTTTAAAATAGCTTCTAACATTAAGAAAACGATTTTAATCCTTACAAAAGCCATGTCAAACACACATTTAATTCATTTGACCAAATATTTGGAAAGTCAACTATTTAAAACATGTGAAAGTACACTTTTACCCTTATGACTATTTAATTTAACTAAAATGATTATCTTAACTTTTAATTAAAATGAAAAACAATAAAATCTTGAATAATAAGATTTTAAATAAATAGATTACAACAAAAATATTTAATAAATAATAAAAAAAAGAGTAATAGTAGGCTTCCCAATTTTTTTCCCAAATGTTTGTAGTACGTGAGGTGTCAACATCACATCACTCACCACACAATCTCATGATTTACAAGATGTTGACACCTCAAGTGTTATACATATTTGGGTAAGAATTTGGAAACAAATTTGTGAAGTTTAACATTGTTGACGTTGATTTCTCGATGGATGAGAAAGTCAACAACGTTGGATTAGGTTATGACCTGTCAAAAGAGAAAGAGAAAGAGAAAGAGAAAGAGAATCAATTGAAGTAATAATGATACGAGTTTACATGGTAAAACTCTGATGATCAGAGAAACATCCACGGGTGGTTGAATGCACAACCAAGCCAAATCCACTATTTAAACAAAGAATTATACCACTTGATCTCTCTTGCCTCTCTCTTGCAGTGGTTACTTTTTTGAATCTGTCTCACATCTATCTATATCGTTGTCTCTATGTCTATTACAATGAGATTAAGAACCTATTTATATGTGTATAGAACCCTAATCCTTGTTGTACAAGTAAGGAAAAGGAATTGTATTTTAATTAAGACTGGTTGCTTGTTGAAGTTGTCTTTATCTTTTTTTCCTGTTTCAGAGACCTTGCAAAGATCGAGTTTGAATCTTAATGGGATTCTGGTGGCATAGACCGTTTAGGACTTATTTCCTTATCGGCGTGTAGTCTTCTAGAATAGTAGAGTTGTTGCCTGATTTGAGATTTGGTTCCTGTTTGGTGTTTTATTCTTCTAGAGACTCTTTTTGACACGGATGTTTTACGTATTGGAGTATGATTCCTAGGCTTACTCACGTATGTGAATCATATGCTAAACTTCTTTACTCGGGTTTCTTGTGTTGTCATGAGTAAAACATAATGTGCCGAGTACCCGTGTTCAGACTTACTCGGATTCTTATTCCTTAGTGATGTATTGGATGGTGTATTCTAATTGCCAGCTCGGATGCCCGTCTGACAATATTTTTAAGGGATCGTCTTACCTGTCAGTGACGTGTACATTCAATAAAATATACATATAACAATACCCCTTAAAATACTTTTACCTAGTAGAATTTTATTTTGGTGGAAGTATTTTAATCGACCTTCCGACTAGGCTTTTTATAATTCCTTTCTTTAACACCTCATTAATATAGGAATAACAATCCTTAAATAACGTTTCGTATTAATGACGTGTCTCAATGGCTACCATGTATGTGCAATTTGTCCCTTCACGTGAAATCCCAATGATTTTGACATTTTGAAATTCTGATGGCTTGGTTAGTTCTTTCCACGACACGTCCTTTAATCGCTTGGTTTCTCATATAGCATTTATGAGACGTGACTCATGGACTATCATATACACCACCTATGTCACCAAGCGTTCCTTCTTTTCTTTTGATTTTTCTTGTTTCTAGAAACCCTAGGGTTTTGTGTCTTCAACCATTGACTGGTTTATTTAAACTGAATGAGGCTGTTCTTATCGTTCATTTTCGTAGAAAAATAAAGGCAAAAAAAAACCTAGGCTCTCTTATACAGATTCATTTAAGTTCTCCACTGAAGCTTTTTTCGATTCCTCTGCGTCTGCTTTTAAGGTTAGTTTCATGGATCATATTTCATGACATCACCTTTTTGTTATAGCGTTCGATGCGCTTGAACGTAGAGATTTTCAATTGGTTTCTTGTATTCGTAGATTATTGGGGGAAACACCTCCTGATCAGCCTTACTTTCTAAATGCTAATGTTTTCGGGCTTTATCCTGATGTTCATTTTAGCTCTAGTTCTGAATCTTCCAGCTCTGAGTCTTCCATTTCTAAACGTCACAGGGTTCCTTTACGATCTAGAATGGGGAAGCATCGGAGTAATCATACGGTTCACAAACATGGTTCGAGCGACATTCGATTCGGGAGGTAAAAAATTAACAAGAACGATGTTGAAGAAGAGCATCGGGCTTCTTGGATCCCCTTTTCTCTTGATTTTTCGAGTGCGTATGATGTCAAATCGAACATGGTCGGGGAAGCAGAGATCAAAAAGTATCACGCTCGATTCGATCTGGATGACTCAGTTTTATGGTTCCCGCTGGTGGTAAGGCCACATGGACCCTCCTCCGGACATGGTGGCAGTTTATGGATCCATGCTCTGCTGTGGTGTGACTCTTCCCCTACAATATTTCATTGCTTGGTTTCTTGCTGAAGCAGGGATTGCTCCCGCTCAGCTAGCCCCGAATAGCTATAAGATCCTGGTGTGTATGTGGCATATGTGGAGCCGGATGAATTTGCCATCGCCTTCTCATTAGAAAATTAGACATTTTTATACTTTAAGGCAATCTAGTCTGACTGGGACTTACTTTCTTCTATTTAGACATCCAGATAGCTGGATTCATAAGGGGACAAAGGTGAAACGGGGAGTCGATATTTCCTCTGACGTCAAGAAGAAAGGTTTTGTATGGGGTTTCCTACCTCGAACAAGTACTGTAAAAACAATTGGTTTTTCGTTGGAGGAAACTGGGGACACGAGATCGAGCTCTTAGGCGAGGAAAATCAGGAAGTGTTAAAGGTTCTTCGTTTCTCACTGGAACAAGTCGTGGCCTACTTTTACAGATGCTGAGTTGACTAACCTTGCTCGAGCGGTCGTGCATACTTTGGAGAAAAGAAACATGCTCTATCTTTTTGATGAGAAGAAAACGTTAGCTCTCGACTTCTTTACTTAGATTTCGGATTATCGCAGACATCGTAAGTAGAATTTCTTCTCGTTTTCATTTTACTTATTTTGTTCTGTTTCTTTTCTAACTCGTTTGTATTCAGTGTATGACATGGACATCGTTTGCGATGTTCAGGCTCACCAGGTGAAATCGATTACTCAAGCGAGTCGTGAGGAAGCTTCTCATTAAAATAAGGAAGGGATTGATTCGCCTGATAATGAGTCGGATGAGGATTCCGATGAGGCAGGTGAGTAAGTTCCTGAGTATATTCCTAAAGAAGTTATTCAGCCGACCGCGGGGGAGACAAGCGGTCCGAGTGGCCCTATGGGACTTGGTAGTGACCAAAGGGAGTTTGAGGATGAAAGCAGACATGGGAGGCATCCTAGTGGTGTAGTGTCTGGTGAGCCTAGTTCTCTGGTTGATGAAATGCCTAACGAACAGTTTGCTGATGGGAACGAGGAAGGGGTTAGGGTACCCCCTGATGAGCAGGTTAACTTTTATCCTGATCTTTTTAAATCCTTTTAAGATATTACTGAAGATTAAGAAGATCCTGCAGCTGACCTCGACTTCCACCGTACTTGGGTCGAGAAAAGGAAGGCAGCTGATTTGCCAACTCGACCTCTTTAAAAGTTCCTCGAGTGGTGTCATTTGTTGAGTCGAGTGACGAGGAGGATGCAGATGTTGGAGTTTCCCCGAGTGCTCAAGTGGAGAAATCTTTGGGAGGGGAGAATCCTCATGAGGGTCTAGAGAGAGAAGTTTTTCCACCCCCGAGGTTGAGGTTGAGGTTGAGGTTGAGGTTGAGGTTGAGGATGCAATAGGCTCCTCGGAAAGGCCTATAGGTCCCACTCCCCATGACATACTGAGAGTCATGTCATCTGGCATAGTTTTTATCGAGGACGACCACTGGAGCCATTTTAGGAATGGTTCCCCAACAGTTCGTCTTCAAAACATTTTTAATAGCGCGAGCTACGTAAGTTTTACGGACTGTATTTTTTGCATTTATCGTACCTTGGGGTATCTTTAACCCATTTCTCCATTGGTGTTCGCTGAGTTTGCTGAAGCTGTTGAGACGCAACAACACCAAGTTGATAGAATAAGGCGTCTGGAGGCTCAGTTAAAAGAGAATGAGGATAATCATGCTCAGGTTGAGACGATCTACCAAAAAAGAGGCAAGTTCTGCTCAGGAATTTACTGATCGTTGTTTAGAAAAATAAATGGAGGCCAAGGAGAGGGCTTTCGTTGCATAAGAGAAGGCTAAATCTTTTCAAAACTTACTCTCTGCCGCTCAGGAGTCAATGCTTAAAGCTGAACAAGAGGCTGAACAAGCAAAATCATCTTATGAGTAAAAGATTGAAGACCTTGAGCGCCAAGCCCTGACGGTTGAATCCCTTTCGAAGAAGGTCAGGCTGGAACTTGAAGTTCAAGGGGTTAATCACTTCAAAAGGTCCC
Source organism: Dipteronia dyeriana (assembly GCA_032871835.1). Classification (NCBI taxonomy): domain Eukaryota; kingdom Viridiplantae; phylum Streptophyta; class Magnoliopsida; order Sapindales; family Sapindaceae; genus Dipteronia; species Dipteronia dyeriana. Next base: position 16,612,223 of record CM065297.1, read on the forward strand.
CAACTTATGATGCCTTACTTCTCAGGGAGTTCCAATGGGGGTTGGTTTCAGCCGGTGAATTCTTCAAAGTCAAGAATCGGGCAACTGATAAGGCTCGAGCTAATTAGGAATTATCAATAAAAAATCATATGGATCATTCCTTGGAAGTCCTTCGGATTCAAATGAAGGAGTAGAGAACCTATTGTCGCAGTAAAGACAAAGATCCTCATCCTATGCATCTAGAGGTCTCGTCCGAGCACTGTCTTTCGATGTTTTATGCCAATCAAGAGGCTGGGGCGGATGGGTCAGAGCCCGATATTGGACCGGCTCTCGGAACAGATTATGGTGCTTGGATGGATGACATGGTTGACACAATCATCTGGCCTTCGAATGAGAGTCTTCTCCGAAAGTATGAAATGGTTCCCGATCCGAGCATTAATAAGAGCTCTAAATCCTCAGCCCTATCATAGATGTATTTGTAAAGATTTATTTGATTAATAAAGTTCAATATTTTGCACGGCTGCTTCTGTGAATTTAAAATGCCAAGTATCTTATTAACTAGCTATTGTCAATATCCGAATAACTTTTTTTAAACGCCAAGTATCTTATTTAACTGGCTAACTCTGTTGCCCAGGTAACTTCGCTGAGTATCCGATTTAACTGGATAGTTTTGTTGCCTGAGCAATTTTTTTAAATGCCAAGTATCTTATGAACTGGCAAACGCAATTTTAAGTGCCAAGCATCTTATTAAACTTGCTAATATTATTAACCTAGCCATCTCGAAACAGGCAAGTAGATTTGTACTTGTGTTTCATACTCGGTTGCTACCCAAAAGTTATAGCGAGGCTCACCACGATCATACGTTCGATTCCTTACTCAAGTCACTGACGACGTCTTCTAGTATTTGCCTACGCAAGGATTTATCGAATTGTTAAGCTCTGAATTGCTTAACACAGCTGCGCAATTCACCGGGATTTTTCCGACGATGCCCCGAGCCGTTTTCCAGAATCTAGTGCATCGTGTTTGCCTTTTGGCTAAGGTCTTGACTGACCTTGCTCGGATGGCATGCTCCTTTGAGCTTCTCTGCCCATTCGAAAATTTTACCAAATTAATGGTCCCGAGCATTTTATTTTATACAGTTTCATGCTCAATTTTTTTTCATATGTTATTATCATATGCTCAGATTTCTGGAATCCCGTGTCGGGCTTTTATTCATAACTGTAAAACTAACAATATAAAAATCCCAAAGGGTTGCCAAGAATAAATAAAGTAAAATAAAATCATCCTGACTAAAAAATAAAAAAAAAATTCAAGGGTAGAAGATCTTTAAATATTGGGCATTGCATGGTCGGGGTAAAATCTCTCCATCTGGTCGGGCAATCCAGTATGCTCCATAACCAACTATTCCTTCAATTTTGTATGGTCCTTTCCATTTATCAACCAACGAGCCAGCAACTTTGTTCGTCGCGTTCAGCGATACTTTTCTGAGCACCAGGTCTCTTAATTGGAACTTCCTAATCCGAACATGAGAATTATAGAGTTAGGCCACTCTTTGCTGGTATGCCGCATTTTGTACTTGGGATTTCTCCATTTTCTCTTCCAACTCATCTAGGCTTTGTAACAGCATATCAACACTCTGATCTTCATCATATAGCCTGACTCTAGGTGACATATACAATGTTTCTACCGGGATGACAATTTCTGTTCCGATTGCCAAGGAAAACGGAGTTTCTTCCGTAAAAGTCCTGGCTGTTGTTCGATAAGCCCATAATACTTCGGGAAGTTTTTCGACCCAACTGCCCTTTTTGGCATCTAGCTTCGCTTTGAGTGTATGCTTGATGATTTTGTTTACTGCTTCAGCTTGTCCATTTGTTTGAAGGTGGGCAGCTGTGGTATAATAATTTACAATCTGATACTCGTTGTACAACTGTCTGAACTTTTGATTATCAAATTGGGTGCCATTGTCAGTGATAATAGTGTTCAAAACTGATATGAACCTCACCAAGAGCAGTGAGACCCAGAACCAATATATGGTAACAAAGGATCATTTTCTAACCAAGTTTATAAACAAGAACGTTATCGGACCGCGACCCATTACCTATAAGGAGGTAAGAACCAACGGTATCAAGAAGTTGAAGACGCCACACTCAAGAACAAGAAGGAGATGTGAGTGATAAGTCTAGATTTCGGAACCAAAAGAGATGAACTCTCGCTATTTTTTTAATTCATTCAAGTCTACCGAATTACATCCAATTCATTCCTTTATTTACTAAAACCCTAAACGAAAAGAAAGGCTATAAGCCAACCTAAAAGGAAACAAGATAATTCGGCTATTAAGGCCTTACAATCAGAAGAAAACTTAATTGATTGCTCCCTAATTGGAAAGCTAAATCTGGAAACAAATCAGCCCCTTAATTTGGGAAACAAATCAACTATTATTCTTTGGAAATTAAAAGGAAATAAATCAACCAAAGTTGAATCTTCTTCTAGCTTGTGCCACATGCCCAAGTCTTCCTTATTCAGCCCAGTCAATTGCCTTGATGACTTTAATTATGCCTTGGTCTTTATGTGGGCTTATCTTGAAAGTAGTTTAGAACTCCGTTGGGTTGGAAACCGTTCCTTCCTCATTTGTAACCACACCCAATCACCAGGCTCAAACACAACTTTCTTACACCCTTTATTTGCTTGGTTGGCGTATTGCTCAGTTCGTCTCTCTACGTTTTGCCGAGTCTTTTCATGGATTTGCTTAACAAAATCTGTCTTTTTCTTTCCATCCTAGTTAACATGCTCATTCACAGGTAAATGAATTAAATCCAAAGGAGTCCATGGGTTAAAACCATACACAATTTCAAAAGACAAAAAATGAGTTGCATAATGCACGCTTCTATTATAAGCAAACTCTACATGCGACAAACAATCCTCCTATGTTTTCAAGTTCTTTTGTATTATCGCATGTAACAAGGTAGATAAAGTCCTATTAACTACTTCAGTTTGACCATCAATTTGTGGATGACAAGTAGTAGAAAATAAAATTTTAGTGCCTAACTTGCCCCACAAAGTCTTCCAAAAGTAGCTTAACAACTTAGCATCTCTATCCGAAACAATGATCTTAGGCATGCCATGAAATCTCACAATTTCTTTGAAAAACAAATCAGCAATATGTGATGCATCATCGGTTTTATGACAAGGAATGAAATGTGCCATTTTAGAAAACCTATCAACAACCACATATATAGAGTCCCTGCCCTTTTTTGACCTAGGCAAACCTAACACAATCCATAGAAATATCAATCCAAGGTCCACTAGGTATAGGCAAAGGAATATACAATCCATGAGGCTTAATCCTAGACTTGGCTTGTCTACATGTAATGCATTTATCACAGATTCTTTCTACATCACGTTTCATATGAGGCCAAAAGAAATGTTAATGCGAAGTATCTAGCGTCTTAGCTACACCAAAATGCCTCATCAAACCTCCCACATGAGCTTCTCTAACAAGCAATTCACGTAAAGAACTCTTAGGCACACATAGTTTAGTTTCTCTAAATAAAAATCCATCATGCCTATAAAATTTACCAAATGCAGCCTTTTCACATGCATTGAACACATTGCCGAAATCAGAATCTTCCACATACAATTCTTTAATGTATTCAAAACCAAACAACCTAGCATCCAAAGTAGAAAGTAGAACGTACCTTCTTGACAGAGCATCAGCAACCGCGTTTTCCTTACCCTTTTTGTACTTGATCACATATGGAAATGTTTCAATAAACTCTACCCACTTGGCATGCCGCTTATTTAGCTTGTGTTGCCCCTTTATATGCTTCAAGGATTCATGATCGGTGTGAATCACAAATTCTTTTGGCTAAAGGTAGTGTTGTCAAGTTTCCAATGCTCTAATCAAAGAGTACATTTCCTTGTCATAGGTAGGATAATCCAAGGCTGCTCCACTTATCTTCTCACTAAAATAGGCAATGGGACGACCTTCTTGCATTAGAACAGCTCCAATACCTATTCCTGAAGCATCACACTCAATCTCAAAAGTTTTAGCAAAGTCAGGCAAACCAAGCAAATGTGCATTAGTTAATTTTTCCTTAATCAAGTTAAAAGCCTTTTTTTGTTCATTACCTCACTTAAAACCCACATTCTTTTTTATAACTTCGGTTAAAGGTGCAGCTACACTACTAAAATCTTTCACAAACCTCCTATAAAAACTAGCCAACCCATGAAAACTTCTAACTTGTCCTACATTGGTAGGTTTCGACCACTCCTTAATTGCCTTAACCTTTTCTTCATCAACCCCAATTCCCTTAGCACTAACAACAAAACCTAGAAATACAAGCTTATCGGTGCAAAATGTACACTTTTTGAGATTAGCAAACAACTTTTCTATTCTTAAAACACCTAAAACAAGTTTTAAATGTTCAACATGCTCATCCAAGTTTTTGCTATAAATCAGAATGTCATCAAAATAAACAACCACAAACTTTCCAATAAAAGCACGCAAAACATGGTTCATTAATCTCATGAAAGTACTTGGTGCATTAGTTAATCCAAAAGGCATAACTAACCACTCATATAAACCATATTTTGTTTTAAAAGCAGTTTTCCACTCATCACCTTCCTTCATCCTAATTTGATGATATCCACTTTTTAGATCAATTTTAGTAAAAACAATATAACCATGCAATTCATCAAGCATATCATCTAATCTAGGAATAGAATGTCGATACTTTATAGTGATATTGTTGATGGCACGACAATCAACGCACATCATCCATGTTCCATCCTTCTTTGGTATAAGCAACACAGGAACCGCACAAGGACTCATGCTCTCACGCACATACCCCTTTTCCATGAGCTCACTAACCTACCTTTGAAGTTCCTTTGTCTCCTCGGGATTACTTCTATATGCTGGCCCATTTGAGATGGGTGCTCCAGGTACAAAGTCAATTTGGTAGCTCAATCCCCCTTATTGGTGGTAAACCAATAGGCATCTTTTCGGGAAACACTTCATCAAAGTCCTGCAATAGAGAAACAACAACACTAGACAAGGAAGGGTTAAGTTCATTAGTACTAAAGCAAGCCTCTTTGTACAAAAGTACAATCATTGGCTGATTTGAAAATATAGCCTTTTTGACCTCACTCCCCATTGCATAAAAGCTTACTTGTTTTCTCTCTTTTTTTTCTCACCAACCTCTTTTTCTTTTTCCTCTTTTTTTTTTCATTTTTTGCTATTTCAAACTCTTTTTCTTTTCTCTCTCTTTCTTTTGAACTCTCACTCTCACTCTATTTTTTGACATCTCTCTTTTTTCTTAACCTCACTTGATCTTCATACACTTGTTTTGGGGTTAAAGGTACAAGAGTGATTGATTTTTTATTGAGTATAAAGGAGTATTTATTGGTATACCCATCATGGGTCACATGCCTATCGAACTGTCATGGTCTCCCCAAAAGGATATGGCCCATATACATTGGTACCACATCACAACGGACTTCATCTTTGTACTTTCCAATTGAAAATGTCACCAACACTTGTTTAGTCACATTGATTTCCCCATTATCATTTAACCATTGTAGCTTATATGGTTTAGGATGCCTCAAAGTGGCTAAATTCAATTTCTCCATAAAAATAGTGCTAGCCACATTAGTACAACTCCCTCAATCAATGATCATGCTACATACCTTATCATTAACATGGCAGCGGGTGTGAAAAATGTTATCACGTTGTACCTCACCATCTTCCTTGGCTTGAGCACTAAGAGCTCTTCTTGCCACCAAAAGCTCTCCATTCACCGGATATTCAATATCACTTGCATCCTCCAAAGGTGACATGGACTTATCATCAGATTCACCCTCAGATTCGATCTCACCATCATCTTTCAAAACCATTACTCTCTTGTTTGGGCATTGAGATGCAATATGACATACTCCCAAACACTTAAAGCACTTAATGTCACGATTTCTAGAAGGTTGAGAATCTGATGTACCTTGTTTTAATGTGCCTCTGACCTTATGATCTCTGGAAGGTTCGGCCTTGGCCTTGAAACTAGGCTGGTCATCCCTCTTGCTCCAATTCAGTTTCCATGATGATGAAGAACTCAAATTTTCCCCAACCCATGTGGAACTCTTTCTCTTCAACTGTTGTTCCACCTTAATTGCCATGTGCACCATGTCACTCAATTCAACATAATGTTGTAACTCCACCACATTTTCTATGTCTCGGTTTAGTCCACTTAAAAACCTAGCCATAATAGCCTCTCGGTCTTCCTCTACATCAGCTCGAATCATGGCTATCTCCATCTCTTTGTAGTAATCTTCAACACACTTAGACCCTTGAGTAAGAGTTTACAATTTTTGAACCAAACCCCTATAATAGTGACTCGGAATGAAACGCTTCCTCATGACAACTTTCATCTCCTCCCAAGTCTCAATAGGTCTTTCTCCATTCTGTCTTCTACTCACAATCAGTTGATCCCACCAAACGATAACATAATCAGTAACTTCTATAACAACCAACTTTACCTTCTTTAATTTAGAATATTCATGGCAGTCAAATACCAATTCTATTCTTTTCTCCCACTCCAAATAAGCTTCGGGATCAGTTTTACCTTGGAACGTTGGGATTTTCACCTTTATACTACCCAAATTATTATCATCCCTCTCTCCATACCTATCTCCTCTATACCCATACCTAACTCCTCTGCCTCCCATTTCACGCCTAAATCTGCCTGCACCCACATTGGACATACGATCACCCTTCTCTAGGTCATTCCCATAATCTTCTTCATAATCATCCCTATGTGGGTTTCTTTCTCTTCGTTCCACATTAGGAACCCTAATTAGTTGTACCCTTTGTGAACTAGACTCCACCTTATCTATCCTATCATGCACCTCACCAATCTTAATCTCCATCCGCTCCACGTTTTTTTGTATGGCTTTATACAAAAAATTGAGATCTATCGTTTCTGGTGCATCATCAGACAAGTCTTTACTTTTATCACGTGACATATTTGAAACCTGTAAAACAAAAAAAAAATAGTAAGCCTCACAAACACTCCTTCACGTGTTTACTCTCAAAGATGGTGGCACTCACACTTGTGTTTTCACTCGATTCTTTGGCTTTTACCCTCTGATGAGCTCACACACTCTTGTATTTTCCACTCTTTGTTAACTCTTTTAGTTCTTCCTTTTTTTTGACTTATACGAACACTCACATGAAGTTCAAGAAAAATAGAAGTTACAAAACAAATGGACAAGAATAATGAAGACGGGATTCTTCAGCTATGTTTTATTGAATATCAATGCACGAAATCAAGAAAAGGAATAGAAATAGTTGATATAGGTTCAACTACATGACCTAAAAAAAATTATACTTTTTTTTACCGACCTTGATCAAATGGACTCAAGAACAGCTTTTGGTATTTTTTTTTGTACCGGATTTGATCAAACCAATTTTTTTGTTGTTGAAACAAACGAATACAGAGAAGAAAAAGAACATGGATAGATTAAACCTGATTTAGAAGCTTAAGCTTTTATACCAACTGATATGAACCTCACCAAGAGTAGTGAGACCTGGAACCAATATATGGTAACAAAGGATCGTTTTCTAACCAAGTTTATAAACAAGAACGTTATCGAACCGCGACCCGTTACCTATAAATAGGTAAGAACCAACGGTATCAAGAATTTGAAGACGCCACACTCAAGAACAAGAAGGAGATGTGAGTGATAAGTCTAGATTTCAGAACCAAAAGAGATGAACTCTTGCTATTTTTTTTATTCATTCAAGTCTGCCGAATTACATCCAATTCGTTCCTTTATATACTAAAACCCTAGCTATAAGCCAACCTAAAAGGAAACAAGATAATTCGGCTATTAAGGCCTTACAATCAGAAGAAAACTAAATTTAGAAACTATTGACTTGCTCCTTAATTGGAAAGCTAAATCTAGAAACAAATCAGCCCCTTAATTTGGGAAACAAATCAACTATTATTCTTTGGAAATTATAAGGAAATAAATCAACCAAAGTTGAATCTTCTCCTAGATTGTGCCACAAGCCCAATCTTCCTTATTCGGCCAGTCAATTGTCTTGATGACATTAATTACGCATTGGTCTTCATGTGGGCTTATCTTAGACTTCAACACTTCAAAATCAGCCAAAGTGTCTTGAATTAGGTCATTCAATGCTTCTTGGAATCTCTTATCTCTTGCCCTTGTTATTGGCCCAACCGGAACATGCAATGGATCATTTGATGCAGCTAACTTGTTCTCATCAGAAACTCCAAACCTGTAGAGTATGTTTTTTTCACAAAGTTTGTGGTAATTGCTTCCATGATATGTACTAACGCTTCAGCTTCCACCCACTTCGTGAAATAATCAATGGCCACGATTGCATGCTTAGCTCCACCCCATGTTCTTGCTGGCATTGGACCAATTAAGTCTAGTCCCCACATAGCGAATGACCATGGGGATGTGAGGCTTTAAGTTGTTCAGGGGGCTGTTGAATATCTTTGGCGATCCCTTGGCAAGCAATGCAACTTTCTGAACATCGCTGTGCATCCGAGAAAATAGAAGGCCAATAAAAACCTTACCTGAGTACCTTTTATGCCAAGCTTTTACCTCCAGTATGGTTCCCGCATACTCCGCCATGGATTTCCTGTAGTATCCGGTATGCATCTTCCTCTGATACACATCTTTGGAGTGTTCGGGAAAACCCTCATCTGTACAGTCCTCCTCCAATCAGTGTGTATCTTGCTGACCGGTACCTGATGCGTTTTGCTTCTAAAGGATCTTTCGGGAGTATATCTTCTTCCAAGTACCTTTTTAACTGAATCATCCAACCGTCTAACAGTATTTGAATTTCTGAGACTTCAAAGTTTTTTGGCTCAATTATACTTGGTCTAAAAAGATGTGCAACCAGAATAATTTTTGGCCTAATTGTGGTTGTTACTGATACTAGTTTGGACAAAGCGTCTGGCTTTTCATTTTCTTCTCTAGGGATCTGGATAATCCTGTATTCCTTGAATTTTTGGAGGAGTTGTTTTGTTATACCCAAATAAGCCATTATACCTTCATCTCTGGCCTGATACTTGCCTAAGACTTGGTTGACGACTACCTGTGAGTCACTGAATATCTCAACCTCATCTGTTCCGAGAGCTATGCAAACTCTAATCTCTGCTGCAATGCCTCATATTCGGCTTGGTTATTTGTTACATTGAAATCGAATCTCATGGCATATTCAATATCATCTCCTTCTGGGGTGCATACCATGATCCCTGCCCCGTTGTCATGAATGTTCGAGGAACCATCGACATATAATCTCCATGAGAAACTCTTGCCCAACATTCTTTTTGCTTCCAGATTTGGTTATATGAATTCTACTACAAAATCTGTCATTGCTTGGCCTTTGAGTGATGTCCTGGGCATATACTGAATATCAAATTCACTTAGCTCAATCACACATTTAGTTAATCTCCCTATATTTTTTGGCTTTTGTAGAAGTTGCTTAAGCGGGCAGTCGGTGAAAACCTAGATCGTATGTGCCTGAAAGTACGGCATCAGCTTTCTTGCTGCCGAAACCAATGCTAAAGCCATTTTTTCTACCTGTGAATACCTAGTTTCAGTTGGAAGAAGAGCCTTGCTGGTATAGTACACTGGCCTCTGTATCCTGTCTCTATCCTAACTAGAACCGAGTTTACTGCTAACTCTGTAAGGGACAAGTACAGATGGAGTATTTCTCCCATTTCAGGTTTTGAAAGGATGAGAGATTGACCTAATTATTCTTTGATCCTCAGGAATGCCTGTTCACACTCTTCATTCCATTCAAGTCCTTTCCCCTTTTTGATCACTTTGAAAAAAAGAGCACATCTATCTGTGGCCTTCGAGATAAACTTGCCTAAGGAAGCTAAGCATTCTGTCAGGCGATGTACCTCTTTTAACGTCCTTGGTGAAGTCATTTTTTGAAGGGCTTGGATCTTCTCGGGATCCACTTCGATCTCCCTTTGGTGAACTTGGAAACCAAGGAACCTTCCTGAAGGAACCCCAAATAGGCACTTTTTTGGATTTAACTTCATCTGATATGTTCTAAGGACATCGAAAGTTTCACATAGGTCTGAAGCATGTTTGCCTGCCGAGATACTTTTGGTTAACATGTCGTCTATGTAAACTTCCATGTTTCTTCCTATTTGACGAGCGAAGATTCTATTGACCAATCTTTGATATGTTGCCCTAACATTTTTTAGCCCAAAGGGCATTACTGTATAACAGTACAAGCCTTGATCGGTTGTGAATGCTGTTTTTTCTTCATCAGTTTTTTTCATCCGGATCCAATTGTATCCTGAATAGGCATCCATAAAACTGAGTAATTCATGACCCAATGTGGCATCGACCAGTTGGTCTATTCTAGGAAGTGGAAAACTATCTTTTAGGTAGACTTTGTTCAGATCCGTGAAGTCCATGCACATTCTCCATTGGCCATTATTCTTTTGGACTAAAACTACATTTGCTACCCACTGAGAGTAGTTGATTTCTCTGATCGACCTAACAGCGAGTAACTTCTCCACCTCTTGCTTGATTGCCCAACTACTCTCGAGGTTGAAAGATCTTATCTTTTGTATTACAGGTTTCATATTTGGATCCACTGCTAAATGATGTGATATTACTTGTGCATCTATCCCCACCATGTCTTCATGACTCCATACGAACACATCTTTGTATTCTCTAAGCAAATCAATAAGATCTAGCTTAACATTTTCTTCTACATTGACCCCAATGTTGTGTTGGAACACTGTTCACCGGTTACACAGCGGAACTAAGTTTTAAATTTTTTATTACATATCATAATCTGTATCTGGGACCAGTGAACTTGAGATCATAATTATTTTTTGGAACTAATACATACAATATGTAAACACAGGAAATTGAAATTGAAATAATCAAAAAGAAAATCTTACAACGTTTGGAGTCTCCTTCACTTTATGATATGCTCCTGTCTAAACCACTCGATCTTCCTTGCTATCTCCCGGATCTGGTAACTGCGTGTAGTCGCGCCATAGTCGCATGAACATGAACGGAGGGTCTAGAGAAATACTTGAAGAAACTATTTCTTCTCAATTTGGTGTATTGATTTCACGCACACATAAATTGCATCTCACTCAAAAAATATATTGCTTTTGATATATATATATATTTATATTTTTTTCTTAAATCACACACCTTTATCAAAAATATATATATCACCCCTATCACAAATATATACCACGCCTATCACCTGTATAATGCGTTAATATATATATATATATATACCTTTTTTTTTGCTTACGCAAACTCTTGCGTTATATATATATATATTAATAATATGTGTGTATCAAGTATTTACATCCTATGCAAATTCTTCTTTTGACTAATGTTTCTTGTGCACACACCAATTTGTATCCAATGCAATCTCTTGTGTTATTAATTGATATATATCTTTTAATTATCATTTTCAAATATATCTAATATATAAAAAGTGATAATAATTATTTTAAATTTAAACTTAAATTCAAATACATAGATAAATAATTTAGTAAAAATAAAATAATCATATTATTTTATCTTCACCTAAATCCATATATCAACTAACACCCTCCAATTAATAGTTAATTAATAATTCATAATTATCAATATAATTAAATAATCTAATTATTTAATTAATTTAACTATTAACATTCATTAATTAAATAATCTCATTATTCAATTAATTCCCGAATAAACACGTGTCACTTTTGTAATACAATTAATTGGATAATCCAATTAATTTAACGTGACCCTTGTTACCTAAATCAATCGGGCTAACAAGGGGACCTAATGGACCCACGGTATTTTGAGCTCCAATAATCCTCAGAATAATTAATTAAACTCTTTAACTAATATTCCTTGATTATTAACTCCGGTGTTATTCCACTAAAAATTTAAAGCTGCACACTCTCAACTGTAGACGCTTTTACACAGACCGATACAACTCGGTGTCCATCGATATAGCTATTACACATGGTGTGATCCTCCACAGTAGTTCATAATTAGAGCTGGGTCATAATGTCCGTTATACCCCTCTAATTACATATATCCTTTAAGTACCGTTGATTCTATAATAAACAATAAATCTTATTTCCTTATGAAATTATGAGAGCGCTCATATTGTCCAAGCCCCGAATCAGCCTTTAAAGGAACTACCATCCACTTCTCACAAGAAGGAGTGGATTCCACTATTGTGTACAAACCTTTCCAGCCACAAGCCACATCACAATCCTAACATACAAAGTATATTGATCAGGAAATGCATCTGACCTCACCCATGGTATATCAAAGAAGACGATTTAACCTGAAGGAGTCGATAAGACATTTAGGATTAAGATCACCCACATATAGCCATCATTAGTTGATATATGAATCTCATTGGTAAACGGATCTTGGTGAGAGATTCATATAGATCATGGCCCAGTCCTACATGATCACATCATATAAAGTTCCTCAATTCCCATATCTCATATGAATGATTCAGGATAGAATCATCGTACATTACGGAATGGACCACAACTATAGATTAACCACAAATAAAGTACCCAACTTTATTTGCTATCTATGGACTATTTAGATTGCACGTCTCTTACTATATCCATCTGTAAATTACACTCATATACACAGTTCTAGATTACATCCGGCAATCTTGGATATTAAATATATGCACAAGTTATAAAATAAATGACACAACATGAATGAATGAACTTTCTCTTTTATTTGTTTCATAAATCCATTTACAAATTACATCTTTAGGGCATAAACCCCAACAATCTCCCACTTGCACTAAAGCATGTGAGGCATGTCTCGTAACCCAAGACCATCTAGGTGACCCAAAAACACTTTAACCAGTAAGGTCTTTGCAAATGGATCAACATGATTGTCTTGTGAGGCTATATTCGTGACGATCATATCTTCTCTATGCACTATCTCTCTAGTGAGATGATAGTTTCTCTCTATATGCTTCCCTCTTTTGTGGCTTCTTGGTTTTTTTTTAATTAGCCAAAGCACTACTGTTATCACAATAAAGTGTGATGGACTTATCCAGATCTGGAACAACTTCCAGATCACTCATGAATTTACGGAGCCAAACAACCTTTTTAGCAGCTTCACACGCGGCTACATATTCGGTTTCCATGGTGGAGTCAGCAATACAAGATTGCTTGATACTTCTCCACATAATGGCTCCACCACCTAGGGTGAATACTGATCCAGAAGTGGATTTATTAGAATCCCTGTCTGACTAAAAATCAGAATCCGTGTATCCTAACGGGGATCAAATCCTGCCCAGAATACACTAGCATATAGTCTCTCGTTCTCTGAAGATACTTGAGAATTGTCTTGACAACAACCCAATGATCCAATCCTGGGTTTTACTGGTATCTACTGACTACTCTCACTGCATAGCAGATGTCCGGTCTCGTGCATAACATAGCATACATGAGACTACCTACTGCCGATGCATAGGGTACACGTCTCATATCTTCAACTTCTTGAGGTGTCTTAGGACACTGTACCTTAGATAAGTGAACTCCATGCCTAGAAGGTAAATTACCTTTCTTGGAGTTTTGTATAGAAAACCGTACAAGAATCTTGTCGATATATGATGCATGAGACAGTGCTATGAGTTTGTTCTTACGATCCCATATAAGTTGGATCCTTAAAACATAACTCGTCTCTCCCAAATCTTTCATTTGAAATTGGCTAGTCAGCCAGCCTTTTACATCAGACAACACTCCCACATCATTCCCAATGAGTAGGATATCATCTACGTATAGGACCAAGAAAACTATTTTCTTATCAATGATGCGCTTGTAAACACAAGGCCATCGACGTTCTGCTCGAAGCCATAGGTTTTGATCACATCATCAAACCTTATGTTCCAAGATCTAGATGCTTGCTTAAGTCCATAGATGGACCTTTGCAACTTGCAAACCTTTTGCTCTTGATCTGGAGACATGAATCCCTCTAGTTACATCATATAGATGCTCTCATCAAGATTGCCTTTCAAGAATGCAGTCTTGACATCCATTTGCCAATTTCCTAATCAAAATAGGCAGCAATGGATAAGAGAATCCTAATAGACTTAAACATGGCTTTTGACGAGAAGGTCTCTTCATAATCGACCCCCTCTTTTTGGGTATAACCCTTGGCCACTAGCCTTGCCTTGAATGTCTCTACCTTCCCGTATACTCCTCTCTTTCTCTTGTAGATCCACTTACACCCTATAGGTTTTACCCCATCCGGTAAGTCTACAAAGTCCCAGACCGAGTTAGAGTACAACGACTCCATCTCGAGATTCATGGCTTTAAGCCATTCCTCTTTATCAGGATCTTCCATTGCATTCTTAAATGTCAATGGTTCATCCACACTATCAGCATGGACAACACATTATCCCTCACCTATACCTAAATAACATTCAGGTTGTCTCACAACCCTCTCACTATGTCTAGGTGGTAGTGTATCCTGATCAGGAACCATCTGACTCTCAGATGTTTGTGGATCAACAACTCTTGTTGATGAAGCACTAGTCTTACCAGACTCTAACTCATTCAACACAATCTTAGAACGAGGTTTATGATCACTATTATAATTTTCCTCAAGAAATGTTGCGTTTGTTGATACAAATACTTTCTTATCTTCGGGACTATAGAAGTGTCCAACTCTGGTCTTGGAGTATCCTACAAATAGGGAGACCACATACTTAAAGTCTAACATTCCACTTCTGTTCTTTAGCACGTGTGCTGGACACCTCCATATGCGGAAATATTGCAAACTAGCTTTATGACCATTCCACAACTCTAAGGGAGTCTTAGGAACAGATTTGGATGGCACCACATTCAAATTGTATACCACTATTTGTAACGCATATCCCCAAAAGGAATTTGGTAATGATGAGAAACTAATCATAGATCTCATCATTTCCATTGGGGTTCTATTTCTCCTTTATGCTATACCATTTTACTGAGATGTACCGGGAGCTATGAGTTGGGAAAATATCCCATGCTCAACCATGAAGTCTTCAAACTCTTGGTCAATGTACTCACCTCCATGATCCGATTGTAGTGACTTGATAGTCCTACCTAATTGATTCTCAACTTCAGCTCGGAATTCTTTGAACATTTCTAATGTTTCCGACTTCCACTGCATTAGGTAGACGTATCTGTATCTTGAGTAGTCATCTATAAAGGTGACATAATACTCATAAGCACCCCTAGCTTTAACATTCATTGGTCCGCAGACGTCTGTATGTATAGGCTCTAGCGGTTCTTTAGCTCTAAGCCCTTTTCTCGTAAAAGGTCTCTTAGTCATCTTACCTTCCAGACAAGATTCGTAGACATGTAAGGTGCCAACTTTTAACTCACTTAAAGGTCCGCCTTTTACTAGTCTGTCTATCCGATCAAGGTTGATATGACCAGACCTTAGATGCCAGAGATACGTGTCATTATCTGGAGAAATCTTACGTCGTTTAGTTTTTGGTTTTTCAACCTTAAACATTTCGGTGTTTAGCAGTGTAGTATGTATTAACGGTCTTAACACATACAAATTGTTTTCATTAATTCCTGAACAAATATTCAGACCATTCTTTTCAATAATAACAGACTTATTACTAAACGAAACTGAATATTTTTGTTCTAACAACTTAGAAACGAAAATCAAATTCCGTGTAAATCCAGGAATATAAAATACATTGTACAACAATATATAATTATTATAAAAACGTAATCTAATTACGCCCACTGCTCGTGCTGACACGACATCCTCTAACCCCATACGTATTGAGAAGGCTTGCTCCTCTAGCTGTGTCCAAGAATCAGTCTATTGTAAAGATAAACAAACATGGTTAGTGGCCCCCGAATCAACTATCCAGGGTGAATAATCATCTTCCACTAAACACGACTCAAGAACAAGTAAATCATATTTACTTTTCTTGGACTTCTTCTTGCTTTGGGATTTCTCGGGTTTGGGCTTACCCTTCGCTTTCCCAGTAGACCTCTTTCTCTTCTTATTATTAGAGTAAGAAGATGGTACGGTAACATTTGCCTCACCGGTCTTACCCTTGTTTTCCTTAGTCAAGGACTCAAAGGTAGTGAGCTCGTTTAGCAACTGCATGAGATTGAACCTTAACTTGTTCATCCCGTAGTTGCTCTTAAAATGATCGAAACTCTTCGTAAGAGTCATTAGTATGATGCTCACTAAACTGGGTTCATCAATGGCCTCGCCATTGACTTCTGCTGTGTTGAAGTAGGACATCATGCTTAGGATATGTTCCCGAACTGACGTACATTTCTTCATACGAGCGAGCATAGTGGAACAAACAGCTTCGTGTCGCTTTTGCTCGGAGAGTTGCCCGAGCATAGCTTGCAATGACTCCATGATTTTGAATGCTGAAGTCATTGCTTCATGCTTTGTGACAAGCACGTCT
Source organism: Dipteronia dyeriana (assembly GCA_032871835.1). Lineage (NCBI taxonomy): Eukaryota > Viridiplantae > Streptophyta > Magnoliopsida > Sapindales > Sapindaceae > Dipteronia > Dipteronia dyeriana. The sequence goes on from CM065297.1 coordinate 16,628,688, forward strand.
GTCATATAAGCCAACAGATATGTTCGGGCCTTCTTATCAGATGACGCCCATCGCTCGTATGCCTTGTGAACAGTTCGTGTGGCATTGGCAGCAGACACAGGAGGACTTTCCTCCGTAGGCACAAACTTGAGGCCTTTGGTGACCAAAAATGCATTAATGTTAAGTTTCCACTTAGTGTAGTTATCACCAGTTAATATGTCGTTTACGAGAATTTGAAGTAATGGAGAAGACATTATTGTTGAAATAAATAAAACATTCATTCAGACATTTATTTAAAATAAGTGTGAGTGCTTTGGCATAAATTTAAACATGATGCATGAGCATGTTTAACGAACTAGAACTACCCTAAAACTAGTTGCTATACAACGACAATCCAACATACCATAAAGAAGTGCCGCCTTAGGGTCGGTCAAGTCTTTGCATGTTGGACCGAGACATTCTCAATCAAATGATATTCTAGAATAACTCTTATTCCATATCATTCAACCACGTTCATTCAGTCAGGTTTTTAATTAAGAAACTTAATCAAAACCTTCGTGAGTGTAACCCACAATTTCAGATCTCACGAGCTTAACTCGAGAATTGCCGCCTTAGGGTCGGTCAATCCCGAAATACCCTAAGAAATCCTATCTGTTAGGAAGTCAACCTTGGTATTGACCTTTGTGGAAACCCTTCTTAGGGAGGACGAAAGCAAAGCCGTCACGAGACACCACTCGGATCTCACGGTGTTGAACTAATGATGGAGACCGCGAGATATTTATGTCACATATCCCTCTCCCACTCACTATTTTAAAATTAGGGTTTTTTATTAACCGTTAATGCACTTATACTCTACAGGATTAAACGACTAACTTTAATCAAGTTATCTAACACATTAACTAATTAAAAACAAATTCTAATTAACTAATAAATTATAAATGATTTTTAACAATTAAAAATCTAATATATTAGTAAATAATCTAAGCTTTTGTAAACTATTTACTAAGGTCAGATTATTATGTTAGTGTTTACCAAGTTTTAACTATTAAAACTCTAACATTTTATTCGGTTCATTTATTATTAGGTTATTAATCATATTAATCCTAATTATAATAAATGACCCTATTAATCTAACTTATTAAACTCTTTAATAACTAGATTAATATTAATGAGAATTACCAAGTTTTCTAACAGTTAAAAAACTAATCTCATTATTCATAGCCAATTTATGTATTTGCCCATTTTAATCACATTAAAAAAATATAAAAAATATCAGGCTATGATGCATGTATGACATATCAAATATATTTGTGTAGGCACATCTAATCTAAATGACATACGTATGCATGACAACTTTTATCATCATATAATATAAAGCATACATGAATTGACCGAGTACTGTGGATTATTTAACCTAAAAAATTGAAATATAAAATTACAAAAAAATTCTCAAGGCATTCCTTGGTCTTCTTGTAACTTCCGAGTCTTCCAGTCTCTTCAGATCACTCCAATTCATCTCATGAATCATTCTTCACGATTTTTCAAGGTCTTCAATATAGGTTACATTTTTTTTACAATACAATAACAGTAAAAAAAAATACAACCCATAAAACCTAAATCCACAGTACCATATAATTAACGATCAATCATGTTTCTGTAAATAAAAAATAATTAATATATATATACAAAAACAACATACAGTCAATTTAAATCGTGCCTACACAATCATACATACAGGAGTATTGAAAACAATTTTATGTTCCGAAAATCAAATAGGTTCTGATACTAATTGTTAGAACCCTATTCACCAGTTACACAGCGAAACTAGGTTTTAAATTTTTTATTACAGGTCATAATCTGTATCTAGGACCAGTGAACTTGGGATCGTAATTATTATTCTGAACTAATACATACAATATGTAAACACATGAAATTGAAATCGATATAATCAAAAAGAAAATCTTACCAACGTTTGGAGGCCCCTTCAATTTATAATATGCTTCTGTCTGAACTACTCGCTCTTCCTTGCTATCTCTCGGATCTAGTAACTGCGTGTTGGCGCGTCACAGTCTCAAGAACTTGAATGGAGGGTGTAGAGAAATACTTGAAGAAACTCTTTCTTCTCAATTTGGTGTATTGATTTCATGCACACATAAATTGCATCTCATGCAAAAAATATATTGCTTTTGAAATATATATTTATATTTTTTTCTTAAATCACACACCTTTATCACAAATATATATATCACCCCTATCACAAATATATATCACGCCTATCACCTGTATCATGAGTTTATATATATATATATTAATAATATGTGTGTATCAAGTATTTGCATCCTATACAAATTGATCTTTTGATTAATGTTTCATGTGCACACATCAATTTGCATCCAATGCAATCTCTTATGTTATTAATTGATATATATCTTTTAATTATCCTTTTCAAATATATATAATCTATTAAAAGTGATAATAAGTATTTGAAATTTAAACTTATATTCAAATACTTAAATAAATGATTTAGTAAAAATAAAATAATCCTATTATTTATCTTCACCTAAATCCATATATCAACTAACACCCTCAAATTAATAGTTAATTAATAATTCATAATTATCAATATAATTAAATAATCTCATTATTCAATTAATTCCCGAATAAACACTTGTCACTTTTGTAACACAATTTATTGGACAATCCAATTAATTAACCGTGACCCTTGTTACCTAAATCAATCAGGCTAGCAAGGGGACCTAATGGACCCACAGTATTTTGAACTCGAATAATCCTCAGAATCATTAATTAAACTCTTTAATTAATATTCCTTGATTATTAACTCATGTGTTATTTCACTAAAAACCCAAAGCTGCACTCTCTCAACTGTAGACGCTTTTACACAGACCGATTCAACTCGGTGTCCATAGATATAGCTATTACACATGGTGTGATCCTCCACAGTAGTTCATAATTAGCGTTGTGTCATAATGTCCGTTATACCTCTCTAATTACATATATCCTTTAAGTACCGTTGATTCTATAATGAACAATAAATCCTATTTCCTTACGGAATTAGGAGAGCGCTCATATTGTCCAAGCCCCGAATCAACCCTTAAGGGAACTACCATCTACTTCTCATAAGACGGAGTGGATTCCACTATTGTGTACAAACCTTCCCATCCACAAGCCAAACCGTAATCCCAACATACAGAGTATATTGATCAGGAAATGCATCTGACCTCATCCATGGTATATCAAAGACTACAATTTAACCTGAAGGAGTCGATAAGACACTCAGGATTAAGATCATCCATATATAGCCATCATTAGTTGATATATATGAATCTCATCGGTGAACGGATCTTGGTGTGAGATTCATATAGATCATGGCCCAGTCCTATATGATCACATCATACAAGGTGCCTCCATTCCCATATCTCATATGAATGATTCAGGATATAATCATCGTACATTACGGAATGGACCACAACTATAGATTAACCACAAATAAAGTACCCAACTTTATTTGCTATCTATGGACTCTTTAGATTGCGCGTCTCTTACTGTATCCATATGTATATGACACTCATATACACAGTTCGAGATTACATCTGGCAATTTTCGATGTTAAATATATGCACAGGTTATAAAATAAACGACACAACATGAATGAATTGAACTTTTTTATTTATTTATTTCATAAATCCATTTACAAATTACATCTTTAGGGCATAAACCCCAACATTTTGACCTTCCTATCTGGTTCATCTTCCTTTAAGACCACCTCATATATTGGTTCACTCTTTAATGTCTCCGGTTCTTTCCTTGGATTGAACTCGAACAACTGTGATCCTTCTTACTTGATCTGATCTGGTTGAGTTAAGGTGCATATTTGGTGTTCAATATTATCTCTTTCTTTGCAAACCGAGAGATTAGCTCTTCTAGCCATCTCTTGCGACCCCTTGATTGTTTCTACCCCCATTCAGTTGAGAACTTGATCATCAGAGCGTAAATAGTTGTTACCACCTTTGTTTTGTTCAGGAAATGTCGACCTAGTAGTGCATTATAAGGCCAGCCATCCATATCTACCACCAAAAAGTCGAGTAATACTATTTTCTAGCAATGAGCTACTATGATCTTCACGGGAAACTTCACTGTTCTGAGAGACCTAACCACGACTCCCCTGAATCCTCTGAGTGGGGTATGGAAAGGTTGCAAGTCCTATCGATCCAATCTGAGCTGATCATAAATAGCCACATTGAAGATGTCTGTCGAGCTACCATTGTCCACTAAAATTCTCCTAACTTCTCTATGGCCAATTCGGGCACTAATAACGAGAGCGTCATACTATTAGAAGTCGACCCCATGTGAGTCAGCTTCAGTGAATATTATCGGGTCATATCCTTCCTTTATTCTTTTCGGATCTAGCTCAATGGAGTTAACGTCAAAATTCTGTCTTGCCTTCACCGCATTCGGATTTACTGAGTACGCTCTCGGTTACTTCTCACAGTTGATGGTCCTTTGAGAATGGTCTGTATCACTCCATTTTCTTTGGGACTGGCCCTTTTGTTTTGACCAGAATTACGATCTCTCGTCTTGGTCTCTTTTTGAATTTCTGACTTCTCATATTTCTTTAGGATTATATCTTGCAGATGTCTTTCCCGAATGACGGTCTCTATATAGTCTCAAAGCTGGTAACATTTGGATGTCTCGTGTTCGGTTTCCTTATGGAACCTGTAATATTTCGTTGTGTCTCACCGAGCAAATTGGGACTATCGACGTGGCTCCTTCACCAGATTCTTCTCTTCTAGTATTGTCAGGATCTCTTCCTGTCTTTTCCGAAGCGGGGTGTAGTTCGTATATTTTCCTTGAAATATTTCCCTGGTTTGGTCAGCATTACGTCCATTTCCCCCGTCTTTTCTTCTCTCTTTGCTATTTCCTTTTTGTTTCCTTTTATGGTTTTATGACTATGATTCGGCATCCTTTTGTTCTGTTCTGCCCCCATGCATGTAACTGCCTCATATTGCCAACTCTTAATCTTCTGCTAGAGCATATCCACCTGCCATATCCATCATATATGTGTGTCTAGTTAGACGAGCTCTTCATAGGTCAAAAGACAACCGCCCATTCTGTAAGTTATTTATAAATGCAGCGATTATTGCTTCATCATTCGCGCTGCCGATTTTTGAGACCGCATGGCCGAATCTTTCTAGATACTTCTTTAGTGACTCGTCTTTCCCTTGCTTCAGCTGAGAAAGGTAAGCCACCGATTTTTTCCTAAGCATATTCCCTAGAAATTATCTTGAGAAGCTTCTGCTCAACTTGCTGAAACTCCCAATACTTGCAAGAGGTAATCTCCTGAACCATCTTGAACCAGTATCCCTGAGGGTTTGTGGGAAGTTAATGCACATTAAAGGATCGATGTGGGCATACTTGGCCAAGGCACTCTTATATCGTCTGACATGTTCTTTAGGGTCTGTATCCTTTTTAAACTGTTCCACGTGTGGCATCATGAATCTCTCCGGGAATGGCGTTCGTAGGATGTTTCTGGTAATAGGGCTATCAGAATCATCATCAGATAACTCATTATATCCGTATCGCCTAATCAACATGTCCATTTGACACCTGTTGTTCTCGACTTCTCGGGTCAAGCTCTGAATCACGACATCTCTGTTGCTCACCGACTCTTCACGATGGTTAAGCTGTTGAGTGATTGTCATACCTGTTTCCATGTCCTCTTCATTCTGCCCCCGAGTCTCACGAGCCAAACTTTGTAAACGTATGGTCTCACAACGATGTTTACGATGGTGCCGATCACTATCATCTGATGACGATGACAGATTTCTTCGCCGATCATATTTACGGTGCCTATCATAGCTTGTCTGACCGTGACTTCACCTTTGGTGTGGTCGTTCTTCTGCGGGTATTTCACGATCCTTGTATTGGTTGCATATAGTACCCACAGTCTGGTTGATTGGAACTGAGTTCCTAACGGCTACTGGTGCATCTAGTTCAGGCCCAATTACAACCGATCAGAGCCTAGGAGGTGATGGAGGATTTGGCGGGTGCACCTCTCCTGCGGCCAATAGATCTATTCCTTCTTACGTCACATCCGTTAGCAATTGTTACAATACATCACAAAAATGACACGCTATATCCTCGCTGGTGGGAAGGACTTGCAGGATGCCAGCTAGGGATATCGGTTGGTTCCCGGTGATTGTGGTGGGATCTTGAGTAGTCCTGCCTATATGAGCATTATCTGAAGATTTTCATATGTCCCTAGAACTATCTTTGCTTCCGCTACCAGCCATTGCTAAAACAGATCAAAGGTTTAACCGCCCCTCCTTCTAGTGCTAATTGTTGACGTCGATTTCTCGATGAATGAGAAAGTCAACAACGTTGGATTTGGTTATGACCTGTCAAAAGAGAAAGAGAAAGAGAATGCAATTAAGCAATAATGACACGAGTTTACGTGGTGAAACTCCGATGATCGGAGAAACATCCATGGGTGGTTGAATGCACAACCAAGCCAAATCCACTATTTAAACAAAGAATTATACCACTCGATATCTCTTGTCTCTCTCTTGCAGTGATTACTTTTTTGAATCTGTCTCACATCTATCTATATCGTTGTCTTTGTCTATTACAATGAGATTAGGGGTCTATTTATATGTGTATAGAACTCTAATCCTTATTGTACAAGTAAGTAAAATGAATTGTATTTTAATTAAGATTGGTTGCTTGTTAAAGTTGTATTTATCTTCTTTCCTGTTTCGGAGACCTTGTGAAGATCGAGTTTGAATCTTAATGGGATTTTGGTGGCATAGTCCGTTTAGGATTTATTTCCTTATCGGAGTGTAGTCTTCTAGAATAGTAGAGTTGTTGCCTGATTTGGGATTTATTTCCTGTTTTGTGTTTTATCCTTCTAGAGACTCTTTTTGACAGGGATGTTTTACGTATTGGAGTATGATTCTCTGGCTTACTCACGTATGTGAATCGTATGCTGAACTTCTTTACTCGGGTTTCTTGTGCTGTCCCGAGTAGAACATAATGTGCCGAGTACCCGTGTTTATACTTACTCGGGTTCTTATTCCTTAGTGATGTCTTGGATGGTGTCTTCTAGTTGCCAGCTGGGATGCCCATCTGACAATCTTTTTAAGGGATTGTCTTACCTGTCAGTGACGTGTACATTTAAAATATACATGTAACAAGCATTACTCATAAAAAAACCATTAATTTTTTCTTATTTTTTATTTTTTTTCGTAATGGATTTTTATTTAGCTAAAATGATTATCTCATCTTTAAATGATTTTTTTGTAATATATTTATTTAAGATTTTATTATTGAGAATTTTATTGTTTTTCATTTTAATTTAAAACTAAGATATTCATTATTGCTAAATAAAAAACCAGTATGAAAAAAAATATAAAATAAGAAAAAAATAATGGATTTTTTATTATTTATTTAAAATATTTTTTTGTAATATATTTATGTAAGATTTAATTATTGAGAATTTTATTGTTTTTCATTTTAATTAAAAGATACTATAATCATTTTAGCTAAAGTAAATACTAATAAGGGTAAAAGTATACTTTCACATGTTTTAAAATAGTTGACTTTCAAATATTTAGATAAATGGACTAAAGTGATGAGTTTTGGTAAAAATAGAGACCAAAGTGATGAATATAGTAAATACATTTATAAATGTGACAAATCGCAAAAAAAAGGGAGACTTACCTGAAATTATGTCAAATATTTAAAATATAGGTTAATAGCACCATCTCCCCCTAAACTAATTACGAGTTTACGATATGCCCCCATAAACTTTTTTTAGCTAATAAACCCCTTGAACTCTCTTTAATTGGCAACAAGTGACAGAATGGTACCGAAACCTAGTTTTCATCCATCTTCTTGTCACATGCACCTCACTTGTATTTTTAAGTAAAAGCAAAATTAGAATAATTTTTAAAATAAAATAAAATAAAGGGTTAGCAACACTATTGCCCCCTGAACTATTTAATGGTTTGCGATTCTTATTCAAATGGACGGTTGGGTTCTAATCTGAATCTCAGTCTAATAAAAAAAATTATATATAAAAAAAATTAAACTTAAAGAAAACAAAATCTAGATCTCCAGCTAATAAAAAAAAAACTCAAAACCATCATCAATCACCATCACCACCATCTAGATCAAACCCAAAAGCACCAGAAACCCCTACTAGACCCAACCCTAACCAACTTCACTGTCAACCACCACCACCACCGTCCAGATCAAACCCATATCAAATCCATCATCAACCGTGCACTACCACCATCTCCATCAGTTTTCCAGAAGCACCAGAAATCAAACCTTAACCCTTAAATCCAACACCCACGGCCAAATCAAACCATTCCATCTCCAAACCAAAACCCACCACCATGTTGGAACCCCGTTCACCGGTTACGCAGCGAAACTAGGTTTTAAATTTCTTTTATACAGATCATAATCTGTATATGGGACTAGTGAACTTAGGATCATAATTATTTTTTGGAACTAATACATACAATATGTAAATACAGGAAATTGAAATCGATATAATCAGAAGAAGAAAATCTTACCAACGTTTGGAGGCTCCTTCACTTTTCGATATGCTCCTGTCTGAACCAATTTTACCAACGTTTGGAGACTCCTTCACTTTACGATGTGCTTCTATCTGAACCACTCGATCTTCCTTGCTATCTTCCGGGACTGGTTACTGCGTGTGGGCGCGTCACGGTCTCAGGAACTTAAATGGAGAATGTAGAGAAATACTTGAAGAAACTCTTTCTTCTAAAGAGAGAAAACTACGTAGAACACTTCTCGTAGTTGAAGCAAAAATAATATTATCTAATTTAGCTTCAGTGCAACAACTTGCTTCGCTATTTTGTCAAAACATGCACATATGCATTACAATAGAGCAAGCGCCCTCACAACAGAGCAAGCACCCTCACAACACGCACACCTGGATGTTGTTTTTATAATTGATGCCTTATTTTTCTTTTCTCGTTCTACACATTTGCTAAAGATTTTTTTTAAAATCTCTGTCCATGCATCACGCCTTTTTTACGTTTTTATATATATATATTATGTGTGTATCAAGTATTTGCATCATATGTAAATTCTTCTTTTGACTAATGTTTCATGTGCACACATCAATTTGCATCCAATGCAATCTCTAGTGTTATTAATTGATATATATCTTTTAATTATCCTTTTCAAATATATCTAATATATTAAAAGTGATAATAAGTATTTTAAATTTAAGCTTAAATATAAATACTTAGATAATTGATTTACTAAAAATAAAATAATCCTATTATTTTATCTTCACCTAAATCCAAATATCAACTAACGTCCTCCAATTAATAGTTAATTAATAATTCATAATTATCAATATAATTAAGTAATCTAATTATTTTATTAATTTAACTATTAACATTCATTAATTAAATAATCTCATTATTCAATTAATTCCTGAATAAACACGTGTTACTTTCGTAACACAATTAATTGGACAATCCAATTAATTAACCGTGACCCTTGTTACCTAAATCGATTGGGCTAGCAAGGGGACCTAATAGACCCACCGTATTTTGAGCTCCAATAATCCTCGGAATCATTAATTAAACTCTTTAATTAATATTCCTTGATTATTAACTCTGATGTTATTCCACTAAAAACCCGAAGCTGCACTCTCTCAACTATAGACCTTTTACACAAACCGATACAACTCGGTGTCTATCGATATAGCTATTACACACTGTGTGATCCTTGACACGTCCTAAAGAAGTGTTCCTACTCGCAAGTATAAGAGTGTCATAGTAATAAATTAACCGGTAAGACCGGATCGAACCACAGGGAGGTTGTTCACTTGTCTTTATAGAATTAATTATCTAGATTAATTACTAAGCTTGTTATAAAATGTAAATCAATTAAAATTAAAAATGGGGCTAAGGGATCCCGTTGGTAATTCGATTATGATTCATTTATTAATATTTAGTCCAGATTAATGGGAGGGTATTCCACTCCACTGACCACTCTCTGAAAGATGTGGGTAAAAGTACCCACTATACTAGACAACATCTGTCTGTCTACAGTGAGTCAAAACTCCACAAAGATCAGAGGGGATAAACCACTCTCTGAAAGATATGAGTAAAAGTACCCATTATGCTAGACAATATCTGTCTGTCTATAGTGAGTCAAAAACTCCACAAATATCAGAGGGGAGAAACCACTCTTTGATAAATATGGGTAAAAGTACTCACCGTGCTAGACAATATCTGTCTGACTACAGTGAGTCAAAAACTCCATAAATATCAGAGGGAAGAAAGCAAAAAAATAATAAACTTACCATAATTGGATCATATTTTCCATACCAATAGTATCACCTTTGGCCCCAGCTATATAAAATTAGCCAGACATAATTTAACTAGAAAATAGCTATTTTATTTAAAATAAGAATTTGAAAACAAAAGATAGAGAATTTCACAAATCTAATATCATATTTGGATTCAGAATGTCAAAATTATGGGGGTGAGGTCTCTTAGTTATACAAAATACTGATGAAAATTAACCATCAGATGAATTTAGAATGAAGCGTCCAGATTTCACCACGTCATCAGTGAATAGTGAACAGTGAACAATGAACAATACCCCGCATCCGTGAAAGTGAATAGTGAATAATGAATAGTGCACCGGCTTCTAGAATATTATTCTCTGCAACACGTGTACGGTACACTCACAATTTAGACCAATAGAAATGTATCACATCATCGGTCAATAATCTTCTAGAAAGTCAACTATGAACAGTGCATCGACTTCTAGAATGTGATTATCTGCAGCCGCGTGTACGGTGCACTCACAGTTTGGGCCAATAGGAATGTGCCACATCATCAGGAACAGTGAAAGTCAACTGTGAACAATAAATAGTTAAAATTATAAAAATACCCTTCGTGGTCTTCTTAAGGTTTTTTGACTTTCAAAACTTGAAAACAATGTTTGTTTTGCCATCTGATTTCTCCGTAATTCTGAATTGATCAAATTACCTCTAAAATACAAAGAAAAATACATTGATTACTACACAACACATTTATTTAAACGAGCGAACGAAATTATGTCTAAATTGGAGAATTATTCATATTAGAAGTGTAAAATGATGATATTATCCCTTAGTAAACATACACTTTTCAATGTTAATCACCCCCCCCCCCCCCCCCCCCAACTAGCTTATTGCTAGTCACTAACAACTAAAGTAAAAATAGTAAAAACTCAAATTCAAATCTCTAAACTACCAAATATACAAACTCTCCCATACCTCTTTTCTCACCCTTTGACAACCATTCATCAATTGAGTTATCAATCAAACTTGCTTGTGCTCAATAAAGATCAACACAATAACTATGAGATTCAATTGAAATCAAGTAACATTTTCATTCTGAAATCTCACAACATTTTCATTCTGAAATCTCATCAGGACCTCTTTCTTAGGCAGTAGTTTTATTTATTTCTTTCTTTTTTTTGTTTTTTTTAATATAACAAAATTGGAAAAAAACATTCCATCTTTAATCCATATAGCAAGTTTTAGGCCAATGACTCTCAAACTAGTTGGTTTTAGAGCATTAAGTGTTAGAACACTCCTACGGGCTTAATTACTCGGATTGTAGATGTTTTTTTTTAATAGTACAATTCCCTTAAGCTTTCTCTTTAACCCTGTGTAACGAGCTTTGGGTCAATGACTCCCAAACTAGTTGGTCTTAGGGCATTAGGTGTTGAAGCACCCCTCAAACTTAATTGCTTGAGTTAAAAAGGCTCGAAACTGTACTTTAATCTTATCCAGACTCCACCGTTTTACGTGAACACTTTATGCTTACTGAAGCATGAGGCCTGGCTACTAAGTAAGAGTTTTGGTCACAACACATAAAATTATTATTATTATTATTATTATTATTATTATATATATATTTTTAAACAAGACCACTGCCTTCGGTTGTTACCCTTGAATGATGTTTCAGAACTAAATATCTCAATATCTCAAAATCTCAACGTACTGCACATAATCACGTGTCAATGTGCGTGTGTGTCTAGAATAGTTCGAAAAATTTCTCAAGATGACTTAATGAACAAAAGGATTAGTCAATGATATCACAATGGATAGTTTATAAATTTGAATAGTCAGAAGAGAGGAAAAATGCATCAGAACTATAAAGATGCGTCTCAGAAGTATCTAAAAGATCTCCTTACTCGGCCATATTTACAAAAAAAAAATGGTCAAAAGTTAGTTTTTTTAAAAAAAAAACAAAGTTATTGAATCAACTATCCCTTCCCCCCAACCAGAACGAGACATTGTCCCCAATGTCTTTAGAAAGAGGTAAGGTTTAGAAGATATCATCTGAACAACTTGAAAGACAACAAAATCCTGCAAAACAACTAAAGAAATACAAAATAAAGGAAAATAAATTGCATTAAAACCATGGGACAATCACAAACTGAGATTCAGATAAATTCTGCTTTTCTTGTTCTCTTTATCAATGGACCAATCAACTTTGGAGGTTGAAGGATCTGGCTCATAATTGAAAGTTTCTAACTGGTCAATCAGCTCATGAGGACTTGAAGCAGAGATAAAGATTTTTTGGATTGAAGGTGGAATGTAATAATTTTTCTGAGCATGATCAAGAAATGAAAGCAAACCATCATAAAATTTATTAACATTCAACAAACCGATGGGTTTCTCATGGATGTGTAGTTGCACTGAGGATGCCATTATAAAGATTTCTTCTAAGGTTCCAAAACCACCTGGCAAAGCTATAAACGCATCAGCATGATGTAACATAACAGTCAATCTTTCAGGCATACCTGAAACAACTAGCTCTTCACCGTTTGTCTTTCCGATGATGTCTACTGGCCATAGGTTTTGGGACAATACCCAGAACTTGACTACCTCCGTCTCTTGCAGCTCGTGAAACACACCCCATTAATCCCAAGTTACCTCCTCCATACACTAGGTGTATTTTTTGCTCAGCCAAAACCTTACCAAGATGAATTGTAGCCTCAACAAACTCTCTGTATTTCCCATAGTTAGTGCCACCAAACACACAAATGTTTGTGAATCGTTTAGTTGAAGGTGAACCCATTAATGCACTCTCTAAATTTTTCTTTTGGATGTTTATGAGTGCTTGAAGCAAAAGGGAAAACAAATACTTGTATTTATAGATTCTGAAAAGGTAACACAATGATACACCTATATGTATAGGGCGGCGTATTTGTCAATGATATTAGATTCAAATGGTTCAAAAATCAAAAGTAAACAACAATAATTACAAAAGACATTAAATGCGGAAGGAAAAAGATAATAAAAACAAAAGGATATTTACTGGTAGTTGTGATTGTGGCTCATATCTTCCTCTGGTTTTAGGTCCAGAAACGGCTTCAACGCCCTCTAAGGGTCGGGGATATGTTTCACATCCAATTTTCTTATAAATTGGCAAACATGGTCTTTTAAAGTTAGATTCCCAAGACTATATTGTGCATGTTCTTTTTGAAATTGTGGCCATAATCGGTCAATTTCCATTTGCACATATCCACTAGGATGTGCATCAAGAGTCGTTAGGATATTATCCAATGACTCCCTATGCAAACCATGCCTAATGAATAAAATTTTATCTTTCCGATTATTATACACCATTCCTAAAGAAAGACAACGTGTGTTGCAAGTTGTACGTGCACATTTATGACAAGTAATCCCTAACTTATTATCTCTTTGTTTTATTGCAAGGTTACTTCTTCCAAAACCACGCATGTAAGATATAAATGAATCAACAGACTCACCTACTAGATGTACCTTAGCTTCGATCAACCAGCGAATTTCAACAGGATTGTTGTTTATCATCAGTAAGCGTAATCTTTCAGAACATGCTTTGTAAATCTTTTTCAGAGCATTTTGGGGCAACGACGGAAAATGTTTTCGCAGGTTTGTGAAAATTTCATCCATGCCTTGTTTTAGGGATCAGTTATTTGGGATACTGAATTAAACCGACTCGAATTGTCACGGAGTACCGTTATCCGCCACTTAACCGGGGTTATATAGCAAAACACACCAAGCAAAAATTGAACCTAGAAATTAATCCTGTAAAAATTCAAAATGTAAAAGCAAACAAAAACAAAAATAATAATTGCAAACACAAATAAAGTCAAAAGCAAAAGATTTGTTTACTCACCTTTGTAACAAGGGTCAGAAAGGACGATAAAGTCTTTTTGAAAATTTGTATTTTCTAAGAATGGTTTCACACGTTGTCCATTTACTTTAAACACGTTACCATTCCTAGGATTCTCAATATCAAGGGCACCATATGGATACACGTGTTTCACAACAAATGGACCACTCCATTTTGATTTCAATTTGCTAGGAAATAAATGAAGTCGAGAATTATAAAGCAAAACCTTTTGACCAACTTCAAATGATCTTCTTAAAATTCGTCTGTCATGAAAGGTTTTAGATTTTTCTTTAAAAATTTTCACATTTTCATATGCACCCTTTCTTAATTCTTCAAGTTCATTTATTTGCAACTTGCGCAATTCACCAGCATCAATTAGGTTAGAATAGAAAGCTTTAATGGCCCAATATGCCTTTTTCTCAAGTTCAACAGGTAAGTGGCAAGGTTTTACATAAACAAAACGATAAGGAGACATACCCAAAGATGTTTTGAATGCAGTGCGGTAAGCCCAAAGTGCATTATTTAGTCTAAGAGACCAATATTTTCGATCAGGGTTAACCGTTTTTTGCTAGATATGTTTTATCTCCCTATTTACTAACTCAACTTGACCACTTGTTTGAGGGTGGTATGGTGTGGCAATTTTGTGTGTGACTCCATATTTCTTCATTAAAGACTCAAAAGGTTTGTTACAAAAGTGTTTGCTTCCATCACTGATAATGGCTCGATAGATTCCAAATCGACTCAAAAGATTTTCCTTTAAAAACTTAATCACTGTTTTGTGATCATTATTTCGACAAGGAATCGCCTCAACCCATTTTGACACATAATCAACAGCAAACAAAATGTACAAAAATCCAAATGACGGTGGAAATGGACCCATGAAATCAATTCCCCAACAATCAAATATTTCAATGACAAGAATGAGGTTTAAATGCATCATGTTTTGCTTGGAAATGGATCCTAATTTTTTGACAATTTTCACAGGTTTTACAGAATGCATGTGCGTCTTAAACAAGGTGGGCCAATAAAATCCACACTGTAAGATTTTTGCACCCGTTTTCTTTCACGAAAAATGACCACCACATGCTTTAGAATGATAAAATTCAGTGACACTACTTACCTCATTGCCTGGAATACACCATCGAACAATTTGATCAAGACAATACTTGAATAAGTACGGGTTATCCCAGTAAAAACGTTTTACCTCGGTCAAAAATTTCTTTTTGTCCTGTGCATTCTAATCGAATGACATCATTCCTGTTGCACTATAATTAACAATGTCAGCATACCAAGGAAAAGTTGTGATAGAGAATAAAATATCATCAGGAAAAGAATCATTGATGGGTGCTTTATCAAATAACGACTCAGCGGTGAGTCGTGATAAATGATCTGCAACGACATTTTCAGCACCTTTTTTGTCCTTGATTGTGAGATTGAATTCTTGTAGCAACAAAATCCAGCGAATCAATCTTGGCTTTGCATCCTGTTTAGACATTAAATACTTCAAACCAGCGTGATCAGTAAAAATAATGGTTGAAGCACCAATCAAGTATGACCGAAGTTTATCCAATGCAAATACCACAACAAGTAATTCTTTCTCAGTGGTGGTGTAATTCATTTGTACACAATTCAAAGTTTTACTTGCGTAATAAATCACAAAAGGCTTACCTTCTCTTCTCTGTCCTAAGACAGCTCCAACAACAAAATCACTCGCATCACACATCAATTCAAAAGGCAAGGACCAATCAGGGGATTGCATGATAGGTGCAGATGTTAAAAGGTCAATTATCTTTTTAAAGGACTCTTGACACTCTTATGTCCATTCAAACTTTGTATCTTTTAATAAGAGGTTACAAAGTGGTTTAGATATGACACTGAAATCTTTAATAAACCTCCTATAAAATCCTGCATGCCCTAAAAATGACCGCACATCTTTGACTGTTTGTGGTGGTGGTAACTTCGAAATGACTTCAATTTTTACCTTATCAACCTCGATTCCTTTAGATGACACAACATGACCTAAAATAATTCCAGATGTGGTCATATAATGACACTTTTCCCAGTTAAGCACAAGTCCTTTTTCTATGCAACATTTCAAGACTCTTTCCAAGTTATTTAGACATTCATCAAAAGAATCCCCAAACACAGTTAAATCATCCATAAAGACCTATAAACAATGTTCAATCAAGTCACTAAAAATGCTTAGCATGCATCGTTGAAATATGGCTGGAGCATTACACAAACCAAATGGCATTCTTCTAAATGTAAAGGTTCCAAAAGGACATGTGAATGTGGTATTTTCTTGGTCTTCTAATGCAATAGGAATTTGATAGTATCCAGAATACCCATCAAGAAAGTAGTAGTAGGGATGTCCTGCTACTCTTTCTAAAATTTGGTCAAGGAATGGAAGAGGAAAATGATCTTTTCCAGTAGCATCATTTAATTTTCTATAATCAATGCACATGCGCCAACTAGATGGAACACGAGTTGGAATTAACTCACCCTTTTCATTTTTAACAACAGTGATT
The DNA here is from genome assembly GCA_032871835.1 of Dipteronia dyeriana. Lineage (NCBI taxonomy): Eukaryota > Viridiplantae > Streptophyta > Magnoliopsida > Sapindales > Sapindaceae > Dipteronia > Dipteronia dyeriana. Next base: position 16,645,423 of record CM065297.1, read on the forward strand.
CCAGATTTTTTTGTTTTTGGCACAACTTGTGTAAGACTCACCCACTTACTATCAGAGATAGAGTAGATAATTCCCACATCAAGTAATTTAAGGACTTCAGTCTTGCCAACTTCTTTCATGTGTGGGTTATGTCTTCTTTGGGATTGTCGATATGTTTTAGCATTTTCCTCTAAATTTATTCGATGTGAACAAATCAAAGGGTGAATACCTTTCAAATCTTTCAAAGTCCAACCAATTGCATTCTTATTTTTCTTTAAAACATGTAACAACTTACCTTCTTGCTCTTCTGTGAGGTTAGAAAAGATTACCAATGGGTAGGTCTGGTTGTCCCTAAGGTAAGCATATTTAAGTCCTTCTAGTAAGGGCTTCAAATCCAGTTGAGGTGCTTTTTCTTCTGGCACGTCATCTTTCTGTTCCAATTCTTCAAAATCTGAAGTGTCTCCTTCTTCTTTGACAACCTGTAAACAATCATCAAGATGTGAATGCATGCTTGACTCAGGTGAATTGATCAAATAAATTTCAGATGAGTTAAAGGAATCCTTTTGAACATGATCTTCAACAATGGTTTCAATAATGTCTACATCTTCATCTTCATCTTCATTTTCATCATCAAATGGTTCTTTAGACATGTTGAAAACATTAAGCTTAATTTCCATATTTCCAAAATACATGCTCATTATTCCATTCCTGCATTAATCAAGGTGTTATCAGTAGCTAAAAATGGTCGGCCCAATATAACAAGAATTGATTTGTGATCATTAACAACATGTTGTGTTTCCAAGACAATAAAATCAACTGGGTAGATAAATTTATTGACTTGTACTAACACATCTTCCACTATTCCTTTTGGTATTTTAATTGACCTATCAGCAAGACAAAGTGTGGTTGAAGTCAGCTTTAACTCACCAAGTTTAAGTCGCTGATAAACTGAGTATGGGAGCAAATTTACACTAGCACCTAAGTCAAGTAAACCATGCTCAATTTTATAGTTACCAATTATGCACGAAATAGTTGGATAGCCAGGATCTTTATATTTCAAAACATTTTTATTGGAAAGAATAAAACTTACCTGTTCAACCATAAAGGTTTTCTTTCTTACCTGATGCTTCCTTTTCACAGTGCACAGATCCTTCAAAATTTTGGCATATGAAGGTACCTGTTTGATTGCGTCCAACAAAGGGATATTGATCTTTACCTGTTTGAAAATTTCGAAAATCTTTAGGGGATGCTTCAATTTTGTGAATTTTTAAGAGCCTGAGGATATGAGAGTGTAGGTGGGGATTCAATTATTTCTTCGTCAATAGTGGTTTCATCAACCCCTTCCTTACCCTTGGAAAATGACTCATCATCATATTTACTATATTCAAGAATACGTTTTTCGATGACCTTACCACTACGAAGAGTGATAATTGATTTGACTTGATCCGGGCGTTGGTTATTATCATAGGAACTTGATTGACTCTTGGGATTTGGTTGTGGTTGAGATGGACACTTACCTTTTTCGTGTATGGTGAGTGTAGAAGCAATCTTCGCCAAAGTATCTTTAACATCTGTCAAGGTTTGTGTTGTTTGGTTGTTAATGACTTCTTGTTTATCAATGAATGAGTGCAACGTGTCTTCAAGGTTTTTCCTAGATGGTGGGACATAAGGCATAAGGTGCATAACCTTGTGGATTTGATGGACATGGTGGTTGTGAAGACTGGGCTTGATTTTTGTTCCTCCAACTAAAGTTTGGATGATTTCTCCAACCATGATTGTAGGTTTGTGAGTATGGATTGGAATTTGGCTTGTTGAAAATGTGCAAATCATTGGCTTGTTCATGAAGGCAATCTTTTAAAGCTGGTACAGTTGGGCAACTATGAGTGATATGATCATCAGAATCACATACATGGCATGCGATTTATTGTATAGATTTTACATGTTCACTCTTTTTTGTTTCTAAAGCTTCAACTTTCTTAATTATGGATGCAAATCTAGCTTGAAGGTCATGATCTTCCCTAAGATTGTAAATGTCTCCACTAGATGGAGATGGTTGTGGTTTGTTCATGGATTCATAGGAACCAATGGTGTCCCAATTTTAAGCATTTTCGGCGATATAGTTAAGGTATTCAAGTGCTTCTTCAGGATTTTTGTCACTGAACTTCCCATTACACACCATTTCAATGACTTGTCTACTTTAGGGTGTGAGCTCCTCATAGAAATGTGACACTATCCTCAATGTTTCAAAACCGTGATGTGGACAGACATTTAACAACTCTTTGAACCTATCCCAACATTGGTAAAGTGTTTCCTCGGGTTTCTGGGCAAATGAAATGATTTGCCTCTTAAGAGAGTTTGTTTTATGAGGTGGGAAAAAATTATTTAAGAACTATTGTTGCATACCATTCCAAGTTTGAATTGATCCTGACCTAAGGTTTTGTAACCAAGTTTTAGCTTTATCTTTTAAGGAAAAAGGGAAAAACTTAAGCTTGATTATATCCTTGCTAACATTTTGGTCAGTGCAAGTGTTACAGACTTCCTTAAACTCCCTAAGATGCAAATATGGGTTTTCAGATTCAAGACCGTGAAAATTGGATAAAAGTTGAATGATTCCCGATTTAAAATTAAAGTGTGTTGCATTTGGTCGGAAAGATATGCATGAAGGTGCTCCAATGCCTGTGGGGTTCATGTAGTCTCTAAGAGTTCTAGGTGGATTTGGGTTAATGTATTGGTCATGGTCAACATAAAGCGGATGGTTGATGTGTTGACATATGTTGTCAAGGTTGTCTAAAAGGTTCTCGGCTTGGTTTCCTGCTGGATGTCTAAGTGGGTTTTCAGCCATGTTGTTAGTGAATGTGGGTGACTGAAATCTCCTAATTAATATACCACTAGATGTTCGAAACCAACGTCTCATGTAAATTTAATGTGGGTTCATGGAGGTGAAATACACAAAAATGAAGAAAATAAAAGAAAAAGTGATAAAAATAACAAGATGCAAAATTCTAGGGGTGTAAATGCAAATATACACAAGTGTTGGGGCATAAGTGCAAATAATTAGAAATATAGGGACTAAAGTTAAAATATGATAATAACAGGGGCTGATATGCAAAAATGAAAAATAAAATGACCTATATGCAAATACAAACTAGATCTATGCGAAAATGCAAATAAAAGTTGAAGGACTAAAATGCAAAAATGTGATTAATGATTACAAGTGTTTTTTTTTAAGTAGATGAAGTTTATGATTGAAATGAGTGATGCAAAATTGAATACAAAATAAGAACAAAGAAGATAGAAAAAAAATAGCAAAACTAAAATAAATAAAAAAAGAAATTACTTCTACAAAGAAAAGGCGGACTTACCTCCCCGGCAGCGGCGCCAAAAACTTGACACGTCTTAAAGAAGTGTTCCTACTCCCAAGTATAAGAGTGTCATAGTAATAAATTAACCGGTAAGACCGGGTCGAACCACAAGGAGGTTGTTCACTTATCCTTATAGAATTAATTATCTAGATTAATTACTAAGCTTATTATTAAATGTAAATCAATTAAAATTAAAAATGGGGCTAAGGGATCCACTGTTGGTAATTCGATTATGATCCAATTATTAATATTTAGTCCAGATTAATGGGAGGGTATTCCACTCCACCGACCACTCTCTGATAGATATGGGTAAAAGTACTCACTGTGCTAGATAATATCTGTCTGTCTACAGTGAGTCAAAACTCCACAAAGATCAGAGGGGATAAATCACTCTCTGATAGATATGGGTAAAAGTACCCAGTGTGCTAGACAATATCTGTCTGTCTACAGTGAGTCAAAAACTCCACAATGACCAGAGGGGAGAAATCACTCTCTGATAAATATGGGTAAAAGTACTCACTATGCTATACAATATCTATTTGACTACAGTGAGTCAAAAACTCCATAAAAATCAGAGGGGAGAAAGCAAAAAAATAATAAATTTACCATAATTGTATCATATTTTCAATACCAACAGTATCACTTTTGGCCCCAGCTATATAAAATTAGCCAGAAATAATTTAACTAGAAAATAGTTATTTTATATAAACTGAGAATTTGAGAACAAAGAGAGAGAATTTCACAAATCTAATATCATATTTGGATTCAGACATGTTGAAATAAAGGGGGAGAGGCCCCCTATTTATACAAAATACGGATGAAAATTGACCATCGGATGAATTTAGAATGGAACGTCCAGATTTCACCACGTCATCAGTAAATAGTGAACAGTGAAAGTGAATAGTGAACAAGGAACAGTGCACCGGCTTCTAGAATAATATTCTCTGCAACACGTGTACAGTGCACTCACAATTTAGGCCAATAGAAATGTGTCACATCATCGGTCAATAATCTTCTAGAAAGTCAACTATGAACAGTGCACCGACTTACAGAATGTGATTATCTGCAGCCGTGTGTACAGTGCACTCACAGTTTGGGGCAATAGGAATGTGCCACGTCATCAGGAACAGTGAAAGTCAACTGTGAACAGTGAATAGTTAAAATTATAAAAATACCCTCTGTGGCCTTTGACATTCTAAACTTGAAAACGATGTTTGTTTTTCCATCTGACTTCTCCATAATTCTGAATTGATCGAATTAGCTCTGAAATACAAAGAAAAATACACTGATTACTACACAACACATTTATTTAAGCGAGCGAACGAAATTATGTCTGAATTAGGGAATTGATTATATTGGAAGTGTAAAATGATGATATTATCCCTTAGTAAACATACACTTTTCAATGTTAATCAATCCTCCACAGTAGTTCATAATTAGAGCTGGGTCATAATGTCCGTTATACCCCTCTAATTACATATATCCTTTAAGTACCATTGATTCTATAATGAACAATAAATCCTATTTCCTTACGGAACTAGGAGAGCACTCATATTGTCCAAGCCCCGAATCAACCCTTAAGGAAACTACCATTCTACTTCGCACAAGAAGGAGTGGATTCCACTATCATGTACAAATATTCCCAGCCACAAGTCAAACCACAATCCCAACATACGGAGCATATTGATTGGGAACTACATTCGACCTCACCCATGGTATAACAAAGACCACGGTCTAACCTGAAGGAGTCGATAAGACACTCAGGATTAAGATCACCCACATATAACCATAATTAGTTGATATATATAAATCTCATCGGTAAACAGATATTGGTGAGAGATTCATATAGATCATGACCCAGTCCTATATGATCACATCATACAAGGTGCCTCCATTCCCATATCTCATATGAATGATTCAGGATAGAGTCATCGTACATTACGGAATGGACCACAGCAATAGATTAACCACAAATAAAGTACCCAACTTTATTTGCTATCTATGGACTCTTTAGATTGTACGTCTCTTACTATATCCATTTGTATATGACACTCATATACATAGTTCGAGATTACATCTGACAATCTTGGATGTTAAATATATATGCATAAGTTATAAAATAAACAACACAACAAGAATGAATTGAACTTTTCCTTTTATTTAATTCATAAATCCATTTATAAATTACACCTTTTGGGCATAAACCCTAACAATCTCCCACTTGCACTAAATCATGTGAGGCATGTCTTGTAACCCTATACCATCTAGGTGACCCGAAAACACTTTAGTTGGTAAAGTCTTTGTAAATGGATCAACATGATTGTCTTGTGAGGCTATCTTGGTGACCATCACATCTCCTCTCTACACTATCTCTGTAATGAGATGATACTTTCTCTCTATATGCTTCCCTCTCTTGTGGCTTCTTGGTTCTTTGGAATTATCCACAGTACCACTGTTATCACAATAAAATGTGATGGGCTTACCAGATCTGGAACAACTTCCAGATCACTCAAGAACTTACAGAACCAAACAGCCTCTTTAGCAGCTTCACAATCGGCTACATATTTAGCTTCCATGGTGGAGTCAGCAATGCAAGATTTCTTGACACTTCTCCACACAATGGCTCCACCATCCAGGGTGAATACTGATCTAGACGTGGATTTCCTAGAATCCTTGTCTGACTGAAAATCAAAATCCGTGTATCCTAAAGGGATCAAATCCTGCCCAGAATACACTAGCATATAGTCTCTCGTTCTCCGAAGATACTTAAGAATTGTCTTGACAGCAACCTAATGATCCAATCATGGGTTGTACTGGTATCTATCGACTATTCTCACTGCATAGCAGATGCCTGGTCTCGTGCATAACATAGAATACATGAGACTACCTACTACCGATGCATAGGGTACACGTCTCATATCCTCAACTTCTTAAGGTGACTTAGGACACTGTTCCTTAGACAAGTGAACTCTATGCCTATAAGGTAAATTACCTTTCTTGAAGTTTTACATCAAAAATCGTACAAGAATCTTGTCGATATATGATGTCTGAGATAGTGCTATGAGTTTGTTCTTACGATCCCTTATAAGTTGGATCCCTATAACATAACTCTCCTCTCCCAAATCTTTCATTTGGAATTGGCTAACCAGCCAGCCCTTTACATCAGACAACACTCCCATATCATTCCCAATGAGTAGGATATCATCTACGTATAGGACCAAAAAAACTATTTTCTTATCAATGATGCGCTTGTAAACACAAGGCTCATCGACGTTCTGCTCAAAGCCATAGGTTTTGATCACATCATCAAACCTTATGTTCCAAGATCTAGATGCTTGCTTAAGTCCATAGATGGACCTTTGCAACTTGCAAACCTTTTGCTCTTGATCTGGAGACACGAATCCCTCTGGTTACATCATATAGATGCTCTCATCAAGATTGCCTTTCAAGAATGCAGTCTTGACGTTAATTTGCCAAATTTTAAATCAAAATAGGCAGGAATGGATAAGAGAATCCTAATAGACTTAAACATGGCTACTGGCGAGAAGGTCTCTTCATAATCGACCCTCTCTTTCTGGGTATAACCCTTAGCCACTAGCCTTGCCTTGCCTTGAATGTCTCTACCTTCCCGTCTACTCCTCTCTTTCTCTTGTAGATCCACTTACACCCTATGGGTTTTACCCCATCCGGTAAGTCTACAAGATCCCAGACTGAGTTAGAGTACATGGACTCCATCTCGAGATTCATGGCTTTAATCTATTCCGTTTTATCAGAATCTTCCATTTCATTCTTAAATGTCAATGGATCATCCACACTATCAGTAGAGACAACACCTTATCCCTCACCTATACCTAAATAGCATTCAGTTTGTCTCACAACCTTCTCACTATGTCTAGGTGGTAGTGTATCTTGATCAGGAACTATCTGACTCTCAGATGTTTATTGATCAACAACTCTTGTTTATGAAGTACTAGTCTCACCAGGCTCCAACTCATTTAATACAATCTTGGAACGAGGTTTATGGTCACTAATGTAATTGTCCTCAAGAAACGTTGCATTTGTCGACACAAATACTTTGTTATCTTCATGACTATAGAAGTGTCCACCTCTGGTCTCCTTGTAGTATCCTATAAACAGGCAGACAACAGATTTGGAGTCTAGCTTTCCAGTTATGTTCTTCGGCATGTGTGTTGGACACCCCCATATACAAAAATGTTGTAAACTAGCTTTACGACCATTCCACAACTCTAGGTAAGTCTTAGGAATAGATTTGGATGGCACTACATTCAAAATGTATGCAGGTTGTTTGTAATGCATATCCCCAAAAGAAATTTGGTAATGATGAGAAACTAATCATAGATCTCACCATTTCCATCAGGGTTCAATTGCTGCTCTCCGCTACACCATTTTGCTGAGGTGTACCAAGAGCTGTGAGTTGGGAAACTATCCTATGCTTGACTATGAAGTCTTCAAACTCTTGGTCAATGTAATCACCTCCACGATCCGATCGTAGTGACTTGATAATCCTACCTAATTAATTCTCAACTTCAGCTCAAAATTCTTTGAACATTTCAAATGTTTCTGACTTCCGTTGCATTAGGTAGAAGTATCTGTATCTTGAGTAGTCATCTATAAAGGTGACATAATACTCATAACCACCCCAAGCTTTAACATTCATCGGTCTGCAGACGTCTGTATGTATAAGCTCTAGCGGTTCTTTAGCTCTATACTCTTTTCCAGTAAAAAGGTCTCTTAGTCATCTTACCTTCCAGACAAGATTCGCATACAGGTAAGATATCAACCTTTAACTTACTTAAAGATCTGCTTTTTACTAATCTGTCTATCCGGTCAAGGATAATATGACCAAGCCTTAGATGCCAGAGATATGTGTCATTATCTTGACAAATCTTATGTCGTTTAGTTTTTGGTTTTTCAACCTTAAACATTTCGGTGTTGAGCAATGTAGTATGTATTAACGGTCTTAACACATAGAAATTGTTTTCATTAATTCCTGAATAAATATTCAGACCATTCTTTCAGTAATAATAGATGTATTATTAAAAGAAACATGATATTTTTGGTCTAACAACTTAGAAACGGAAATCAAATTTCGTGTAAATCCAGAAATATAAAATACATTGTCCAACAGTATATAATTATTACAAAAACGTAATCTAATTATGCCCACTGCTCGTGCCAACACGACATCCCCTGACCCCACACGTATTGAGAAGGCTTGCTTCTCTAGCTGTCTCTAAGAATCAGTCCATTGTAAAGAAGAACAAACATGGTTAGTGGCCCCTGAATCAACTATCCAGGGGAAGAATCATCTTCCACTAAACATGACTGAAGAACAAGTAAATCATATTTAACTTTTGTTGGACTTCTTCTTTCTTTGGGCTTTCTTGGGTTTGGGCTTACCCTTCGCCTTCCTAGCAAACCTCTTCCTCTTTATATTATTGGAGGAAGATGGTTCGGCAACATTTGCCTCACCGGTCTTGCCTTTGTTGTCCTTAGTCAAGGACTCAAAGGTAGTGAGCTCATTGAACAACTGTGTGAGATTGAACCTTAACTTGTTCATCTCATAGTTACTCTTATACCGATTGAAACTCTTTCAAAGAGTCGACAGTATGATGCTCACTTGACTGGGTTAGTTAATGGCCCCACCATTGACTTCTGCCTTGTTGAAGTAGGACATCATGCTCAGGACATGTTCCCAAATTGACGTACCTTCCTTTATACGATCGAGCATAACGGAACGAACAACTTCGTGTCGCTTTTGATCGGAGGGCTGCCCGAACATAGCTTGCAATGACTCCATGATTTTGAATGCTGAAGTCATTGCTTCATGCTTTGTGACAAGCACGTCTGTCATAGAAGCCAATAGATATGTTCGGGCCTTCTCATCAGATGAGACCCATCGCTTGTATGCCTCACGAACAGTTCATGTGGCATTAGCAGCAGGCGCTGGAGGACATTCCTCCAAATGCACAAACTTGAGGTCTTTGGTGACCAATATTGCATTAATGTTAAGTTTCCACTTAGTGTAGTTATCACTAGTTAATTTGTCGTTTACGAGAATTTGAAGTAATGCAGAATACATTATTGCTGAAATAAATAAAACATTCATTCAAACATTTATTTGCTTTGGCATAAATTTAAACATGATGCATGCACATGTTTAACGAACTAGAACTACCCTAAAACTAGTTACTATACCACGACAATCCAACATACCACAAAGAAGTGTCGCCTTAGAGTCGGTCAAGTCTTTGCATGTTGGACCAAGACATTCTCAATCAAATGATATTCTAGAATAACTCTTATTCCATATCATTCAACCATCGTTCATTCAGTCAGGTTTTTAATTAACAAACTTAATAAAAACCTTCGTGAATGTAACCCACCATTTCAGATCTCACGAGCTTAATTCGAGAATTGCCGTCTTAGGGTCGGTCAATCCTGAAATACCCTCAGAAATCCTATCAGTTAGGAAGTCAACATTGGTATTGACCTTTGTGGAAACCCTCCTTAGGGAGGACGAAAGCAAAGTCGTCACAAAGCTCCACTCGGATCTCACGGTATTGAACTAACGATGGAGACCGCGGGATATATATGTCATATATCCCTCTCCCACTCACTATTTTGAAATTAGGGTTTTCTATTAAACGTTAATGCACCTAGACTCTATAGGATTAAACGGCTAATTTTAATCAAGTTATCTAGCGCATTAACTGATTAGAAACAAATTCTAATTAACTAATAAATTATTAATGATTTTTAACAATTAAAAATCTAATCTATTAGTGAATAATCTAAGCCTTGGTAAACTATTTACTAATGTCTGATTATTATGTTAATGTTTACCAAGTTTTAACTATTAAAACCCTAACACTTTATTCGGATCATTTATTATTAGGTCATTAATCAAATTAATCATAATAAATGACCCTATTAACCTACTTTTTTAAACACTTTAATAACTAGATTAATATTAATGAGAATTACCAAGTTTTCTAACCATTAAAAAACTAATCTCATTATTCCTAGTCAATTATGTATATTACCCATTTTAATCACATTAAAAAAAATACATAAAATATCAGGCTATGATGCATGTATAACATATCAAATATATTTGTGTAGACACATCTAATTTAAATGGCATACGTATGCATGACAATGCTTTTATCATCACATAATATAAAGCATACATTTTATTGACTGAGTATTGTGGATTATTTAACCTAAAAAGAATTGGAATCTAAAATTATAAAAAATTTCCAAAGACATTCCTTGGTCTTCTAGTAACTTCATATATCTTCCAGTCTCCTCAGGTCACTCCAATTCATCTCATGAATCCTTCTTCATGATTTTTCCAGGTCTTCAATATAGGTTACATTTTTTATTTTATTTTTTACAATACAATAACAGTAATAATAATAATAATAATAATAATAATAATAATAATAATAGAACCCATAAACCCTAAATCCACAGTACCATATAATTAACGATCAATCATGTTTTTGTAAATTAAAAAAAACTTAATATACATACAAAAACATCATACAGTCAATTTAAATTGTGCCTACAAAATCATACATACAGGAGCTTTGAAAACAATTTCCTGTTCCAAAAAATAAATTGGCTCTGATACCAATTGTTGGAACCCCGTTCACCGGTTACGCAGCTGAACTAGGTTTTATTTTTTTTATATAGATCATTATCTGTATCTGGGACCAGTGAACTTGAGATCGTAATTATTTTTCGGAACTAATACCTCCAATATGTAAACACAGGAAATTGAAATCGATATAATCCGAAGAAGAAAATCTTACCACCAACGTTTGAAGGCTTCTTCACTTTTCGATATGCTCTTGTCTGAACCAATTTTACCAACGTTTGAAGACTCCTTCACTTTACGATGTACTCATGTCTGAACCACTCGATCTTCCTTGCTATCTCTCGGGACTGGTTACTACGTGTGGGAGCGTCACGGTCTCAAGAACTTGAATGGAGGATGTAGAGAAATACTTGAAGAAACTCTTTTTTCTCAAGAGAGAAAACTACGTAGAACACTTCTCGTAGTTGAAGTAAAAATAATATTATTTATTTTAGCTTCAGTGCAACGAATTGCTTCTCTATTTTGTCAAAACACGCACATATGCATTACAACAGAGCAAGCGCCCTCACAACAGAGCAAGCACCCTCACAACACGTACACTTGGATGTTGTTTTTATAATTGATGCCTTATTTTTCTTTTCTCGTTCTACGCACTTGCTATAGAATTTATGGGAGAACTTTAAATGTAACCAAAAGATTAGTGTGTTTATTGTTTGTAGCCAAAATTAGTAAATTTATTGTTTTTACCAATTTTTCCACTTTTGGGACAAAATTACGCTTATGTTATAATAACTTGAAAAAACAAAACTGAATAAATGAAAAAAAAAAAGAAATTCAAAATCAATTAGTTAAGAATTAAAATAAAATAACAAATTGAAAACATAAAAAGCCCAAAACCGAGACTTGAGATTCATTCTTAGTGTTACTGTCAAACCAGAAAAGTGAAACCAGATCCGACGACTTGCGGAGACCAGACCCGATGACTTGCGAGAGACAACCCAACGATGACCACCACCATGACGAGATGACGACAACGACACAACGACGACGTGCATATGAAAGAAACCAGAATCGAGGACGAGATGAGTGGTGACGAGAGCTGACTACTTCGAGAAACCAACGGTGCCGACGACGACCACCATGAAGAGCCACCGACGACGAGTCGACGACGATGATATGGAGATGGAGACGAAGACGGCGACGGCGACGACGACGCACAGTCACCAATGGTTTGCACCTCCTCTTCACATTTGACTTTAGGGTTTCAATTTCTTTTTTGTATTTTTGGTTGATAGAATCCAAAATTGATTTTGATTTATACATTATCAAATTGATTTTGTTAAGTTGTGATAGTTTTTGAAATTTGAACAGAGATTTTAACAAATCAATTTTGTTCACTCGAATAGATTTCAAAATTTGAGCAGGGATTTTAAGAAATTGATTTTGTTCACTTGTGAATGATTTCGAAGTCTGAACAGGGATTTGAACAAAATGATTTGAACTTGTGATTTCATAGATACATTAAGAAAGCTTGAAGTCTTTGAGTGTTTTTTATATTTGGTGTTAGCTTTGTATGTTAAAATAGTTAGCATGTTTTGTGGGTCCAAATTCAAACAACATAAAAGTATATAAGTATATAAGTATATAAGTATATCTCAGCAGATGATTACCAAACCCTAGTTGTTGTTTTTTTGGATATCTCATTCTTTGAAAGATGTTGTGTTGACAATGAGTGTGTCTTTTGTTTCATTCTTTGATTGTGTATGTATATTTTTTGTGGTTTAATTATTGACAGAGATAGACTTTGGAAGCAACAGAATGTTAAAATATTGGCCCAATCAATGAGTTGTTGTGAACTGGTGTGTGTTAATCATGTGAAATTGAGCATTTTTTGTGGTTTAATTAATGATGTGAAATTGGGTATGAACTGGTGTGTTTATTTAGGTATGAACTGATGTGTTTAATTGGATATGACAGGTGTGTTTAATTGGGTATGACCGGTGTGTTTAATTGTGTATGAATTGGTATGTTTAAGTGGTTTTGAAGGGGTGTGTTTAATTGTTGTGAACGAGTGTGTTTAATTGGGTATGATCCGGTGTGTTTAATTGGGTATGACCTGGTGTGTTTAATTGGGTATGACTGGTGTGTGTAGTTAGTTATTACTGATGTGTTTAATTGTTGCATGAATTGGTATGTTAAATTGGGTATGACTGATGTGTTTAGTTAGTTATTACTAGTGTGTTTAATTGGGTATGACCTGGTGTGTTTGATTGGGTATGACTGGTGTGTGTGTAGTTGGTTATTACTGATGTGTTTAATTGTTGCATGAATTGGTATGTTTAATTGTGTATGACTGATGTGTTTAGTTAGTTATTACTAGTGTGTTTAATTGTTGTGAATGAGTGTGTTTAATTGGGTATGAACTGGTGTGTTTAATTAGGCATGACTGGTTTGTTTAATTAGGAATATATGAGTTTACTTAAGTGAAGCCACATTTTTTATAATTTACAGAAAGAGAACATCGATCATGATCAGTTTCTAAAGGTCCAAAGGAATAAATGGACTCAAGAAGCATTAATCAACGTTGGGTGTCGGTTAAAGTACATATGCAACATAGAGGACATACTACGTAAGGAAAGGAAGCATGCTGATTTTATGGTGAGTTGTTTCAAGCAATTCGGTCAGTTCCCTACAAATTGGTTGTTCTCTGCTCAGATCGTACACAACATATTGTTGAGGGAAATTCAGATAGATGGTGCATCTGAGAACGAGTTGTGGTTTTCGGTTGGTGGGAAGAAGACAAGATTTGGACAGAGAGAATTTTGTTTGGTGACCGGTTTAAGGTTTGGGAAAATCTCTGAAATTATTAACACGCCTTATGTGGCAAATGAAAACGGCATCCACAAAAGATATTGGCCTGACGAAGAAGCCGAAGATTTGAAGTTGTCCACTGTGTATGATCGATTTGTAGCTGGTAACTTCCTGGAGGCCGATGATTTATTGAAGATGGCACTGTTCTTGATAGCAAACAATGTATTGTTTGCTCAACCATTTGATAAAAAAGTCACCCCTTGGCTTTTTAATTTGGTTGATGATTTGGAGGCATTCAATGGTTTTGCATGGGGACACTATGTGTTCAAGATGAAGCTGCATTACTTGAGGCATGGTTTTAAGTCAAGAAACTCAAAGAAGAGGTATGGCAAGGTCAGGTACCGGTTATACGGTTTCCCGTGGGCTGTTGAGGTTAGTTCCTATTATTATTCTATTCTTTCTGTCTCTATAGCTTTAAAAAGCTTAAATTAATTATATGTAACAAAATTAAGAACATATAAAGTAATATATATTAATCAACAAAAAGGGAGGTTGCTGCATGCATTAATATATATTAACTATTAAGGTTTTTTTTTTCAGGTATGAGCGATGGAGCAGACCCTCTGTGATCACCATCTGTTGAATCCAAACTCATTACATGATGATATGTTGCCTCATCATTCACACCCTCACGACTTCCACCATCACCAATGTAATCTTTATCAAAATCCTCTAATCCATACTCACTATGGGAATTTTACTCTGGAATCAAACTCTCATCCTCGTTAATTGTTGGGTCCTCAAAAATAACAGGGTTTCCAGTCGGGGTTTGAAAAACATTATCAGTTATTGGTATAGAACCCAAAACGTTGTTGCTTCCACCACCGAATTGAAACTGTGCCGTCAATTGTTGTACAAAATTTTGATAAACAGGTTGAACAGTAGGAACACCCAAATGATCGGGTTGTACACTAACTTTCTTAACAACACTAACATACACCTCCGGAACATGTCCACCATCGCACAACAACATTTTCACATCGCTATCATCTTTAATTTTTGGTCGGGCTGGCCTAAGCCTAAGCCTAACCCCGGTATCAACCAAAGTTCTTAACTCAATACTAAACCTTGTTAAGTAAACATTCGCAACACCTTGTACAACTCTGGACAACTCACTGTAGGTCAAATTCCTACAAACTTTCACAAACTCTGTTTCACCACCCTCGTAAAAGTTTCCCACCCATTTACCACCATAAGTGATTACCAATTTCATTGGGTCCATTCCTGCATTTCAACAAATCAAAATCTCACATTTAGAATACAATTTATTAAACAAGTCACAAATTATACAAGGTGCAACCTATTAAACACAGCATGACAACCCAATTAAACACACAAGGGTAAACCAGTTTAAACACACCAGGCCATACCGATTGAAACACACCAGACCATACCACATTAAGCAAACCACGACAAACCAATTACACACACCATGGCACACTAAATTAAACACACCAGGGCATAACACATTAAACACACCATGCCAAACCAATTAAACACACTATACAAACAACATTACAAATACAATGGAGCACCATATTCAACAAACCATGACAAACAAATTAAACACACTACGGCAATAAATTAAACACACCAGGGATAATAAATTAAACAACAATTAAACACACCATGTCAAATCAATTAAACACACTATACAAACGACATTACAAATACAATGGAACACAACATTCATAAAACCATGAAAAACAAATTAAACACACGAGGGAAAACCAATTAAACACACTACGGTAATAAATTAAACGCATTAGGGCATAACAATTAAACACACTAGGGCATAACAATTAAACACACCATGCCAAACTAATTAAACACACTATACAAACAACATTACAAATACAATGGAACACCACATTCAACAAACCATGAAAAACAAATTAAACACACGAGGGAAAACCAATTAAACACACTATGGCAATAAATTAAACACACCAGAGATAATAAATTAAACACACTAGAGCATAACAATTAAACACACCATGTCAAACCAATTAAACACACTATCAAACAACATTACAAATACAATGGAACACCACATTCAACAAACCATGAAAAACAAATTAAACACACGAGGGATAATAAATTAAACATACCAGGGATAATAAATTAAACACACCAAGCGATTTCAATTAAACACACCACGGTTTAACAATAAAACACACCAAAGTTAGCTATCTCCTTCAACCTATATTCATTGTAATCTGCATATGAAACAAAAAAAATAGGGTTTCTAATACATATCTCTAGAAGAAGGGCCTTCAGAATCTGGATTCATCATAAAAACCTCACCCAAAATCCGTGAAATACAAAACTCAATCCCTAAATTTCAAACCAAATCTATATGATATATATATATATATATATATAATGAATTATAAAAACATAACAAATGCCTTTGTAGACAATGGCAGCAGTTTCAACAACAATGGCGGAAACTGAAGAGAGAGGAGACAAAATTTTAGAAAAAATTACTATGGTGTGAGAGAACAGTTGAGGAAATTGAAGAGAGAGAGAGAGACAAAATTTCAGACAAAAAAAGGGACATTTGTATGTGTGTGACAGTTGAAGAAAGAAGAGACAGTAGAAGAGAGAAGATGATTTTTCAGACAAATATGTAGAAGAGAGAGCAATAGGGCGTGAGATGTAGAAGGCGTGAGATGTAGAAGAAGAGAGAGCAGTAGGGCGTGAGATGTAGAAGAGAGAGAAGATAAAGAAATTATGTATAAATAAGTAATTAAACAATTATTGAGTAAATGAGGGGTATTTCAGTCTTCACAACCAAAAAATGGGTAAAAACAATAAATTTATTAATGTTGGGTAAAAACAATACAACACCTTAATTTTAGACTAGAAAGGGTTATTTTCTCTTCTTTTTTTTTTAAATCTCTGTCCATGCATCATGACTTGTTTGCGTGTATATATATATATATATAATGTTTGTATCAAGTATTTGCATCATATGTAAATTCTTCTTTTGACTAATGTTTCATGTGCATACACCAATTTGCATCCAATGCAATCTCTAGTGTTATTAACTGATATATATATATATATATATATATATATATATATATATATATTAATTATCCTTTTCAAATATATCTAATATATTAAAAGTGATAATAAGTATTTTAAATTTAAACTTAAATTTAAATACTTAGATAAAAATAATCCTATTATTTTATCTTCACCTAAATCCAAATATCAACTAACGTTCTCCAATTAATAGTTAATTAATAATTCATAATTATCAATATAATTAAATAATCTAATTATTTAATTAATATAACTATTAACATTCATTAAATAAATAATCTCTTTATTCAATTAATTCCTGAATAAACACGTGTCACTTTCGTAACACAATTAATTGGACAATCCAATTAATTAACAGTGACCATTGTTACCTAAATCGATCGGGCTAGCAAGGAGACCTAATGGACCCACAGTATTTTGAGCTCCAATAATCATCAGAATCATTAATTAAACTCTTTAATTAATATTCCTTAATTATTAAAACTCCAAGTAGCCGCCAACACTTTGTCTTTCTTGTCTTTCTTAGATGGCTTCTTGGTGCACTCACTAGCAAAGTGACCAAAACCATGAAAATTATAGCATTGAACCTCTTTCTTGTTCATGGCTTGACTATTCTTCTCAATCCTTAGAGATGATGTTCTCTTGACTCCCTTTTCCTTAGAAGACTTGCCTCTAGGCTTGTCATTCTTCTTTAGAAACTTCTTGAACCTTCTAACCAAAAGAGTCATCTCTTCATTTTCATCATCACTCTCCTCCTCAATAGCATTGAGAGCGATTCCCTTATTCTTGATCTTTAACTTCAAGCACATCTCATAAGTCTAAAGAAACCAAAACAACTCATCAATGTTCATACTATCCACATCCTTGCTTTCCTCAATAGCCGTCACCTTTGATTTGAATCTCTTAGGAAGAGACCTAAAGATTTTCCAATTTAAATGCTCTTTTGAGATAGGTACTCCAAGTGCTTGACATTGATTAGCTATGTTAAGAAGTCGAAATTGGAAGTCTTCGAATTTTTCTTCTTCACCCATACTTAAACCTTCAAATTGTGATGCCAACATTTGAAACCTCGATTTCTTCACTGCTAAGGTTCCTTCATTAGTAACTTGGAGAGTATCCCAAGCTTCCTTTACGGATTCAAGATTTTGAATGTAGGAGAATTGATGCCCATCAACTCCTCCAAAGATGGCATTCATAGCACGATGGTGCCATTTAGCAACCTCAAACTCATTCGTTGTCCATTCACTCATTGGCTTGAGTGTCATGGTTCCATCCTCTTGAACCTTGGTAGAAGGACTATAACCTTCTTCCACTACCATCCAAACCCTTTCATCAATAGAGCGGATGTAGGCTTTCATCCTCAAATTCCAATATCCATAGTTAGTGCCTCGAAGTAATGGTGGCCTAGTATTTGAGGCTCCTTTCGCCATTACATCATCTTGTAAACCTATGACTTCAAACGCCTTGCAAAAGCTGTGAATGTATCACCCCAGACTCATACTAAGTGCAATCTAGTGTCCTGCTCTGATACCAATTGAAAATAAAAACATGGTTAAATGCTCAAGGCTAACCTAGAGAGAGGTGAATAGGTTAGACACATTTTTTGACTCCCTTAGAAACAAACAAAAGGTTGTCCCTCTAGATTGCTTGTATCACAATATATATATATATATTAATTAAATATACTTAATCAATATATAAAACAAGTAAAGTGTGATACAAATAAGTAATTGTAACACATACACAATCTATTATAATAGAAAGGAAGTCAACTTACATAAAGAGTTCTATCCATAGTATTCAAATAACAAATACAAATACTAGAGAGATAGGGATAGAGAAAAGTTGACAAAAGATATAATGTGGTAAACCTCCGAAGAGGAAACATCCACGGGCTAGCAGCCACCGGTAAACAAAATCCACTAGTAGATAAGACAAGTACAATCTCTCAAGTGACCCCTTCACCTAGAAACTACCCTTCCATCCTACTCATGAAGATGTCGCTCTAATGATCAACAATCCGAGGCCTCACACCTCTTGTCAAGACTTCCTCGCTCACCTTACCGGATCCTCACGACCCAAGGCAAGACTTCTTGCTCAACTATCCGAGTCCTCCCGACTCTAGTCAAGACTTCCTAGCTCACCTATCCGGATCCTCACGACCTTAGGCAAGACTTCTTGCTCGACTATCGGAGTTCTCCCGACTCTAGCCAAGACTTCCTTGCTTGACAATCCAAGGTCTCACACCTCATGCCAAGACTTCTTGCTCAATGACATAGGTCTCACACCTATTGTCAAGACTTCCTTCTCACAAGGCATCCAGGTGATCATGAATGCAAAACGCAAACAAGCACGCAACATATAATGCTACGATCAACACAACCTATGGAAATTACTAGACATGAGCATGAATGCACAAATCAAATGTAGTCGAGTCAATCATGCATGTATAATCAATCTAGATCATATAAGATATGTTCAACATTAATCACAACCTAGATACATGCATAGATCTAAACTTGAATCACAAGATATATTCAATAAATCACAAGATCAAGTTTAAATCACACAAACCAAAAACATGTTATAATCATATGACAAAGTCAGTTAGATTTAAGCTAAAGTTCTAGAGCATATTCCTAATCATAGATTCAACAAAACACATGAATAGCACAAAAGAACATAAACACATGTATTGATGTAAGAATTCGGCTAAGAGTGCCTAATACATGTGAGGAAATATTTTCATAAAATCAATCAATCAAAGATCATTAAATAGTCCTATAGTCAAAGCTAGCACAATACAATCCCAAACATGTGAAAACATAGGCAAGATCAAAACCTAACTCAACATGTATGATTTCAATTTAAACTCAACCTAGCTTTGAAAGAGTTCAAAACTTAAATCAAAACACTCACAATATACAAATATATATTGAAGAAGAAAACCCAAGGCAATTGACCAAGTTTTAAAAGAAAACTTTGAGAGAAAATCAATACCTCAGTTGATTTAGGTGCAGTCCCGTTTGTGTGTGTTTAGACTCCAAAAAAAGCAACAAAACTCACTCAAATCTTCAGAGAAAAGATGGAGGATGAATAGATAAACACTCTCAACTTTGAATCACTCAAATCGAAGTTCAAATAAAGAAGTTATGGTGTTTGGAAGATGAGAAAATGTAGAGAGAAAAATTCTGCACACTATTTTGAATTTCTTCTTAGAATGAAATATGAGAGGGAAAGAGATTATAAAGGAGAAGGAAAGAAAGGAGCTAAAAGAAAAAAATGACCCTCTTTGTTATTTCTTCCCCGAGATGGGGTGTGGGCATCTCGGGGAAGCAAGGTGTTGCAGCCGAGATGGCCACGCGCCATCTCGGGCATGCACCACTCAATGGCCTTCGGCCATGGTGCAATCCCCTCGCGCTTCCCTCGCCTTCTTCGACCATTCTCCGGCCTCCAAACTCGGAATTTGAATCCGTTTGCAGATTACGAACCATAACTCTCATACGGACATGGAAATATAAGATACTTAACCCAAAAAATAATAATTCGACTCGATATACAAATACGAAGATAATATATGTAACATGAGTTGAAAGTGTAGTATCTTTTGACTAAGAACTTGAAATCAATAGTATGAGTAACCGAAATGATCGGAACTCAATCAAGAATGATTTAAGACTAAATTCAAGTTCAATATCCATGTTATACAAACATATACACACATAAACACAATTCACACTAGAATGCAAACTACATAGAGATAGTTTCCAATCATGCATTTTCCAAAACATGTTATTTCCAAAACATGTTATTTGCATTCATCTTCAAGTGTGTGAATGTGTTATACATGGTGCACAACGATGCAAGGACACATATAAATGAATTGTACGTGTGTGCCTAAGCCTTGTAAGAGAAAGATAAGGTCTTAGTATACCTTTGTAGAATCAAATTGCATCATTTCTCTTTGTAGACTTAGAACTTGCTTTGACTTGTTGTTCATCCTTTTTGAAGCTTGAATCATCATGAATCTAAACAACTAAATCATTACAAGTAAACATCATTTTGATATGGAATTAATGCCAACACAAACTAAAACCTATCATATACCCTTCTAATTACATATATCCTTTAAGTACTGTTGATTCTATAATGAACAATAAATCCTATTTCCTTACGGAACTAGGAGAGTACTCATATTGTCCAAGCATCGAATCAACTCTTAAGGGACTTCCCAACCACAAGCCAAACCGCAATCCCAACATACGGAGCATATTGATCGGGAACTACATCCGACCTCACCCATGGTATATCAAAGACCACGGTCTAACCTGAAGGAGTCGATAAGACACTCAGGATTAAGATCACCCATATATAGCCATCATTAGTTGATATATATGAATCTCATTGGTAAACGGATATTGGTGAGAGATTCATATAGATTATGGCTCAGTCCTATATGATCACATCATACAAGGTGCCTCCATTCTCATATCTCATATGAATGATTCAGGATAGAATCATCGTACATTACAGAATGGACTGCAGTAATAGATTAACCACAAATAAAGTACCCAACTTTATTTGCTATCTATGGACTCTTTAGATTGCACGTCTCTCACTGTATCCATCCATATATGGCACTCATATACACAGTTCGATATTACATATGGCAATATTGGATATTAAATATATACACAAGTTTATAAAATAAATAATATAATAAGAATGAATTGAACTTTTCTTTTCTATTTATTTCATAAATCCATTTACAAATTACATCTTTATGGAATAAACCCCAACACACCATCCATCTCAACCCTAACCTTAACCCTTTTTGTCTCTCCACCAAAACCCAAATCGTGAGGAGATCGGCCACCCCCTATCAAGGGAAAAGAGAAGGGAATCAGTGGAGATCTACCTTGGGAGAGAGAGAGGGAGAGAGAGAGAGAGAGACAATGGCCGGGTTGGGGTTGGGGGTGGTGGTGGTTAGGGTTTGGGTGTTAGAGAAGATGGTGCTGTGAAGAAGATGAGGTTTGATAATAAAGTTGAAATACAATGTGGAGATCCAATCTCTTTAATTTTTTAATTTCTTTTTAATTTCGTTTTTATTAAATGATCTCCACATTTTTTTTTAATTTAGGGATAAAATTTTTTATAGGGCCAATCGTAAACTCATGAATAATTCAAGGCGCGGTAGTGTTGTTAACCCTTTATTTATTTTTTTAATTTTATTCTAATTTTGCCCTTACTTAAAAACACATGTGAAGAGAAAATGGACAGAAATTGGGTTCTGTTACCATTCCGTAACTTGTTACCAATTACATAGAGTTCAGAGGGTTTACCGGCTAATAAAAAAGTTTAAGGGCAAATTGCAAACTCGTGAATAGTTCATGGGACAAGGATGCTATTAACCCCAAAATACATATACATGTTTAGGTACAATAGTGGACATGTATTTTTAATGAATAATTAGAATCATTTGTTTTTTTGTTCAAAGATTGAACAATCCTGGATTTTTTTAGAGACTGAACAGGGAACGAAATTTGAGCCTAAATATACTATCAACATGTTTTTTTTTAAATAAAATCGTCTGAAAATAAGTAATTTTACATTCTTACCCATACTAATTAAATGAAGTAATTTAACGTGCACAATTCTTTATAAGATTTTGCACGTTCTTCTGTAAACAAAGTTTAATTTAACAAAATAAAAAATTCATCAAATAATATTATTTTACATATTCTGCAAACAAAGTTCAAGTTCAATTTATTATCAAAATAAAGTTCAAGTTATTTTACAGGTTGTCGGTGTTTCCGGTGTATATAATTGAGGAAACTAATATTTTTTTTGGTTAATTTTTTTTTAAAAAAAATCAAGTTCCTGAATTATATGCACCGATCACTATGAGAAGTGATTAGGTTTTAATTATCTTTTTTATTTTTTTATTTCTACAAGTTTTTTAAAATAAGAAATATGTTAAAAACAAAGAATTCTATATGTTATTAAATTATGATAAATTTGGAAATATATTTTCTTTGTACCGATAGACTTTTAGAAGATAATATTTTAATTGTAATCTAGTGATTTATAATTAAGTTAAAAGTTAGGATTTGTCTAGATTTCTTACTTTTTTTAGTTGTGTTTTGATATTTTTAAGTTGTTTAGTGATATTTTTAAGTTGTTTGACCACTTTAAAAAAAAAACAAAATAATTTTTCAAGTGGAAAAAACAAATTACCCATTATTTTTTTTTTTAATCCTTAATTTATATAGATTGAAATCTAAAGACTATAAATTGATCCAACAACTATACAGTCATATATTATATATAATTAATAGTGATACTATTGACAATCCACTAAACATTTTTCTACACTCCATTTTAAATGTTTTTTATTAATGACAAGTTTATTCTTAATTAGAATTACAAAAGATGACAGAAGAAAATTTTAAATTTCTAACATTAGTTTCTTTTTCTCTTTTGTGTTTCACAAACCTTAAAACACATTTTTTTTTCAATATCATAACAGTTTTTTTATTCATTGGTCAATTTAATTTGAAATTGAAAGGCATGGAGAAGGCAATATTTGAGTTTTTTTTTTCATTGGTCAATTTAATTTGAAATTGAAAGGCTTGGAGAAGGCAATATTTTTTTAAGAGTTGACTTAAAACGTTAGACTCCATATTCGGTCTATTTGTAATTTCTTTGTGTATCAATCTGCATATTCATCTTATGTGTATTCTCCCTCCCTCCCTCTCTTTGGCCCAGTTTGGTATTGCTGTGATGTGGAGAGAAATATTTTTGGAATTACTGTGTGGAAAATTGTTGTGGAAAGAATCAGCTGAGTATTTGGTAAATTGCTTTTTAAAAGTGTTATGAGTGTATAAAATTACTAAAAGGATATAGACATCTAAATGGTGTTAAAGTGTTATACTTTACAGTTTTCTTGTTTATTTGTGTTTAGTGTTAAGTGTTATATAATTATGGTACTTCGTTGAATTAATTAGTCCCATTTTTTATTCTATTTTATTGATTTAATTAGTCTCATTTCTTTATTTCTTTATTTCTTTATTTTATTCTACTTTATTTCTTTTTTATTATACTTTATTAAATTAATTAGCCACATTTTTTTTGTAGAGTTATGGCAACAATTTTTTTGTACAGAAATATAAGTGGAAATTGCTAAATTAACCACAACTATTATGAAAATTTTGTTTTTAACCACATACGAAAATTTATTTGTTAATAGTTATTTTTTTAAGAAATTACTTGAATTCCCCCATATAAAAACCATCCCCAAACATTTTCTCTCTCTCCCGTTGGCGAACCATCGCCATCATTCTTGCGAAGGCCGGTCACCCAACCTCTCTTCTCTCTCCTTATAACTCTCTCTCTCTTCTTTCTCTCTCTCTTTCACTCACATCTCTTTCTCTCTCCTTTCCTTTATCTCTCACATGTTGTCGACGGCTTGCCGGAGTGCCGTCGCCTGGGCTTCACGACCGTCCAACAACGCCGTCGAGCTCCCCCTCCGCCGGTGATTAGATCTGCTGGAAAAAAAAATGAAATATTAGAAACCCAGAACATTTCAAGTTTGAACATTTCAAGTTAGTCAACATTTCAAGTTTCAAAATTTGAAAACGAAAAACGTAAAAACCCAGAACATTTCAAGTTTCAACTTTCAATTTAATCAAGATTTCAAGTTTCAACATTTTAAGTTTCAACATTTCAATTTAAGTAAGATTTTAAGTTTCAAATTTCAAATTTTCATTTTTTAAAACAATATTTCAAGTTTCAAGTTCCAAGTTCCTAGCCGTGATTTCAAGTTTGGTTTTTGATTTTAATTATGATTTCAAGTTTTCTTTCAGTTTTAAAGAAAAAATCAAATCCAGGGGTATTTTTGTAATTTATGGATATACACTGATTTTTTTGTTTTAAAATTACTATTAACAAATAAATTTTTATAGGTGGTTAAAAACAAAATTTCTATAATAGTTATGGTTATTTTTTATTTTCTTTCTCTAAACCCAAAATTTTTTAATAAATTTTGTTAAAGGTAAGGATAAAGTTGAAAGATTAGTAAAATTTTATTTAATATCACTGTAGCGCGTTTTTTAAAAGTATAACCAAAATCTAAAAGCATATATTTATAACTTCTCAAAAACTCAATTCGAAGAAACTAAAAATGATCAAAAGCACTTCCCCTGATTTTACCAAACAACTTGTCACTGATGCAGAATCACTTTTAACCTTAAAAACAACGAGAAAAGAACGTCAACCTAGCCTTTATCTATCGGCAATGCTAGCTTGACGGTTAGTATTTTCTTTTAGGTTTAATATTAATTTCTAAAATTAATAAATCTATAACAGCCAGGCTGTTAGAGGTTTTAGAAGCCTTGCCTCCACGGCTCCACTGTTAGGGTGTGTTTGTTGCACCAGATAGGACTGAGATTGGACAATCCCATATTTGGTGAGTACAAACTGTGAGATTATTTTATCCCAATATCATTTTTGTCCTGGAAGAAGAGGATAAAATAAACCCCTCCAAATTGATGGGATTATTTTATCTCATCACTGATTCATCTACTTCACCAGCCAACTCCATAATCAACCACAAAAGAATTTTGTTCCACCCACCACCACCACCACCACCAGATCTTCACACACCTCCAACTTCCGCCGCCATTGTAATAGAGAAAGAAATAGAGGAGAGAGAAAGGGAAGGTTCAATTTTTTTTCCACTGCTAACAGAGAAAGGAAAGAAAGAGTTTTAGCTTGCAGATCTTGAAGGATTTGTAGTTGTTTGGTGAAGGAGGAGTGTGGATTCTGGTGTTGTTTGGATGGATAAATGATAGAGAGAAGGTAGAGGATTTATGTAGTTGTTTTTGAAGAGAGAAAAGAAAGTTTGAAAAATTGAAATGAGAGCTGCGTGAGTTGGTCAAAAATAAGAAGGGTTTTTAGTTTTTATAGCTAGGGTTGGGCTGTCTTCAAAACGGCACCGTTTTGGTTGTCCTATTATTTCATTATTTCATTATTTCATTATTTCATTATTTTTCTCCGATCTCTTGCAGACTAAACACAAGATAACAAGATAGCACTATTTTTACTCTAATTCCATATTGTATTAAACAGAACACTGTAATTAATTCAATCCAATCCAATCCAATCATATCTCATGTCTTATAAATAGTCTAATTCTATAGCGGTATCAAACGCACCCTTAATGTAGATACAAAGTATTACAATTGATTTACGATATGGAATATTTATTTTTATATAAAAAAACAAAAGGAAATTTTATTATGGAATATTTATTTTCATATTAAAAAACGAAAGGAAATTTTGTTTTCTAATTATAAAGTTTAGGAGCTCATGATATGGCCAGAATTTTAAAGTCTGATGCTTTATGAGACTAAAGTTGATACAAAAACTTCTATGAGTAACAACATTGCTTGTCTCTCTATCTTTAACAGAGATTTTATTTTTTTAAACTTCAATAAAAGTGGGCAGCTTTACGTATTGCACTTATTGCCTTCGGTTCTGTGATTTGTCAAAAAAAACTTCTTTGAGAAGAAAATGAGTATTAAAAAATAATAAGGGTAATTCTAGAATAAAGTAGTGTGTTTTTAGATTATTATTTTTTTAATATTTAAAGTTTCATAATAGATTTTTTTTAAGAAAAATGGTGTTAAAAGATAAAATGAGATTGTAAGGAAAAACTCTCTGTAATTAATTATTGGTTCACACAAATAATTTTTCAAAAAATTTCATAATCCAATATGAAATCATTGAAATTGTCTCTCAGTTTCTATAAATGTAACATTTGTCATGCATATTACCCGATCATCACATTAGACCAGACAAGTAGCGGTTGAGAATAATCCTTTTTTTTTTTTACGTCAGGAATTTAAGAATGGTTAATGCTTCCTAAAAAACAAATGACTTGGGGGATTTCTAGGACATGATAAGTAAATCGTGAGGCTAGAATTTGACCTCCAAGTTTGCAAATTGCATACTTTATCCACCAATCAACATGCTTTTAAATCTCAACTGGATTGATTACCTAATCGGTATCAACCGGGTCACCACACTTGATCATCTCAATCCAACAACTCTTAATTTATGCACAATCGGGGTCCCTTGGTAATAGACTTTCAAATTCACCATTGTGATCAACAATATCTATTCATTCCCTCCTATATCTGAATGCGAATTTCATCATGTTTTAGATGACTATGTGAAAGCATTTTATTTGCAAAAATGGCTACTAATGGATTCTTTATTGTTCAAATTTTACATTTACAATTTTACATTGCAATGTATATGATTGATTTTTACATTACAATGTATATTATTGATTCTCACAATATTTTGCACCGCGCCTCACACGGATTACATCCATAACATCACCCGATTAAGCATATGAAATATTGGTATGTTTAAAAGCTGAACACAAATTAAATCAGTTAACGGACTTTTAAATAAGAGTAGGGTTCGAACACACAACTTTGATGTATTGGAGTGGGAGGTCTCAATATGCCACTGGACCAAATGACCAATCTCATTTACTTATATTCTAATATATTAAGTAACAATTGATGGATGAATTTTACAACAACAATTTATTTTACTTGACATATGAAATGCGAGTCTAAATCATCATAAATTGAGATCAAGTTAGAATACACATGTGAGATATTTTACATTCTTCACAAGCTGTATCCATTAACTCATTAATTAGATGATAAGATGAGGTTGAACCGATACCACAAGGTTGTGGGTTTGAATATCTCTCTTCCTCTATAAAACCCTGAATTATTGTAATATTTTAAAAAAAAAACAGAGAAAAAACTCACCTAATGGTACACATCTTATACATATATCATTGAAGTCGTGGATTCAAGTGGTACCCCTTAGTGGAAATACTAAACCCCCAAATTATACATAATTGTTATAAAAAAAAAACGTTGCATCCCAATTACAATTGACCCACTATCCATATAGAATTAAATTTGAGAGGCGAGAAGACTCTTCTAACATGTAGTATATAAACAAAATGGGTCTTGTTATAGGGATTTTTTGATAGCATGACAAATCAGCATGATTAGATATGCCACATCACGGGAGTCAGAAAAGATCAACCCAAAGCAATTAATAGAAGATCTCAAGACCAAGTCAAAATTACCCAAGATGGCCGGGGAAGCTAACCGATCGGGCACAAATAACCTGATCGGTTAAACTAGCCGATCGGGTAGAGATGACTTGGTCGGGACCATCCGATCGAGACAAAAGAAATTTGGTCAGGATTAAACGATTGATCAGTTGAACAACGTGTGGGAGATATTAAAGGCAACTACGACTCAAATATGAAGAAGAATTGTCTTACTCAAACAAGGAATCTAGAGTCATACTCCAATAAGTAAATATCCATATTTCCTCTCCAGTGTTAGAGAATTCTATTCAGGAAAGAACTCAAAACAGGAAAGAAGACAAAGAAGACTTCAACAAGTAACCCGTTCTAATTAAATACTATCATCTTTTCATATTTGTATAACAAGGATTGGGGTTCTATGCACATATAAATAGGCCCATAATCTCATTGTAAAAGAGACAGATAACAGAACGACATATACACAGAAGATATAGACAGAGATAGATAGCCATACATAGAAAATATACAAGAAAAAGAGAGAGATATGCCAAAACGGAGAGACAGAGTGTGTAATCATTATATTATAATGAATTATTCTCGTCGTCACCAGCAACTGTGGATGTTTCTCCACCTTGGGATTTTACCACGTAAACTCATGTGTGCATGTTTTCTCCTCTTTTTTCTATCTTTCTCGTAACATCTTCAACAATATACAAAAATCTGTTAGACGCGTGATCATCCTATACGATCCAAAAATCACCGTCAACAACTGACGCTAGAAGGAGGGGCAAGAACTCAACTTCGAGGAACCAATATAAACAGACGAAACACTGAGATACTCTAGCAAGCCGAAAAAAAATGGTCGGGAATAATCCTAAACCAAAGGCTTGGACACCGACCGAATCAAGACAGTTGGAAATTATTCAGAGCAAAGAGCCTGAACACCGACTAGTCCAAAAAAAAAGGTGCTAGGGGGTGGATTATTTGTTTTATTAGCATCAGAATATATGCAAGTAAGCAAATTCGTAAACAGAGTTCTCAAAAAAAAAAAAACTCGTGAAGCAGCAACATGGCAAAGTACAGACGATCAACAGAAGGACCCCAACTAGGGCGATAGGCCAATGGAAGAGAAGTGAAGCCCAAGCCGAGACAGCGGCAAAGGGACTGTCAACATTATCTTTTGAAGACCCTATACAAGCTCATGGATAACGGAACTTTGCCTTAAAAAAAAAAGTGGTCGGGAATTATCCTGAGCGAAAGGCCAGGACACTGATCGAACCAAGACAGTCGAAAATTATCCTGAGAAAAAAGCCGGGACACCGACTGGTCCAACTAAAAAAAAAACATACTCTAGGGAGTTAGCTTAGTCGCTTTCAGTTTTGTTTATGATATTTTTAGTTCGCTTTTTATTTTTAACTTTCCTAATTATTTTTGGTATTGTTAATTTTCAGATTAATAAAGAAGCTAAGAATGGTGTTCAAATTTTTAATAAACATCTTTTTTTTTATCAAAGATAAACTCGTAGCGTCGACATTTGCCATGGTGGGTGAATGTGCCCGAGAGGCTGAGAAGTCGGGGGTTAGAGACCTGACGCTCCTGCCGAACTGACTGGTTGCATATAGAGAATTGTCAGCAATCCGGCCACCCAGAGCTGCCGGTTTTACCAGGAAAAAATACTAGGGCACACAATCGGAAAAAACCTGGTGAAATACGTCCGGTTGTGTTAGTATCGCACTATCGATTCAGCCAAACCCTTGTAAACAGATAAAACCAGGAGACATCCTTTGTGACTTGTTTACATGGGAAAAACAAGGAAAATGGGATAAGGTTTCCAGAACACCTCTTGGTAGAAGATTCAAGACAGTTGGGAATTATCTGGAGCGAAAGGCCATGACACCAACCGAATCAAGAGGGTCGGGAATTATCCTGAGCGAAAAGCCAGGACACAGACAGAAAAAAAAAGATGGTCGAAAATTATCATGTGCGAAAGGTCAACGAATCAAGACAGCCGGGAATTATTCTGAGCGAAAAGCCAGAACACTGACAAAAAAAACGGTCGGGAATTATCCTAAGCAGAGAGTCAGGACACCAGCTGGTCCAGCTACAAGGGAGCAAAAAGTCAAGGAGTCCAAGACTGATCAGTTTAATAAGACACTTGATCAGTTAAAAAAAAACAATAAAAACCGATCAGCTTAATAAGATACTTGATCAGGTTAAAGCTACAAGCAAGATCAGAAGCGTCAAAAAATCAAAACTATTAAAATCCCCTTCGTTGAGCCGTCAAGAGCTCATCTCGTGGATTTTAAGGGTATTGTTATAGGGATTTTTTGATAGCATGACAAGTCAGCATGATTAGATATGCCACATCACGGGAGTCAGAAAAGATCAACCCAAAGCAATTAATAGATGATCTCAAGGCCAAGTCAAAATTACCCAAGATGGTCGGGGAAGCTAACCGATCGGGAAAACTAGTCGATCGGGTAGAGATGATTTGGTCGGGACCATCCGATCGGGACAAAGAAAGTTTGGTCGGGATTAGACAATTTATCAGTTGAACAACGTGTGGGAGATATATAAGGCAACTATGACTCAAATACGAAGAAGAATTGTCTTACTCAAGCAAGGAATCTAAAGTCGTACTCCGATAAGGAAATATCCCTATTTCCTCTCCAGTGTTTGAGAATTCTATTCAGGAAAGAACTCAAAGCTTCCATAAGGATAAACTCCAAAACAGGAAAGAAGACAATATGACTTCAACAAGTAACCAGTTCTAATTAAATACTATCACATTTCCATATTTGTGTAACAAGGATTAGGGTTCTGTGCGCATATAAATAGACCCATAATCTCATTGTAAAAGTGACAGAAAACAGAACGACATATGCACAGAAGATATAGACAGAGATAGATAGCCACACATAGAAAATATACAAGAAAAATATAGAGATACGCCAAAAATGAGAGACAGACTGTGTAATCATTATATTATAGTGAATTCTTCTTGCCGTCACCAGTAACCGTGGATGTTTCCCTACCTTGGGGTTTTACCACGTAAACTCATGTGTGCATGTTTTCTCCTCTTTTTACTATCTTTCTCTTAACATCTTCAGCAATCGACAAAAACCTGTTAGACGCGTGATCAATCTTATACGATCAAAAAATCACCGTCAACAGGTCTTGATCACCAAACTCATGTCAGCAATTGATAAAGAACCACATTCACAAAATGGTGTAAATGTGGAGCGGGCCTGGATAGGCCGGTTCACCTGCCCTGCCAAGGAGGCACGACCCACATTCCTGGACCATGTCGGGCCCTAGATCTGAGCACGCCATGCCGAGCCATCACTGTATGCCTGACCGGCATGCCAAGTCCCTCTCCCGGCATGACGGACCTGCACACTGGGCCCACCGAATTATTAAAAAATAAAAATAAAAATAATGCTTTATTTATAAAAATAAAATGTTTAAAAGAAAAATGATATTGTAGAATATTGAACCATGGTTAGAGGTATCCACGGTTCGGTTAAACCGTTCGAAATCGAACCAAAACCATCCCTCCAAAAACGTAATCGAAACCGAACCGTAACCGACGGTTACGAAACCGGTTGGAAACCGGTTTCCCAGTGGTTCGATTATGGTTATCCTTCCCTCAAAACCGCCTCAAAACCGCTTGTTTAACCGCCGGTTTAATCTCCGATTTTGATATATTTTATTAAAAAAAATAAAAAATTAACCAATAGTATTGTGACACATGGCAATTTATTTTAAAACAAAATGAACGAAACCGAAACTGTCCCGAAACCGAACAGAACCGAACCGAACCATTCTATTTCACTAACTGAAATGGAACCGTGACTGCCAAATTGACAGTTACTTAACCGCCCAAAATCGCACCACTCCGGTTACGGTTACGGTTTAGCCATTCACCAACCGGAACCAGATCCAACGGTTCGTAACCGAAACCGAACCGTGGACACCTCTAACCATGGTTCATAACCCTTGTTTAGACAAGTAAGTTTTCATTTGTCTTTCCTTTCTTTTTATATTGGTTAGACCTCTCTTCAATGCTCTTATTTATCCAATGTGAGACGTGAGAGTGAATACAACTATGGTTAAAAGCAATCACTATGACCAAGATTAAGGAAGAATAATATGTGAATGAGATTTAATGATTTATATATATATATATATATATATATGTATATATATATAGTATAATATATATAGGGATATTAAGATTTTAGTCCATCTACTTAGCATTAATCTGGGTTTGGTCCATTAGTCTTTAGAATTACTAACTTTAGTTCACTTGTTCTCTGACAATGCCTATTCAAGTCCCTATAATCCAATTCTGTTAGATTTCCGTTGACTTCCGTTAGTTCAAAAAGGGTAATATGAGAAATTTGATGAAAGCTTCTAGAAGTTGTTCATAAACAAGGGTAAAAATGGTATTTCATAATGTAAATTTTTAAAAAATTAAAAATATATTAAAATAATTAATATTAAACATTAAAAATAGAAAAATAAGAAATTACAAAAAACTAAAAAAAATTACAAAAAATACTGAATAAAAAAATTGATTCTTTATGATTATCATCAACATCACCTGTTTAAAAAAAAATACAAAAGAAATTACAAAAAAAAACTAAACAAAAAATTGATTCATCATCATTCTCCACACATCTCCATTGATGGAGAACACCACTAGCCATCCAAATCTGTCATCATCATCATCGATTCATCATCATCATTATCACCATCACTTCTCCACACAAACTATCTAAATCTGTCATCATTATCATCAATTCATCACTTCTCCACACTTCTCCATTGATGAAGAACACCACCAGCCACCAAACCTAGAACTGACACCAGCCACACATCTCCAAATTTGTTCTCTCGTTTGAATACTTCTCTCAATCTACAAAAAAAAAACTATATCCCTCTCAATCTCGCCCATCTCCATCGTTTAAAGCCTTCTCAATCTCGTGGAGCAAACGGTGGTCATGAAAATGGGAAGGCTTTACGGTGGCAATGGAATTTGAGTGATGATGAGGGTTTTATCTCGTGATTGGATGTGGTTTGGGTCGGTGGCTCATGGTGGTTGACGATGACAAGGAAGATGAAGTGGTTGTGGGTGTTTGACTGGTGTGGATTCGCTGGTGGTATGGTTTGGTTTTCTAGGTTTTGAGTTTGGTGTATATGATGATAGGGATTTGATGATGATCTGGATCTGGATCTAGATCTAGGTTTTGGTCATCTAGGTTTGATTGTTGTGATGACATGAGTGTTTTTTTTTATTTTTGAAACAGATCTGGGTATCTGGTTATGGGTTTGGAATTCAATGATGATAAGGCTGAAGAAGACGATGTGATGTCACATTGATGGTGTATACTCAGCAATGTTAGGGGTGCACTCAGTGGCCCAAGTTGGCTTGTTTCAGGGTGCAATTGAATCTGGGTTGGGGTGCGCTTAGCAAGCCCAATAACCCACTTCATGAAGGGCATAAGGATCTTTGCATAAGTGCCAAGGGTAACATGGTCATTTTGCCCTCTGACTTTGTCATTTAACTGAAATTGTTATAGAAGGACTAAAGTTAGTAATTCCAAAAACTAGTGGACTAAACCCAGATTAACGCTAACTAGAGGAACTAAAATCTTAATATATATATATATATATATATATATATATATATATATATATATATGATTTTTGTACATAGATGAAAAAGATGGAAATTATTACATAATATCAATGCTTATTTGATTTTTTTTATAACAAAACCATTATTTAATTTTAATAGACCTCTCAACTCTCTCCATGTTTTCCATATTTAAAGAAAAAATGGACTCAACGTAATATCATTATGTTATAAATTCAATCTCACATCCCACATCGAATAAATAAGTGAAATGAAAAGAGGTATAACCTATATAAAACTAAAACGTACTTACTTGGACAAGGGTTATGAGCTAGAACCCGAGGCACGACATGGCCCACTAGGGCCGTGCCCACGTACCGGGCTAGGCCGGGCCACCGTTTTCCAAAAAGGGCCCGATGTGCCTGACCTAGTTGGACCGGGCTTACACATATTTACACCACTATTCACATCCATATCGATCAATTGCCAATAAAATATCTCCTAATAAAAGGCTTTTGTTTGAAATCAGAGATCACCTACTATATAAAATATGGGATTGGCTATGTTACCGGGATTCTATTCCCAATAACATTACTTGGTCAAGTCAGCTCTGTTTTGTTGCCATGTGGCAGTCATACTTTAATAATTAATAGGTAATAACCTGTTGTAACAGGTAATAAGCAGTAAAAATTTATATTAATTTTTTTTAAGTGTTTAAGTAATATTTTAAAAGTATTAAATTTATAAATATTATTTATATCAGGGATAAAAAAGAATAAAAATAAAAATAACTTAACAATTAAATGTAGAATATAACAATTATGATGTAATTTTATTAATTATTCCAACATAAATGTTACAAGTCAAGGTAATATTACAATTTTGACATTATATATATCCACAATTTTGTTCTAAGTAGCTATTACGATATAACATGTAACAATTTTATTTTAACTGTTAAAAAAAAAATTCATTTTACTCATTGTGACGTTAATCATAACCATTGCAATGTAAATGTTCTAAGTTAATATGATGTTGCAAATTAAATGTTAGGTTTTTCTATTATGACGTAAGTAGTATTCAAATAGACATAAATGTTACAAGTGGAAGTAATATTGCAAGTTAATATTATGTTGTAAGTAAAATGTTAAATGTACCTATTATATTGTAGGTCATAACCATTACAATGTAAATGTTGCAATTTAATATGATGTTGCAAGTAAAATATTAAATTTATAATTATCACATGGTTATTAATCATATAGACATAAAAGTTGCAAGTTAGTGTGATGTTGTAATTTTGACGTTACAATTTCTTAAACTCGTAATAGACATAACCACTCAAGCGTAGTACGTAATAAGTTCATTTTAACATTTAAAAGCTTAATTCAAAATGTACCTAGTATGACGTAGCCATAACCATTCAAACATAAATATTACAATTTGATGTGATGTTGCAAATTAAATGTTGAGTTTTAATCAAATAGATATAAATGTTGCAAGTGGAATTGCAAGTAAAACATTAAATGTACCCATTATAATGTAGATCATAACCATTGCAAATTAAATGTTACAAGTAAAACGTTGAATTTACAATTATCACATAGTTTTAAATCATATTTATATAAAAGTTACAAGTTAACGTGATGTTGCTATTTTAACGTTGTAATTACTTAAACTCGTAATAGACTTAATCACTCAAACATAGTATGTAACAAGTTCATTTTAACATTTACTAATTCAACTTAAAATATAAGCGTGTCTCTATTGTCACCCATAAAAATTCTTGCTACACACGTTTTACTTTTTACGCCCCTATTAAAAATTTAAAATTATGATTTTCTTACTTACTTCACCCTTCAAAATACCATAACTAAAAAAAAATGGGAACATGAAATCTAGTTTCGAAAAAGAAGAAGTGAACATGATGTTGCAGGTAAACCGTTGAATTTACGATTATTACATACTTATTAATTACACGGATATAAAAGTTGCAAGTTAATATGATGTTGCAATTTTGACGTTATAGTTGTTTAAACTGGTATAGACATAACTACTTCAATGTTATGATGTTGCAATTTAGACACTAAAGCTGTTTAAACTTGTAATTTTTTTTAAGTATTACATTAATTCGAGGTTTTTTTGAACCCGCAACCTCGTAGTACAAATGTTAGGGGTTTAAACTCGTATTAGACATAACTACTTCAACGTATTATGTAAGAAGTTCATTTGAACATGTTGATTTATTTTAAATTAGAAGAAAGTAATAAAGAATCATTTACTTTTCTTCGGATCGAAAAACAAATGTATCACACGTCGGATAGAGTCACCAGAATTGGAATTCTAACTCAATTCACAGTATATTATATCTTACTCTCTTTCTGTTGTTTCTCACTGTTGTATTATACGTAATACAATTGCATAGACTATCATACTATTTCAATAGTAACTGCTAGCTTTATATAAGCCAATAAAATCAGTTAATTATTGATAACTGCTACTGCTGTTATATAATTATATTGGGTTAGGCTTCATGGGCCAATGCTATGGAATTGGGCTTGGAACCATCTTGGGTGTGCCCGATTAAAACTAACATAACATTTACAAATTTAATTTAAAATGAAGACGATGCTCTATTGCCACCCATAAAAATTCTTATTACACCCATTTTACTGTATTACAAATGGGACTAAAAATCTAGTTTTGAAAAAAAAAAAAAAAAGTGAACTGGTGTCTAGAAATCTTTTGCAACCAAATGAACAATACATATTTGCTAAGACGTATGCCGACTGAAAAGCAAGTCTTGGCACAAAAAGAATTTCATGCACCTGACTTGGATAATCTTGCATACTCAGAATACATGTCTAATATAATCAATCCAATCTCTAAACGAGGAGGTTTAAATTTACACATATACTTTCTAATTAAATCCATTTTTTCACTAGTTGTGACATCTCAGATTTTATTACTATTCGGGTTATTGCACCTGATTTCTTATATAATTCTAAATGGGTTTTCATCTAGGCTCTACTTCTTACTCCTTTAAAAAATGGTCATTGCCCTCCCTTAGTTTGTTTTCCTCCTTTTCATTTAATTTTTATTTTTATGTTGGTTTTGATTTTATTATATTGTTAGGGTTTATAATAAATTGAACGTTCAACTAATATGTGTGGAAAGTAAATTTAAAATTGTATATAGAGGTATTTTAGTAATAAAAAATTTATTAAAATATAGGTGTAGCAAGAACTTTTTTGGGTGGCAAAAGAGCCCCCAAAAATATAGTTAGTATGACGTGGCCCGTGACCATTTGAACATAAATGCTACAAGTTGATATTATGTTGCAAATCTTGGGTAATGCTGGACATCCCACCTACAATCCCACTTTTTCCACTCCAACCTCATATGACAACTGATATGTCAGCTACTGAGTAGATACATATTAATTGGCGAGTGATTACATAGATAAATGAGATAAACCACAATTAATGTATATCTATTCACCAAGTGAAATCTCAGTTACCACATAGGTTGGGCATGTTGGTGGAATGTCGAGCATTACTCATAAAATTTTGAATGCATCCATTATGACGTAAACAGTAATCAAACAAACATAAATATTGCAATTTAATTTTACTTTTATATTTATTGATCTTACATTCAATTAAATTATAGTATCGATTAAAGGAGTTTGGCTATGTTACTAGGATTCTTTTCCCGGTAACATTACTTGGCCATGTATGTTCTAATGTGGCAACCAAACTTTAATAATTAATGGGTAATATTTTAATGTGTAAATAATATTTTCAGAGTATTAAATTTATAAATATTATTTATATGAGGGATAAAAAAAGAATAAAAATAAAAATAAATTAACAAATAAATGTAGAATGTAACAATTATGATGTAATATTTTTAATCGTTCAAACATAAATGTTACAAGTCAAGGTGACATTACAACTGTGACATTATATATACCCACAATTTTATTATAAGTAGCTAGTATGATGTAACATGTAACAATTTTATTTGAACTGCTTAAAAAAAAACAATTTCATTTTACTCATTGTGAAGTTAATATTAACCATTGAAATGTAAATGTTCCAAGTTAACATGATGTAGCAAGTAAAATGTTGAATTTACAATTATCACATTGTTATTAATCATACAAACATAAAAATTGCAATGTGATGTTGCAATTTCGATGTAGTAGTTAGTGCTGTAATAATGGGCCGGCCAGTGACATGCCGATCCGGCCGGTCCACGAAGACAACGGGTCGTGCTTGGCACGGCCCGTGAAAGAAGCGAGCCAGGCCACGGCCCGGCCCGGTCCGGCCCGTGACAGGCCGCGTGCCGGGCGGCTCGTAGGAGGCCTGGCAGACCGGCTCGCCATGGCACACCAAGCCGGCGTGCCAGGCCCATGGACCGGCCGGCCGGTCCTTTCGGCGAACCAGGTTATCTTTAAAAAAAAAAACCCTCCAACGGCTGTAATTCAAATTCAAGAAATTGGAGCCAAAATTTTTTATAAAAACCCCACTGAAATCTTTTAAATTATATTTTTTGTATTTATGAGAGCAGGTTTGGCAACATTGACACCCCCCATTCAACACAACCGGAGACAGCCGAAGCAAACAAGTTGGAGCCTTCTGAAATGACGAAAAAAGGACAAATCAGCAAGTACTTCTTCAGGGCAAAGATCTAGTCCATCTTCTTGTACCGAACTTATTAGGTACCTTGAAGCACAGTTCGATATTGTTGAAGACAGGGAAGAGTTTGATTTTTTGTTATGGTGGAAGACCTATACGTACAGGTATCCAGTTCTGTCACACTTAGCACGTGACGTACTGGTTATTCCAGTGTCAACGGTGTCTTCAGAACAAGCTTTCAGCACCAGTGGACGTATAATTGAACCAAGAAGAAGCTGTTTGTCTCCGGAGATGGTGGAGGTACTAACATGCCTTCGGGATTGGGAGCATGCTAAAAAAAGGTTGTAAAATCTAACTGTAGATAAAGAGCTTATTCTAAATTTCGACAATCTATATATTGATGACCCTTCAGGTAGTGGCCAGGGTCAGAACTAGGTTATACTTTTACATATGTATTTATTATTTACTTGTAAGTTGTAAAACAGTTACACTCTTTTTCCCTTACCAAGTTTTTATCCCACTGGGTTTTTCTTGGTAAGGTTTTTAATGAGGCAATCATGTAAATATGTAATACTGAATTCCATAAGTGAAAAAAAAAATTGTTCATTCTCTTTATTCATTTCAAATCCTAAACCCTAAACCCTAAATCCAAACAAACGTAATTTGGAAAAAAAATTGGACCAGACCCGACTAGCCCGCTGGACCAGGCCCGCCTGGCCAGCTAGAAGGGGTCTGCGGCCCGGCCTGGCATGGTACGCAGGCATGGCCCACCTGAGGCAGGCCGGCGTGCCGTGTCAGGCCTGCGGTTTCGGAAACAGGTCGGGCCAGGCCATCCCCGGGACACCGTCTCGTGCCTGGCCCAGCCAGGCCTGTTTCCACAAATGGACTGGCCAGGTCGTGCCTAATGGGCCAAGCTAGTCCAGTCCATTTTTACACCACTAGTTGTAGTTAGTTAAACTCGTAAAAAACATAACCAATCCAATGTAGTATGTAATAAGTTTATTTTAACATTTAAAATTTAATTCAAAACGTACTCAGTATGACGTAACCCTAACCATTCAAACGTAAATATTACAAGTTGATATGATATTACAAGTTAAACGTTGAATTTACAATTATCACATGGTTATTACTTATATAGATGTAAAAGTTGCAAGTTAATGTGATGTTACAATTTAGACATTATAGGTACTTAAACTCATAATAGTATGTAACATGTTCATTTGAACATTTAAAAATTAAACATAAAATGTAGCTAGAATCACATAACCCATAACCATTCGAACGTATATATCACAAGTTCAAGTGATGTTGCAAATTAAATATTGAGTATATCAATTATGAAGTGAATAGTAATTAAACAAACATAAATGTTACAATTTATTTTTATTTTTATATTTATTGATCTTGCTTTCAATTAAATCAGTGACAGACTTGGATATAGGTGGGGCATGTGCCCCACATTACATTTCACACAAAAAAGGTTGATTCTATTTCTAAAA
The DNA here is from genome assembly GCA_032871835.1 of Dipteronia dyeriana. Taxonomy (NCBI): domain Eukaryota; kingdom Viridiplantae; phylum Streptophyta; class Magnoliopsida; order Sapindales; family Sapindaceae; genus Dipteronia; species Dipteronia dyeriana. The sequence goes on from CM065297.1 coordinate 16,685,251, forward strand.
AATTAATTTAAAAAATGACTATGAATTTAATTTTACCCTCTAATTTCAATAATATTTTTTAATGTCTTTTTCATTTTACACTCTTTTCCAATTTATTTCTTAAATTTTTATCTTCATGTGGTTAAAAAAATTCACTCTCTTTAAATTCAATTTATTTCCAATTTTAGTCATCATGTCAACCTCTTACCTATGCTCAATTTCAGGTTAGTAAATTAAATTTACTTGATATTATCTCAAAATTTAATTTACTGTATTAAAATTGTCAATCTATTTTTATGATTCATTTTATTTTATCATTAGTATTTTTCTTTATTTTATAGTTTAAATTTATCTAGAATCAATAAAAAAATATTTACCAATAAGTAGAAGAATAAAAAAAATATATAAACCATATTTAGTAATTATTAATGATGAAATTTGTCATTTTATCTAACATTGAGAATTATGCTTCAGACATGACCTCGCACTGACCTCGCCTTGGAAGCACCTCTCTTGAAATATTTTGAAGTCCTTTTGCCTTCGATTGTGGGGCTAGTAGAAGCTATCACTTGAGGATTTGGGATCTCGTGGCTTTTATGTTGACGTATTGTTAAAGATCACATTTATATTAGTATTCACGGAAAGTTGTGACTAGCAATCCGCAATCCACAGTCATGCAAATCAAAATCACACATGTAAATAATATGAAAATAATAAAGAAAAGAATAAGACGGCACAAAATATTTTATGTGGTCCACCAATTACCTACATCCACAGAGTATACATGCACTCAATCTACTATCAAAGTTATATTACAATCCCTCTGTCTTTCTTTTTCAGTCTCTCTACAAGTTGAAGGAAATAATATTATTTATATGAGACTACTGAGGAAGCCAAAACTTACTAGGAGTCTTCTTCTTCCCATGCAAGATTTCCTGTTTCTCACAAAATACGTCACTAATGTAGTTTATAGCCCACGCCATGAACCGTGGTCTTTCTTTGTTTATCACCACTCAGAAAACAACGATGTGTGTGTGCCGTGCTTATGCTGCAGTAAAACCTTTGTGTTGGTAAATTACGCCCAAGTGGTAAAAGAGTCTAGTAATTAATTGAATTAATTGACTAGATAAGATACCATATGATAAGTTTGCTTTTGAATTAAAGAGATAATTCAAATTAAATTCAAATTAAATTCAAACTTATCAATTAAATGATAGATAGAGATAAAAAGATATTAAATTTAAAGTGTATCTCATCTGATAGAGTTCAGGACTCTATAAATAGCAAAGAGTGTCATTCATTTAAATCATTCAATTCAGAACGTACTTTTACAGAGTAATAAAAAAAACACAGAGTGTTTTTATTAGTTTCAATTTTTGCTGGTCTTCTTTGAGTTACATCAAATAGCACAGTGAGTCGAGTGTATTTTTCTTATAATCATACACCGATCGTATGTAACAATCCCGGTATCCATTCCGCTGTGATGATCTTTGATATTCAAAATTGGTATCAGAGCAGTATTTTAGGATTGTTCATACGTTTAATTTTATGTATATTATTTTATGCATATTTAATATACACGTGCTCTCTGACTTCTGCTCTGCAATTATTATTGGGTTCATATGTGGATTAATCTTTTAAAAAGGAATATTTTGTAAATATTTTTTGGTCATCTGATCAATTTTTTTGTAATCCGGGCATAATGGCAAAACAATATTTTTTTTTGTTGGCGCTTTCTGTTAAAGAAATTAAATTGTATTGTTTTAAAGGCCTAAACAATTCGGTTCTTATCACTGTACCTATCGAAGTTTTTTTTAATGCGCTCAATGAGTATTGGATTTGCACAGCAGATGTTTCTGATAATAAGATTGATGAAAAAAAAATTGGTATCTATGTGCCCCACACACACATATAATATCTTTGATAAATAAAAAAATCTACTTCAATGTTATTTCTCGATAAACATGTATAAGAATTGTACATGATTTGTTTAAAAAAACATGTACAATATTTTTTTTTTTTTAGAAATATGCTTTGCAAATTTTAAATTATTAGTACAGATTTTTTGAAAAGAAAGGTGCACAACTATTTCAGTTTTGTGTAGAAATAGTTATGGAAAGCGTGAAAAAATATTTCAAAAAGAGAATTATGCGCATATTGAATGCAACAATAGTTCCATAAAAAATATTTTCAACCTCCTCTTTAGTAAGTAACGAAAGCCGGAAGAATGCCAGATTATAATATATATATATATATATATATATACATATTTTTTTCCATTAATAATTTTCATTATAAAATTATTCTGATAATATATATATATTTCGTGTAGATGGAAAATGATCAGATTTATTTCGTTGAGGAAAATCAAGAAAAAACTGATTTTTTAGAGAAGTTAGGGGAGTTCAAAATGAATTCTGAAATTTCTCTTCATGAAAATATTATGGTTTTTATGAAAAGAGTGGATACGTTATGACCATTTCAAAATGTTACTTCCTATGATTATTGGATCCCAATTACGAAGATATTGCTGAAAGCTCTCCCACAAGAGCTACAATATATAGAACCTATTATTCTTGATAATATTAATAAAAGCAATATTGTTTTGCTTAATGATGTTATTGATGAGATAGAAATAGCAGAGGAGCGCCATGTTATGAAGAACATGAGGCGTACTGCAACTTTGAGCATGTTTCCGAACCTTCGTAGCGCAAAACACATGGGTCATTGCGCACGCGAAAAGGGTCCATGGTTTGGAAAAGTGGCAACTGCAAGGGTTAAGAAGTCAGAAAAATTATGTATTCAGAGTGATAGTAATTTCTACAATATGCATGATAGAACTATGTTCAAAGTTTCATATTTCAAGAATAGTTATTAGATTTACATTATAATTTTTTTATTGTTTATTTATGTTTATTTAATTTTTTCTTTGAACTTATTGAATCATGCTTGATTTTTATTGATTATAATAATATTTATTTAGGGGGAGTTCTATGAATTGTTAGAACTGTTATAATTGCACAAAATACACTAATACTATATGCTAGTTTTAATATTGGAATTAGATGATGATTAAAAGCCGCGACTGATTTTCGAATCTATTCCTATATATTACTCTATTATATTTCTTAGTGTAAATGTTTGATGCAAAAAATAAGTGTGAATTTGAAATATGTTAGCACTAAAGAAAATTTATCCTTTTGTCTAAATTACAAAATATGGCTTCTGCTACCAAAAATATTATGGCCGAATTAAACAAAGGAGAGAAACTGAACGGTGAAAATTATGATATTTGGCACCGCAAGGTTCAGTACATCCTTACTGAGCAAGAGGCTCTTGAAACAATAACTAACACCATGGTTGAACCTGCAACAGGAACTACTGCTCAACACAAAAGGGACATGGAGGCTTACCAAGCCTGGAAAAGGAAAAACAGCATAGCTCGCATAACGTTGTTGAGCAGTATGGCTGATGACCTTATGTGTGAGTTTGAGGAGTATGAAACTGCTCAAGTAGTGTGGATTGCTCTGAAGGACAAGTTTGGTGGTACATCAACCACTAAGCTTAGGAGGCTCACAATCAAGTTCGAAACATATAGGAAAGGCCAAAATCATACGATGAGGCAGCACCTAAGAGAGATGTCAAACATGATGCACAAATTGAAAAACGCCGAGCATGTCCTGACTGACGAGCAACAGGTTCAAGCTGTTATTCGATCTATCCCTGATAGTTGAGAACGCATGAAGATAAATATGACGCATAATGATAGCATCAAAACTTTTGATGATATCTCACACCATCTGGAACTAGAAGCTGAGTGCCTAGAGGCTGCCAAGGCTTCTAGACAGCTTTATATGGCGACACCAGACTCGCGTAAGGCTTTAGGCCCAAAGCGCAATGGAGGAAAGAAACCTTTCCAAAAGGGAAAAGGTTCTGGTGTCAACAATAAGAAAGTTGGGGTCGGAAAATAGAAGAGAATCAAGCGTGCTGGAGTTAAGAAGAATAAGGCTAAGGCAACTAGCTACAACTGTGGCAAACTGGATCACTTCACTCGTGAATGCACTGAGCCGAAAAAGTTAAAACCCAATTCCATAATAAATATGCTTATGTTTCTAGCACTTTTTTATTGACTGAATATCGTCTTCTGTGGACTGTAGACTCAGGAGCAACAGACCATGTAGCTAGAGACCGGGAAGCATTTATGGAATATCGTTGGATCCCACAGGGAACGAAGTGGATATACGTGGAAAACAACTCAAGAGTGGAAGTCAAGAATATAGGCACGTGTAAACTAGAGTTTTGCAATGGCAAAACCCTCTATCTCCATGATGTGTTGTATGCACCAGAGATCCGACGAAACTTAGTCTATGTTATGAATCTTCTTAGCCTAGATTATGCTTTAAATTTTCATGGGAATAATTTGAACATTTATTTGAATTCTATTCAAATTGGTACTGGTTATTTATTAAATGGTTTTATGGTTTTGGATACTGGTTTTAACAGTATTAATAATGATAGTAGTTTTCCCTTGATATCTGCTTCTGATAATATTGATGTTTATACTTGGCATGCTAGACTAGGCCATATTGGGCAAGATAGAATGAGTAGATTGGCCAAAGAAGGTCTATTGGGCTCACTCACTAGAATAGAGGTGTCTATTTGTGAGAAATGTCTTGCAAGAAAAACTACAAGAAAACCATTTGGTAAAGGAACTCGAGCTGAAATTCCATTGCAATTGGTTCATTCAGACATCTGTGGTCCAATGAATGTAAGAGTGAGGCAAGAAGCTTCCTATTTCATTACATTCATAAATGATTACACACGTTTCGGTCATGTCTATTTCATTTATCATAAATCCGAAGCATTGGATTGCTTTAAAATATTTATGAATTTAGTTGAAAATCAATTAGACAAGAAAATAAAAGTTTTGAGAACTGACCGAGGACATGAATATCTTTCCAATCAATTCAGGGAATTGTGTAATGAGAAAGGTATAGAAAGACAATTGACTATTCCTTACACTCCGCAACAAAATGGTGTAGCGGAAAGAAGGAATAGAACATTATTGGAAATGGTTAGGTCTATGATGGCGCAAGCAAATCTATCAGTATCATACTGGGGAGATGCATTATTGATTGCAGCCTATATACTTAACTGTGTACCTTCAAAATCAGTCACTTCCACCCCATATGAGTTATGGACAGGTAGAAAACCTGTTTTAACAAACCTGAGACCTTGGGGGTGTACGGGTTATGCTCATGATTTATCTAGTCATTATGGAAAGCTGGGTGCGAGAGGAAAAAAGTGTATCTTTATTAGATACTATAAGCACTTCAAAGGATATACACTGATAGGTGAGAATTCTGATGGAAGTGTGACTGAATTGGAATCACGAGATGTCAATTTCATGGAAAATGAATTTCCAAACAGAGGTGAGGTTGATAAAGATGTTCGATTCTTTGAATTGGATGATCTTAATGAAGATGTAAATCTAAACACTCCAATTGAGGTAGATACAAATTCACCTGGGACTACTGTCCCTAGTGGGAGTAACACATATGTTGAACCAGCTTCTATAGATTTACAAACTTGGAAGAGTAACCAAAGAGCTATCCAACGTCGTCGTTTTGAGATTGAGGGGGAAACATTTATGGTTGCTTCACATGACAGTGATGAACCTAAAAATGCAAATGAAGTTCTCACCTCATCTGCTAAGAAATTTTGGATGAATGCCATGGAATAAGAGATGGAGTCAATGAAAAATAACCATGTTTGGGACTTGGTTGATTTGCGGTTTGATCATCGAGCCATTGGAAACAAATGAGTTCTTCGTATCAAACGAAAGGCGGATGGTATGATTGAGAGGTACAAGGTGTGTCTAGTCGCAAAAGGATATACTCAACAAGAGGGTATAGACTATGAAGAAACCTTCTCTCCTGTAGTAAGGTTTTTTTCAATACACCTTATTCTAGCAGTCGTCGCACATATGGACCTAGAATTACATCAAATGGATGTAAAGACAACATTTCTCAATGGAGAATTGGAGGAAGAAATTTACATGGTACAACTTGAAAATTTCATTTCAAAAGGTCAAGAGCGCAAAGTTTGCAAGCTCAAACGATCGATATATGGTTTGAAACAATCCTCCAAACAGTGGTATCTTCGGTTCCATCAAGCAGTAATGTCGTATGGATTTACAATGACTGAAGAAGACCATTGTGTCTATATGAAAAGATCTGAAGGCAATTTTATGATATTGTCATTATATGTGGACGACATACTGTTATCTGGAAATGATAAGAGTTTTGTCATGGCCATTAAAGAATGGTTATCTTCAAATTTTGAGATGAAAGATATGGGTGAAGTTGCCTATATTTTGGGAGTAAAGATTATAAGAGATCGTTCAAAGAAACTTCTAGCTCTATCACAAGAGCCTTACATTAGAAAGATTCTAAATCGATTCAATATGGCTAAATGTAAGCCTCTGGATACTTCTATCTCAAAAGGACAAAATCTTAGTCTCGAAATGTGCCCAAAGACTCCGGAAGAACGAGATAAAATGAGCAGAGTTCCTTACTTCAATGCCATTGGGAGTCTCATGTACACAATGATGTGTACAAGGCCTGATATATGTTTTGCAGCTGGGTTTGTGAGTAGATTTCAATCCAACCCTGGGCAGAAACATTGACATGCAGTCAAGAGGATTTTAGCATACCTCAAGGGAACTCGGACTATTCTCTATGCTACCAAGGAGGAGATTTACGCTTAGTCGGATATACAGATGCCGATTGGGGAAGTGATCTAGATGAGCGAAAATCAACATCAGGGTATGCATTTTTTCTCAGTCGAGGTACTGTCTTATGGTGTATCAAGAAACAGACATGTATTGCATTGTCTACAATGGAAGCTGAATTCGTGGCGTGTTCAGCAGCAGTACAAGAGGGTGTTTGGCTCAAAAGATTCATTGAGGATCTAGAGATTGTTATCGGTGCTTCAAGACCAGTAACTATTTACTGTAATAATCAAGCAGACATTGCTTACACAAAGGATTAGAAATATCACAGTAAATCCAAACATATAGAGATAAAATATAGGAAAAAGGAATTGATTATTCAATACATATCTACACATGGAATGGTAGCCGATCCATTTACCAAAGCAGTGACTAGAGATGTTTACTTGTCACATGCTAAGTCTTTAGGGCTACGTAGATTGTAATCATGATGATTTGTTTGAATTTCACTATTTTATATGAATAAATCCTTTTTCCTTGCTAGCATATATTTCACACAAATGTTGTTTAAATATGTCATCAGGTTAAGACCGTCATTCTTACACGTGCGGTTGCCTCAGATACTAAGATAGTATGCTGAGATGAGACACATATATAGAAGAGAATAAATTAGAGGATTTATTCTCATGGAGCTTATATATATGACTATGTCGCCTTGACTATGTCAAGATGAGGTTCTTGCATTTTTTTTTGAACCGATCATGACAAATCCCCACTATCATGAAACCTGATTAAGCCAGATGTAAGTACATAATTGGTGCCTAAGTAAGAATTGGCGAGCTTTTTGAACATAGGTTAGGCGCTGAAGATAGCGACTAGACTCAGATCTGTACAGTGAATAGTTCAGACATATACATTCTTTGTGAGAATGAAATTCACTGTAGCATGTGATTCATACCATGTGTACTTTATGATCAAAAGGAAAATGAGAGAATGAATCCCTACTTCCTCATTGTGTAAGTTCCTTGAGGTTTGATTAAAACCTCAAATGGTGTCCTTATGATCATTGACTTTGATTGTTAGCTTCTTTAGCGTGTTTTTCTATGGCTATGGTACTATTCGATCTATGAAACACGACTAGGATATCAGCTATCTTTGAAACTGAGATACAAGTGTTCGATGGGAAGACATAATGTTTCTTCATTAATTTTTGGTATTCTTGTCGACCAATTGTATTGTCTATGATAGAATATAATTGTGAATACGTAAAGATTTCAAATGGTCAAGCATGACTTTGCATACTGAAGGGTTAAGTATGCTTGGACTAATGAATGAAAATTAAATCTGGGACACATATGAACAATGATTTTGATATATGAAATATCAAAATTGCATGCTCCAATACTTTTGTAGAATATTATTCATCGATCACACTGTGTGTTTGCTTGTATGAATGATCTGTGAGTAGACCCAAAAGTTAGAGAAACATGACTCTGTAAAGTTTACATTATTCCACTTGTGCGAGTGGGAGATGTTGGTAAATTACGCCTAAGTGGTAAAAGAGTCTGGTAATTAATTGAATTAATTGACCAGATAAGATACCACATGATAAGTTTGTTTTTGAATTAAATAGATAATTCAAATTAAATTCAAACTTATCAATTAAATGATACATAGAGATAAAAAGATATTAAATTTAAATAGTGATTTAAATTTAAAGTGTATCTCATCTGATAGAGTTCTGGACTCTATAAATAACAAAGAGTGTCATTCATTTAATTCATTCAATTCAGAACGTACTTTTACAGAGTAAGAAAAAAAACACAGAGTGTTTTTATTAGTTTCTATTTTTGTTGGTCTTCTCCGAGTTACAGCAAATAGCACGGTGAGTTGAGTACATTTTTCTTGTAATCATATACCGATCGTATTTAATAATCCCAGTATCCATTCCACTGCGATGATCTTTGATATCCAACACTCTATAATTCGTTGCGGTATGTACCACGGTTTGTGTACCACGCTCACCCCACGATTACACCTCTGGACTTGATCGTGATCCACACCACAATGGTCTCTACCGTTGTATCCTACGGACTGCACTTCTTCGGCTAATTTCATGTTTCACAAATCCCAACACTTGTTTGTCACATGCACAAGAACTTATTTCTAATTATTTTAGATAATTATTTTTTAAAATAAAAAGGCCATTTTTTTATATTGCTCTATGTTCGTTCAATTTGATTGGACTATATAATCAATTATTATGAGTTCAATCCTTAACAACCAATAGATCAAAAAAACTTATTATGTTTATAGAATAAAATGAGATATATATTTAATAACAAATCGCTGTAATTTATGCTATTTTTCAATTCTTTTTTTTTTGTAGTTTCATATTTATTGTTAGATAAATATATTAATATACATTTGAATTACTTTAGTTTTACATCTTTAAAGTTTTAAACTTACAAAGAATATTAAAAAAAACTCACAGAGAAAGTAATATTTTTTATTATTATTATTGTCAAGAAAAGAACAAGAATATGAAGAAAGAGAGACTGGAGGTTAAGTTTTATTTTATTTTATTTTATTGTAAGAGTAAAAAGAAAACCATTGCATGAATTATTGTAAAGGTAGGATTGAAAAAGGTAAATTGAAAGAATGATATGTTTATTCTAGAGATTTAAATATATTTTTGTGTAAGGTATACTTATTAAATGAATTTTTCAAATTAATTTTATATGGGACAATAGGAGTACCATGTACAGATATCTACTTGAGTTTTATAATAAAAAATATTGACTTTAAAAAAAAACAGCAATAATTATAATAATAAAAAATTTATGATATGTAAAGCATCTACAGAATTATGGTCATTCACATGTAAATTATAATTTAATTTTACAGTCAATTAATTATTTCCTTGTTTTTTTACGATACAACCGGTATAGCTGGTTCCCAGTAATTTTTTTTAATTAAATTTAATAAAAATTCTTTAATTTAAACCATTAGATTACATCCAATGATTATTAAAACACCCAGCAACATTACCCAAACCAGTAAGTTAGCCGAACCCTATAAACTATATATATAGTCCTGCCCAGAATGTAGGGAAAATTAATAATGAGTAAATTTACGTTTTTTCTTTGTCTATTAATTTTGATTGGGATATTATTAATTGCGGGAAAATTAATAATGAGTAAATTTACTTTTTTTCTTTGTTTATTAATTTTGATTGGGATATTATTAATTGCCCCCCTTTTATCATCAATTCATCTTCGCTTTTGGTTTTGGGTTGCTGTTAAATTTAAAGGTAGTTTGGTAAATTGAGGAAGAAAGTTAATAAACTAATAAATTTTCCCATTTAAAAATTTAAAAACAACTCTCATCTCTCGCTTTTTTCTCTCACTCGATCAACGGTTCAACACACCCCCACGGCCCCACCAACAGTTCAAAAAACAAACTCCACATCGGTCCTATCTAGAGGTGTCGGCGGTTCGATTTCGGTTCGGTTTTGATTACGAAACGACGGTTTCGGTTCCGTAAAATGGCCTAACCCTAACCGTAACCGGAGGGAACGGTTTGGTTCGGTTCGGTTACGTAACCGCCGGTTTGACGTTTACGGTTCGATTTCGGTTGGTTTTTTTTTTTTGCAAATGAATTGCCACATGTCGCAATTCTATTAGTTAGTTGTTTTTAATAAAATATACCAAAACCGTCGGTTCTGAGACGGTTTTTGGGATTGGATAACCGTAACCAAACCGCTGGGGAACCGGTTTCCAACCAGTTTCGTAACCGACGGTTACGGTTCGGTTTCGGTTTCGGTTTCGATCTTTGGAAGACGGTTTCGGTTCAGTTTCGAACGGTTTAACCGAACCGTGGACACCTCTAGTCCTACCACACACCATCTCTCTCACTCATCACCATGTCCTCCGCGGCTCCACCCACATTCTCTCTCCTCTCACTCTCAATCTCTCTCACTCTCAATCATTCACCATCATCACCGGAAAACCCATAAACACCATCATCATCGCAAAACCCATGCCGACCCACTTCACACTTTCACGCACACACCACCATCTCTTTCTCTCACACAACTAGGTTCAAACTGGATTTGGGTTCAAGTTAAAATCAACCACCAACCTCAAATCACCGTCGATCGAAACCAAAATCCAAATCGAAGTCAACATCTTCACTTCTCGCCGTTGATCACCTTTTCTCTTCCCTTTACTCTTCTTCTAGTCGATTGCTGTTTGTGTTCTGGTGGGGTGGTGGCCTGGTCGGTGGCGGTTTGGTTTGGTAGGGGTGGTGACGGTGGTAGCGGCAGTGGCGCCCTGGTGAGTGAGTTTCTTTTGGGTTTGTGGTGCTGTTTGGTTTTGGGTGGTGTGGCCAGAGATGGGGTGGGCGTTTGTTTGGGGTTGATGGTTGTTGAGTGGTGAAAAATCAGGGTGGGTGATGAAACAAATCCAGTTTTTTTTTTTTTTTTTTTTTTTGGTGCCATGTTTTTTTATTTAAAGATAATTGATGGTTGTTGATTATTGTTGGGTGGTGAAATTTTTGGTATTTTTTTAAGATGACAGATTTTATTTTTTTTTTAGATTTTTGTTGATCTGTTTTTGTTTGTCATTTTTTTTAGTGATAATTGATGATTGGGTGTTGTTAGGACAAAAAAAAAAGATTTCAAGTTTTCCAATAACTCAAAGGTAATTTTGTCTTCTCATGTTTAGTTGGTGTCAAAATAACCTTTCTAACGGCTATATAACAGTAAGGAAGAAAATGATAAATTCTAAAACTAAATGAGTTAAACGTTTAAGATTTTTATAAAAATTGTGAACAACATATGATATTATATTTTGAGTCTATAAAAAAACCGAATTGATTGGAATGTTTAAGTAACTGAGAGTTGACCAGATAAAACCCGTTATTAATGTGATCAATGTTATTGGGTTCGGTGCACCTTAGTTACATTAAATATATGTATGATATACTATGAACTATAGTATTCTTTTTAACCATTCTATTAGGGTTTTGAGAATCTTTTATGAGTTAGGATTCTAGGAAGTTGTATTATATATAGGGGGTCCATACTCTCACTCATATTAACAGAATTGTCTTCCCATTAGGCAATCTGAGGAAGTTGAGAAGAGAGTAGAAGACTCTTTATTGTTTTCTTTGTGTTCTTTTCAGGTTATTGCACCATTATGGATAGGGGTGAACATTAAGTTGCGATTCGAACCGAATCGAATTGAAAAAAGGGTATTCGATTCGATTCGTAAGGGTAATTCGGTTTAAACCGGTTTAAAAATTGAAAATCGATTTTTTTTTTCGGTTCAAACCGGTTTGATTTTCTTAAAACCGGATTGAACCGAATAAACCGAGTATATAAATAAAAAAAACCCTAATATATTTAATATATTTAAGGGTAATATGTTTTTAACTGATTTATTTTTTTAATATATTTTTAAGTTAGGTTTGATTTGGGTTTTTTTTAGCTATTCTAATGTCCAAAATTAATATCCAACAATCCATTAATGTTATTTAAAAAAAAAAAACAAATTAAACCGGTTCAATTTTGGATGAATTGAAATATTTTAGATTCAATTGAGTTTGACCTAAAATCGAATAGAATCGAACCATACCTACCCCTAATTATGGATTCAAGATTTAGAATTAAGACCCTCTACGAATTATATGTTTTCCGTTATATTTTCAGATATGCGTCTACTCATACTTATACATACAATACGAGATTTGATTATCTTTATATATAACGGTAACAAAACAATGATGATACAAACGTTGAGGAACTAATAATATCCCATTTTGATTTTGTGATCGGTAGTGATGGACCGTAGCTATCACAGAGGTGGTGAGACTTGAGACTTGAAAGTGAGAAGCTTTCTTTCTTGGAGTCCGAAGAAAGGGGCAATTAATTTAACAAGTCTTTCTTTCTTCTATATTTCTATATAACATCTTTGTATTGTATATTTGTATACCCTTTTTATTGTTTTATTTTATTTTTTAAAGATTTTATTTATACCTTTTCTTCCTACTACATTTCGTGCAAGCACACCCTCTTCACCTTTCTCTTCGTTTTAAGGCATTTTATATCTAAAAATATACTTAATCAAGGTTTTCAAAAATAATCTCCATTTGTGTTTTTAAGAAGGAATAAAAAACGAATTGGAGAGCAATATATTAATTCAATAAATGTTTGAAATTTGTGTTTTTAGATAGGGTTCAAAAAATAAATAACATTTTTTGAATGTGACGTTTCAACACTGTCACTGTTTTAATAACTTATGTTTTAAAATGCACCAAATATGGTGAATGGACAAAAATACCCCCGATAGTTGTTTCATCAGAATCTTTCATTCATCTTTTTTACAGTGAGAGTTATGAAATAGAGAGAGAAAGTTTCGTTGAAACTCAGGCGCTACGCAGAAGCTTTAGTCAGTACTTCAAAAAAAATATTCTTGATCCTTTGAAAAATATGCTTGATTCTTTGAAAAAAATTCTCGATCATTTGAAAACAATTCTCGATCACTAGGAAAATATTCTCAATCATTTGAAAAAAATCTCGATCCTTTGAAAAAAATCTCGATCCTTTGAAAAATATTATCGATCCTTTGAAAAATATTCTCGTCCCTTTGAAAAAAATCTCGATCCTTTGAAAAAAACTCGATCCTTTGAAAAAATCTCTATCCTTTGAAAAATCTTCTCGATCATTTAATAAAATTTCTCGATCCTTTAAAAAATATTCTCGATTCTTTGAAAAAAAATCTCGATTCGATCATTTGGAAAAAAATCTCGATCCTTTGAAAACAATTCTCGATCCTTTGAAAAATATTCTCGATCGTTTGAAAAAAATCTTGATCCTTTGAAAAATATTCTCGATCCTTTGAAAAAATCTCGATCCTTTGAAAAAAATCTCGATCCTTTCAAAAATCTCAATCCTTTGAAAAATATTCTCGACCATTTGATAAAAATTCTCGATCCTTTGAAAAAAATTCTCGATCCTTTGAAAAAATTTCTTGATCCTTTGAAAAAATTCTCGATCTTTTGAAAAATATTCTCGATCTTTTGAAAATTTCTTGATCATTTGACAAATGCTCGATTCTTTCAAAAATAAGTTTGATCATATTAAAAAAAAGGCTCGATTTAACTAAACATTATTTTCAAAAATAAAATGCTCGATCCTTTGAAAAATAAATTGTCCATACAAAGACTGGACAACAAATCATAACCAATGGATACATGTTAAACCACACAGAAATATATAAAAATATATAAACGAAGATCACTAAATATAAGTTATCTTCTTCTGCAGAATCCGGAGAGAGACAAGTTTTTTGGAGAGAGAGATGAACTATCGTTTTCAAAGTGTAGATGGAAACATAATGAGATTAAAAAAATAGATTATTTAAGGGTAATTTGGATAGTTCACCATAATTGGTGCATTTTAAACTTAAGTTATTAAAGCGATGATATCACTGCAATATACATAAAAAAAAGATAACAATATCTCACCATTTCCTCTTTTCTTTTAGATATTATTATTGTTTAAAAGATCTTATTGTATTTGTTCTTCTTATCAAAACGATCCCAATAATATTCCATTTGTCTATTCTCGTGGTGGTCATTTAAAACCTCTTATTCATCATGCTACCTTACAAACTAATTTAAATAACATAATTAGTCTGTAAATATCTATTAGATTACCCTCACATTGAAGAGAGAAATTCGGATGCAGCGAGATACAACTACATTCTTGTTGTAATTGTGTCACGTGACAAAGTTTGCCATGTGTATGGTAGGTTCGTATCGGAAGTTATATTATATGATACATCCTGTTATATCCAAAACATTTTCCTTATTCAAAGAAGAAAAAAGTTGTAAAATTAAAAACAGAATGATAACTTTTTACATATATAAACTCTTAAATTAATAATGCTTGAGTGTGTCTGGTTAGGTATGGGAATGGGGTCATGTGGATGTTTTGAATTATCTAAGTGACAACTTGACTGCTGTTTTACTTTTATTTTTTATTTTTTATTTTTTATTTTTTTTGGTTCTATTGGACAAGCTCTCTCTACAACAAAAATAAAGTAAACACTAAACAGGTCCAACGTAGTGATGAGTGATTTGAGTGTCAACTGATGAATAATCACAAATTCCACCTGTCTACTTACAAATTTAAATCCTAATATCATTTAATCATCAAGGTTCCATATGTTAATTACCCTAATATGTATATAGAATTATAGATAAACGAAATAAACACATCAAATTAAATAAGGATTAGAGTTGACAAACCTAAATGGCTAAATAATTATTTTATCCATAAATTGCATGCAAATGGGGTTGGGTACTAAAGTTGAACAAAACCCTTTGCTATTGTCTTAATGTCTTGTCTCTACCCAATTAATAGTCGGCCTGAAAATCAACATTTAACACAAAGAAAAAGCCCTCTCACCAATCACCATGCAGTTGGAGCGTCAATAACACGCGCCATAACTCGAGCGTGGCGCATCCCACGTTCCAAACCTCTCCATGGAAGTGCGAACCGAGTAGTTCAAGTGTTCAACTAACATCAAAGTAAGCAAAAACGACATCGCATGGCATCTTTGGAAATAGAGATAAAAGCAAAGAATAACGTCGTGTTGGTGTTAGGTGATGGTGTGGTCTGGTCCGAAAGCTAGCCGTTTGCTTTAGCTTCTGTCTCATTACAAAGCACATAGTATACATTGATGCGCCCACTCACCTTTTCTTTATATACATTTCTTTTACACTCAACTTTTTAGAGAGAGAGAAGAAGAGAAGAGAATAGAGCAACAACATCAAACATTCAAACCAGTCTTGATCATCATTAGATTACAACACAGAAAGAAAGAACAGCTAAGTGGGTTGTGGGGTTTTTTTTTTTTTTTTTCCTTTTCAAATGGGATCGTCATCTGGGCAAGGCAGTAGCTACGATCTCTCCTTCAAGATCTTGTTGATCGGTGATTCTGGTGTTGGTAAAAGTAGTCTTCTTGTTAGCTTCATTTCCAGCTCTGTCGATGATCTTGCACCCACTATTGGTATTTCTATATCTGCTCTTCTTTTCTATTGTACTATTTTATTTTTATTTTTATTTTTGTTGGGGTTGCTTGATTGATTTTAAGTTGACGTTCTGTTTGGTTATTGAGAAAATTTAAGACAGAAAGTTGAGTTTTTTATATTATTCACCAATAGTCATAGCGTTACCTGATTGGAGGAAATATTCATCTAATCATCTGGGAACTGAATATGATAAATATAAGATTAAGTCTGCTTTAAAACAGAGTGTATTGGATTATTGGAAGTTGAATCTCTTGTAGTGTTGGATTTTGTGCTCTGTTAGTTTGTAGACTTGCAAAAAAATTCAAGTTTTTTAAGCTGCACTGCATTTATGGCTTAGTGTACAATCCGTTTGTCAATTTTCCTCTGAGAAATATATTAAGCGTTTGCATCCTACTGATGTAGTTTTCATCGATGCTTTCATTATTTATTACAAGATATTGTCAACAGAAGGAAAATGTACTCACTTTTTCATTGCTCATTTCATTTTTGCTGTCATTTGATCGATTGCTCACTGTGTGCAGGTGTTGATTTCAAGATCAAGCAGCTAACAGTGGGTGGCAAAAGATTGAAATTGACAGTTTGGGACACTGGTATGGAATTGCAGTCCTCTAATATTTCACTTGCTGTTCCAATTTAAAATTTAGAGTCTAAATGTCGAGGGATTTGAAGAATGTTTGATGTTTCTCACCAAGATGTATATTTGTTACTATGTCATTATCATTGCCTTCTTCTGAAGCTTAGATGATAATGCAAGAGTCTACAGACCATTATAGAATTCTAAAACTTAAGAAAATGTGGTCACCAAACAGGCCCTGGTGCTTGCTTCACTCTGAACTACTCCGTTGGTAGACAACAATTTTTTTTTTTTCAGTTTCACACAATCTGAGTCTAGCTCAATCATTTATGCGGGCATGGTTGAATTGAGTGTCTACAGAAAACTTGGAAAGAAAAAAAAAAAATTAACAAAAAACACATTATAACTCACTTCCGCATTTTTTTTTTTTTATTTATCTGCATTCTCGCCATTACTATATAATCCTTATTTCTGCTGATTTGATGTAAGGTTGCTTCAGGTTTCATGCATTCTGATTCATTGTTTCTCTAACCATTAAATAGTTTCATGCCACATCTACCGATTTTGATTCATAAAACCTTTATGGTTTCCCTTTATAATGCAATTTTACATTCTGATCCTTAATTTGCTACCTTACATGTGTATATATATATATATATATATATGTACATAATCTTTCCGATAAGATAACGTTCTGTATCTTTCGACAGTTTCTGCTAGAAGACTAGGTGCGTCTGTTGTGTTTCACCGAAATGTTTCAATGAGCTGCATTGAACTATTTAACATCCAGTTATGAAGTTAGATTGACAATGATCCTTCAAATTCCAGTAACTGGACTTGATTAATGGGTTTCTATTTCATAATTTCCACTTGCAAATTGTATATAGTTGGGATAGTTCAAGATGATTTTCTTGCTTGATAAAATTTAACCTTTGAACCAAATTAAAAGCTGCTCTTCTTTTGATATTATTAGCTATCCATTGTGTTCTCATTCATGTGTCTATTACTTCTTTACCCCCTAGAACACATTACGAATTACAAAACTTTGTCTGACAATGTTGAATGTATCATGGCTGATTGTAAAATCTTGCAGCTGGACAAGAGAGGTTCAGAACATTGACAAGCTCATATTACAGAGGTGCCCAAGGAATCATTCTCGGTATGCCATCGTCAATAAATGTTCATTTCATATGCAAAGCATGAATAAAAGCTTCACTCTCTTCATTTAGTTTATTAATTGCATGGCACAGATGTCAACTTGCAAATAACAGTATTTGACATTAAAATGCATCCAACTCAAAGGCACTGACATGTCTGATAACAAAAATAGAAGTTAGCTTTGATGCCAGGCTAGCAGCTTAACCATCAAGACAGAACATATCGACTGATTCAATTACAATTTTGTGCTTTACCGTTCATTTTTAATTGTTGATCAATCTCTTTTGTAATAGTGCTGGGAAATGGAGCAAACATTTGTAATTGGTATTGAGAATTTTTTAATAGATAGGTGAGCATAAATAAAGTAAATGACAATGCTGATTATAGCTTTCCTTTTCTGTTGTAGGTTGTACATTGTCTTAAGTAAAGCATTAGCATTATCAGATGGATAGGATTTTTGCCTAAGCAATTTTTAGCAAGAATAGCTTATTTTATTTTTAAAATTTAATTTAATTTTCCTAATAGAAAAAGGAGAATAAGATTTTTCCAGAAGTTTATTCAATTTTCTCTTTTATAATTTATCCATTCTGATCAGGCTTAGTTCACCAGATTGGGAATCAATTCCATGACTTGGTCATAGAAAGCAATACCTGTTTGGTTTGGCCTTGTGGAACTTTTGTTCTATATTCCACTGAGGTTTAATCTACTGTATAAGAAACTGATTCTCTAGTTTTTGCACACTGTTTTCGGATGGTGGATCATTCCATTAGTTCATTGGCTTGGAGCTCATGTTAATTGTTGCAATCGCAATATATGATCAATCATGACTATAAGTCACAAAGCTTCCCACCGCTGTTGAATTGTTCTCCGTGGAATTTTTTTTACTATCATCCTCCCTTGTTTCAGATTACCCAAGTTATAACTTATTTTTTGCTATAATTGTAGTTTATGATGTAACAAGGAGAGAAACCTTCAAAAACTTGTCAGATGTGTGGACTAAGGAAGTGGAACTTTATTCCACCAATCGGGATTGTGTCAAGATGCTTGTCGGAAATAAAGTTGATCGAGTAAGGATCATAATGTTTATATATACACTATTGAAAATATCAGTCCCAGAAGATGATCAACATGTGAATAAGGGACCAATGCATTATCAATGTAAACTCTTTACTTGTTGATATGAGGCTGTTTCTTTTTATTTCTTATCGTATGTGATTGGTGTATGTTTTCAGGAATCTGAAAGGGCTGTAAGTAGAGAAGAGGGGATTGCTCTTGCGAAAGAGCACGGATGTATGTTTCTTGAATGTAGTGCTAAAACTAGAGAAAATGTGGAGCAATGCTTCGAGGAGCTTGCATTGAAGGTACTCATAGATAAAGCATTACAAATCATTGCTCATTTTCTTATTGATCTTTTGTTGCATTGCTATAGAGGCTTCTGCCATGAAAGACTGACTAAAGGATTGACATGATTTAGCATGAACAGATTTTCATTTCTCAATTCTGACCTATTACCGAATCAATTTACAGATAATGGAGGTTCCTAGTCTTTTAGAAGAAGGATCCACTGTAGTAAAGCGAAACATTTTAAAGCAGAAACCGGACCAGGCACCTCCTAGTGGTGGTTGTTGCTCGTAACTTGCTGCAACAAGGAAGGCCTTAATATGAAAGCAACACCACCCACATAACAACAGAAGGCCAAAGCTGCCTGCTAATGGCACATACTTTTAACATTATAAACAGATCGTGTATATGTAATTTCCTCTTATTTGTTAGTGGCTGTTGTCATTGAGTTGCCATGGTTGTACCATTATTCTGGGAATGCCGCCAATCGAATAACATCTGTTAGCTTGTGTAAATGTTTGCGTTTTTGTTTTCGATTATGTTTTTTTTTGGGTCAATGATCCATGTTAGAAAAACATAATTGCATGTATTTTTATTGATTATGCGAGTGGTTTTTCTACTTCATCTTCGAGTAATCTTTATAGTTTTCTGATTGAAACATTTAACAAAAAGCTATATGTTCTCTTACAAAATCTTAATTCCAAAAGAGAATTTCATGATCCACCAGGTAAATGGCTTGAAAATTCCAATTGCATTACTTGAAAACAGAAGGACCTAATTGTTTTATGGTTGAGTGATACAACTGCATTATAAATTCAGATTGTCACAACCGTACACATCGATGAAATATAATTAGTTCAAAATATATTATGTTATTGAAAAATCGGGTGTTGACTTCTAGATAACACTTAGACTGGACAGAGTGGTACTCCGCGGTCGGAGGGACCCGGGCGTAGACTGGCGAGCCGGGTCGCGGTTCAGGGTGCGGTAAGGGTACCGGGCTTAGGTGTGAGCAGCGGGGCACCGGTTATATAGGACCAGGCGTATGGGACCGCTGGACGTATGAGACCGCTGGTTGTATGGGACCGGGTAGTGTCGATAGTTAGCCTGTGCCGGTTCCAAGGAGTGCTGGTACTGGCCGTGACAGGAATGGGTCACGACACAAACAAGGCAATGCTAACAAAGTGTCGAGTCATGCAAGAATGAATAAACAAGGATTCTCATTGACATATGTATATAGGTTATAACTTTGGTAGGTGAACTTTCTCTTCTTTGTTTACAGTGGGAGTTCCTAACAAGGGAACCAATCGTTTTATAGTAGGAAGTTATGCAATTGGAGGTCTCTCACTTGAGACTAGTCGTTCTATAGTAGGAAGTCACACAGTTGGGGGTTTCTCATTGAGACTAGTCGTTCTATAGTAGCAAAGCGCTCTCTCAAGAGTCCAACCCTTAGCTCTTCTTGAGTTGAGGTATTTATAGTCTGTCTTGGATGTTGTAGATGAAAAGGGTCCTCTAGTGGGGGAGACCTTGGCGCCATCCTCATCTTCCCTCTACATCAAGCCCATAGTGGCACATTCCCTAGAGGGTAGTGATCGCTCCAGTTGTGCCCTAGTGCTAACTAAGTGGTCGAGTTTGTAGGTAGAAGGTCTCCCTTTTAGGCAGGATAACCATTAAGAGATCTCCACCGTCTATTCATATCGGGCACATGCCTCAGAAGGCTAGGATGGTCCCACCTATGTCGTAGTGTCCATGCAGATGCTTCGTAGATGATTGCGTGGCGTTTCCCCTGGTTCCGGATGGTCTGAGCTTCTGAATTGGTTGGAGAGGTCGCTGTCACAAGTGGAGCTTGCTGGAGGGACAGTGCCAGCGTCTGTCACGTTGCCACTGTCAGGCGCTTCTTCCTATCCTTTCCCTTTTCTCCATAGGTGCTTTTTGTCATCCTTTTGCCTGCTGGAACTTAGGTTCCTCTTTGGTGTCAATTGGAGTTGACCGGGCAGAGCTGAGCTGGGTCACCATCGGGCCTTTGGTGCTGCTTGATGGAGCGCGATCAAGGTCATAAATCCCTTACCTTTCCCTTATGTTGTCATTTGGGTGAAATTAATGCCCACCTACCCCCTGTCTTCTACTGGGGTTTTATTTTTATTCGAGTCGGTTCATTAACCAAGGCTTACATCAGCCCTTCACGGGTCTGTTATCGACCTTGGTGGTGGTTCCGAAAAGTTCTTTATCATTTAGGGTGTTTTGACTATTCTTGATAGAATTTGGGTCTTTATGTAGCTCCCACAAGCACGATTTAGTGAGTCTGGTCTTCATGGTATGCTGGTTAGTCCCAGTGGTATCAGGGACCACGTCACTTGTCAAGGAGCAATGTTGGATGGTAGAATGGGGTCGCGCTAGGCCTGATTGTTTTAGAACCGGGGAGACTCTAGGCGGACCGGGAGTTCCTGGTCTGGTCTCAGCTTTGCTGTGGTACGCTGGGAAAGGTGCTTCCTCGATTCTTCAGCAATATTTGACAGTTAACATATATTTTTATGTCATTTGATGAACTATATAGACAACAAAGTCTCTTAGTTTGATAAAGAAAATTTCAGACAAGATCAAAGGGGCTGAGACCTGAAATCTTAAGATTCCAAATACAATAGCATGGACCACACCATGATTATACAAATTTCAATATCAAAATCATAACCTAGTCGGAAGCTAATGCTTTTCTTTATCTTGATATACCACCTGCAATAGCGGCGACTTGAACTTTAAACATTGTCAGACTACATATCGCCCTTGTTGGGGATTTGAACCGATGATCGCAGAATCCTCATGCCTAATATACACTCATAACTCATACTCTATAGCAGAAAAATAGATAAGAGAAAATAAACAAATCATAACATAAGATATACGTGGAAAACCCAAATCGGGTAAAAAACCATGGGCAATTAGAACAACAGAGAAAGTTTCACTATATGATAAATTATTACAAACATATATTTCAGGACTCTCTCTCACACCTCAACCCTAACCCCCTACAATATCCCCTAAATCTTTCTTGAATATCACCCACGGATCTCTAACTTGATCTACTAATATTCCCTTAGATCCCTCCCTAGATATACCTATGGGTCTCTCAACTGGATCTCAATACTCTCTGATGTTACATGGTGTTTTGTTTTGCTCCACACAAAATAACCTAGATATAAGTATCTATTTATACTAGTTATAGGGAGTTTAAGATAAAAGAAAACCTATTCCTAAATATACAAGAATTACTTGTTCTACATAAATACTATTTCCTATTTATGACAAGTCTTCTTATTGAGGAGAAATCTTTTTTCTTCAAGTACATGACTTTCCTATTCTTCATGAAGACAAACTTTTTTTTTCTTTACCGATAAGCACAAGAACTTCCAAAAAGAGAACCTTTCTTTTTTCGCATAGCATTCCCGATCTCAGCAAAATATGTTGTTTCTACGGTCTGGGTCACGGTGTGCACCCCGTTTCCTACACCGCGGAATACTCCTAGAAATGACCGCTTAGTAAACCACGGTCTACGCTTCTTGCCTATACTGCGGTCTGCACCGTGCTTGATCTCCTGGAATAGACCGCTCCCTGTGCCGTGGTCCATAGACTTGTCCATACCGCTGCCCATGCCGCGGTTCTTTTCGAAATCCGTATCTTCAGTTCTTTTTCTGTCTTCAAACCTCCCTCAAACACCATCTTCAATTTCCAAATATTTTCCATCGTCTCTAAGAAGTTTCACATCAGTTGAGTCTCGTTTGGTTAACATTGGGTTCATTTGAGAATACAAGACAAAACCTAACAATTCTCCCATTTGACTTGAATTCTCAAGACCTTTATCCACATCCACGACTCTCCATACCGAGAATCAACATACCACACCACAAGGTATAACCACTTAGGAACGAACCATTCTAAGATTGTTTTTCTTCCTTTTTTTTGTATTCGTTGTTCTAGCACCATATAAAAAATAACCTGTTGAAATTGTGGTGTAACTTCTCCTATCAGATTACCAGGGCGTTCATCAGCCATCGACATCCTTGTCCACCATACATCTTGCATCATTTTCTAACCATTGTCTTGTGCACAATTATAAACCACTAACAACAACATATCATTTTCCATGACCAGTGGGGAAAACTGTCAAAAAGATAAACATATCCTTACATCACCCAACCCTGTGGAATACCTTTTGTCCTTGCATTACATACCTAGTGAAAGACTTGCTACTAGAACTGGGAGGGCTTTACCAGATAAGCCCTATACTACGCCAGAGGCTTTTTTTTTTTTTAGCATTCAGTAGTTTTTTTTATATCATCTTGTGTAACCTAGATTGGATCTACATGACTCGTACGTGCCACCATAAGCCAAAATTCTCCTCCATCTATATTCTTCCTTTCATAAAACCCTACCGAGTTCGAAACCGCTTTCAACACGTATCACATTTGCTAAACCATACTAGGCAACCATGAATCATCATCCCAATGCCACCAAGTCCTCCATACGATCTCCAGTAGAGACTTAACACTGCCATTACCGAACCATAGGGCTCTGATACCAATTGTTTAGGATTTGAACCGTGATCGAGGAATTGTCAAGCCTAATATATACCCATTACTCATAACAATTAATAACGTCTATAGCAGAAAAATAGATGAGAGAAAACATAAACCAATCATAACACAAGATATAAATGGAAAACCTAAATCGAGTAAAAAACCACGGGCAGTCAAGACGACAGAGAAATTTCCACTATATGATAAATTATTACAAATATATACTCCAGGATTCTCTCTCACATGTCAACCTCAAACCACTCTCACAACGCTCACAAGATCCTCACCAAGAACCCCCCCCCCCCCCCCCCCCCCCCCCCCCTAAAAAAAAATCTCCTAGGTCTCCCCTGAATATCACCCACGAATCTCTAACTTGATCCACTAATATTCTCTTAGATCCCTTGATGTTCTTTTTTGCTCCACACAAAATAACCTAGATACAATGTTCTATTTATACTAGTTATAGGTAGTTTAAGATAAATTTAAGATAAAAGAAAACATATTCCTAAACGTACCAGAATTACTTGTTCCACATAAATACTATTTTCAATTTATGACAAGTTTTCTTGTTGAGGAGATATCTTTTTTCTTAGAGTACATGACTTTCCTATTCTTCATGAAGATAAACTCTTTTCCATTTTCGATAAGCACAAGAACTTTCAGAAAAAGAATCTTTCTTTTTTCGCATAGCATTCCCGATCTCAATAAAATATGTCGTTTCTATGGTCTGGGTCGCGATGTGCACCCCGCTTCCTACACCGCGGAATACTCCTGGAAACGACTGCTTAGTAAACCGCAGTCTACGCCTCTTGTCTATGCCGCGGTCTGTACCACGTTTGATCTCATGGAATCGACCACTCCCTGTGTTGTGGTTCATACGACTTGTGCGCACCACGGCCAACCTCAGTTCCTTTCAAAATCCGTTTCTTCGAAAAAAAAATTGGGTTCTCAAACCTTCCTTAAACACCATCTTCAACTTCCAAACATTTTCACACGTCTCCAGAAAGGTTCATATCAGTTGAGTTTCGTTTGACTAACATTGAGTTCACTTAAGAATACGAGACAAGCCAAAACCTAATAGCCCTTTACCATCCAACCACATTAGGCAGTAGGAAGCTGATGTTTAAAACTTCCTTTTCCAATGAAAGTTTAAGTTTCTAATAATTATGACTCAAAAACATTTAGACAGGATCAATAACAAATAAATGTAATAAGTATCACTTGCCTTTAAACATAGTACTTCAACAAAGTAATATTTGGTTTAAAGGATCAAGAGTCGAGACCTTCTTATATAAATATGAAAACAAGCAAAAACACCAAATAAAGTAGTTAAAAACCTATGCAGGCTGCATTTCGGTATATAAATATTATAAAGCATTTTAAAGATTCCCCTTGCAGTTTTTAGGAGGAACACTAAGGTGCAGCCAATTCGTTGCTTGGCAAACTGGAAATTCTGTTGATAGGAAGCAAACTATAAAGGATTCCCCAGAGGTAGACTATTACACATGCAAGCAGAATGCAAACTATCTTGGTCTTATTAATCCTCAAGAACAACATGCTGATTTCTTTGGAGCAGACGTCGAGCCCGTGGTAGGGTCTGGTTTACTGATCTTGATAATCTGGGCTGCATTATAACAACACCAAACTTATGAAGCAGTCATTTTATTTGTCATCCTCATTAAAAAGTTCAGGAAAAATAATAAATACCTCTGCTTTTGTGTCAGTTTATGCAAGCTGATGCTTTATGTCTCTTGCTATTGAAAAGAAAACCAGCTCCACGTTGAAATTTGTTTTCGCACTCTACACCAAAAGACTCAGTAGTGTCAGTGCACTAAAAGAAATACCCTACCTCCATGGAGAAAGGGTTGATCACCACCTCAACATGGGAAGCTGCATACTACTTATGCTAATGCAATTGGGTCTTCAAAATAAGTAACATCTAGTTTTATTTAAATTCCAACCGGCTAGCTTGGTTATAGGTGTTAAGAACATACAATCACTACTCTATAGTGTACACACTTACCGTCTAAAAAACTTGATACCATATTCATCAGCTATGCCTGGCCTTTTACTGTTGGGACAACCTACGAAATATAACTAGTGACAATTAGATCTGGGAAAGTAAGATTGAAATTATATTCAAGATGTGTTTTATTTCTTACCCTCTTGCTTTCACCCATGTCGGCTTTGTTGCCAACTAATATTTTGTTGACATTATGAGCGGCATGCTGCTCTATGTTCCTCATCCAGTTCCTGATATCTACATATTAATTAGATTAGAGATATAAATTAGGGCTGAAAAGTTATATAGCACTTTTTGGAGTAGATTTGTGCAATTAGCACCACTTTAATAACTCTAGTTTAAATAGAACCACATATTGGATTTGGACTAAAATACCCCGACTCATCTATCTTTTCTCTTATCAGTCCTTTTCCGTTTTAATTCAGAAACCACCATTGATGGAGTTTTTTCGAAGCTCCATCAATGGAGTTGTCGTTGCCAACCAGTGAGTTGATGGACAAAACCAGTGAAAAACATTCGTTCAATGTCAATCGTTGTAACTGTAGTGTTTGTTTTTAGTTTCGAGCTGTGTGGAAAGAGAAATGAAGTCAAACCCCGAACCGTCATCGATCCTTTATCGTCAGATCTGTGATGATCCATTGCGAATATGATGAAACCGTTGACACCAACGAACTCGGCATCGTCCGATCTTTTAGATCCAACTATCTTCGGAGTCGATGGGCATCGTCGTCGGCTCGTCGCTTTCACCATTGATGGAGGTCGAACAGACCTCTATCACGATGAAGAAGAAGACGTAAAATGAATTAAGTCTCGAAAAAGCATGAAGAAGTCTCGAAAACACATGAATAAGTCTCAAAAACGTATGAATAAGTCTCAGGTATTTTTAAATAAGTCTCGAAATAGAGTAAATAAGTATTCATAAATTAAGTCTCGAATATGAGTAATAAATCTCGGGTATTCATAAATTAAGTCTCGAATAAGTGTAGTAAGTCCCAGGTATTCATAAATAAGTCTCGAATTGGAACAAATAAGTCTCGAAATTAAAAAAAAAACTCAACATCAGCTACTGTTCGTCTTCTCCGATTCGACAAACCTAAACCCAAACCCACCAATTCAAGATTCATTTTCCCATTTAGATTCAACAAACTCATCATTCACATCAAAATCAACAAATCCACAATAAAAACTAAATTGAAAACTTAAAATCAACCAAAACGAAATTAATATCTCAAAATCAACAAAATCAAATTTGAAATAAAACATCAAAAGACTTTTTTTTTTCCAGAAATATTGCCTTTTCCAGAAATATAGTCTTCCAAAACTCCTGTCAACCCAACTCCGTCGAAGTCTCCATCGAGAGAGAGAGAGAGAGAGAGAGCCTGGGAGAATGGGAAGAAAGAGAGAAAGTTAAAAAAAAAGATAAAAAAACAAATGGGGGCATTTTGATCGCATCACTTACTTTGGTGCTAATAAAACATGAGTTATTAAAGTTGTGTTAGTTATACAAATCAAAATTGAAAAAGTGCTATATACCTCTATTTCCTCGTATTAAATTATGAAAAGTTGTGTAGCTACTATTTTTCAGTAATTCAGCTAAATGATACCATTTACATAAGAAAGATAAGCCTACAAAAGAAAAAGGCATAGAGAGAAAGAAAAATGCATACTGTTGAAAGATGACTCATCTGTTACATCATAGACCAGCAATATACCTATGGCTCCCTGGTAATAAGCTACACAATAAAAAGGCAAGCAAGGTCAAAAATATTTCAAACAGGAGAAGGAAATTGAATTTTGAAGATGGTATAGATTCTGAACAATAATCTTAAACATCAGACCACTGTAATGCCAGGGTAAAAGAAACATCGAGGAAGTCATACTAAATAGGGTTATTATGATTTTAGTCCTTCTAGTTTGCGTTTATCTGGGTTCAATCCACTAGTTCGGTCCACTAGTTCTTGAAATTACTTAATTCGGTCCACTAGTTCTTTGACAATACATAATCAAGTCCTTTCCGTCCAATTCCGTTTGTTTTTTGTTGACTTCCGTTAGGTTAAAAGGGCATTATAGGGAATTCGATTAATGCTTATAGAAGCTTGTCTGTAACAAGGGTATAATAGTAATTTAAACTAACAAAATCAATAATAAATAAATATTAAAAATGGAAAATGGAAAATGGAAAATGAAAAAAACAAAACAAACTAAAATCTCTCTCTCTTTCACAATCTGTATTCTCTCTCTCTCTCTCTCTCTTATCTCCATTTGAATAAAAAAAAATTCTCTCCTCTCTCTCTCACGATCTCTCTTCTCTCTCATCTCAACATCTTTTCATCTTCATCATCAAATCCCTAGCCACCGCCGACATGAAGTCGACTGATCGATTTCTCTCTTTTCTTCTTCTTCGTTCTCGTCGATTGGGTTTGGGTGTGAGAGTTTTCTGGGTTCGACTGGGTGGTGGTCATTTGGGTGTGGGTTGGGTTGGTGTGTTGGTTTGAACCTAAATTTAGGTTCGATTCTAGGTTGGATCGATTTTATTGGTTTGATTTTTTTTTTTTGGGTTTGAATTTTTTTTTTGTGTGTGTTTGAGATTTTGGTTTGATTTTAGTTTAGTTTGATTTTCGTTTGGTTTTGTTTAGATTTGGGCTTGGACGGTTGGAGTTGGATTGGGTTTGAGGGTTAGGGTTTGGTGATTGGAGAAGGATGATGGTGATGATCGATGATGGTGTTTGGTGGATTTTCAAATAAATGGTGATGATCGATGATTATGGTGATGATCAATGATGGTGAGATGGTGACGATCGATAACGGTGATGAACGATGACGACAGTGATGAATGATGATGGTGATGAACAATGACGATGGTGATGAACGATGACGGTGATGAACGATGATGATAGTGATGACCTATGTTGGTTTTTTTTTAAGTCCGACATTTTTTGTATTTTAAAAAAGATTCGGTGGATCTCCACTGTCCATCTCATGAGATGGACGGTCTGGATCTCCACCAAATCCTTTTTTAAAATTTAATTAATTTATTATTATTATTAATAAATTTTAATTAGTTTTTTATATTTTTTAATTTAAAATTTAATTTGTTTTTGCTTTTGTTTTTAATTTTTAATTTTTTTTTTCAGATTTTAGAAATTAGGGGTAAAATGGTAAAATTATAGTTTCAAACTTTTCCATCACAGACATTAGTAAGGGTATAATTGTCTTTTTGAACTCGTCACTATTTGTAAGGGTATTTCGGTCATTACAGCGTCTGACATTGACAGTGTGTCTATTTTGACTGATTTTCTAACGGAAGGATTGAATTAAGTAATTCCAAAAACTAGTGGATTAAACCTAGATAAGCGTAAACTAGAGGGACTAAAATCTTAATATCCCTACTAAATATGACAGCCACAACTCAACTGGAACGTGCATACAATACAAAAATTCTATGGTCACAAGGAGATCTACAAAATACAAGTTCAATGACATTGAGCTATTTAATCTGCTGTCTAAATATCTCTACGTTGTTTGCAATACAACCTGAACTTCCAATAATAATATGATATGACTTATGCATGTTAATTAACCGATCGTGTCAATCTTTGGCCAAGAAAATTCTTAGTGGCCGAGTGAATTGTGGATTCACCCCTGCTCATGCTACAGATTATGATCCATTACACATTTTGCTTGGGCTATTCAGTACCACTCATGATCTGCAGTAGCCTATTTAATGGGTGTATGTTTTTTTTATACGTGTGCAAATATTGGCAATAGTTACAAGACACTGGCACTTATATCTTTTATTCCACATTTTTGAAACATGAGATATTTTTAACAAACACAAATCAAACTTCATTGATCAAACGGTTTAGATAATTCCAGCCTACATAGATACATTTTTGGGCTTCAATAAGCCTATAGTTGTGAAACCTTGGAGAGTACAATAATAAATAGTTTGGGCACCTGTCGTAATTGTCCGAAAACGTTCTTGTCCAGCGGTGTCCCATATTTGTAATTTAATGCGCTTCCCTGCAAGCTCAGTGGTCCTAATCTTAAAGTCAATCCTGGTAGAAGCTTTAAAGTTCAGGAAACAACATAAAACCATATAGAATAACAATAATACAAAATCAAAGGTTTTGAACACAGACCCAGTCGTAGAAATGAAGCTTGTTGTAAAAGAATAATCAGAGAAACGCAATAGCAGGCAGCTTTTTCCCTCCCCTTCACATTTAAATTGAGTAATCAGGATATCAGAAACACATAGCATGGAATACATTTTGTTAATTGTTATTATAGGCACATCACACCCATTGATTCACTTAACAGATGCATTAAAACTTTTAGACAGATCCAAACCAAAAACTCAGGCTAATAGGTACCGAAGTTAATGACAGAATTAGTAGCCACACCACCAAATAAACTTAAAAGATAACCAAAACTCACTCCCCTCATCCAACAGGTTTCACAGATAGACGGCCTAACATATAGAGCCTAGGACCTGCGGGGATAGAAGTTAATAACTTAACTCTAATGCCAAGTTCTCCTATACCATGTAAGACAATTTCAATCCAAAAGCTGAAGCTGGTAGTAGATAAAGGCCTAGTCATGGCATAAGTAACCATCGCATGCAATGAATCAATCATGGATCGTCGGATCCTCAATAAAGGCTACAAATATAGATCTTCGATTATATAAAATAAAAAAACAGAAAGCAAAACATCTCAAAACTATAGATAAATTTTCATCTCTTTTATAATTGACAAAACAGTTCAAATGTAAACCAAGCTACTGCGATTGAGCATCAATCTCAAAAACTCTTGCATAACTACATGAGATCTCACCAGCTAAGCTAAGTCAGTATCACTGTGAATGAAAGTTAAAAGGCTAAAAAAAACATGAAAGAAACCAAATATTCGAAGCCAATTCAATGGCTGATCATTCAAATCATTACTTATCAGACTTGGGCATTTCAGTAAAACTAATTAGAGCTAAATTCCCCTTAATTGAATCAAGCTTAACAATCAACAGTGTAAGTCCTCGGTTTGCGAAAAAGAATACGAGTAAAACTAAAAACTGATTCAACAACTTAGAATGAACAAGTCTAAACAAAATAAAACTTAAAAAGTAATCAATGGTAAAGCGTATTTGAAATGAAAACTTGCCAGAGTAAGACCTCGGTATGGCAAGCGTATTTGAAATGATTAACATGAAAAAACAGGACTGAATGAACGGCATTTTAACACCAAAACACATTGGACATTCAGATTGAATTGAATGAACGTTAGGGGTCATAAATTTATGGTTTGAACAACAGAATTAATAAACACATTAAAATAAATAAGGATTAGAGTTGACAAGCATAAATATTAATATTGTTGATCCATAAATTGCATGTAAATGGGGTTGGCTACTAAAGTTGAACAAAACCCTTTGTTATTAAAGTCTTGTCCCTACCCAATTAATAGTTGGCTTGAAAATCAACATTTAACCCCAATGAAAAAGCCTTCTCACCAGTCACCATACAGTTGGAGCGCCAAGACTCGAGCGTGGCGTACCCCTCCATGAAAGTCCGAACTGAGTAGTTCAACGGACAACAAAGTAAGCAAAAAGACATCACATGGCATCTTTGGTGTAAAGATTGTGTATTTATAAAGAATCACCAGGTATTTGACAAAATGCCAAACACAGTAAAGAAAAACTAAAAGATACAGAGGAGATTTCAATGAAAACAAAACTCTATTGATGGAGCTTGATAGAGTGTTTGAAGAAAACTGGGAACGTTTTTCATTAATTAACTAACCTTATTTTTATCAAGGGTGGACGTTGATTGAACCGATTCGGTTTTCTATAAAACCGATGAAAAGCCGATGAGATTCGGTTTTTGAAAAAGTAAACCGATTCAACCAAATTAACATTTATCAACCGATATAAAACCAACCGAATTGGACCGGTTCTATTCGGTTCGGTTTTTTGGGTTTTGGGCCTATTGAGCCAAAATTCTAAACTTCATTTATTACACATTTTGTTCATTTTTTTAAAATCTATTGAGCCAAATTTATTTACATTACAATAAAAACATACTAAAAACTGTAAAATATATTTCACCCGATTTCTTTGTTGATAGCTAATACAATAGTCAATACAAAACAAAGTAAAATTACATTTCAAAATCCAATAACGATCCACAACATAATAAGAGTTCATAAACAATCCACAAAGTCTAGATCAAATAACATAACAAAACAGTCCAAAAATAAATTTAACAACATAATAAACAACCAATTAATAGAAGTTCTTAAAATTCTTCAATGATCCATGGAAGTATTCCACAAGAGTCCATGTCTCCTTTGATTGCTCCAACTCTACTCCAAAGTAATTAGAAACCTGTGGGATGTTTCATTGAGTTAATTACATTCATCAAACAATAAGTAAATGACAAACTAAAAAAAAAATCATAATATTTTACAACTTTCATGTTACCATTTATTGTTCACTCAGTACACTTCCTCATCAAATGTTGGCATTGTCATCAATGCTTGTGTCAACTTCTCAAGCTCTATATAAAAATAAAAGTGAAGTGAGTTAGTGATTTTAAAAATGTAGCTTGAAAATACAATAAGATAGACAGGTAATCAAATTAATTAATAACTAATTAACTACTTATCGGTTTCAGTCTCGTCATTGAATTGCAAGTTTTCTAATGATGAATCATCATTTTGAGCATGCATTATTGCATCTTCAAGTTGACTCGTATGATACTTAGCTTGCAACCAATTTTATGTACAAATCAAGCACTCCACCATTTTAGGATTCAATGGCAAACTAACAGTACCGTATTATAACATATTAGTTTATAACAATTAGCAAGTAACCTTATAAATTAATTAATCAATTTTTCTGTAATTGATCTGTTTTTTTTTTAGAAACATCAAGCTTTATTAAGCCACAAACCAAGTCAACAAACACCAAGTAAAACAAGGACAACAATAGCAAAATAGAGTAAAATAACAGCCCAACAAGTCAACAATAGACAAAACCAACCTTTTTTTTTTAACAACCAATTTTATAAAACACGCCTAACATAAAGGTAAGAAGAAAACAGGAGGCAACAGAACAAACAAACCAAAAAACAGCGCCACCACAGGAAAAAACAGAACAAAACAGCCAACCCATCAGGGAACACAAGAAAAAACCAGAGCCACCGACCCAAAACAGAGGGAAAAAACAAAGACAATACCAGAATCACAAGATGTTCCAAACCACACTGATTCCCCACATATCACATAACCATTAAACATCACATTCTACAAAACACAATCTCTATGAGACAATTTATCAAACAGACAATATGCATTGCTAATACAATCACTCTCCACATTAAGCTGTATTCAAAACTCTTAAGTAGTTAATACAGTCGTTGCTGTTAAATTATGATTGAGTTATGTTTCTTCCTTGCATTGAAAAATAAGAAATAAAAAAGAGACCTATAAAATAAAAAAAATGGATGAAAAGCAAGAAAAAAAACATAGATATATAGACTCAAACTTCTATATCTTAAGCTATTTTATTTATAAAGCATGCTATATTCATTATTCCATTGGAGAGAGATACTTGAAATATCATTAGAAAGATTAAGTTTTGGCACAACTAGAAATATGAGTAGGAGAAAAATATGCACAAACACGACCATAATGATGATGGACGACAACTCCTACGCCAACACCGAAAACTACATTAACAATAATTAAGTTTCACTGTTTCAGAACATTCATCAGCAGAGGATGCCATTTGGCAAGAATTTATAAAAGGCCGAGTAGCAAAAGCAAAATGAATAACTCTGAACTCATCCAACATAATTTTAACAGTATTAAAAACACATAAAGGCTGTTTGAAATGCACCAAACTAACAGGTATTCCAAACAACCAAGTGAAGAGTGAAGACTATGCCTTGTTTCAAGTTTCAACCAGATCTAGCATAATAACAGTTTAACACCAACAGAAAAAGGAAAAGAATAAAAACACACACACAAAAGAAGAAGCAGAAGAACTGAAGAAGAAGTGAAGACCGACACATGATAAAATAGACAAGTGTTTGTGTTTCACAACAAAGCCAAACCCAAAAAACCAAGTGTTTTAAACTCTTTTGTATTTGTCCTGATTATATACAATTCAATATTAACATTCAACAACACAAGTACATAAATCAATAAATCATAATAAACAAAACCTTAATTAAAAAAAGCATAGGAAGAAAAATTACCTGGTGCGCTGGGAAGATAGGTGCGTCGAAGGAAGAGCGGTCAGAAGACTAAGAACGACGGTCGGAAGAACAACTTTAGGACGTCCGATGAAACCCACAAGTCCATGACCAGTCGACCAATGAAAAATTAGAACCGAGATAAGAGAAAAATTAAAAAAATTAAAACAACTGAAATCAGCCTACAAAGAAAAGAAAGTGAAATGAATTGTAGAAATACCTGAAAAATCTAAGTTGGAAGGGCAAGATGAACGATTGGAAGTGCCAAACAGATGAATGGACGACGGCGCGTAGCGGAAGATGACGGAGTGACGATGATCGGTGGAAGACGATGAGCAGTGGACGAGTGATGACTGGTCAACGTTGAGCAAGCGGCGAACGAGTGACTTCGGTGTAGGCGTGTGGCTGCGGAAGAAAAAATTGAAAAGGTGATTCAGTGAAGACTGAAGAGATAACATAATTAGTTTTTTTTTTATTATATACTCGGGTACCGGTTCGGTGATCCGGTTTATAGAACCAAACCGGATAAAAACCGATCCAACCGGTTTTTTTAAAATTAGAACCTAACCGGACCGATCACCAAACCAAAACCGAAAAAAAACCGATTGGACTGGTTCGATCCATTCGTTCGGTTCGGTTCGGTTCGATTCGGTTCAATGGTTTTTTATCCACCCCTAATTTTTGACATATATATTCAAAGGCAATCACACGAGAGATAGACCATAAATTTCAGGGAATTAGTTACAGAATTATCTAATTTTAACAGAATGCCAAGTCAACATCATGTATATACTAGATATTACTAATATATTGACATTTGACTCTACACTTATTCCGATAAATATGATTTAATCACAATCTTTGTTTTTGAACGAACTATGATCATATTGTGGTGATCTATATGATGAATTTGGATCTTCTACTGATCTGATTTTTTTCTTAATTTCATTTAATCTTATCATATATAAGTATTACAATGAATGTGTTGTTAAGATGTGATTGATTTCCACAACCATTTTACCAACAACCAATCACATACTTTAAAAAAGGTCAAAAAAATATAATATCAGTAAAAGATTCAAATCCCAACATGATAGGGGTCTGATTGATCAAGTGTCTTAACAGAGCAGATCTACTCTTCATCGGTTGTTGATTTGGCTGAAACAAAGCTGAATCTGCCGAAGCAGTGTAACTCTTAACATTTGGAAATACAGAGAAAATCAAAGAATAACGTTGCGTTGGTGTCAGGTGGTGGAGTGGCTTGACATTGATACGCCCACTCAATAGACTACATTGAGTGAGCATATAGAATATAGTATACATTGATGGGCCAACTCACCTTTCTTCTTATACATTTATTTTTCTTTCTACTTTTTAGTTTTTAGAGAAGAATAGAGAATAACAACACCAAACATTCAAACCAGTCTTGATCATCATTAGAAAACAAAACAGTGAGAAAGAAAGAACAGCTAAGTGGGTTGTGGGTTTTTTTTTTTCTTTTTCAAATGGGTTCATCATCTGGGCAAGGTAGCAGCTACGATCTCTCCTTCAAGATCACGTTGATCGGTGATTCTGGTGTTGGTAAAAGCAGTCTTCTTTTTAGCTTCGTTTCCAGCTCTGTCGATGATCCTGCACCCACTATTGGTATTTCTATGTCTTCTCTTCTTTTCTATTCTGCTGCTTTATTTTTAACTGTTTTTAATTTTTTAATTTTTAGTGTTAGAATACTTGTAGCACACGTGTTCACGTACCTTAACACTTTTTACCTTAAAAAACAATACAATTGGGTTAAAAAATATTTATATAAGCAAAAATCGATGAGATTGATACATGTGTTATAAACATGTCTATCCGAATTTTTTTTTTTTTTTGTTTTGTTTTTTGTAATGAATATGGATATCGATATTTATAAAACTTATTAGCACATTCATTTTTATAAATACACCAATATCTAAAATTTAAAAAATAAATATTAATCTAAACATCATCATAATGCAAATAGTGCTCTCTTTTAAATAAATATATTTATTTTAATACATATTATTTATAAGCACTCTTACATTATTATCATATCCAATTTATAAAATAAAAAATCATATTAATTTTAGAATCAAATCCTCTTTTAAGGATAATATAATTTACTTTTGGAAATATTTTAAATGTAGAAGCTTTATAAAAGGGAATATATGGAACTGTATATGGAGTTGAGAGATTTTCAACATGGAATTTTCTTATTTATACAACCATCTTAAAAAAAAATTATTATTGATATCAACATCTATCTTAAAAAAATAACTTGTTGATATCTATAGGCTACAACTATAATTTTAAAAAAAATATTTTGCTTATTGATAGAGTTCATAAGTATACACAAAAGAAATACAAAACAATATGATAATCAATTGATGATGAAAAAGTTTGATACTTGAAATAAAATAAGAGTTTAATTAGGGTCAGTTTGGTATTACTGTAACTTTTATAATAATCATTGTTAGCTATGTTGAAGGAATAATCAGCTGTGAAGTTAATCGGTAGATGTTTGGTTAATTGTATTTTTAAAACTACTGTATAACTTAAAAGCAACATACATATGTTTGGTAATTTTATTGTAAAAGTGCAGAGATTAGTGACAATGACTAAAATGTACATAGTTTAGGAATCTATTTCATTTTTTTTTTCATTAATTACATATATTAAATCAATATTTAAGTAGAATATTTAAATTGGATTTTTTTTAATAAGAACAATGTTATATGTATATTTTATTAAATGTACACGTCACTGACAGATAAGGCAGCCTCTCAAAAAGATTGCCAGATAAGTATCCAAACTGGCAACTGAAAAACACTATCGGTGGTATCACTAAGACAGAACCCGAATAAGGCCGAATACGAATACTCGGTACATTCAGCTTTACTCGGGACGACATGAGAAACCCGAATAAAGAAGCTGTCAACAAATATGTGATTCACATAAGAAAATGAGTCTAGAGAAAGGATCTAGAATCACACTCCAATACAGAAATATCCTTATTTCATTCCCCCGTATCAGAGGAGGAAAGAATTTAAAAGCTTCCAGAAGGATAAACATCAAACAGGAAACAAGTCCAAATCAAGTAATAACTTTACCCTTCTAGAAGATTACACACCGATTACGAAATAAGTCCTAAACGGACTGTGCAACTAGAATCCTACGAAGATTCACTCGATCCACAAGATCTCAGAAACAGTAAAGAAGACAAAGACGAGTTCAACAAACAACCAGTTCCAATCAAACACTATCACCTTTCCTTATATGTAACAAGAATTAGGGTTCTATACACATATAAATTGACCCATAATTTCACTGTAAAATAGGAGAGAAGATACAGGATAGAAGTAATCACTTTAAAAGAGATGCAAAAGAGATCGAGTGGTGTAATACTTTATTTAATAGTGGATTTGGCTTGGTTGCCCTTACAACCACCCGTGGATGTTTCTCTCGTCATCGGAGTTTTACCACGTATACTCGTGTCACAAACATTTCAGTTGCATTTTCTTTCTCTTACTCTTTCTTTTTTAACAGGTTATAATCAAACCAAGTGTTGTTGACTTTCTTGCCCATCAAAAAATTGACGTCAACAATTGGCGCTAGAAGGAGGGGGTGAACCTCCGATCTATTTAAATGATGTCTGGTAATGGAAGTAAAGACGGTTCCAGAGACATACGAAAATTGCCAGATAATGTTCACCAAGGAGGGACCACTCAGTATCCCACAACCATCACTGGTAACAGGTATCCTTGACTGGCATCCAACGAGTCCCTCCGACCAACGAGGACATAACGTGCCGTTTTAGGGATGCATTGCAACAGTTATTGACAGATGCAACAAAGGAAGAAATAGATATGTTGGCCACAAGAGAGACGAATCCTCTAACCAATCATCTCTACAAAATCAGTCACCTCCCAAGCTCCGATCGGTAATACTTGGGCCAGAACCAGACACGTTAACAACCGTTAGAAATTAAGATCCTACCAACTAGACTAGGGGTACATCGCACAACCATAACAAGGATCTTGAGATTCCCACAAAACGGCCTCACCAAAAATGAAGCCACGGTCAAGCAGAACATGATAGGCACTGTAAATATGATCGGTGAAGGGATCGGTCATCATCATCAGACGACAGTGACCATCATCATCGTAAACACCATCGTGGAACAATACGCTTACAAGGGTTAGCTCGTGAAACTCAGAGGTAGAAAAAAGAGGAGCTAGAGACAGGTATGACTGTCACTCGACAGCTCAACCATCAGGGAGAGACAGTGGGTCAAAGAGATATTGTGTTACAGAGTCTAACCCGAGAAGTCGAGATTAATAGGCATCAAATGGATGTGCTGATTAGGCGTTATGGACATAATGAGTTGTCTGACGACGATTCTGATAGCCTTTTCACTAGAGACATTCTACGAACACCATTCCCAGAGAGATTTAGAATGTCGCACGTTGAACAATCCAAAAAGGATACAGATCCCAAGGAGCATGTCAGATGGTATAAGAGCGCTATGGCCCAATATGCCCACAGCAATCCCTTGTTGTGTCTTAACTTCCCACAGACACTCGGGGATGTAGGCTCAAGGTGGTTCAGAAGATTACCCTCGGTGAGTATTGAGAGTTTTGGGGAATTGAGCAGAAGCTTCTTAAGAAAATTCATCGAGAATGTGCACAGGAAAAAATCAGTGACATATCTTTCTCAACTAAAACAAGGGAAAGTCGAGTCGCTAAAAAAGTACTTGGGAAGATTCGGCCAAGCAGTCTCAGAAATCAGCAGTGCAAATGATGAAGTAATAATCGCTGCATTCATAAAAAATCCACAGAATGGGCGACTGTCTTTTGACTTAAGCAGAGCTCGTCTAACTAGATATGCATACATTATGGATATGGCAGGAGGATATGCATTGGCTGAAGAAGAAGAGTTAGCAACAGGAGGTTGTTATATGCATGGAGGAAGACCCGAGAAAAAAGACGCCGAGTCAAAGAACCATAAAGGGAAACAAAAGGGAAATAGCAAAGAAAGAAGCAAATATGGGGGAAACGAATGTAGTACTAAATAAACTAGGGAAACATTTCGAGTAAAGTACACAAACTACACCCTGTTTAGAAAAAGATAGGACGAGATCCTGGCAATATTGGAAGAAAAGAATCTGGTGAAAGAGCTATACCGGAAATCTCAATTTGCCTGTTAAGACATGACAAAGTATTGCAAATTCTACAAAGAGAGCGGGCATGAGACCTCTAAATGTTACCAGCTTAGAGGTCATATAGAAACCTTAATCCGAGAAGAGCATCTACAATATATTATCTTGAAGAAAGAAGCTCGGAAAGAAACCAAGTCTGGAGATCATGGCTCAGATCAGAACAAAAAGACCAGTTTCGAGTTGAGTGGAGCAATTCAAACCATCTTTGGAGGACCTTCAACTGGGAGAAGTAACCAATAACGGACTCAGGAAATCTGAAAAATGGTTGAAGCAAGGCAGAATTTTGACGTTAATTCAATTGAGCCTGATCTAAAGAGAATAAAGGAAGTATGAGACCCAATAGTGTTTACTGAAGCTAATTCACATGGGGTCGACGTCCGACCAAATGATGCTCTTGTCATTAGCGCCTAGATTGGTCATAGGGAAGTTCGAAGGATACTAGTGGACAACTGTAGCTCAGTAGACATCCTTAGTGTAACCGTTTATGATCAGCTGAGATTGGATCGAAAGGACTTGCAACCTTTTCATACCCCACTCAGAGGATTTGGAGGAGTCGAGGTTAGGTCTCTAGGAACGGTAAAATTGCCCGTGAAAATTTGAGTGGCTCCTTGCTAGAAAACGGTGCTACTTGACTTTGTAGAGGTAGACATGGAGAATTAGCCTTACAATGCCTTACTGGGTCGACCTTTCCTGAACAAAACAAAGGCAGTAACGGCAACCTACTCCCTGATGATCAAATTCCCGACAGAATGGGGGGCAGGAACGATCAAGGGTTCGCAAGAAATGGCTAGAAGAGCTGATCTCTCTATTTACAAGGACAAAGATAACATTG
Organism: Dipteronia dyeriana; assembly: GCA_032871835.1. Taxonomy (NCBI): domain Eukaryota; kingdom Viridiplantae; phylum Streptophyta; class Magnoliopsida; order Sapindales; family Sapindaceae; genus Dipteronia; species Dipteronia dyeriana. Next base: position 16,725,051 of record CM065297.1, read on the forward strand.
AGCACCAAGTGTGTACCCTGACCTAATCGGATTAGACTAAGCAAGTAGAATCATTGATGTTCGAGTTAGACCCAAGGGAGGAACCTAAAACATCAAAGAATGAGCCAATAGAGGAAGTAGTCTTAAAGAAAGACGAACCGATAAATAAGGTTAAATCGGAGCTAATTTAGAAGAAAAGGTCAGGACGGATCTCTTCAATTGCTCAAAGAATTCAAAGATGTATTTGTATGGAGTCATGAAGACATGGTGGGGATAGACACATGAGTGATATCACATCACTTGGATGTGGATCCGAGTGTAAAGCCTGTAATTTAAAAAAAAATCTTTTAACCTTGAAAGTAGTCAGACAATCAAGTAGGAGGTAGAGAAGTTGCTCACTGTAGGATCAATTAGAGTATCCACAGTGGCTAGCGAATATGGTGTTGGTCCAGAAGAAAAATGGTCAATGGAGAGAATGTGCGTGGATTTCACAGATTTGAACAAAGCCTGCCTAAAGGATAGTTTTCCATTTCCCAGAATATACCAGTTGGTCGATGCTACATCAGGTCATAAACAGCTTAATTTCATGGATAACTATTCAGGATATAACTAGATCAGGATGAACAAAGCAAATGAAGATAAAACGGCATTCACAACCTGACCAGAGTCTATACTGCTACACAGTGATGCCCTTTGGGCTAAAAAATACTGGGGCCACATATCAAAGACTGGTTAACAGAATTTTCGCTCGCCAAATAGGAAAAAACGTGGAAGTCTACATTGACGATATGTTAATAAAAAGTATCACGTCAACCAAGCATATTTCTAACTTACGCAAAACATTTGATGTCCTGAGGAGATACCAGATGAAGTTAAATCTGAGTAAATACCTATTCGGGGTTCTTCTAGAAGATTCCTCGGTTTCCAAGTTTACCAGAAAGAGATCGAAGTAAATCTCGAGAAGATTAAAGCTCTCGAAGAAATGATTTCTCTAAGAACCTTAAAGGAGGTGCAACGCCTGACGGGATGCCTAGCATCCCTCGACAGATTCATTTCGAAAGCCACGGACAGATGTGTACCTGTTTTCAAAATAATCAAAAAGAGGAAGAGACTCGAATGGAATGCAGAATGTGAACAGGCATTTCAGAAGATAAAAGAATACTTAGGACAAGCACCCATCCTCTCGAAACCAAAGAAAGGTGAAGTACTTTATCTGTACTTGTCTCTTACAGAATTAGTTGTAAACTCGGTCCTAGACAGAATAGAGGATGGAATACAAAGGCTAGTATACTATATTAGCAAGGCTTTTCTTCCGGCTGAAACTAGATATTCTCAGGTAGAAAAGATGGCTTTAGTATTAGTTTTGACAGCAAGGAAGCTGAGGCTGTATTTTCAGGCACATGCAATCAAGGTATTCACCGACTGCCCGCTTACGTAAATTTTGCACAAACCTGAGATTTCGGGGAGATTAACCAAATATGCAATCGAACTGAGTGAATTCGATATTAAATATGAGCCTAGGACATCACTCAAGGGCCAAACAGTGACGAATTTTGTAGCAGAGTTCACAGAGCCCGATCTAGATGAAAAAAGAATGTTGGGTAGAAGCTTCTCATGGAAATTATATGTTGACGGCTCCTCGAACACTCATGACAGCGGGGCAAGGATCGTGGTATACACCTTAAAAGAAGATGACGTTGAATGTACCATGAGATTCGACTTCAAAGCAACAAAAAACCAAGCAGAATACGAGACACTACTGGTAGGGCTTAGAGTTTGCGTCGCACTCGGAGCAGATGGGGTTGAGATATTCAGCGACTCATAGGTAGTCGTCAACCAAATCCTAGATGAATATCAGGCCAGAGATGAAAGTATGATGGCTTACTTAGGCATAGCAAAACAATTCCTTCAACGGTTCAAAGAATATAGGATTGTCCAGATCCCTTAGGAAAAAAAATAAAAAAGCAGATGCTTTGTCCAAGCTAGCATCGACAATAACCACAATCAGACCAAAGAATATCCCTGTCGCACATCTTCTTAGGCCAAGTATAGCTGAGCCAAAAGAATTTGAAGTTTCAAAAATTCGAACACCACCAGACGGTTGGATGACTAAGCTAAAAAGGTACTTGGAAGAGGATGTACTCCCGGAAGACCCCTTGGAGGCAAAACACATCAGGTACAGGTCAGCTAGGTATACTATAATTGGAGGAGAGTTATATAAAAGGGGATTTTCCCGAACGCTCCAAAGATGCGTATCAGAGGAAGATGCACACCAGATATTAAAGGAAATCCATAGTGGCGTGTGTGGAAACCATACAGGAGGCAAAATCTTAGCACACAAAGTACTCAAGCAAGGTTTTTACTGGCCTTCTTTGTTCTCTGATGCACAACGATGTTCAGAAAGTTGCAATGCTTGCCAAAGAATCGCCAATGACATTTGGCAACCCCCTAAACACCTCAGAAGTCTCACATTCCCATGGCCATTTGCCATTTGGGGCTTGGACTTAATTGGTCCATGCCAGCAGAAACAGGGGGTGGATCAAAGCATGCGATTGTGGATGTTGATTATTTCATTAAGTGGGTGGAAGCTGAAACATTAGTGCACATCATAGAAGAAAACACCACAAACTTTGTGAAGAAGAACATACTCTACAGGTTTGGACTCCCGAATACTATTATTACTGATAACGACACCTAATTTGACAATAAAAAATTCAGGCAATTGTGTAGCGAGTACCAGATTTTAAATTATTATGCTACACCTGCTCACCCTCAAACAAATGGACAAACCAAAGCAGTGAACAAATTCATCAAGCACAGCTTAAAGCAAAGCTGGATGCCAAAAAGGTCTGTTGGGTTGAAAAACTTCCTGAAGTATTACGGGCTTATCGGACAACGACAAGAACTTCTACAGTAGAAACACCGTTTTCTTTGGCATTCGAAACATAAGCCATCATCTCGACAGAAATATCATATATGTCGCCTAGATTCAGGTTATATAATGAAGATCATAATACTGATATGTTGTTACAAAGCCTGGATGAGTTAGAAGAAAAAAGGGAGAAATCGTGAGTGCGAAATACGGCATATCAGTAAAGAGTGGCTAGGTACTACATTTCTCATGTGCCGGTTAGGAAGTTTCGAATAGGAGACCTAGTGCTCAGAAGAGTATCATTGAACACAAAAGATAAGGTCACGGGTTTGCTAGCTCATAAATGGGAAGGCCCTTACAAAATTGAAGGAATTGTCGGATATGGAGCATATTGGATTGCCGGACCAGATGGAGAGGTTTTACCTCGACCATGCAACGCTCAATACCTAAAGATTTTTTATCCTTGAAATTCCCTAATTTTAGGCTTTATTTTTTTTAGTTAGGATGTTTTTAGTAATTTCTTCTTAGAAATCTTTTTGAGATTTTTTTTCCATATTTTGTTAGTTTTGTAGAATTATAAATAAAAACCCAACACTGGATTCCCAAAAATATGAGCCTATGGTAATAAGAACATATGACTAAAGAATGGACATACGATAAAATGCTTAGGGCCTTTAATTTGGCAAAAATCTCGAATGAACGGAGAATCTCAAAAGAGCATGTCGGTCGAGCAAGGTCAACTAAGACCTTAGCCAAAAGGCAAACCAGATGCACCGGATTCTAGAAAATGGCTCAGAGCACCGTCGGGTAAATCCCGGTGAGTAGCACAACTATGTTAAGCAATCCATAGCTTAATGGTTCGGCAAACCCTTGCACAAACAAAACTAGGAGACGTCTTCAGTGACATACGTAAGGATCCAAACGTATGATCGTGGCGAGCCTCGATACAATTTAGATAGCAACCGAGTACGAAATACAAGTGCAAATTCATTTGCCTTCATTTCAAGATTACTCGATTAATAATATTAATCAGTTAATAAGATACTTGGCATTTAAAAAAAACGAGTTGAAGTTACTCAGATAATGATATCAACCAGTTAAATAAGATTCTTGGCGTAGCCAGTTAATAAGATACTTGGTGTTTTAAGTTTTAACCTTCAGCATTTCAACATTCGTAAGAAAAAATTCACGGTAAAAAGCAATTACAGAAATATAGATTTTTATTAACTATACAAATTTTTATAAGGTCACCTAAGGTGGTGCCGAGGATTTAGAGCTCATGCCGATGCTCGGATCAGGAACCATCTCATATTCACAAAGAAGACTTTCGTTCGAAGGCCAAGCAATTGTGTAAAACATATCATCCATCCACTCGCTATAATCATTTCCGGGGACCGGTCTAACATCAGGCTTCGACCCGTCCACCCCAGCTTCCTGACTGGAATAAAAAGTTGTAAGAGAATACTCGGCTGGAACCTCCAGATGCTTAGGATGGGATTCTTTACCTTGGCTTTGACAATAAGCTCTCCACTCCCTCATCTGAGTTCGAAGAGACTCCAAGGATCGATCAACATGATTTTTGATTGATAATTCCCAATTGGCTCGACCTTTTTCAGTCACCAGTTTTTTACCTTAAAGAACTCGCCACCTGAAACCAACCCCCATTGGAACTCCCTAAGGAGTAGAGCATCATAAGCTGAAGATCTTTTAAAGCGATCAACCCCTTGAACTTTAAGTTCCAGCCTGACTTCCTTCGAGAGGGATTCGATTGTCAGAGCTTGGCGCTTAAGATATTTGATTTTGCCTTCAAAAGATGACAATGCTTTTTCCGCCTCCTGTTCAGCCCGAAGCATTAACTCATGGGCATCAAAGAGCAAGTCTTGTAAAGACCTAGCCTTCTCCTCCGCAGTTGAGGTCCTCTCCTCTGCCTCCACCTGTTTCGCTAAACAACGATCGGTGAACTCCTGTGCAGAACTCGCCTCCCTTTGATAGGCCGCCTTAATCTGAGCACAATTATCCTCACTCTCCTTTAATTGAGCTTCCAAACGCCTTAACCCATCAGCTTGGTGTGTTACATCTGAATAGCCTCAACAAACTCAGCAACCACCTGCAGAGAAATTGGTTAAAGAAGTTGGAACCCCGTTCACCGGTTATGCAGCAGAACTAGGTTTTAAATTTTTTAATACAGATCATAATCTGTATCTGGGACCAGTGAACTTGGGATCGTAATTATTTTTAGGAACTAATACATACATAAACACAGGAAATTGAAATCGATATAATCAGAAGAATAAAATCTTACCAACGTTTGGAGGCTCCTTCACTTTACGATATGCTCCTGTTTGAACCACTTGATCTTCCTCGCTATCTTCCGGGACTGGTAACTGCGTGTGGGCACATCACGGTCTCAGAAACTTGAATGGAGGATGTAGAGAGAGTTGAAGAAACTCTTTCTTCTATGTGTTTTAAAAACACACAAATCATGAAACAAGATATATATATATATATATTTTTTTTGTCTTGTTTCACGCACCAAAAAAAAAATAAAATTGCATCTCATGCTAATTCTATTTTTTTTTGCACGTTTTTTTGTGTTCTCTTTTATATATATATATCCTTGTTGTATCCTATACAAACACTTATACATGTGCACACAACAATTTGCATCCAATGCAATTTCTTGTATTATAAATGATATATATATATATATATATATATTAATTATCCTGTTCAAATATATCTAATATATTAAAAGTGATAATTAGTATTTTAAATTTAAACTTAAATTCAAATACTTAGATAAATGATTTAGTAAAATAAAATAATCCTATTATTTTATCTTCACCTAAATCCATATATCAACTAACACCCTCAAATTAATAGTTAATTAGTAATTCATAATTATTAATATAATTAAATAATCTAATTATTTAATTAATTTAACTATTAACATTCGTTAATTAAATAATCTCATTATTCAATTAATTCCCGAATATATATGTGTCACTTTTGTAACACAATTAATTGGACAATTCAAATAATTAACCGTGACCCTTATTACCTAAATCGATCGGGATAACAAGGGGACCTAATGGACCCACAGTATTTTGAACTCCAATAATCCCTGGAATCATTAATTAAACTCTTTAATTAATATTCCTTGAATATTAACTCTGGTGTTATTCCACTAAAAATCCGAAACTGTACTCTCTCAACTGCAGACGTTTTTACACAGACCGATACAACCCGGTGTCCATCGATATAGCTATTACACATGGTGTGATCCTCCATAGTAGTTCATAATTAGAGCTGGGTCATAATGTCCGTTATACTCCTCTAATTACATATATCCTTTAAGTACAGTTGATTCTCTAATGGACAATAAATCCTATTTCCTTACAGAATTAGGAGGTCGCTCATATTATCCATGCCCCAAATCAACCCTTAAGGGAACTACCATTTACTTCTCACAAGAAGGAGTGGATTCTACTATTATGTACAAACCTTCCCAGCCATAAGCCACATCACAATCCTAACATATAGAGCATATTGATCGGGAACAACATCTGACCTCACCAATGGTATATCAAAGACCACGATCAACCTGAAGGAGTAGATAAGACACTTAGGATTAAGGTCACCCACATATAGCCATCATTAGTTGATATATATGAATCTCGTCGATAAACGAATCTTGGTGAGAGATTCGTATAGATCATGGCCCAGTCCTATATGATTACATCATACAAAGTGCCTCCATTTCCATATCTCATATGAATGATTTAGGATAGAATCACCGTACATTACGGAATGTACCGCATCTATAGATTAACCACAAATAAAGTACCCAGCTTTATTTGCTATCTATGGACTCTTTAGATTGCACGTCTTTACTATATCCATCTGTATATGACACTCATATACATAGTTCGAGATTACATCTGACAATCTTGGATGTTAAATATATATGCATAAGTTACAATTTACACCTTTACGGCATAAACCCCAACAATCTCCCACTTGCACTAAATCATGTGAGGCATGTCTTTTAACCCTAGACCATCTAGGTGACTCGAAAACACTTTAGCCGGTAAGGTCTTTGTAAATAGATCAACATGATTGTCTTGTGAGGCTATCTTGGTGACGATCACATCTCCTCTCTACACTATCTCTGTAATGAGATTATACTTTCTCTTTATATGCTTCCCTCTATTGTGGCTTATTGGTTGTTTGGAATTAGCCACAACACCACTGTTATCACAATAAAGTGTGATGGACCTATCCATGTCTGGAACAATTTCCAGATCACTCAAGAACTTACGGAGCCAACATCCTTTTTAACAGCTTCACAATCGGCTACATATTAGACTTCCATAGTGGAGTCAACAATGCAATATTGCTTGATACTTCTCCACATAATGGTTCCACCACCTAGGGTGAATACTGATCCAGACATGGATTTCCTAGAATCCATATCTGACTGAAAATCTGAATCCGTGTATCCTAATAGGATCAAATCCTATCTAGAATACACTAACATATAACTTCTCATTTTTCGAAGTACTTGAGAATAGTCTTGACAACAATCCAGTGATCCAATCTTCGGTTGGACTGGTATTTGCTGACTACTCCTACTGTATGGCAGATGTCCAGTCTCGTGCATAACATAGCATACATAAGACTACCTACTGCCGAAGCATATGGTACACGTCTCATATCCTCAACTTCTTGAGGTGTCTTAGGAAACTGTTCCTTAGACAAGTGAACTCCATGCCTGGAAGGTAAATTGCCTTTCTTGGAGTTCTGCATCAAAAATTGCACAAGAATCTTGTCAATATATGATGCCTTAGACAATGCTATGAGTTTGTTCTTACGATCCCTTATAAGTTGGATCCCCTCCCAAATCTTTTATTTAGAATTGGATAGCTAGCCAGCCCTTTACATCAGACAACACTCCCACATCATTCCTAATGAGTAGGATATCATCTACGTATAGGACCAAGAAAACTACTTTCTTATCAATGATGCGCTTGTAGACACAAGGCTCATCGACGTTCTGCTCTAATACCTAGGTTTTGATCACATCATCAAACCTAATGTTCCAAGATCTAGATGCTTGTTTAAGTCCATAAATTGACCTTTGCAGCTTGCAAACCTTTTGCTCTTGATCTGGAGACACGAATCCCCCTGGTTGCATCATATTGATGCTCTTATCAAGATTGCCATTCAAGAATGCAGTCTTGACGTCCATTTGCCAAATTTCGTAATCAAAATAGGCAGCAATGGATAAGAAAATCCTAATAGACTTAAACATGGCTACTGGTGAGAAGGTCTCTTCATAATCGATCCCCTCTTTCTGGTATAACCCTTGGCCACTAGCCTTGCCTTGAAGGTCTCTACCTTCCCATCTACTCCTCTTTTTCTCTTGTAGATCCACTTACACCCTATGGGTTTTACCCCATCCGGTAAGTCTATAAGATCCTAGACTGAGTTAGAGTACATGGACTCCATCTCGAGATTTATGGCTTTAAGCCATTCCTCTTTATTTGTATCTTCCATTGCATTCTTAAATGTCAACGGATCATCCACACTATCAGCAGAGACAACACATTGTCCTTCACCTATACCTAAATAGCGTTCAGGTTGTCTCACAACCCTCTCACTACGTCTAGTTGGTAGTGTATCCTGATCAGGAACCATCTGTCTCTCAGATGTTTTTGGATCAACAACTTTTGTTGATGAAACACTAGTCTCACCAGGCTCCAACTCTTTTAATAAAATCTTGGAACAAGGTTTATGGTCACTAATGTAATTGTCCTCAAGAAACGTTGCATTTTATCGATACAAATACTTTGTTGTCTTCGGGACTATAGAAGTGTCCACCTTTGGCCTACTTGGAGTTGGAGTCTAGCTTTCCAGTTCTGTTCTTCAGCACGTGTGCTGGACACCCCCATATGTGGAAATGTCGCAAACTAGCTTTACGACCATTCCACAACTCTAAGGGAGTCTTAGGAACAGATTTGGATGGCACTACATTCAAAATTTATACCGCTGTTTGTAACGCATATCCCTAAAAGGAATTTGGTAATGATGAGAAACTAATCATAGATCTTATCGTTTCCATTAGGGTTCTATTTCTCCTCTCTGCTACACCATTTTGCTGAGGTGTACTTGGAGCTGTGAGTTGGGAAACTATCCCATGCTCAACCATGAAGTTTTCAAAACCTTGGTCAATGTACTCACCTCCATGATCCGATCGTAGTGACTTGATAGTCCTACCTAATTGATTCTCAACTTCAACTCAAAATTCTTTAAACTTTTCAAATGTTTCCGATTTTTGTTGCATCAGGTAGACGTATCCGTATCTTGAGTAGTCATCTATAAAAGTGACATAATACTCATAACCACCCCTAACTTTAATATTCATCGATCCATATACGTCTGTATGTATAATCTTTAGCGGTTCTTTAGCTCTAAGCCCTTTTCCAGTAAAAGGTCTCTTAGTCATCTTACCTTCCAGACAAGATCTGCAGATAGGTAAAGTGCCAACCTTTAACTTGATGAAAAGTCCGCTTTTTACTAATCTGTCTATCTGGTCAAGGTTGATATGACCAAGCCTTAGATGCAGAAGATACGTGTCATTATCTGGAGAAATCTTATGTCGTTTAGTTTTTGGTTTTTCAACCTTAAACATTTCGGTGTTGAGCAGTGTAGTATGTATTAACGATCTTAACACATACTAATTGTTTTCATTAATTCCTGAACAAATATTCAGACCATTCTTTCCAATAATAACAGACTTATTATTAAAAGAAACAGAATATTTTTGGTCTAACAACTTAGAAACGGATATCAAATTCCGTATAAATCCAGGAATATAAAATACATTGTCCAACAATATATAATTATTACAAAAATATAATCTAATTATGCCCACTGCTCGAGCCGACACGACATCCCCTAACTCCACACGCATTGAGAAGGCTTGCTCCTCTATTTGTGTCCAATAATCAATCCATTGTAAAGAAGAACAAACATGGTTAGTGGCCCCCGAATCAACTATCCAGGGTGAAGAATCATCTTCCACTAAACACGACTCAAGAACAAGTAAATCGTATTTACTTTCCTTAGACTGCTTCTTGCTTTGGGCTTACCCTTCGCTTTCCTAGTAGACCTCTTTCTCTTTTTATTATTAGATTAAGATGGTTCGGTAACATTTGTCTCACTGGTCTTGCCCTTGTTGTCCTTAGTCAAGGACTTAAATTCATCTTGTAGTTACTCTTAAACCGATAAAAAATCTTTGAAAGAGTCGTCAGTATGATGCTCACTTGACTGGGTTTTTCAATGTCCCCGCCATTAACTTCTGCCTTGTTGAAGCAAGACATCATGCTCAGGACATGTTCCCGAATTGACTCACCTTCCTTCATACGAGCGAGCATAACAGAACGAACAGCTCCGTGTCGCTTTTGCTTGGATGGTTGCCTTAACATAGTCTGCAATGACTCTATGATTTCGAATGCTGAAGTCATTGCTTTGTGCTTTATGACAATCACGTTTGTCATTGAAGCCAACAGATATGTTTGGGCCTTCTCATCAGATTAGACCCATCGCTGGCATGCATCACGAACAGTTCTTGTGGCATTGGCAGTAGGCACTGGAGGACATTCCTCCGTGAGCACAAACTTGAGGCCTTTAGTGACCAAAATTGCATTAGTGTTAAGTTTCCACTTAGTGTAGTTATCACCAGTTAATTTGTCGTTTACGAGAATTTGAAATAATGCAGAAGACATTATTGCTGAAATAAAATAGAAAATTCATTCAGTCATTTATTTAAAACAAGTGCGAGTGCTTTGACATAAATTTAAACATGATGCATGAACATGTTTTACGAACTAGAAGTACCCTAAAACTAGTTACTATACCATGACAATCTAACATACCACAAAGAAGTGCCGCCTTAGGGTCGGTCAAGTCTTTACATGTTGGACCGAGACATTCTCAATCAAATGATATTCTAGAATAACTCTAATTCCATATCATTCAACCATTGTCATTCAGTCAAGTTTTTAATTAACAAACTTAATCAAAACCATCTAAGCCTTTATAAATTTTTTACTAACGTTAGATTATTATGATAGTGTTTACCAAGTTTTAACTATTAAAACCCTAACACTTTATTCAGACTATTTATTATTACGTTATTAATCAAATTAATCCTAATTAATGAGAATTACCAAGTTTTCTAACCATTAAAAAACTAATGTAATTATTCATAACCATTTATGTATATTGTCCATTTTAATCACATTAAAAAAAACTACATAAATTATCAGGCTATGATGCATGTATGGCATATCAAATATATTTGTGTAGACACATCCAATCTAAATGACATACGTATGCATGACAATGCTTTTATCATCACATAATATAAAGTATACATGAATTGACCGAGTACTGTGGATTATTTAACCTAAAAATTGGAATATAAAATTATAAAAAAAATCCCCAAGGCATTCCTCGGTCTTCTTGTAACTTCAGAAATCTTCCAGGCTCTCTAGGTCAATCTGATTCATCTCATAAATCCGATACGAGAAATCTGCACGGAACTCACTATGCAACACTTGCCAACGGAACCGTGCAAGATGTGAACAGTACCGTATGAACAGTGTCCAGTGAATAGTACCTCAGTGAATAGTGTCCATGAACAGTACCCCCCCCCCCCCCCCCCCCCGGTGAACAGTGTCTATAAACAGTACCTGCAGTGAACATTACCATCGATGAACGGTGTCCATGAACAGTACCCACCGTGAACAGTACCCTTGGTCTTCGTTTACAAGTTACAAATTTTTTATTTACAATACAATTACAGTAAAAATAATAATTATACAACCCATAAACCCTAAATCCACAGTACCATAAAAAATTACGATCAACCACGTTTAAATTAAACAATTTAATTATAAACATTCATACAATCATATAGATAGTGCCTATACATTCATACATACAGGAGCATTGAAAATAATTTCCTATTTCGAAAAATAAATTGGCTCTGATACCAATTGTCGGAACTCCGTTCACCGGTAACGCAGCGGAACTAGGTTTAAATTTTTTTAATACAGATTATAATCTATATCTGGGACCAGTGAACTTGGGATCGTAATTATTTTTCGGAACTAATACATACAATATGTAAACACAGGAAATTGAAATTGATATAATCAGAAGAAGAAAATCTTACTAACGTTTGGAGGCTCCTTCACTTTACGATATGCTCCTGTCTGAACCAATCTTACCAACGTTTGGAGACTGCTTCACTTTACGATGTGCTTCTGTCTGAACCACTCGATCTTCTCGCTATCTCTCGGGACTGGTAACTGCTTGTGGACGCGTCACGGTCTCAGAAACTTGAAAGGAAGATGTAGAGAGAATTGAATAAACTTTTTCTTCTATGTGTTTTAAAAACACACAAAGCATGAAACAAGATATATATATATAGTTTTTTTTTTGTCTTGTTTCACGCAAAAAAAAAAAAACAATTGCATCTCATGCTAATTTTATTTTTTTTGAACGTTTTTTTTTTGTGTTCTCTTATATATATATATATATATATATATATATATATATCCTTGTTTGTATCCTATACAAACACTTATATATGTACTCACACCAATTTGCATCCAATGCAATATCTTGTGTTATAATTGATATATATTTTTTAATTATCTTTTTCAAATATATCTAATATATTAAAAATGATAATAAGTATTTTAAATTTAAACTTAAATTAAAATACTTAGATAAACGATTTAGTAAAATAAAATAATCCTATTATTTTGTCTTCATCTAAATCCATATATCAACTAACACCCTCCAATTAATAGTTAATTAATAATTCATAATTATCAATATAATTAAATAATATAATTATTTAACTAATTTAACTATTAACATTCATTAATTAAATAATCTCATTATTCAATTAATTCCCGAATATATACGTGTCACTTTTGTAACACAATTAATTGGTCAATCCAATTAATTAACCGTGACCCTTGTTACCTAAATCGATCGAGCTAGCAAGGGGACTTAATGGACCCACAGTTTTTTGAACTCCAATAATCATCGGAATCATTAATTAAACACTTTAATTAATATTCATTGATTATTAACTCCGGTGTTATTCCACTAAAAACCCGAAGCTGCACTCTCTCAACTCTAGATGCTTTTACACAGACCGATACAACTCGGTGTCCATCGATATAATTATTGAAATTCCCGTTATCTTTATAGTGTGAATATACCTAGAGGGGGGGGGGGGGTGAATAGGTATATGTTCCAATTTTTATATTCTTTTAAAAACAATGCAATTCTAACAATGTTTAATGAAAATTGCAAACAATGACACACAATATTTACGTTGTAAACCTCCGAAGAGGAAACATCCATGGGTTGATACCACAACCACCGGCAAAAGCAAATCCACTATTTCAAATAGAGTTACACACTCAAGCAATCACACATGCTCTACAAGCTATCACTCTCACTCTATCTTGAACTTAGTGATCTACTAAGCCGACTTCCTATCCAAGACCCCCCGTCTCTAGGAAGATTCCTTGCTCACCTATTCGGATCCTCTCGACCCTAGGCAAGACTTCTTTCTCAACTATTCGAGTCCTCCCGACTCTAGTCAAGACTTCCTTGCTCAACAATCCGAGGTCTCACACCTATTGTCAAGACTTCCTCTTGCTTAGCTATCCAAGTCCTCTTGACTCTAGATAAGACTTACAATTGCTCAAATCAAAGAATCACTCTAAGATATGAGACTTTCCACATCTTCACAAGGTATCTAAGTGATCATGAATGCAAAATGCAAACAAGCACTCAACATAGAAAATGATGATCAACAAATTCTATAGACATGCAATAAGATAGCTAGATTATACTTTCAAATAACAATCACAAATGCATCTAAACAACCTAAGCATGTTATCAACTAAGAACATAGATGCGAAGATATAGACTTCAATTGAAACAAAACCTAGTTCTTAGAAAATGAAATTAGATCTAGAAACAATCAATCAAGCATAAGAACAAAAGATTTCTAGAAACAATTTCATGTTTATCAAGTTTAGCACAAATCATTTAATATATCACAAATCTAGCTAAACTTGAAAATCAAATCAACAAACCACAAAATGATACCAAAATCATCCTAGTCATGCTTCTTAATCAAATAACATCAATCAATAAGAAGATCAATGAAGAAAACTAAGAAGAAGATGATTTTACCAACAAGAATGCAAACCACGAACTGAAGATCAGATTACAACGACAAATGTAGACATCCTTTGGTTCTGGAAATACTTGGGGTTTGTATAACTCTTCAAGACACTCTAAATCTGTTTTTGAATCAAGTGATTCGGATTAGAAATGAAGAAGTTATCACAAAAACAAAAATAAAAAATGTTGAGAGAAAATTTATGCACTTGTTCTTCAATTTCAATTTTCTCAACTTCTACTGAATGAGAGGGAATGAGAGGTTTTAAAGAGTGAAAAGCCAAAGGACCATTTTGATCTTCTTTCATTAGTGTCTCCCCGAGATGGTGCATGGCCATCTCGGGGCAGAGCACTCTTGGGGCAGAGATGGCCACGCGCTATCTCGGGATGGTGCATGGTGATGGCTTTGAGCCATCGCACCTCACCCCTTGCGCTCCTCTCGCGTTCTTTGACAGTTCTTTGGCCTCCAAACTTCGAATTCAAATACGTTTGAAGATTATGAACCGGGACTCCCTCACGGACATGGACATATAAGATACTCAACCCAGAAAATAAGAATTCTACTCGATATACGAAGACGAAGACAATGTATGCAACATGAGTTGAAAGTGTAGTATCTTTTGACTTAAAACTCGAAATCAATAGTATGAGTAACCGAAATGATCGGAACTCAATCATGAATGATTTAAGACTAAATTCAAGTTCAATATCCATGTTATACAAACATATACACAAACAAACACATTTCACACAAGAATGCAAACTACATAGAGATAGTCTCCAATCATGCATTTTCCAAAAACATGTTACTTTCATACCAATGCATGAGCATTCAACTTCAAGTGTGTGAAAGTGTTGTACCAAATGATGCACTACGATGCAGGGACACAAATGTATGAATTGTGTGTGTGTACGCATATAATGCTGCACAACTAAGTAGGGACACATATGAATGAATTGTGTGTGTATGCACATATAATGATGCACAACTAAGCAGAGACACAAATGAATGAGTTGTGTGTGTGCGCACCTACGCCTTGCAAGAAGAAGAAGGATCTCGATACCTTAGCATCCAAGAATAGTATAAATCCTCTTGAAGATGAACTTTGCATCATGAGAAGTTGCTTTTTCTTCATTGAAGCTCTTATCATCACGAACCACTTAAGCAACTAAGCATTACAAAGAAATGAAGTTTTGTTATGGAATCAAGCCAACACAAATCTAAAACCTAACAATCTCCCTTTTTTGCTATTCCATGACAAAACCTCTACCTCACCATTCAATGATCACTCATAATCCATGTTGATTGCATTCTCACATCTTCACATTACAAAGAGATTTTTCTAGGCTTCATGAGTCTTCAAGAATATCTTCACACATTCAAAGCACCTGTTATACAAGAACAACCAAAAGAAATATTCTACAAAGAAGATAGGTGAGATAAACAAGCAATATACAAATACAAAACAAAAGATCCCTTAACACTTCTTATCTCATACAAACACAAAAATTTTCTCCCCCTTACTTTCTCCCTCTTAAGCCAAAATTTATCCCCCTTAATGGATTGTCTCTCATTTATATCAAAAGTAAGTAACATGGTGAGAAAAACACTTTCTTCCCCTTTTAGGCAAGGAATAGACAAAAACATATTACACAATCTTGAGAGAGATAAATGCCAATTGAAAATACCTACAAGGCAATAAGGGATGCATAATAGAATCATGAGATAGTGAGAAAACAAGTTGTATACAGAACTAAGTTTAACGAACTAAGCTCCCCCTTAACATATGCTCCACATATTAATAAGCAAGATAACTTGTTCACAAGGGAATCACACAATCACACATTTCAAGCAATATAAGATAGTAAACCATTATTGTCCAAAATTAATAAGAGAATCATAGATTTTCATTACTCTTTCAAAGATAATCTCTCATTGCTAATGAATCAAGCACATTAAGCAAAAATGTATGTGTGTGTGATAATGCTTCTAGCTTAAATAAAATGAGTGATTGTGATATCAACATGCAAACCACTTCAACACCTATCCATTTAAAGCTTTTCCAATCAAGGTCAAACCGATTATCATCCGGATTTTTGCTTTAAAGAGAATAGATTTCAACATGTGAGCGTGTGTGTGCATTTTCAACTATACTCCATTTTAAGCCTTCCTCCATTTCTTTTTAGGCTATGAATCAAAGATTTTTTTTATATGGATCTTTTTCAACACTTCTTTGAATTTTCTAACATAAACATATACTTTTCATGGTGGCTTTCACTCATCACAATGGTGTAGCCCTTTCCTACATTGGGCGGCTTCACAACCAAAGTGTGTAGCCCTTTTTAAGAAGGTCCTCGTTGAGTTCTATGTAGATGCCGAAGCAAAATGGATACTAACCATAGGACATCTATCATGTACTAAACAATGAACTTCAAGATGCATCCATAATCTACATGCTTTCAAACTCAATTACTCAAACTTAAACATATAAGAGAAGCATTTATGCACTTTGTTTTTTTTTTTACAATGACTTAAGTGCATGATCTAGAAGCAATAAAAGCTATTTTATCAAGATCATTACTTCTCACATGAGTAGCTCTCAAAGAAATAGATATACAACATAGTTTTGCTTATCAAGCCACTCATAGCCAATGGATCTTCTAAGAGATGCAAATCTTTCTTTGTCCAAGGGCTTTGTGAACAAGTCCGCAAATTAAATTTTAGTAGGCATATGTTCGAGAGTTACTATTGAATGTTCAACAAGTTCTCTAATGAAGTGATGCCTAATGTCTATATGCTTTGTGCGTGAGTGTTGAACCGGATTTTTAGAGATGTTAATGGCACTCATATTATCACAATAGAGAGTCATTTTACCTTGATCGATCTCATAATCCTTGAGAATTTGTTTCATCCATAGAAGTTGTGTGCAAGCACTTCCGGTCGCAATGTACTCGGCTTCGGATGAAGAAAGAGAGACGGAATTTTGCTTCTTGCTTCGCCAAGCAATCAGATTATTTCCCAAGTAAAAGCAACAGCCCGATGTGCTTTTACGATCATCAATGTTTCCTGCCTAATCCTTATCACAATAGCCAACAAGAATATCATTAGTATAAAAGGAATAGAATAAACTACGATTATGTGTTCCTTTTATATACCTAATGATTCTTTTAACGGCTTTCAAGTGATATTCTTTTGGATTAGCTTGAAACCTATCACACAAACCTACACTAAAACAAATATCAGGCCTACTAGCCGTTAGGTAGAGAAGGCTACCTATCATGCTCCTATAGAGACTTTGATCAACATTTTTTCATTTTTCATCTTTGTCAAGTTTTAAAGTTGTACTCTTAGGTGTTTCAAATTCTTTTCCACTTTCAAGGCCAAATTTCTTAACAAGATTTCTAGCATATTTAGATTGAGACAACATGATACCATTGCTAGATTGTTTCACTTGCATGCCTAGAAAGTAATTGAGTTCACCTACCATACTCATTTCAAATTATTTTGACATAACATTCACAAAATCATCAACCTTGGTTTTACATGTAGACCCAAACACAATATTATCAACATATATTTGGGCAACAAAAATGTCATTGTTATAATGCTTGACAAATAATTTTCTATCAATACCACCTCTCCTATATTGGTTGTCAATAAAATATTGAGTCAACCTATCATACCAAGCTCTAGGAGCTTGTTTAAGGCCATAAAGAGCATTTTTCAACTTATACTGATGATTAGGAGAGTGTGGGTCTACAAAACCCTTAGGTTGTTCAACATACATTTCTTCTTGAAGGTATCCATTGAGAAAAACACTTTTGACATCCATTCGAACCAATTTGAATTTTTTAAAACATACAATGGACAACAAAAGCCTAATGGACTCAAGACGTGCAAGGGTGCAAAAGTCTCATCAAAGTCTACACCCTCAACTTGAGTGTATCCTTGAGCCACTAGTCTTGCTTTATTTCTCACTATCTTGCCACATTCATCGGTCTTATTTCTAAACACCCATTTTGTACAAATCACATTGATATCTTTTGGTCTAGGAACTAAGGACCATACTTCATTCCTCTCAAATTGATTTAGTTATTCTTGCATGGTATTAACCCAATATTCATCAATAATTGCTTTATTAATATTTTTGGGTTCAATTTGAGATGTGTAGCAAGCATATGAAATTTGGTTAGCTAGTTGTTTTCTAGTTCTAACCCCTTCATTCAAATCACCTATGATGTCTTGTTGGTAATGCATGTTCCTAAGTCTAGAATTAGAATTTTCAACATCTTGTTGGTTATCATTTAAACCATTTTCTAAATCTTGACTTCCTTCTCTAGCAACACTACCATTGTCATCATTATGACTAGACTCACTTTCATCACAACTAGTCACATCAATAGGCGCTTTAGTGTCATTCAACAAATGTTCTTTAGATTTATTGATACCATTATTATCACACAAATCAAGCATGCTAAGATCATCTATTTTCACATTAATAGACTCCATAATAGTCTTAGTTTTCAAGTTGAACACTCTATATGCACGACTATTATTAGCATACCCAAGAAAGAGACCAATATCACTTTTAGCATCAAACTTTTCTAAGTGATCTCTATCATTCAAAATAAAACACTTACTCCCAAAAGTGTAGAAGTAACTCACATTGGGCTTCTTGCCTTTCCAAAGTTCATAAGAGGTTTGTTTTGTGCTGGGCCTTCTAAAAACTCTATTTGTGACATAGCATGCGGTATTGACCGCTTCGGCCCAAAGATTTCTGAGGACATTCTTGCTATTGAGCATGACCCTAGCCATCTCTTGCAAGACATGATTCTTCCTCTCAACAATACCATTTTGTTGAGGAGTTCTAGGAGCTGAGAACCCATGTGAAATCCCATAATCATCACAAAACTCACTAAATCTAGCATTTTCAAATTCACTCCCATGATCACTCCTAATGCGACATATTTTCTTGATCCAAAGACCTTTTTCATTTTGAACTTGATTACAAAACTTCTTAAAGTAACCAAAAGTTTCCGTCTTGTCTCTAAGAAAATATACCCAAGCAAACTGAGAGAAATCATCAACACATACAAAAATGTATTTCTTACTATTTATGCTTTCGGTTTGAATTGGTCCCATTAGGTCCATATGCACAAGTTCTAAGGGCTTCTTGGTAGCAAAATTAGTGTTCTTTTTATGAGACACTTTTGTTTGTTTACCTAACTGACATGGTTCACAAACACCATCAAGCTTTTTACTAAGACTAGGAAGACCTCTAACAATGTCATATTTCTCAAGCTTCTTTAAATCTTTATAATTCATGTGGCCCAATTTTTCATGCCATAATTCAAGCTTGTTGCACTCATGTGCCATATTACATGTTAGTGGATCGATCTCTAAACAATAGCAATTGTCTGAAGACCTTTTGACTTTCAAAACAATTTTGCCCTTTTTATCAATTATCGTGCACACATCCTTGTTAAAGCTAACTTCTTTAAAAATTTTACACAAGTGAGTGATGCTTATTAGATTAGCTTGTAGACCATCTACATACAAGGTGTCACGAAGTTTAGGCAATCTGGGGATACAAATTTTTCCCTTGCCTAGAACTTACTTTTTGGTGCCATCACCAAATGTAACCCATCCACCATCATTCATAACAAGATTCTTAAAGAATTCCTTGTTACCGGTCATATTCCTAGAGCAACCGCTATCTAGATACCAATAATAGGATGAATAAGCTCTTAAAGCATATTGTGCAACCAAACATTGTGTTGTGTTTTTCTTAACCCAAACTTTCTTGACAAGTTTCTCATTCCTACTTTTATTAACATGCTTTGACTTGTTTTTAGGCACATTGACTCCATTAGTCACATTTTCAAACAAATCAAATAAAGCATTATCAACTTTCTTATGCATAGTAGAACGAGGCACAACACAAGATTTAACAAACAAATCATCAACACATTTATTCTCAACATGCTTTTCCAAGGTCTTCTTAGGTCTAATTCTAGATCCAAACATGGATGATTGCCTAGGACCATTCAAAGACATATCATGCAAATCATTGGCAATTCTACATTTACGAATGTATTCATAACGTCTAGGTCTTATGTGTCCTACCATATTGTAATAATGACAAATATGTATGAATTTGAGAAGTTAACCATTTGCTTGAGCATTCAACTCATTTTGCCTTATCACATTTTTACCTCTTTGGCGTGTAACACTAGATGTCTTGCCTTTTGCATTTGATGATGATGTAGCTTGTCTTTGTCATTGTTGAGTCTTTTCCTTGACCTTCATTGTTGATGTTGAGGCACCTCTGGTAGCATTCATGGCTTTACCGTTAAAGAGTGTACCAACATTTGAATTGCTACAAGCTTTGGCAAAAATAGATTTGTTAGATGAAGGAGTTGATTTTTCATTAACATATCCTAGACCTCTTTTGTCGCTTGAAGGCTTTCCAATCTTAATGAGAGCTTTCACTTTGTTAGAACTAGATAACATCTTGTTAATGATCTCTTTAGCTTCATTAAGTTTGTCATTAAGCACTTTCTCTTGATTCTCATGCTCATTTAGTTTTGCTCTAAGCACATTTTCAATTCTCCTAGCACGATCAAGAGATTCATCTCTTTGCTCAATTTCATGCTTCAAAATACTTAATCTATCATTGCCATCAATCAAGTTTTCTTAAGATTAAGAATTTTGTCATTTAGATCAATAACACATTTTGAGCTACAATCATAATTTTCTAACTTCTTAGTGAGAGACTTATTGATCTTAGAGATCCTTTCAATTTATTGAATAAGATCTTTGATATTTTGATCATCCAAGTCAATAGACTCATCTTCAACAAGAGAAACCACAAAAGAATACATTTCTTTAATCATGATGAAAAAAAATGAAGATAACAAACACTACAAAGAAGATCTATCTAAGTGCGTCAAGACACTGACTCTGATACCAATTGAAATTTCCTTTATCTTTATAGAGTGAATATACCTAGAGAGGGGGGGGGGGGGGGTGAATAGGTATATGTTCCAATTTTTATCTTCTTTTAAAAACAATGCAATTATAACAATGTTTAATGAAAATTGCAAACAATGACACACAATATTTACGTGGTAAACCTCCGAAGAGGAAACATCCATGGGTTGATACCACAACCACCGGCAAAAACAAATCCACTATTTCAAATAGAGTTACACACTCAAGCAATCACACGTGCTCTACAAGCTATCACTCTCACTTTATCTTGAACCTAGTGATCTACTAAGTCGACTTTCTATCCAAGAACCCCTGTCTCTAGGAAGATTCCTTGCTTACCTATCCGGATCCTCTCGACCTTAGGCAAGACTTCTTGCTCAACTATTCGAGTCCTTCTGACTCTAGTCAAGACTTTCTTGCTCAACAATCCGAGGTCTCACACCTCTTGTCAAGACTTCCTCTTGCTTAGCTATCCAAGTCCTCTCAACTCTAGCTAAGACTTACAATTGCTCAAATCAAAGAATCACTCTAAGATATGAGACTTTCCACCTCTTCACAAAGCATCTAAGTGATCATGAATGCAAAATGCAAACAAGCACTCAACATAGAAAATGATGATCAATAAAGTCTATAGACATGCAACAAGATAGCTAGATTATACTATCAAAGAACAATCACAAATGCATCAATAAGAAGATTAAAGAAGAAAACTAAGAAGAAGATGATTTTACCAACAAGGATGCAAACCACGAACTGAAGATCAGATCACAAAGAAAAATGTAGACATACTTTGGTTCTAGAATTACTTGGGGTTTGTAGAACTTTGCAAGACACTCGAAATCGGTTTTTGAATCAAGTGATTCGGAGTAGAAATGAAGAAGTTATCACAAAACAAAAAAATAAAAAATTATGAGAGAATTTCTGCACTTGTTCTTCAATTCCCATTTTCTCAACTTCTAATGAATGAGAGGGAATGAGAGGCTTTAAAGAGTGAAAAGCCAAAGGACCATTTGCCCTTATTTCATTAGTGTCTCCCCGAGATGGCACGTGGGCATCTCGGGGCAGAGCACTCTTGGGGCCGAGATGGCCACGCGCCATCTCGGGATAGTGCATGGTGATGGCTTTGAGCCATTGCACCTCACCCCTTGCGCTCCTCTCACGTTCTTTGACCGTTCTTTGGCCTCCGAACTCCAAATTCGAATCCGTTTGAAAATTAAGAACCGGGAATCCTTCACGGACATGTAAATATAAGATACTCAACCTTGAAAATAAGAATTTGACTCGATATACGAAGACAAAGACAATGTATACAACATGAGTTGAAAGTGTAGTATCTTTGACTTAGAACACGAAATCAATAGTATGAGTAACCGAAAGGATCGGAACTCAATCATGAATGATATAAGACTAAATTCAAGTTCAATATCCATGTTATACAAACATATACACAAACCAACACATTTCACACAAGAATGCAAACTACATAAAGATAGTCTCCAATCATGCATTTTCCAAAGACATGTTCATTTCATACCAATGCATGAGCATTCAACTTCAAGTGTGTGAAAGTGTTATACCAAATGATGCGCTACAATACAGGGACACAAATGTATGAATTGTGTGTGTGTGTGCATATAATGATGCACAACTAAGTAGGGATACATATAAATGAATTATGTGTGTGTGCGCAAATAATGATGCACAACTAAGTAGAGACACATATGAATGAATTATGTGTGTGTGCGCCTACTCCTTGCAAGAGGAAGAAGGATCTCGATACCTTAGCATCCAAGAATAGTATCAATCTTCTTGAAGATGAACTTTGCGTCATGAGAAGTTATTTTTCTTCCTTGAAGCTCTTATCATCACGAACCACTTAAGCAACTAAACATTACAAAGAAATGACGTTTTGTTATGGAATCAAGCCAACACAAATCTAAAACCTAACAACTATTACACATGGTGTGATTCTCCATAGTAATTCATAATTAGAGCTGGGTCATAATATCCGTTATACCCCTCTAATTACATTTATCCTTTAAGTACCGTTGATTCTCTAATGAACAATAAATCCTATTTCCTTACGGAATTCGGAGAGTGCTCATATTGTCCAAGCCCCGAATCAACCCTTAAGGGAACTACCATCTACTTCTCACAAGAAGGAGTGGATTCCACTATTGTGTACAAACCTTCCCAGCCATAAGCCATCATTAGTTTATATTTATGAATCTTATCGGTAAACGGATCTTGGTGAGAGATTCATATATATCATGGCCCAGTCTAATATGATCACATCATACAAGATACCTTCATTTCCATATATCATATGAGTGATTCAGGATAGAATCACCGTACATTACGGAATGGACCGCAGCTATCGATTAAATGATTGGCTTATTTCATGACAAAACACACCACATTAGGGAAGATTGTGTAATGGATAGCTTAGGTCCTCATTGGCAAGCTTCCAAGCATCTCCATGACCTCAAGAGCTAAAGGTATATTCACTTAACTTAGCCTCTTGAAGAGTTTAGGTGCACACACACACCTCATGCATGCTTTGTTGATCTTGCATTTGTGTTGATATTGTTTATATGTGTGCATCTCTTCACAATCACACTTGCACTTCATTTATAGATTTAAGTGTGGTATTGTGTTGTGTTCGTGCTTGCACGATGGTGTGCTTGTTTTATCGCTTTGAGTGACAATATGAGAAGGTCTCATTCTTCTCTTGGTTAGGTTATATGGAGTAAGGTGTCTAGTTTTAAAAGAGTGTATTTCAATGATTTAAATGTTTTTCAAAACTGACCTTTGTATGGTCTTGTGACCATATATTTTTATACATTGATTCAAAATGAGTTTTGAAATAATCTGTACAAACTAGACACCCATACCTTTCCAACGGCATATTATTCGTAATATTACATGAACGTTTGGATTGGTTTTAAAATCTCCAAAGATACCACAAAAACAGGGCATCTCTGTTGTTGTCCGTTTCTGACCTTTGGTCACTCAAATGACCATAACGTTTTCTACAGATGTCCAAATCTTGTTTTATAAATTTCAGTAGAAATTAGACTTAAATACCTTTCCAACGGTATATTATACGAAAGGTTTGGATGTCGTTTGGTCATGTTTTGGGTCGCTTATAGCTCAAGCTATTGTGCTGTCGTGTTTTTCCAGAGAGCATAGCGACCTCAAGGCGACCTCACTTCCTGGTCACTCTAAGGTCGCTTCTGACGCCAGAAAATCAGTTTTTTCTCTCCCAAAATGTCGTAGTTTGATTTGGATCATATATATACTTTATCTTCTTCCCCATTTCGACCTAGAACTCAGAATTTCCAGATCTTAGTGAGGGAAAGAGTTCCCCTAGTGAGAGAAAGCACCAATCTTACTTCTTTGACTCTCCAAACCCAAAACCTATCTCCACCTAGTTAAGCATTGTATGTTTGGTCTTTTATTGACAATTAGGTTGCTAGAATCCTTTTGCATCTAATTGAGTCCTTATGTATAGGCATGTAGGCATTGTTTGATAACTAGGTTGTTGTATTGCATTATCTACACCTAGTTAAGCATTGTATGTTTGGTCTAACATATTTTGCATTGAGCATTCATTGATTATTTCACTTAGACCATATACTCATCATAGAGTCAAAGTCTTGTGGCTTCTAGGTGAAGTTGCACAAGCAAGTCAAGTCTTACAACCAAGGGTAGGTTGGCAAGCAATTGGTCGGGTATCCACTGTTAATGGCCCGAGGGGTAGAGTAGGAGGTGCTCACGCAAAGAGTAGTGTATTAGGGGATATCACTTGGGTCTGAACCAAGAGTGGTAAGTGGTGAGTGGCGGTGTCTATAGCCTGAGGTTGTCGAGAGTGAGAGTCCGAGAATCACTTGAGGGTGTAACCTTTTTCTCATATAGTGGATTTCTGTGATCGTGTGTGGCTAGCCGAATAGCCCGTGGTTTTTCCCATTTGGAGGGTTTCCACGTAAACATTAAGTGTTATTTATATTTCCGCACTTTATACTTGATGTTGTATGTTTGTTTTATTTGGTGAATTTTGAATATTGACTAATCAAGAAAAATTGGTAATTAACTTGATTAAAAACCTATTCACCCTAGGTTATTAGACATGTTTTTATAGGAACTTTCAATTGGTATCAAAACTGGTGCCTAGTTATACTTAGGCGGATCTGTGCTCTGTGTGTGTCGTGCTTTGTGCATTTTTGTTTAGTGCTTGCATTTTGTGTTGTTGTATTGCATATGCATTCATATAACCCAAAACACCATGAGTAATTTTGATAGACTAGAGGGTGCTTTGATCTCTGAACCACCAATGCTTACCAAGGATAACTACTCCTCTTGGAAAGTGAGGATGGAAGTTTTTTTGTGTGACCTTGATGAGTATGTGTGGATGTGTGTGGAAGAAGGGTATTCACCTCCCACGAAGACACAAGAGAATGGGGCTTCTATGCCTAAGCCCAAGTCTAAGTGGACAGTTGACGAACTCGAGGCTGCCGAATGGAACCCAAAAGGCCTCCGTGCCTTATATTGTGCAGTGGGTGAGGGTCATGCAAAACTCATCCAAACAACTCAAGATGTTCGAGAAGCTTGAGAGATTCTAAGAGTCATCCATAAAGGCACCGTGAAAGAAGAACACAAAAAATTAGGTACCTCAAAGATCAAGCTTAAATGTTTTGATTGTGGTGGCTATGGGCACATCTCCACGGCTTGTGGAAACTCAAAGAGCAAGAGTCGAAGAGGCCAGCCAAAGGCCTACTTTCGTAGTGAAAGTGAAGAATGCTCTTCGGGTTTGGAGGGATGTGAATGGAATAACATAGTCTTGCACGCTTTACATAATGACAACTCTAAAGCGGCCACAAGACACCCATCACTCAAGTTCGACATTGAAGAAGCTAGCTTAGATGATGATTACCATGAGAGCACAAGTGGTAGAAGCTTTAATGAAGAAAGTTCAAGCTCTAAGAACTTAAGTTGTGAAGGGTTTGATTATGAAGACTTCATCGAAAGTCTTCAAAGGTCCTTGAAAAAGAAAAATGAAGAAATCAAGGAGTTGAAGATGGAAAATCTTCAACTAAGGACCAAGTTAGATGACTCCTTGAAGATGGACATAGTTGATGTGTCCAAGTATGAGAAGGAGATTGATGATTGCCATCAAAGGATGAAGGCAATGAAGGATGAACTTGCCAACAAAGACAATTCCTTGAAGATCATCAAGGAGAATGAGATGAGGTGCCTTGGAGAATTGAAGAAAGCCAAGGTCATGCAACCTCAAGCTCAAGGCAAGAAAAGAGCTTTACCTTCACAACATCCTAGGAGGAAGATTGATCTTGGAGAGACATCCAAGAATGGCCAAGTGAAGGGGCAAATAAAGAATGGAGCTAAACCTCAACAATCAGGAGCTCTACCTCCAAGCTTTCCTCAACCAAGGAGGCAAGCCAAACAAGCTCAACCAAGGAAGCAATCTTCTCCAACTCAACAACAAAGGAGAAGAGATTCAATACCACACCAAAGAAAAGCTCAAAGACATGGGAAATCACCTTTGTCCTCACAAAGGAATGGTATGACCCCTCATTTTATCCCTTCATGTCATTTTTGTGGTGTTGATGGTCATATTAGACCAAATTGCTTCAAGTACATTAACATGTGTAGAACTAAGAGCATGATTGAAAGAAAAAGGGACAGAGCTAATATGAATGTGCTTAGGAAAGCTAGTGTTAATGATCCTAGGAGTAATATGATGATCTTGACCACTAGGAATGACAATGTGTCACCTAAGTGGATTAGAAAAGATGAACCCACATGCCATTGTGCTAAGGTTTCACCCATATGCTCAACTAAGTCAAATGGACTTGGTAAGTCTATAGGGATTCATACCTCCCATTGACTTGGTTGGATTTGACCCCATTTGGGTAGCTCAAGCAAAGAGAGCGAACTTGCATGATTTGCTATAAGCAAAAAGTTAATTTGTTTTATACTCTTTTGATAATTGCTTGAGATTCTTAGTTTCACATATATGCTTATATGTTTTTTTTAATAAGTGTGCACCATTGCTTTGTTTTCAATCCATGTCATATTTATGTTCAAACATATATTTTTGGACTAGGAGAATTAATTGGGAAGGTACATTTGAATGACCTATAATTTAGCTACATGACATGTGCACTTGCTTTTTAATGACATGCTTTAAAATGATATGCATGAATTGAGTTTGATTGCTTTAATGCAAATATGTGTGAGTGCAAATGAGAGGACTAACCGATAAGGATCTTGTATCCATGCAATTAATAATGATTTTATATCCAAATTAGTCTTCTCTCTTTTCTTAATAGTGAAACAAGACTACTATCATACGGATAATTATCCGGAAAAATAAAAAAGGGTGCAATAGTCACTCATGTCTTGGTTTGCCTTTAAGGAATTATATAGTTGCTTTATTTTCAAATTTTTGGAAACTATATCTTGTTTGCATATGACAAAAGGGTACAAATTGGTTTGAATTCTTTTGAAAACCCTTTTGATGTTTGCTTTGCCAAATACCATTTGTTTTAGATTTGAATGCAACATGTCTTGCTTGCAAAGCATCCTTGTCACACATTTTTCTTTAAATCAAACTCCTTGAATTTCTCTTAATTACTTATGTTGTATAAAGTTCGTTTATATGATTATGCATTGTAATTGCGACAATAGCTCTCTTTGCTAAAGCAACCCGATAGGGGAGCTCCTTTGCCTATCTCATGACAAAAAAGGGAGAAGTCTTGAGAAATATAGGGGGAGCATTGGTTATACTTTGAGGAGAGAGTTGAGAGAGAGTAACCCATTTAGGGGGAGCATTGCACATGCATATGTTTATATTGCTTTATTGAGTACAATTTCTTTTTATGTTTGTTCACCTCACATGCACTTGTTCTTGGAAAGTGCTTCTGGCTATTGTATGTAGGTACAATGATAATTGTACAAAGAGATTGAAGATATTGAAGATTTGGATTGTAGGATCGCCTTTGTAATGTAGAATTAATCTCTTGGACAATAGCTTTATTTTTGTTTTGTATGGATTTATTTATGAGTGGTTGTTTTGTCATGAAATAGCCAAAGGGGGAGATTGTAAGGACCTTGATTTTATGATTGGCTTATTTCATAAAAAACCACACCACATTGAGGATGATTGTGTAATGGATAGATTAGGTCCTCATTGGTGAGCTTCCAAGCAACTCCATGACTTCAAGAGCTAAAGGTATATTCACTTGACTTTGCCTCTTGAAGAGTTTAGGTGCACACACATATCTCATGCATGTTTGTTGATCTTGCATTTGTGTTGATATTGTTTATATGTGTGCATCTATTCAAAATCACACTTGTACTCATTTATAGATTTAAGTGTGGTATTGTGTTGTGTTCGTGCTTGCACGATGGTGTGCTTGTTTCAGCGCGTTGAGTGACCATATGAGAATGTCTCATTCTTCTCGTGGTTTGGTTATATGGAGTAAGGTGTCTAGTTTTAAAAGAGTGTATTTCAATGATTTAAATGTTTTTCAAAACTAACCTTTGTATGGTCTTGTTACCATATCTTTTTATACATTGATTCAAAATGAGTTTTAAAATATTCTGTACAAACTAGACACCCATACCTTTTCAGCGGTATATTATTCGTAATATTTCATGACCGTTTGGATTGGTTTTAAAATCTCCAAAGAGACCACAAAAACAGGGCATCTTTGTTGTTGTCCGTTTCTGACCTTTGGTCACTCAAATGACTATAACATTTTCTACAGACGTCCAAATCTTGTTTTATAAATTTGAGTAGAACGTATACTTCCATACCTTTCCAACGGTATATTATACGAAAGGTTTGGATGTCGTTTGGTCATGTTTTGGGTCGCTTGTAGCTCAAGCTGTTGTGCTGTCGCGTTTTTCCCGAGAGCATAGCGACCTCAAGGCGACCTCACTTCCAGATCTCCCTAAGAACGCTTATGACACCCAAAAATCAGTTTTTTCTCTCCCAAAACGTCATAGTTTGATTTGGATCATATATATACTTCATCTTCTTCCCCATTTCGACCTAGAACTCAGAATTTCCAGATCTTTGTGAGAGAAAGAGTTCCCCTAGTGAGAGAAAGCACAAAGCTTGCTTATTTGACTCTCCAAACCCAAAACCCATCTCCATCTTGCATCATTCTACATCATATGAGTATGGGTGTTCTTAGTTTCATGACTAGGTAAGTAAGAACTTCATTTAACATCTTTTATTGTTCTTCTTACTCTATATTAGGTGTTTATTGCATGATTAAATACCTAGACTCTAGTTTATTGCATATATTTTTGAGTCTTGATAACATGATTGGGTTTGTTTGCTGATAGCTTGAATTTAGGACATATTTACCCTTCTCCCTAAGTCTTTATGCATTGTATTTAGACATATTGATTAGGACTCATTGATTGCATTTTGTGATTGCGTTATAGTCCTTGCCATGCTTAATGACAACTGTGTTGATATGGCTTTTGTGATAGCTAGCATTTAGGTCATTGTTGCCTCTAGCTAATTAGGTCATATTGATTGCATTTTGATGATTGCATTTAATGACCATGTCATGCTTAATGACAACCTATGTTGAAATGGCTTTGTTTGATAACTAGATTGTAATATTGCATATTCATATCTAGTTAAGTTTTTATGTATTGCATTTAGACATTATTGCTTATGCCTCATTATTGCATTTATTGATTGCAATATTGCCCTTGATTATATGTTGTGACAACTTGTGTTGGTTGGACTTTTATTGACAATTAGGTTTCTAGAATCCTTTTGCATCTAATTGAGTCCTTATGTATGGGCATGTAGGCATTGTTTGATAACTAGGTTGTTGTATTGCATTATCTACTCCTAGTCAAGCATTGTATGTTTGGTCTAACATATTTTGCATTGAGCATTCATTGATTATTTCACTTAAACAATATACTCATCATAGAGTCAAAGTCTTGTGGCTTCTAGGTGAAGTTGCACAAGCAAGTCAAGTCTTACAACCAAGGGTAGGTTGGCAAGCAATTGGTCGGGTATCCATTGTAAAAGGCCCGAGGGATAGATTAGGAGGTGTTCACGCCAGGAGTAGTGTATCAGTGGATATCACTAGGGATTGAACCAAGAGTGGTGAGTGGCGGTGTCCATAGCTTGAGGTTGACGAGAGTGAGAGTCCGAGAATCACTTGACGGTGTAACATTTTTCTCATATAATGGATTTCTGTGATCGTGTGTGGCTAGCAGAATAGCCCCTGATTTTTTCCATTTGGAGGGTTTCCATGTAAACATCAAGTGTTATTTATATTTCCGCACTTTGTACTTGATGTTGTATGTTTGTTTTATTGGGTGAATTTTGA
This sequence comes from Dipteronia dyeriana, assembly GCA_032871835.1. Taxonomy (NCBI): domain Eukaryota; kingdom Viridiplantae; phylum Streptophyta; class Magnoliopsida; order Sapindales; family Sapindaceae; genus Dipteronia; species Dipteronia dyeriana. The sequence continues at coordinate 16,755,568 of CM065297.1, forward strand.
ATATGGACTGATCAAGAAAAATTGGTAATTAACTTGATTAAAAACCTATTCACCCCCTATAGGTTATTAGACACACGTTTTTTTTGGGAACTTTCAACTACAAATAAAGTACCCAGTTTTATTGATATCTATGGACTCTTTAGATTGCACGTCTCTTACTATATCCATATGTATATGACACTCATATACATAGTTCGAGATTACATATGGCAATCTTGGATGTTAAATATATATGCATAATTTATAAAATAAACAACACAAAAAAAATGAATTGAACTTTTCCTTTTATTTATTTCTTAAATCCATTTATAAATTACATCTTTAGGGCATAAACCCCAACAAAAGAAGCCCGAATTAAGGCACAATGATGTAAAGTTCGGTTCAGAAAACTTACCTTGGTCACACTTTTGAAATTATTATGAAGGCGCTTTAAAGGGGAACCATTCCTGAAGCGGCTCCAATAATCGTCACCACTAAAAGCACGGTCGGAAGACATGACCTTCAGTATATCCTGGGGGAGGAGCTTATAGGCTGTTCCGAGAACCCTGCTTCTATAGTTTCAACCTTAGGGGGCAGAGAGTTCTCTCTGCTCAAACTTTCTTGAAGATTCTCTTGTACACTTGGGGAATCCCTGACGTCAACATCTTCATCGCTTTACTCAATGAACGACACCACTCTTAGAACTTTTGGAGAAGGTCGAGTAGGAGAATGAGCTACCTTCTTTTTGTCGGCCCTGTACGGTGGAAACCAAGATCAGCTGCAGGATCTTCATGGTCTTTATTTATATCTTGAAAAGGCCCAAAAAAACTAGGAAGTGAAGGATCAACCTGTTCAGCAGGGGGTTCCCTAACACCTTCCACTCCCCTATCAACAAACTGCTCAGCTGGCACCCCGTTGGCTGAGGAACTAGGCCCCTCAGACTCTACACCAACAAGATGCCCCTCTTTCCTGCCCATATCCTCAGGCAGTCTCTGGTCATTATCAGGCCTAATGGGACCACTCGGGCTGCTTAATTCCCCCACACTTGGCTGGACGACCTACTCAGGGATATACTCAAGAACATGTTCATCTGCTTCCTCGAAATTCTCATCCGATTCATTATCAAGCGAAACAGTCCATTCTTCCCTTTGACGAGAAACCTCTTTACGAGTTGCCTGAATGATTCACCTTCACATGGGGAGCCTGGGCATCACAGACGACGTCTATATCATACACTGAATTCGAAATGGATAAGGAGTTAAAAGGCATAAAAAGGTAAAAAGAGATAAAATAAGAGCAATAGGAAAGCTCACTTACATCGTTTGCGATGAGCAGAAATCTGAGCAAAGAAGCAAAAATCCATCATTTTCTTCTCATCAAAAAGGTAGGACCTGCTTCTTTTTTCCAAAGTATGCACATTTTCCCAAGCAAGGTTAGACAACTCAGCATTAGTGAAAATGGGCGACGTTTTGTTCCAGCGATCGAGACAACTAAAGTAATGAGGAACCTTTAGTACTTCCCAAGCTTCACAGTTTGAAAGCTTGACCTGGTTTCCCCAGTCTCCACCTACGAGAAACCAACTGTTTTTCCAATATTTGTTTGAAGTGGAAAACCCCAGATAAAACCCTTTTTCTTGGCATCCAGGGAAGTTTCGACGCCCCGACTCACCTTCACTCCCTCGGGAATCCAGTTATCCTGGTGGTTGGATAAAAGAAAATAAGTCCCAGTCTGACCGTACTGCCTTAGAGTATAAAACTGCCTTATTTCACGAGGAGAAGGCGATGACAACTTCATCCGGCTCCATATATGCCACATGCTCATCAAAATCCTATAGCTATTTGGGACAAGCTGGGCTGGAGAAATCCCCGCCTCTGCGAGAAACCAGGCCATGAAAGGTTGAAGGGGAATAGTCACCCCGCAGCTAAACATGGATCCATAAATTGCAACCATCGGAATAGAATCATCTATATCAAATCAAGCACAATATTTCTTGATCTCCAAATCCCCAACCACGTTCGATTTCTGCATCATATGCACTCCGGCGATCTAGAGAAAAGAGAATCCGAGAAGCACGGTGTTTTTTTTCAACATCGTCCTCACTAACCACTTCCCTTCCAATCTGAACGTCTCTTGAACCGTGTTTGCGAACCGTGCGATTACTTTGATGCTTCCCCATCCTAGGTCGTAAAGGAACCCTGTGACGATCAGAAATGGAAGACTCAGAGCTAGAAGAAGATTTAGAGCTATGGCTAGAAGGAACACCAAGGTAAAGCCCAGAAACATCAACATTCAAAAAATAAGGCTGGTCAGGGTATGATTCCCCTGATAGTTTATAAATACACGAGACTAAATAAGTATCTCCACGCTCAAGCGTATCAAAGGCCTTAACAAAAAGACAGTGTCGTGTAATAGGATCCATGGAAACTGATCTTTAAAGAAGGCGCAAGAAACTGGAGAAGAACTTCAATGAAGAGTGAAGAACGGATCTGTGCACAAGAGCAGGATGACAGAAGCAAGCCTGATTTTCTTTTCGAAAAGATGGCGATGAAATAGCCCTCGTCAATTTAAATAAGCCACTTAATGATTAAAGCATGAAACCCTAGGGTTTGGAAAGACGGAAAGATTAAAAAAATGGGGGGGGGGGGGGACGCTCGATGACATAAGCGGCGTATCGAATAACCAGAAGGTCGTATCTCATAAATGCCAACAGAGATATCAAACAATGGAAAGACACGCGTCGTGAAGAAAATAGATTAAGCCGTCAGAATTTCAGAACGTCACAATCATAGGTATTTGGCGTGAAGAGACAAATTGTACATACATGGTTGCCATTAAGACACGTCATTAATGTTGTGAATTGATTATTATTCCTACTTTAATGAGGCATTAATGAAGGAAATAACAAAAAGCTAGACAGAGATTCATTGATTAAAATACTTTTACCAAAATGAATTCTACTCGGCAAAAGTATTTTAAGGGGGTATTGTTATATGTATATTTTATTAAATGTACACGTCATTGATAGATAAGGCAGCCTCCCAAAAAGATTGTCAGATAAGCATCCAAACTGGCAAGTGAAAAACACCATCGGTGGTATCACCAAGACATGAGAACCCGAGTAAGGCCAACTACAAATACTCGGCACATCTGCTTTACTCGGGACGACATGAGAAACCCGAATAAAGAAGCTGTCAAGAAATATGTGATCCACATAAGAAAATGAGCCCAGAGAAAGAATCTAGAATCACATTCCAATACGGGAACATCCTTATTTCATTCCCCCGTATCATAGGAGGAAAGAATTTAAAAGCTTCTAGAAGGATAAACATCAAATAGAAAACAAGTCCAAATCAAGCCATAACTCTACTCTTCTAGAAGATTACACACCGATTAGGAAAGAAGTCCTAAACGCACTGTGCAACTAGAATCCTACGAAGATTCAGACTCGATCCACAAGATCTCAGAAACAGGAAAAAAGACAAAGATGACATCAACAAGCAACCAGTTCCAATCAAACGCTATCATATTTCCTTATATGTAACAAGGATTATGGTTTTATACACATATAAATAGACCCATAATCTCATTAAAAAATGGGATAGAAGATAGAGAATAGAAGTAATCGCTGTAAAAGAGAGGCAAAAGAGATTGAGTTGTGTAATTCTTTATTTAATATTGGATTTGGCTTAGTTGTCCTTACAACCACCTGTGGATGTTTCTCTGGTCACCAGAGTTTACCAGGTATACTTGTGTCAAAACATATCAATTGCATTCTCTTTCTTTTTCTCTTTTAACAGGTTATAATCAAACCAAGCGTTGTTGACTTTCTTGCCCATCAAGAATTTGACGTCAACAAACAATAAAACTATTTTTAAAAGATCTTATAAATCAAATCAATATTTAAATATAATATTTAATTTTAAGATGAAATAAGGTATATAAATAGTTATAACTTGATTTCATAAGGATAATAAAGATATTTTAAAAGATGCATTACATGCTGAAATAGATTATTCCATAATTACTTTCAAAAAGTAACTCCCCACCTACTTCTCAAAATCATTGCAAAACTTATCAGATTATCAATTAATCACTTTTGGAAGTTTTACCAAACATCATTTAATGTCAAAATTATAAAATAATCTAATTTTAACTTTTCAAAAGCAATCCCAAACTAACCCTTAGAGTTTATCATAAAAATTAGGGTTTATCATAATTTTTTTTAAGGTAAGATTTTTTTAATAAAGAAATATAGTTGAAGATATGTGTTTAAATGTGTAATTAATGAATGTATATAGTATTTGGTTTATTTTTAATTAAAGTAATTTGTCCTTATTAGTAAATTTCTATTTTTATATTTTTATAATAATTATTTTTTAATAAAATATTGGTATACTAATCAATATTGATATTTTTTTTGGTATATGTCACAAATTACCAACCAAAAAAAAAATTAAACATGAAAATATTAATTATATCTATTGTTTTAATCAATGTAATAAATATATATTTATAATAAATGTTTTACTTTTTTAGTAAATTTTTAGTTCTTTGGGGCACATGTTAACCCTATCGTTTTATTTGTGGGGTTGTTTGATTGATTTTAAGTTGACATTCTGTTTGGTTATTGAGAAAATTTAAGATAGAACGTTGAGTTTTTTATATTCACCGATAGTCATAGTTTTATTTGGAGGGTTGAGTTCATCTGGGAACCAATTGTGAAAAATATATAAGATTCAGTCGGCTTTAAAATAGAGTGTATTGGATTATTGGAAGTTGGATCTCTTGTAGTTTTGGATTTTGTGCTTTGTTAGTGAAGGGGTGTTTGTTTTTCCATCTGAAATCTGAAAGCACATAAACAAACACTACGTTTGTTTGTTTTTTTTTTCTTCATATCGGAAGTCTGAAATAGTGTCAAAATTGCCTGATATCCAATAAGTTGGAAAACTTGAGGTTCATTCTGTAAGCGTTTTTTAGTTACTGTTTTTTGAAAATAAAAGTGAAAATGAAAATGAAAAAAGTGTTTTTTGTTTCAGTTTTGAATTCTGAAAAAAAGTCTAGTAGCATATACTAAAAACTATATTTTGAAAATGAAAACCGAAAAAACTCGTCTGATAGGTTAATTTAAAAGTGAAAACTATCAAAAATTGAAATATCAATTTTTATATTTTATTTAATATTATTACAATTATAAATAAATTAATTAAATAATTAACTAATATAATTTTTGTATTGTAATTTTTAAATTAAACAAAAGTAACACATCAAAAATTATTAAAAAAAAATCAAATAATCAATTAATCAAAACTAAACTCTTAAATTATAAATAAGTATTATTTTAATAAATATAAATAATATTAATAAAAAATAAAAATAAAATTAGAAAAGAAAAAAAAGAAAGGAAATCAGACCAGTCAAGAAGATGAAAAGACGAAAAAGAAAGGAAAAAGATTGAAGATGAAGAGGAGGAAGAGGATCGAAAAAGGAGAATGTTCGGAGAAGAAGAAACATTGGAGAAGTAAAAGAAGAGAATCAGAGAAGAAGAAAAAGAAGATCGGAGAAGAAAAAGGTTCGGAGAAGAAGAAGAAGAAGAAGAGGATTGAAGAAGAATAAGAAGATGATGATCAAAGAAGAGGACCGAAAAAGAAAGAGAAAAAAAAGTAAAAAAAAAAGTAAAAAAAAAGTGAAAAACAAAAACAAATAAAATATGTATTTTGTGTTTTTTAAATTTGTCACTATTAACACTGATTTTATTTTTTATTTTTGTTTTTCGTTTTTTAAAAATAAATGAAAACCGGTTAACAAACGCTAATTCAAAATCGTTTTTGGAAAACAAAAATAAAAACGACTGAAAAACAACTACGGGATGAGGCCATGGCTTAAATCTATAGTCTAAAAATTATAGCTCATTTTCACCCATTTTTTTAAAAATACCCTTTAAATCTTGACAATATTATAAAATAAAAATAAATAAATTGAAAACAAAGGAATGAGGAGTTGATCTGCCTCTAACCTCCTTCAATATTCAATCGGAGATTTTTTGTCTCCAGTTTTTTTTTTTTTACTTTGAATTTTTTTTTTATTTTTTTTATTTTTTTTTATCCTTATGACATATCCTCTTACATTTTTTTTATAAATCCTCTTTGAAATTGGAGGAGGTATTGGCCTCTGCTCTCCTTTTTATTGAATGCTTTAAGCTTTCAACTATGAGACGAATCGGTTGATAAAGAGTTTTTTTTTTTCAACTGCATGCATTATTAAAGAAAAGGGGGAAATAATCTCAACCACAAACCATAACAAAACAGGGGCAGCAAGCATCCGCACCAGGCACACCCAACAAAAATGGCAAAGGAAACAGAGCAAAGACAACAAAAAAACACCACAACAAAACAGTGGGAGCAAGCACACCAGTCACCCCAAACCCATCCACATCAGAAAACGTAACACAACAAAACTACAAAAAACAGGACAACAACATAGCAGAGGCATTGAGGAACTCTCAGTTGATGAAGAGTTGAAGGAGATGACATCTCCAGTTCTTTATTTTTTCCTACTTTATTTTTTTTTTCAAAAAATATTCGTTGTTGTTGTCATACTTTTGGAGTTCACAAAGTCAACAATGTATGTATTAAATGATACTATTAAGAGCATCTCCAATGCTATTATACATTTGGAGAAAATGGAGTGGCACATAAGATAGATACTAAAGAAGTTAGAAAAACTTTCTCCAATACAATTATCTAAGTTGAATATGGTGATGATGTAGAAAAAAAAAGTTAGAGAATATGGAGTTGAGTTTCTAATTCTAGAAACTCTCCTAGAAATGCTGACTATGATTTGTAACTCTTTCCATCAGTAATATTAAAGCTCATTTATTTATAAAATAAAAGAGGGGAGAGAATGTAATAATTATTTTATTATGATTGGTCATAAAATAGATACATATTTGACTTTAGATAATTGAATTGGAGATATGGATATGTATTTCTCTAAAAAATAATTTAAAATTGGACTAATAGTGAATAAAAATACTGATATGATACTATTTAGAAACTCAAAAATCCATATTTACATTAGAGATGCTCTAATAATAATCATATATAATAACAATCGTATATTTTTTTTTAAAATTATTATATTCTAATATATCTAGTTATACAATATAACATATAATAATAATAATATTTATTAAAAAAGTATGTAATAATAAATAATTAATAATCATATATTTCTAGTTTCTAATAAATATAATAGTCTCGACTTCTGGAGTTCTCCAAAAGTCAGCAACATATGCATTAAATGATATTATTATTAATAAGCATATATATAATAATATATATATATATATATATTTAAAAATCTCATATTCTAATATATCTAATTATACAATATAACATATAATAATAATATGTAGAAATGGGGAGAAATGTCACATTTTTTTTGGTGCATTGCACTGATGTCACTGCTTTAATAAGTTAACTTTAAAAGACACCTATTATGGTGAACTACCCAAATTGCCCTTAAATAATCAATTTTTAATTTTCTTTGTACTTCCATCTCCACACTTTGATAACTGAAAACAGTAACTCCTCTCTCTCTCTCTAATAAACTTGTCTAAAAATCGATCTACAACTTGTCTGAAAGTCGATGTGTTTCAGTACAACAAGCTATTCTGAGTTTTGTAACAATTTATCCATTCCTTTTACCTATCTAACCCGAAGACGAAGATGATTTTTTTCTTACGAAGATGAATTTTTGGGTTTTCGAGACTTTTTGAATCATTTTCGAGCTTTTTTTGAACCTAATCCGAGTTTTTTTGAAACATGTTCGAGCTTTTTGTTTAGGAAAATTAGGGTTGTTTAACTTTGAAGCTCTAAGACCTTTTGAAACATGTCCGAGCTTTTTTGAACCAAATCCGAGACTTTTTAAAATACGTTCGAGCTTTTTCTTTCGGAAAATTTGGTTTGTTAAACTTTGTAGTGTCCGAGCATTTTTGTTAAAGGATTGAGTTTTTTTTTTATAAAAGCCTCGAGTTTTTTTTCAAAGCTCCTAGTTTTTTTTAACAGCTCCGAGCTTTTTAAAACTGTGTCCGAGATTTTTGTCAAAGGTTCGTGCTTTTTAAAACTGAGTTCGAGCCTTTTTCTTACAATGCCTTTGTTTGGTTAAACTTTGTAGTGTCTGAAAATTTTTGTGAAAGGTCCGAGCTTTTTTTTTTTCAAAGCTCCAAGCCTTTTTTTTTTTTTTAAAAGCGTCAAACCTTTTTTTACAGCTCCGAGCTTTTTATAACCGTGTCTGTGAGTTTTTCAAAGGTTTGTGCTTTTTAAAATTCGAACCTACCTGCTTGGTTCCGAGACTTTTACTGAGAGCTCGACCCCCAAATGCGTCTGTGTAATGCCACTCCATCGCCGTTTGAGTGATTGTCTGGATTTCAACGAGACTTTCTCTATCTACTTCACAACTCTGTCACTGTAAAGTGAATGAAAGAAATCTGATGTTGAACAACTATTGGGTGTATTTTTATCCGTTCACCATAATAGTTGTCTTTTAAATATAAGTTATTAAAGCAGTGACATTGTTGAAATACCACCTCCAAAAAGTGTCATTTAATTTTTGAACCCTAATAATATTTATTAAATAATTATATATAATAAAATAGCTACTTTTGCTATGGTCGAGACACATGGCATGTAATAAATGATACTGTTTTTTTTTTCATATAACATATAATAATAAAGGATTTTTACAATTTGGTCACAATCTAATTGGGAAACGTCACTTTTTTACTCATTAATTGAAATTTTATCAATTTGGTCCTTATATAATTGAAAATAACACAAATTAGTCATACCGTGCATCTTCTTGTTTAAGAGCTATAAGATAAGCTAGGAAAGGGCGGTTTTAATGAATAAAGACATGTAACGTAGTGAGCGCTTCCCATGTGTGGAGCATGAAGGTCTCCCTTTCCTTTCTATTGAGCATGTTGTCTTTTTATACTGTGTTGGCTGTAATCTACCGTTGCTCGATTGCTTTAGCGAATCAAGCATCTTGAAAGTAAGCAACCCCTTATGTTGTAGTGGTTGTATGCAGACAAAGTTTACTTGGGTCGTAAGTTTACCGTATACGCTCTCCTTGTTGATGATATCGTCATCGGAGATTCTACAGTGGCGAGTGTATACAATCAGATTCTTTCTGATATGCCTTTGTATCACTTGAGAAAGAGAGGTGAGAAACCGCTCAACTTGTTTTTCAGTAGTGAACATGTATTGGTTTCTGTAGGTGACAAAGAGCAAGCAATCCTCAAGATAGTAAGTCCGAGGAGCGGACCAGGTATAGGCTCAGGAAACAAGCAACAACTGTTGCGGATCCTGAAACTTATTTTCTGATGACAGCTTTGTTCTAAGTTTGTTTATGAGTTTATTGGTTTGGCTTTCTGTTCTGTGGTGTGAGAGACTATTCCAGGGACTTTGCCGAAACTCTTGTTTTTATAAAGATAGCTAGCCCACTGCCTTTATAGTTGTTCGGGGTGAATCTATAGTTTCTACAACTAATTTTCCAGTTGAATCTATTACTTGCTGAAAGCCTATGTGCTATAATGTTGAGCCAATGGCACTCCGCCTTATCTATAGAAGCAATCAACTGGGTTTTGAACGAATTAGCTCTTTGGTAATGGCTCAATCTATAGATAGAAAGCCATATGATGGGTGTTGGAACCCCGTTTACTGGTAATGCAGCAGAAATAGGTTTTAAAATTCTTTATACAAATCGTAAACGGTCTGGGACCAGTGAATATATGATCGTAATTTTTCAGAACTTATACATATAAATTATTACAATAATAAATAATTATGTAAACACAATAAATTGTAATCAATATAATCAGAAGAAGAAAATATTAGAACCTTACTAACGTTTGGAGGCTCTTTCATTTCTTGTAATGTTCCTTGTTTGAACCACTTGATCTTCCTCGCTATATCCTGAAATTGGTAACTGCGTGTGGACGCTTCACGGTCTCAGAAACTTAAATGGAGGATATAGAGAAAAAACTTGAAGAAACCCATTCTTCTCTTTTTGGTGGACTGATCTCATGCACACATAAAGTGCATCTCATACAAATCTTATTAACTAATGTGTGTATATGATCTCACGCTTTAATATTGCTTTAAAAAACAATTTAAGAGACCTGATCTCTTTCTTGTTTCACGTGCATACCAATTTGGATCAATCAGCGTCAATGATCAACCTTTTTTCCTTTTCGTGTGTACATATATATATATTTATAATATGTAAGGTTTGTAAAATATATAAAACCCTTTTATTGTTTCACTCACCCACCAATTTGCAACTTATGTAAATCGTAATATATGTTGTTTCTCATGTGTCTTAAACGATGTCTGGTGAAGGAAGTAAAGACGGTTCCATGGATGTTCAAAAATCGCTAGATAATGCTTACAGATGGGGGATCACTCAGGATCCCACAACAACCATCAGGAACCAACAGGGATCCTTGGCTGGCATCCAGCAAATCCCTCCAACCAGTGAGGATATAACGCACCGTTTCAGGGAAGCAATACAAAAATTATTGGCTGATGCGGTGATGGAAGGAATAGATCTATTGGTTGCAAGAGAGACAAATCCTCTAAACCAACCATCCCCACAAAATCAGTCACCCCAAGCTCCGATCGGTTATAGTTGGGCTAGAACCAGACGCGTTAGCAACCGTTAGGAATTCAGATCCTACCAACAAAACTGGGGGTATATCGCACAACCGGAACAAGGATTGGAGATGCCCACAAAACGACCTCGCCAAAAATGAAGCCTCGGTCAAGCGGGGCATGATAGGCACCTTAAACATGATTGACGAAGGGATCGGTCATCATCATCAGAAGACAGTGACCGTCATCATCGTAAATGCCACCAAGGAACTATACACTTACAAGGATTGGCTCATGAAACCCGGAGGCAAGATGAAGAGGAAATGGAAAGAGGTTTGACGGTCACTCGAGAGTTCAACCATCAGGGAGAGTTGATGGGCGACAAAGTTATTTTGATATAGAGCCTGACTCGAGAAGTCGAGAATAATAGGCATCAAATGGATGCATCGATTCGGGATTACCGACACAATGAGTTGTCTAAAGATGATTCTGACAGCTCTTTCATTAGAGACCTTCTGCGAATGCCATATCTGGAGAGATTCAGAATGCCACACGTGGAACAATACAAAAAGATACAGGTTTGACGGTATAAGAGTGCCATGGCCCAATATGCTTATAACGACCCTTTGTTGTGCCTTAATTTTCCACAGTCCCTTGAAGATATTGGCTCAAGGTGGTTTAGAGATTGTCCCCAGCAAGTATTGGAAGTTTCGGGGAGTTTAACAGAAGCTTCGCAAGACAATTCCTTGGGAATGTACACAGGAAACAATCGGTGGCATACCTCTCTCAACTAAAATAAGGAAAAGATGAGTTGCTAAAAAGTATCTAGGGAGATTCGACCAGGCGGTCTCAGAAATCGACAGTGCAAATGATGAAACAATATTCACCACATTCATAAATAACCTACAGAACAGGCGATTGTCTTTTGACTTGAGGAGAGCTCGTCTAACTAGATATGCAGACATGATGGACATGTCAGGTGGATATGCATTGACTGAATAAGAAGTTTTGGTGACAGGAGGTTGTTATATGTATGGGGGAGACCCGCGTTGGGATTATGCTCGATAGCAAGAGTGTAATAATGTATTTGACAATCTTTTCATATTAATAAAGTGTTTTCTAGTTTAACAAATCTTATAGAATTTATAGTTTAATTATTATAATTGTCAAAGTAAATAATCATAAGGTCAAAAGACTATGAGAAAAGAAGAGTTGTTTATACATCTAGATATGAATGAGGCAGACACAATTCTTTAGTTAGTCTTGAATAATATTCATAACTTAAGATAAAATGTTGGGTGCTTTTATCTTGTCAAAGTTGTAGATTCTTTTGCTATCATTTGAGTGGGATCAAATGTGTTATGATGAGTCTAAAATCATCAAAGTGTGGTGTCTTTGGGCAAAAGAATATAGTGCACTAGGTGCATTGAATTGGATCACAATGAAATACTTTATCTAGAACCGTCAATGGATAAAAGTTTTTATTTGAAGACAATCAGAGAGTCTATCTCAATCTTTAGATAAATGATGGACTTATAGTTGCAAGTGTTATCATTTAAGTTATCTATTAGTACGATTATATAGCATAGTCTATTCTCGATAGTTTGGTGGTATTCATTTGTTAATCGATAGAGAACTTCATTAATAGATATGGACATCGTGGCTCCATTTATTAAATGAGAGTAGAATATCATCATATGAATGTTTTGAGGTATTGGATATTAAATCTTAACGTTAAGTTTTCAATAGTGTCTATTGAAGCTTGGCTTCTGAACAAGTCAAAATATCCAAGTTCAAAATGTGGTCATATGAGTAAATATGGTAACTTGGAGAGCTATATGCGGTCTATGAGCTCTTGGAGATTACTGATATTCTTCATGAGGATACAATTTCTCCAATAAGGTTGTCTAGGGTATGAATGAGTAACATCAACTTATTATATCTTTATTTAAGAGTTCAATTTTAGTTCGTTAGTGGAATGAACTAAAATTAAATTGATCGGACTTAAGTGAATCATTTGTTGATTGTGATTGGGTTGTGTCTATTGTAGCTTAAATTTAGATAGCCCACCAAGATCCCCAATCCACACGAACTTGCATAGATCACTTGATATATTCTACCAGACCAACTTAGGGGTCCATCTAGAATTGTATTGAGGTATGTGGACTTGTTTCTTTTTGTAAGAATGGGTCTAGTTCACATGTGGACTTTTTATAAAGGTCAAATGGATTTAATAAAATAAGAAAATAATATATTGGCCCATATATATGGTTTAGGCGGCAATGCTATTTAGAATAGCTTAATTATATTATATTATTTTATTTTTTAATTGAATGGAAATTAATTAATTTGTTGATTTATTAATTATTTAATTAAAAGTCAAAATATTTTTCCTAGTAGGAGATGATCTCCTAAAATTATACTATTGTTAGTAGTATAATTAATATTAAAGACTATATTTGATAAGTAGATATATAAAATGAGTTATTCATCTAATCAAATTAGGAAGTCTTTAATATGGTTACAAATACACTATTGAGTTGGATTAGGAGTCTTGGTGTAGGAAATAATTCTTTTTGGAAAAAGATTCTTAACCACCAAGTAAATCCACCTAAGGAAATGATTCTTAACAATCAAGTAAATCCTTCTTAGGAAAGAATTTATGATCATATATCTTATATTCAACTTTTGAAAAAAAAAAACATGATCGGGTTTGTATCTTAAAAAAATGGTGATATCTTTTTTTTTTAATAATTTGAATTCAAACTATTTAAATTCAAAAATAAAAAAATTAATTTAATAAAAATAATAATCATATTATCTTATTTTATTTTATTCAAAAACAAATATGAACATACACCCTCCATTTAGTGATTAATAAAATAATTTAATAATCTTATTATTTAATTTATTTAATCACTATTATTCAGTAATTAAATAATCTCATTATTTAATTAATTTACGAATAAATACGTGTCACTTTCGTAACACAATTAATTGGACAATCCAATTAATTAACTGTGACCCTTGTTACCTAAATCGATCGAGCTAGTAAGGGGACCTAATGGACCCAGAATATTTTGAGTTTTAATAATCCTCAGAATCATTAATTAAACTCTTTAATTAATATTACTTGATTATTATCTCCGGTGTTATTCTACTAAAAACCCGAAGCTGCACTCTCTCAACTACAGACATTTTTACATAGACCGATACAATTCGGTGTCCATCGATATAGCTATTACACATGGTATGATCCTTCACAGTAGTTCATAATTAAAGTTGGGTTATAATGTCCGATATACCCCTCTAATTACATATATCCTTTAAGTACCGTTGATTCTCTAATGGACAATAAATCCTACTTCCTCACTGAATTAGAAGAGCGCTAATATTGACCAAGCCCTGAATCAACCCTTAAGGGAACTACCATCTACTTCTCACAAGAAAGAGTGGATTCCATTATTGTGTACAAACCTTCTCTGCCACAAGCCAAACCGTAATCCCAACATACGGAGTATATTGATCAGGAAATGCATCCGACCTCACCCATGGTATATCAAAGACCACGATCTAACTTGAAGGAGTCGATAAGACACTCATGATTAAGATCACACATATATAGCTATCATTAGTTAATATATATGAATCTCATTAGTAAACGGATCTTGGTGTGAGATTCATATAGATCATTGCCCAGTCCTATATGATCAAATCATATAAGGTGCCTCCATTCCCATATCTCATATGAATGATTCAGGATAGAATCACAGTATATTACGAAATAGACTGCATCTATAGATTAACCACAAATAAAGTACCCAACTTTATTTGCTATCTATGGACTCTTTAAATTGCACATATCTTGCCGTATCCATCCGTATATGACACTCATATACATAGTTCGAGATTACATTCGGCAATCTTGGATGTTAAATATATGCACAAGTTATAAAATAAATAACACAACAAGAATGAATTGAACTTTTCTTTTTTTTTTATTTCATAAATCAATTTACAAATTACATATTTAGGGCATAAACCGCAACACTACTAAGTCGACCTTTCCTGAACAAGATAAAGACGGTAACAGCTACCTACGCCCTGATGATCAAATTCCCGACCAAATGGGGGTAGGAACGATCAATGGTTCACAAGAAATGGCTAGAAGATCCAAAATCTTTGTTTACAGGGACAAAGATAACAACGAACACCAAGTGTGTATTCTGACTCAACCGGATCAGACTAAGCAAAAAGAATCAATAATGTTTAAGCTAGACCTAAGGGAGGAACCCGAGACTTCAAAGGATGAGCCAACAGAGGAAGTGGTCTTAAAAGAAGATGAACCAACAAAGAAGTTCAAAATCAGAGCTAGTCTAGAAGAAAAGGTCAGGACAAATCTTATCAATTTGTTTAGGGAATACAAAGACGTATTTACGTGGGGTCATAAAGACATGGTGGGAATAGACACGCAAGTGATATCACTCCATTTGGCCGTAGATCCGAGTGCAAAGCCTGTAATTCAGAAAAAGAGGTCTTTTAACCTCAAAAGGAGTCGGGCAATCAAGCAGTATTGGAAAAGAAGCTACTCGTTAAGGATCAATCATGGACTATCCTCAGTGGGTGGCGAACGTGGTATTGGTTCAAGAGAAGAGTGGCCAATGGAGAATGTGTAAGGATTTCACAGATTTGAATAAATCCTGCCTAAAAGATGGTTTTCCACTACCCAGAATAGCCAGTTGGTCGATGCTACATCAGGTCATGAGCTGCTCAGTTTTATGGATGCCTATTCGGGATACAACCAGATCTGGATGAACAAAGCAGAATAAGATAAAATGGTGTTCACAACAGACCAAGGTCTATACTGTTATACAGTGATACCCTTTGGGCTAAAAAATACTGGGGCCACATATTAAAGACTTATCATTACAATTTTCACTTGCCAAATGGGAAGAAACATGGAAGTCTACATAGACGACATGTTAACCAAAAGTATCACGGAAACCAAGCGTACTTCTGACTTGCACGAAACATTTGATGTCTTGAGAATGTATCAGATGAAGCTAAATCCGAGCGAGTGTTTATTCGGAGTCCCTTCGGGAAGATTCCTCGGTTTCCAAGTTCACTAGAGGGAGATCAAAGTAAATCCCGAGAAGATTAAATCCCTCTAAGAAATGATTTCTCTGAGAACTTTAAAAAATGTACAACATTTGATGGGATGCTTAACTTCCGTTGACAGATTCATTTCGAAGGTCATAGATGGATGAGCTTCAAAGTAATCAAGAAAGGAAATGGACTCAAATGGATTGCAGAATGGAAACAGGCACTTCGAAGGATAAAAGAATACCTCGGTAAGGCACCCATCCTATCGAAACTAATGGAAGGAGAAGTACTTTATCTGTACTTGTCCCTTACAAAATTAGCAGTAAGCTCGGTCCTGGTCAGAATAGAGGATGGAATACAAAGGCAAGTATACTATACCAGCAAGGCTCTTCTTCCGGCTGAAACCAGATACTCTTAGGCAGAAAAGATGGCTTTTGCATTAGTTTTGGCATTAAGGAAGTTGAGGGTGTATTTTCAAGCACATGCAATCAAGGTTTTCACCGACTGCTCGCTTAAGCAAATTCTATAAAAACCTGAGATTTCAGAGAGACTAACCAAATGGGCAATCGAGCTGAGTGAACTCGATATTAAATATGTGCCTAAGACATCAATCAAGGGCCAATCAGTGGCAGATTTTGTAGTATAGTTCACAAAGCCTGATCTAGAGGCAAAATGAATGTTGGGCAGAAGTCTCTCATGGAAATTATATGTTAACGGTTCCTCGAACACTCATAACAGTGGGGCAAGGATCTTGGTATGTACCCCAGAAGTAGATGACGTTGAATGTGCCATGAGATCAACTTTAAAGCAATAGACAACCAATCAGAATACAAGGCACTGCTGGCAGAGCTTAGAGTTTGCATCACACTCGGAGCAGATGAGGTCGAGATATTCAGCGACTCATAAATAACCATCAACCAAATCCTAGAAGAATATCAGGGCAGGGATGAAAGTATGATGGCTTACTTGGGCATAGCAAAATAACTCATCAAAAGGTTCAAAGAATATAGGATTGTTCAGATCCCTTGGGAAGAAAATGAAAAAGCAGATGCTTTATCCAAGCTAGCATCAACAACAACCACAATCAGACCAAAGAATATCCCAGTCGCACATCTTCTTAGGCCAAGTATAGCTAAGCCAAAGGACTTTAAAGTTTTAGAAATTCGAACACTGCCAGATGGTTGGATGACTCAGCTAAAAAGGTACTTGGAAGAGGATGTAATCCTAGAAGATCCCTTAAAGGCAAAACACCTCAGGTACAACTCAACTAGGTAAACTATGATTAGAGAAGAACTGTACCGAATTGAATTCTCCCGAACACTCCAAAGATGCATATAAGAGGAGAACGCATACTGAATACTAAAGGAAATCCATAGCGGTGTATGAGGAAATCATACATGAGGCAAAAGATTGGCACATAAGGTACTCATGTATGTTTTTATTGGCCTGCTTTGTTCGATAATGTCCAACGATGCTCGGAAAGCTGCAACGCCTTCCAAAAGATTGCCAACAACTTTTGGCAACCCTCTGAGTACCTCAAAAGTCTCACGTCTCTATGGTTGTTCGCTGTATGGGGTTTGGACTTAATTGGCCCGATGCCAGCAGGAACAAGGGATGGAGCAAAACATGCAATTGTGGCTGTTGATTATTTCATTATGTGGGAAGAACCTAAAGCATTGGTGCACATAACGGAAGCAAACACTACAAAAATTGTGAAAAAGAACATACTCTATAGGTTTGGAGTACCAAATACAATTATTACCGATAATGGTATCCAATTTGACAATCTAAAATTCAGGCAACTATGCAACAAGTACCGGATTTCTAATTACTATGCCACTCCTGCCCATTCTTAAACAAATGGACAAGCTGAAGCAGTGAATAAAGTCATCAAGCACACGCTTAAAGTGAAGTTGGATGCAAAGAAGGGTAGCAGGGATGAAAAACTTCCTGAAGTACTGTGAGCTCATCGAACAACGGCGATGACCCCTTCTTGGGAAAGACCTTTTTCTTTGGCATTCGAAATAAAGGCTGTCATCCCAGTAAAAATATCATATATGTCGCCCAGAGTCAGGTTATATGATGAAGATTATAATATTGATATGTTGTTACAAGGCCTGGATGAGTTAGAAGAAAAAAGAGAAAAATCCCAGGTGCGAAACGTGGCAGATCAACAACGAGCGGCTAGGCATTACAACTCCCACGTTCGGGTTAGGAGGTTCCGAATGGAAGACCTGGTGCTTAGAAGAGAATCACTGAACATAAAAGATAGAGCCGTGGGTTTGTTAACCGACAAATGGGAAGGCCCATACAAAATCGAATTAATAGTCAGGCATGGAGCATATTAGATCGCACAACTATAATGAGGGGTCTTACCCCGACAATGCAACGCCTAATACATAAAGATCTTTTATCCCTGAAATTCTCTAATTTTAGGCTTTATTTCTTTTTAGTCAAGATATTTTTTAGTGATTTATTCTAAGAAATCCATTGAGGAATTTTCATATTTTGTTAGTTTTGTAGAATTATAAATAAAAACTCGACACGGGATTCCCATAAATATGAGCATATGATAATAAGAACAAATGGCTAAAGAATTGACATACAATAAAATGCTCGGGGCCATTAATTTGGTAAAAATCCTGAATGGGGGAGAAGCTCGAAAGAGCATGCTAGCCGAGCAAGGTCAACCAAGACCTTAGCCAAAAGGCAAACCTCGATGCCCTAGATTCTGGAAAAAGGCTCAGGGCGCCGTCGGGTAAATCTCGGTGAGTTACGCAGCTGTGTTAAGTAACTCATAGCTTAACTATTCGAAAAACCCTTGCGTAGACAAAACTAGGAGACGTTCTTAGTGACATTCCTAAGGACCCAAAATGTATGATCATGACGAGCCTTAATGCAACGTGTGGGTAGCAACCGAGTATGGAATTCAAGTACTAATCTACTTGGATTTATTTCGAAATTACTCAGTTAACAATATTAGCCAGTTAATAAGATACTTGACGCTTAAAAATTGTAACGAAGTTACTCGGGCAACGATACTTTCCAGTTAATAAGATACTTGGAAATTTTCGAGTAGCACTGGGTTTGCATTACCCGGTTTATAATATTCATAAGAAATTCACGGCTAAGAGCAAGTGCAAATATGGAATTTTATTAACTACAAATTTTTACAAGTTCATCAAGTTCATCTAAGGCGGAGCCGAGGATTTCGAGTTCTTACCAATACTCGGATCAGACACCATTTCTTATTCGTGGAGAAGACTTTGGTTCGAATGCCAAACAATTGTGTCAATTAGATAATCCATTCAAGTATTATAATCCACTCTGAAGATTGATCCAATGTTGGGCTCTGACCCGTCCACACCGGCTCCCTAGTTGGCATAAAAAGTTGAAAGAGATTGCTTGGATGGGATCTCCAAGTGCATAGGATGGGGTTCTTTACCTCGGCTACGACAATAAGCTCTCCACTCCCTCATCTGAGTTCAAAGAGACTCTAAGGACCGGTCCACATGGTTTTTGATTTATAATTCCCAATTAGCTCGAGCCTTGTCAGTCGCCCGATTTTTTACCTTGAAGAACTCACCATTGGAAACCAACCCCCGCTGAAACTCCTTAAGGAGGAAGGCATCATAAGCTGGGGACCTTTTAAAGTGATCAACCCCTTGAACTTCAAGTTCTAGCCTTGCCTCCTTTGAGAAAGATTCAATCGTCAAAGCTTGGAGCTTAAAATCTTTAATTTTCCCTCATAGGATGTCTTCGCTTTCTCTGCCTCTTGTTCAGCCCGAAGCATCGACTCTTGGGCGATGAAGAGCAAGTCTTGTAATGATTTAGCCTTCTCCTTCACGGTAGAGGTCGTCTCCTCAGCCTCTATCTATTTTTCCAAACAGTGATCGACGAACTCCTTGGCAGAACTTACCTCCCTTTGATAAGCCACCTCAATCCGAGCACGGTTATCCTCACTCTCATTTAATCGAGCTTCCAGATGCCTTATCCGATTAGTTTGGTGTTGTTGCTTCTGAATAGCCTTAGCAAACTCAGCAACCACCTGCAGGGAAGTAGGTTAAAGATGCCCGAATTAAGGCGCATTAATACGAAGTTCAGTTCAGAAGACTTACGTAGGTTGTACTGTTGAAAATATTATAAAGGTGCTCCATAGGGGAACCATTCCTGAATCGGCTCTAATGGTCATCACCAATAAAAGCTCGACCGAAGGATATGCTCTTCAGCATATCCTGGGGGGAAGGGCTCATAGGTTGTTCTGAGAATCCTGCTTTTGTAGCTTCAACTTTGGGGGGTAAGGAATTCTCTCTGTTTAAACTCTCTCGAGGACTCTCCCCCTCTCCCGAAGACTTCTCCATCTGAGCACTCGGGGAATCCCTAGCATCAGCATCTTCGTCATTCAACTCAATGAACGACACCACTCTTGGAACTTTTGGAGGAGGTCGAGTAGGAGAAGAAGTTGCCTTCCTTTTTTTGCCAGAGTATGATGGAAACTAAGATCAGCTGCAGGATCTTCCTGGTCTTCCGTTATATCTTGAAAAGGCTTGAAAATACCAGGAAGATGAGGATTAACCTATTCAGTAGGGGGTTCCCTAACTTATTTATCGCCCCTATCAATAAACCGTTCAGTTGGCATCCTATTGGCGGAGGAACTAGGCCCATCATATGCTACACCAACAAGGTGCCCTTCTTGCTTGCCCTTACCCTCAGACAGTCTCTTGTCATTATCAGGTCCAATGGAATCACTCAGGCCGCTTGATTCCCCCACAGTCGGCTGGACGACCTCTTTAGTGATGTATTCAGGAACCTGTTCATCTGCTTCCTCGAAATTATCATCCGATTCATCATCAGGCGAAGCAATCCCCTCTTCCTTTTGACGAGAAGCCTCATTTTGGTTCGCCTGAATAATCGCCTTTACTTGGCGAGTCAGAATGTCACAGACGATGTCCATATCATATATTAAAAAATTTGAAAGGGACAAAGGGTTGAAAGATAGAAACAGTAAAAGCCTCAGAAAAAATGCAGAACAGGAGTGTTAGTAATTACAGCGTCTGCGACGAGTAGAAATTTGAGCAAAAAAGCCAAGGTTCTTCATTTTCTCCTCATCAAAATGGTAGGACCTACTACGTTTCACCAAAGTGTGCATGACCGCCCGAGCAAGGTTAGACAAATCGGCATCAATAAAAACAGGCTACATTTCATCCAGTGATCAAGAGAGCAAAAATATCAAGGAACCTTCAGCACCTCCCGAGCTTCACCCACCAAAAGCTGTACTTGACTCCCCCAATTCCCTTCAGTGAAAAACCAACTGTTTTTCTAGTATTTATTTGACGTAGGAAAACCCCAGATAAAACCCTTCTTCTTGATATCTGGGGAAGCTTTGAATCTTCGGGTCACTTTCACTCCCTCAAAAATCCAGCCATCCGGTTGATTGGACAAAAGAAAATAAGTCCCAGTATGACCAGACTGCCTAAGAGTATAAAAATGCCTTATTTCATGAGGAGAAGGCGGCAATAAATTCTTCCGGCTCCACATGCGCCATATGAACATCAAAATCCTATAGCTATTTGGGGCAAGCTGGGACGAAGCGATCCCCACCTCGGCTACGAACCATGTCATAAAGGGGTTGAAGGGGAAGAGTCACCTCGTAGCTAAGCATAGACCAGTAAATTACCACCATACCCGGAAGAGGATTCCACGCGCTCCTATTACTAGTATGTATCATCAAAATGGAATCATCTAGGTCAAACCGAGCTAGATATTTCCCAATTTTTGTATCCCCGACCATATTCGGTTCAACATCGTAAGCACTCAGACGATCAAAAGAGAAGAGAATTCGAGAGGCACAATGTTCTTCTTCAACGTCGTTCTCATTAACCACTTGCCTCTCAATTTGAATACTGCCTGGAATATGTCTGCGAATCGTGTGACCACTTAGATGCTTTCCCATCCTAGATCATAAAGGTACCTTGTGATGATCAGAAATGTAAGACTCAAAGCTAAGGCTAGAAGGAACACCAGGATAAAGCCCAAAAATATCAACGTTCAAAAAATAGGGCTGGTCAGGGGGTGATTCCCTCAATAACTTGTGAATACAAGAAACTAAATAAGT
Organism: Dipteronia dyeriana; assembly: GCA_032871835.1. Lineage (NCBI taxonomy): Eukaryota > Viridiplantae > Streptophyta > Magnoliopsida > Sapindales > Sapindaceae > Dipteronia > Dipteronia dyeriana. The sequence goes on from CM065297.1 coordinate 16,777,417, forward strand.
ATCTCCATGCTCAAGCGCATCAAAAGCCATAAAAAAAGACGATGTCATGCAACATGATCCATTTGAATTGACCTTTAAAGCAAACGCATGAAACTGGAGAAGAGCTTCAATAAAGAGTGAAGAATGGATCTATACGTAAGTGGACAAGAAAACAAAAGCAAGCCTAAATGCTTTTCCTTTTGTAAGGATAACAAGAAAATAGCCCCGTCAGACTAAATAAGTCGCTCAATGATCAAAGGCTCGAAACCCTAGTGTTTGGAAAGGTGGGAAGATTAAAAAAAGGGGGTCATTCGATGACATAAGGGGCTTATAGGATAATCAGCAGATCATATCTCATAAATGTCGACAGATATACCAAACGATAGAAGGACACGTGTCGTGAAGAGAACAAATCAAGCCGTCAGAATTTCAAAACGTCACAATCATAGGGATTTCGCGTGAAGAGAAAAATTACACATACATGGTTGCCATTAAACACGTTACAAATGTTGTGAATTGATTAAGAATTATTATTCCTGCATTAATGAGGCATTAATGAAGGAAATGACAAAAAGACATTCGGAGTTAAAATGATTAAAATACTTTCGCCAAAATGAATTCTACTCGACAAAAGTATTTTAACGGGGTATTGTTATATGTATATTTTATTAAATGTACAAGTCACTAACAGATAAGACAGCCTCCCAAAAAGATTGTCAGATAAGCATCCAGGCTGGCATCTAAAAATAACAATCAACGGTATCGACCAGACACGAGAACTCGAGTAAGGCTAGATACAAATACATAGCACATTTAGCTTTACTCGGGACACCGTGATGCCCAAGTAAGGAAGTTGTCGAAAAATATGTGATCTACATAAGTAAATGAGCCCAAAGAAGGAATCTAGAATCACACTCCAATATGAAAACATCCTTATTTCACTCCCTAGTATTGGAGAAGGAAAGAACTTAAAAGTTTCTAGAAGGATAAAACACCAAACAGGAAACGAGTCCAAATCAAGCAATAACTCTACTCTTCTAGAAGATTGCACATCGATTACGAAATAAGTCCTAAACGGACTGTGCAATTAGAATCCCATGAAGATTCAAATTCGATCCGTAAGATATCAGAAACAGGAAAGAAGACAAAGAAGACCTCAACAAGCAACCTGTTTTAATTACACACTATCACCGCACCTTATATGTAACAAGGATTAGGGTTCTATGCACATATTAATAGACACCCATAATAGCACTGTAAAACGGGAACAACAACACACAGAATAGATAACAGAAAGTAATCACCAAAAAAGAGAGGCAAGAAAGATCGAGATGTGTAGTTTATCGTTCAATAGTGGATTTGGCTTGGTTGTGCATTCAACCACCCATGGATGTTTCTCCGGTCACCGGAATTTTACCACTTATACTCGTGTCATAACAATATCAACTGCATTCTATTTCTCTTTCTCTTTTAATAGGTCATAATCGAATCCAGTGTTGTAGACTTTCTTGACCATTAAGAAATAAATGTCAACAACATGCACACACAAATTGGATCCAATGCAAACTCTCGTGTTGTTTGTTGATATATAAATATATATATCCTTTTAGTTATCAAAAAAAAAATCATATATATTTTGAATTAAAATCTTTTAATTATTCTTTTCAAATATATCTAATATATTAAAAGTGATAATAAGTATTTTAGAATTTAAGCTTAAATTCAAATACTTAGATAAATGATTTAGTAAAAATAAAATAATCCTATTATTTTATCTTCACTTAAATCCAAATATCAACTGAAAGTTCCCTAGAAACGTGTGTGTCTATAAACCTAGGGGGGGGGGGGGGTTGACTAGGTGATCAGTGAATAGGTTTTAATCAAGTCAATTACCAATTTTTCTTAATTAGTCAATATTCAAAATTCACCTAATAAAACAAACATACAACATCAAGTGTAAAGTGCAGAAATATAAACAACACTAGATGTATACGTGGAAACACTCCAAATGGAAAAAACAACGGGCTAATATGTGCGCCACACTCGATCCTCAAATCCACTATTGAATGAAAGTTTACAACCTAAATTGACCTCCCGTCACACCCTCAAGTTACTAACCCTTTCACTTTACCCAACAGGCCTTAATAGTGATTCTTGATCAACATGCTTGTGCCCTAACCACTTAGTCACAAGACTTAACCTCAATAAAGAGTCAAACATAACCTAAGTGAATATGATAAAATATTCAAACATGCAAGTAATGCTAGGCAACACTAAATGTTTATCTAGGAATTTAAGAATGTCACTAAATACAATTCCTAGATATCAATGTATAAATGAATGTTCATAAAGGCTTAACTAGATATAGTTATGCAACATTATATCATAGTTATCAAACAAAACCATTTCAAGTTAAGTTGTCATTAAGCATGGCAAGGACTATAATGCAATCAATGAGTCCTAAACAATATCTAAATGCAGAACATAGAGATTTAGCTAGAAGGGTAAAATGGTCACAAATCCTAGCTATCACAAAATATAAATATCAACTAACAATCAACAAACCAAGCATGTTATAAATGCAATTAAACTCAATGACATGCATTTAATCAACAATAATTGATAAACCTAGGCACATATGTCATAAGAATGGAACAAGAAATTCTAGGGCATGTAGAGATTACCTAGTCAATGACAAACAAGAAAATCCATGCTTGGAAGATTCAAGAAGATGCTAGATGCTCATGGATTGGAGTTTGGTTGAGTCAAAATGAGTTCTTGGAAGCTCTCTCTCTCTTAGAGTCAATTTCTCTATCAAGGAAAAACTTGGTCACTCAAAAATGGTTTCTTAGACTCCCCAAAACCAAAGAGAAGAGAAGTGAACATATATAAATAAATATATATATATATATATATATAAATATGTACCCTACACTAAACTGTATAGTTTTGGACGAAGGGCAACTAATTCTCGTCATGACCGTTGTGCGTGTCGCGGCCTAGGCAAGTGTCTAGACCTTGGTAGAGCGAGCGGTGCATCGCCTGGGAACCTTCGCTTGAGAGATCGTTGTGCATTCAACAAGCACAGGCCGCGGTAGCAGCAACGTGCAATGCCTGGAGAGCACTGATGTGCATACCGCGGCGAAGGCAATGCACTGGGAGCGGTCCTAACCGCGGTCAAGAGGAAAATCCTCTTCTAACGGCATACTAAATGCATCAAACACCCAAACAAGATATATGGCAAAGAGGAACACAATTAAGGCAATTAAACTTTCATGCAAGATGATTAAGGACATGCATGAGAGTGTGTGTACACTAAAAACTCTTCAAACAAGGTTAAGCAAATGATTTACCTTTTGAAGCTTGAGCTGGGTCTTGAGCAATGATGGCCTAAACTACCCTTACACAATAATCCCCAAGTGTGGTTGTCAATGAAATGAGCCAATCAAAAACTGAGGAACTTACAATGTCCCACTTTGGCTATTTCGTTACAAAACCACCACTCACAAATAAATAGAACAAAAAAAACAGGGGTCAACAAAAATTTTCTACATTACAAAGAGATGCCTAATAAACTAGATCTTTAAGTCATCCATCTCTTGTAGAATCAACATCCCTACAAAACAAAAAAAACTACGCTTTCCAAGACAAGTGTATGTGAGGTGATCAAAGAAATAAAAAACAAGAGCAATTTGCATACAATAGAAATAAGCAAACATGCATCAACAATGCAAATGCAAATGCTCCCCCTCAATTGGTTAACTCCCCATTCACAAGTCAAACTCCCCCTCATATGCAACTCTCAACTCCCTCGAAATCCACACTACTCCCCATTTTTGTCATGAGATAGACAAAAGAGTATCCCCTTAAGAGGGCATTAGCAATGAGAGCTTATGGCACAAGACATATACATAATCATATAAACAAATTTATGTAACTCAATTAAGAAGAGAGAATCAAGGAGTTTAATTACATAAAAAGTGTGTGAACGAATGCTTTGCATACAAGACAAGTTGTATTCAAGATCAAAACATGGTATTTGGCAAAGCAAAATAACAAGGGTTTCCAAGAGAATTCAAACTAATTTCACCATTTGTCATGGAATAAGCAAGATATAGATTGTAAAATAAATTCATTTTAAGAACAACTATATCAAACTTTACAAGCAAAACAAGACATGAGCGACTATTGCGCCCTCTTCGATTTTTTCGAGTGGAATGCCCGTATGATAGTAACCTTGTTTGACAAGTAAAGAGAGAGAGACTTTTGGATTGTAAAATCCTTAAATTGGATACAAGATCATTATTGATTGAAGTCTCATAATTGCTTTCACACATAAAATTTTGCCTTCATTTTAGAGCATTCAAAAAATCTCATCATGCATATCAATTTAAAGCATGTCATAGAAATAATCAACATGTCATGGAGATCAATCCTAGGTCATTCAAAATGTACTTCCCAATCAATTCTCCTAGTCCAAAAATGCATGGTTGGTCATAAATAAGACATGGATTGCATGCAAATCAAAGTTGCTCACTTATTAAAAAAATATGTACAACCAATCATCTCAAGTAATTAATGAAGGAGCATAAATATTATCCTGAGCATAATGCAATGCCAATTTGCTCTCTTTGCTTGAGCTCTCCATATGGGGTCAATCAAAACAAGTCAAGAGGGGATATGAGTCCCTATAGACTTACCAAGTCCATTGGACCTAGTTGAGCTTATAGGTGAACCCTTAGCACAATGGCATGTGAGTTCATCTTTTCTAATCCACTTAGGTGTCACATTGTCATTCCTAGTGGTCAAGATTTTCATATTACTCCTAGGATCATTAACACTAGTTTTCCTAGACACATGCATATTGGCTATAGCCCCTTTCTTTTCAATCATGTTCTTAGTTCTACACATGTTAATGTACTTGAATCAATTTGGTCTAATATGACCATCAATACCACAAAAATGACAAGAAGGAATAAAATAAGTGATCATACCATTCCTTTGTGAGGACAGAGGTGTTTTCCCTTGTCTTTGAGCTTTATTTTTATGTGGTGTTGGTTCTCTTTTTCGTTGTTGTTGAGTTGGAGAAGATTGCTTCCTTGGTTGAACATGCAGAAAATGCTTCTTGGCTTGATGGCTTTTAGGTTGAGGGATGGTTGCTTGATGTGCTCTCATTGGTTGAGCTTGAGCTTGAATTCTAGGTGCTATCTTGACTTGGACATTTCTAGAGTACTCTCCTAGTTCAATTTTCTTCCTAGGATGAAGTGGAGGAAGGGGCTCTTTGAAGTCTATGCTCTTGACAAATACCGTCTTACTAGGAGTTGAGGTCTCCTTGTCATCTTCAAACCCTAGACCTCTCTTGTCACTTGGCTTCTTGCTGACTCCCAACATATGGTCAAGCTTCTTCGTACTCGAAGTCATCTTAGCAATCAACTCTCTAGCTTCTCTAAGCTTCTCCTTCAAGCTTTCTTCCATTCTTCACTCTCTCACTTAAGTGAGTCACTTCGGTTGATAGCTTGAGGTTCTCTTCCTTTAGCTTTCGAAGCTCTTTCTTCATATTCAACCTTGAGCTTTGAAACTGCTCAATGAACCCTTCAAGGTTTATACTTACTACATTTCCATTTGTAGAGTGAGATGAGGAACTCTCATCGCTAGAGTCATCACTAGTGTCTTTTTTTGTCACATTTACAACACTTCCATAAGTAGCTTCATCAATCACACTTCTAGCTATTTTATCTTCAATTTCTCCTATAGAGTCACAAATTAAGGCCTAGTTGCTTCTCTCAATATCTTCTATAAGAGAGGCTCCAAAACTCGTGCAGTTAAGAATAACCTCATCATCACTTGAGGAATCTTCCTCACTTTCCCTCTCACTTGATGAGGCAACCACCACCTTTTCTTTCTTATTCTTCTTCGAATTAGTACACTCGGTGGCTATATGACCGAACCCACTACACTCATAACATTGAATGCCTTTTCTTATTGGCTTCTCTTGCCTTGGCTCAATCTTCTTCTTTGATTCATTCTTGTGAAGTTTCATAAACTTCTTGAATCTCTTCACCATAAGAGCCATCTCCTTATCTGATTCATCCTCCTCCATCTCTAATTTGGATGTCTTTAATGCTATGTTCTTTTGCTTCTTAGAAGATGTAGGTGTAGAAGTTCACCTAGACTCATAGGCTAGAAGCCTTCCAATCACTTTACTCGGCTTCATAGTCTTGTAGTTGCTATTTTCTTCTAGTGCCGTCACCTTGGACTCAAATTTCTTGGGGAGTGACCTCATGATCTTTTGCTTGATCCTTCTATCTGAATATGGTATCCTAGTTTATGGCTTGGATTTACAATGTCCATCAATTTCACTTGGAAGTCATTAAAGCACTCGTCCTCTTCCATTCGAATTGTCTCAAATTGCATTTGAAGGACTTGAAGCGTAGAGTCCTTGACCACTTCGGTTCCTATATGAACCGTTTGAAGAATCTCCCAAGCCTTATTTGCATACCTAGTATTTTGAACCAACTTGTATTGATTGTCATCCATGGCACGCAAGATTGCAGGCATAACCTTGTTGTTCCACTTGGAAGCTTCAAATTCTTGTATGCTCCATTGAGACTTAGGCTTGAAAACTTCTTCTCCATCTTCATTGGTCATCTTCGGAAGAGTGTACCCATCTTCAATCGCCATCCATGCACGGTCATCTATTTGGCAAATATAAGACTCCATCTTGTGTTTCCATGAGGCATAATTATCACCTTTAAGCAAATGTGGTCTTATGTTTGAAGATCCCTCTTTACTCATCCCAGGCTCACTTATAGTGTTTGGGTTAAATGAATGAGATGCAAACATAATGCACCACACAATATGCAAACAACAAAAATGCACAAGCAAGACACACACAGAGCACAGATCACCTAAGTATATCTAGGCATCTGCTCTGATACCAATTGAAAGTTGCCTAGAGTCGTGTGTGTTTATAAACCTAGGGGGGGTGAATAGGTTTTAATCAAGTCAATTACCAAATATTCTTGATTAGTCAATATTCAAAATTCACCCAATAAAACAAACATACAACATCAAGTGTAAAGTGCGGAAATATAAACAACACAAGATGTATAAGTGGAAACCCTCCAAATGGGAAAAACCACGGGTTGATATGTGTGCCACACTCGATCCTCAAATCCACTATTGAATGAAAGTTTAAAACCTAGGTTGACCTCCCGTCACACCCTCTAGTTACTATCCCTTTCACTCTACCCAACATGCCTTAATAGTGATTCTTGATCAACATGCTTGTGCCCTAACCACTTAGTCACAAGACTTAACCTCAATGAAGAGTCAAACACAACCTAAGTGAATATGATAAAATATTCAAACATGCAAGTAATGCTAGGCAACACTAAATGCTTATCTAGGAATTTAAAAATGTCACTAAATACAATTCCTAGATATCAATGTCTAAATGAATGTTCATAAAGACTTAACTAGATATAGTTATGCAACATTAAATCATAGTTATCAAACAAAGCCATTTCAACTTAAGTTGTCTTTAACCATGGCAAAAACTATAATGCAATCACAAAATGCAATCAATGAGTCCTAACCAATATCTAAATACAAAGCATAGAGATTTAGCTAGAAGGGTAAAATGGTCACAAATCCTAGCTACCACAAAATATAAATCTCAACCAACAATCAACAAACCAAGCATGTTATAAATGCAATTAAACTCAATGACATGCATTTAATCATCTATAATTGCTAAACCTAGGCATACATGTCATAAGAATGGAATAAGAAATTCTAGGGCATGTAGAGATTACCTAGTCAATGACAAACAAGAAAATCTATGCTTGGAAGATGCAAGAAGATGCTAGATGCTCATGGATTGGAGTTTGTTTGAGTCAAAATGAGTTCTTGGGAGCTCTCTCTCTCTTGGAGTTAATTTCTCTCTCAAGGAAAACTTGGTCACTCAAAAATGGTTTCTTAGAATCCCCAAAACCAAAGAGAAGAGAAGTGAACATATATATATGTACCCTACACGAAACTGCATCATTTTGGACGAAGGCCAACTAATTCTTGTCATGACCTTTGTGCGTGCCGCTGCCTAGGTAAGTCTCTAGACCGCGGTAGAGCGAGTGGTGTATCACCTGGGAATCTCCGTTTTCTGGACCACGGTACAGGCAGTGTCCAGACCGCTGTAGAGTGAGCGGTGCATCGCCTGGGAACCTCCACTTGAGAGACCGCTGTGTACGCAACAAGCACAGGCCGCAGTAGCAACAGCGTGCAACGCCTGGAGAACACCGTTATGCACACCGCGGTGGAGGCAATGCACTGGGAGCGGTCCCAACCGTGGTCATGAGGAAAATCCTCTTCTAAGTGCAAACTAAATGCATCAAACACCCAAGCAAGATATATGGCAAAGAGGCACACAATTAATGCAATTTAACATTCATGCAAGATGATCAAGGACATGCATGAGAGTGTGTGTGTGCACTAAAAACTCTTCAAACAAGGTTAAGCAAGTGATTTACCTTATGAAGCTTGAGTTGGATCTTGAGCAATGATGGCATACACTACCCTTACACAATAATCCTCAAATGTGGTTGTCAATAAAATGAACCAATAAACACCCGAGGAACTTACATAAACCACCCTGATTAACGCTTTTTCCATCGTTAAGAAATGGCATATCCAAAGAATATTTATAAAAAAAAGTCCTACGCAACGTGCTCTAAAGTTTTGAAAACTAGTGAAGCGGCAAGCAAGGGTATTGTCCAAAGGGAGGTTTTATCCGTCAATTGTCTCTCGGTTTATTGATTATTGAAAGCAATGTAAATGAGAACATGGCAAGGGTGGGAGTGGTGTGTGTGAAGTGTAAGCATTTGAGTAACTGTGTAGGAAAAGAACAAGTAAAGAAAACATAAGAGAACATGGTGAGGATAGAATAGTGATTAAAATGATAAACATAAAATAGATGGATAGGAAAGATGAAAGAAAATGGATACATATGGTACTCATGACCACCCAAAATATTCGTGCCACCTAAAATAACTAACCGCAAAGACACTCCCATATTGGGTTCAACCTAGCCTTAAGTGCGACCTCTAGATATAACAATGGGAGAGTCGACTAGTCCTCTAACACTACTCATCGAGAGTGTATCGCGTGAGCAACTACTAAGGACCGTCTTTAAGCACATATATTAAAGAGATAAACACAAGATCAACCACATATGTCGAATCACCTATCACGTGTGATCAACAACCAATGGAAGCATTAAGCATTAATGGACCCTCGACCATCACTTAACGAGAGGGTATAGTACAAGCAACGACCAAGAGTCGTGACCCGATTGCTACTTGTCAAGAGGGTATCGTACAAGCAACACTCAATGGTCACATAAGCATGTAGGTTTATGAAACCGAAAACAATAAATACTGAGTGTATGCTATTCATGAGTTCCACCAAAACAAACAAAAGCACTCAAGCCAATCCAAAACACGCATTTCGAATAGTCCGTCGACATATAAGCAGTCATGGGATGCTTACTTTATCTACTCCTAAATTACATTAATCTACTCCTAATCCCAATCATAAACAGACATCAATTTCTACTCCACATGCCATGAATGTGAATACAAGAGCTATACCTAAACATGCATCAAGTGTTGGGTTGTAAATCCTACTTAATACAAGTCAAGAATCAATTAAGTACAAATTGAATTGGACAATAAAAGAAGGAATCAATACGAATCAATCAAATAAATGGAACTAATATTAGGGTTTACATATTTCCCAAATAGGGATACACATCAGAAAGAAAATAACAAGAGAAGAGTAAATAGAAGAAACCCAAGGTTGTCAATCCCGGATCTCTAGGCTCGGAGAGTGACCTAATTGTCATCTCAGATCTCTAAGCTCCATTGAAGCTCCTCCTCCTCATAGACAAGGTAGGGTGCTCTTTCCTCTTGAAACTCTTCCAAAGATGGGTGGTTGAAAGTAGAAGGTGATGATGATGTGGCATCCATGGAGGAAAAACCTCTTTGGATGCCTTTGGAAGCTCCTCTCTCTCTTAATTTGGTGAAGAATATGAGGTGTAGAATGAATGGATGACTTTGTTTTGAATTAAAAGTTCTTGGTCTTGTGGCAAAAGTGATGTATTTATAGGCTTGAGAGGCTAGGGCACGAAATAGGCATGATAGGATAGCTTTACCCTTTAGAAAACGTGACTTTCGCCAAACCATAACAGGCAGTGCGCGTGTTCCCACCCGCTCAATGATTGCGCATGTGCCTGATGCCTAAAACCTTGCTCTCGGATTCAATGATATGCGCGGACAAGTGCGCGATTGTGCGCTAGTTGTGTGCAGGTGAGGACCAGCGCATTGACCTGTGCACTATCCGCGCACTGGGCTCATTTCCTTAGCAACTTACGCTCGTCTGTGCATAAAAATATCGATTTCCGCCTCTAGCACTAGAAATCTATTAAATGCTTGCAAACACTATAAAAAGAGCCATTAGATGACAAAATATGCTCTAAAACAAGCTAAAGGAAATTGAAATGAGGGCCAAAATATATGACAATTTTGGTCCGATCAAATACCCCCAAACCAAACCTTTGCTCGTCCTCGAGCAAACAAAAGACAAACAAAAGGCACATGACATAACAGACAAGATTCCTTCTAAAAATTTCCTAACACAAAGGAAGCAAATCAAACGTCGCATTTCCAACTAGTAGTGGGATGCAAAGATGTGTGATAGAGAAGAGTAGACACATGTAAAAAGTTCAAAAGCAACTTGAAGGCACTCACGGGAACTCACACAATCACGAATCCCACACCTAAAAGTGCACACATATTAGGAACTAATCACTCTCACACCTTGAGCTTAATTCACTTTGACTCTAAGCCTCACGTGGATGCTCTTTTTTCTTTCCGCTCGCAGTCCTATGTTCACACTCAAAAAAGGTATGCAAGAAGGAATTTTTGCTTAGGAATTTAATGCATTGCATACATTTATCATTGAAAGAACGCTAATGTTTTGGTGAACTAGCATAAGAAAAAAATCAAATGCCATAGACGTAGAAGATCATGCTTCAACAAACATTCCCAATTTAGATTTCTTCGTAAATCACTTCGGACTTTTCTTTGGTTGTAATGGGGCCATTGGGTGAAATGAGGTGATAGAAAGAAGTGGGACAAATTGAGTTAAAAAATCACCAATCATGCTACGTCACTTACATTACACACACATACATTTAGCTCTACTTTCTCCCCATTTATTAACACTAGTACCTAGGCTTAACTTTCACATACATTGTGCTACACATGAGTACTCTACTTGTGAGTACTTGACATTTAACATTCAAGACTCTTTGGGCATTTCTCTTATTTTTATTTTTTTATTTTGCACATTTAACATTTTTACAATTTAAGCTCATAAGTGCACAAATTTTTTTCTGCACTTTTACATTTGTGAGCCATTTTCCTTACACATTTACAAATATTACCTAAGTACACGCTATATTTACAATTAGAGCTTTTCACCTTTCAACCACCACACCTACACATCCTCACATGATTGGCAACAAGGGAAGGCATGTGTTTGGCTATGGCTATATGGTTATATTTTGGTACCAAATGAAAGGGATATGTGTTTGGCCTCAAGTTAGCTTTGGAGCACACATAAGGGATATGGAAATGTGTTTAGGCTATAAAAGTAGTTAATGCACAGACATTGCCTAAGATCATTTTCACAATTCCATCTATCAAGGGAATATAAGCTTCCATCTAGCAATCCACACAAATGTAATGCCATATGGCAAATGATGCACGTGACGAGAAAAGTGTTTAAGATCAAACAATAATAACACTCAAATGCGCTCTTTAAGGCTTGTGTTTGTGAACTCACTAGAAAGTCTCCATTATTAGAACAAGGTGCTTGAGCATCGAGTCCTCTCAACTTGAACACAACCATTAAGTGACTAAGAGCTACAACATAAAGCATACAAAACATAATTAAACTCGCCACAAGCACACGCTCAAGGCATCACACCCAAGCTAATTAAGGCTCGAAAATTTTGTTCATGCGACAATTTGAAAAAAAAATTGACACTAAAAAGACTCAAGACTCGAAAAGACGACTCACAATGGCGTCTACACATCTAAACCAAAACTCAACACCGTCCTTGATGTTAGAAATGAGAGTCCGCCCCAGTGGTGCGCACCTAACACAACTCAAACATGGCTCAACACATAAAACAAGGTAAAAAGTGCACCTAGCAATTAAGAACAAGGGTACATAATCAAGCTCAAATCTACATCACACACTTACCAAAATTGACGGAATATGGGCATAACAACCCCCAAACCGAATCTAACTATATGCATCAAGACCTATACAAAAATAATGCATGCATGCAAAACCCCCAAACCGAATTGGGTTATATATGGCAATTAATTCTGCACACTCGCATGCATTCATCCATAAGAGCCTTCGGCTCATTCAGACAACAAAAGCATAAATCAGTTATATCTAAAAATCAAATATCATCTTTTACAAGTGATCTATCAAAAATGCAATCCACATAAAAATCAACATCAATTATTTACTAAAGCAAATAAAAATGAAAATGAGAAAAAGGAAATTTGAAATGCAAACTTAGTTAGGTTGCCTCTCTCAAGAGCTCAATTTATCGTCTGGGCAAGACGTTGTTGTGGCACATCGGCTCTTGAACTCCAAGTCGTAGCTTCCCTTCATAAGATGAGGTTATTGCCCTTTATATGAGCACTCGGCTTGCTCATCCGTTCAGGACTCGCAAGTGGTCGGTGTGTCGATTCCAAGAGATAGAGAAACCTCGCTTTAAGCACAAGCTACAAAAACATGCTTCCTAAAGAAGCTGTAGACAATCTGCACACTCATAGCTCCATTAGAATGTTCAGGCAACTAAGAATCAATCGATGCATGCAGTTACCAAAAACAGCACAAAATACCCCATGTTAAAGAAAAACAAATAAAAACAACTGAGCAACTCCACAATAGATCCCCCACCACCCCCCCCCCCCCCCCCCCCCCCCCCCCCCAAACCTAGCTCTTCCCATACATTCATGCACATAATAACAAATTGAGGGATAAGAGCCGAGTTTACAAGAGTGAAATAAACTGTGCAATCGGAAAACACTTTAAAGCAAATAAAATGAGAACAATCATAGCATTTAAAATCAATAAGCTCAATCAACAATTATTCCCACCCGCCCAGTGATTGGGCATGTGCCTGATGCCTAAAATGTTGCTCTCGGGGTTCAGTGTATGCGCGGATAGATACACAGACAAATGCACAATTGTGCGCTAGTTGTGCACGGGTGAGGACCAGTGTATTGACCTGGGAACTATTCGTGCACAGGGCTCATTTCATTAACAAATTATACTCGTTTGCGCTCGATAATCCCAATTTCCGCCTCTAGCACCAGAAATCCATTAAATGCCTGCAAACACTATAACACGAGCCATTAGACAACACAATATGCTCTAAAACAAGCTAAAGAAAATTTAAATGAGGGCCAAAATATAAGACAATTTTGGTCTGATCAAATACCCCTAAACCAAACCTTTGCTTGTCCTCGAACAAACAAAAGACAAACAAAAGACACAAGACATAACAGACAAGACTCCATCTAAAAATTTCCTAACACAAAGGAAGCAAATCAAACGTCGCATTTCTAACTAGTAGTGGGATGCAAGGATGTGTGATAGAGAAGAGTAGACACATGCAAAAAGTTCTAAGGCAACTCAAAGGCACTCGCAGGAACTCGCACAATCATGAATCCCACACCTAAAATTGCTCTCGTATTAGGAACTACTCACTCTCACACCTCGAATGTAATTCGCTTTGACTCTAAGTCTCACGTGGATACTCTCTTTTCTTTTCGCTTGGAGTCCTATGTTCACAATAAAAAAGGGTACGCAATATGGAATTTATGCATAGGAATCTAATGCATTGCATACATTTATCATTGAAAGAACGCTAATGTCATGGTGAACTAGCCTAGGAAAAAAATCAAATGCCATAAACGTGGAAGATCATGCTTCAACAAACATTCCCAATTTAGATTTCTTCATAAATCACTTAGGACTTCCCTTTGGTTGTAATGGGGCCATTGGGTGAAATGAAGTGATAGAAATAAATGGGACAAATTGAGTTCAAAAATCACCAATCGTGCTAAGACACTTACATTACACACCAATACATTTAGCTTTACTTTCTTCCCATTTATGAACACTAGCACCTATGCTTAACTTTCACATACATTGTGCTACACATGAATACTTTACTTGTGAGTACTTGACATTTAACATTCAAGTCCCTTTGTTCATTTCTCTTTTTATTTTTTCTTTTGCATATTTAACATTTTTACAATTTAAACTCATAGGTGCACAATTTTTTTCTGCACTTTTACATTTGTGAGCCATTTTTCTTGTACATTTACAAATATTGCCTAAGTACACGTTATATTTACATTTAGAGCTTTTCACCTTTCAACCACCACACCTACATGTGTTTGGCTATGGCTATATGGTTATATTTTGGTACCAAATGAAAGGGATATGTATTTGGCCTCAAGTTAGCTTTGGAGCACACGTAAGGGAATTGGAAATGTGTTTAGGCTATATAAGTAGTTAATGCACACACATTGCCTAAGATCATTTTCACAATTTCATCTATCAAGGGAATATAAGCATCCATTTAGCAATCCACACTGACGTAATGCAATGTAATGTCCTATGACAAATGATGCGCGTGACGAGAAAAGTGTTTAAGATCGAACAATAATAACATTCAAATTCGCTCTTTAAGGCTTGTGTTTGTGAACTCACTGGGAAGTCTCCACTATTAGAACAAGGTGCTTGAGCACCAAGTCCCCTTAACTTGAACGTAAAAAAGGATGAGACTAGCTCATGAACTGCAAGTGAGACCCTAGAGTGACTAAGAGCTACAACATAAAGCACACAAAGCATAAATAAACTTGCCATAAGCACACGCTCAAAGCATCACACCCAAACCAATTAAAGCTAAAAAAATTGACACTAAAAGACTCAAGACTCAAAAAGATGACTCACAAAGGCGTCTACACCCCTAAACCAAAACTCAACATCGTCCTCGATGTTGGACATGAGAGTCCGACTCAGTGGTGTGCACCTAACACAACTCAAACAAGGCTCAACACATAAAAAAAGGCAAACAATGCACCTAGCAATTAAGAACAAGGGCACATAATCAAGCTCAATCCTACATCACACATTTACAAAAATTGACGAAATATGGGCATAACAACCCCCAAACCGAATCTAACTATATGCATGAAGACCTTTACAAAAATAATGCACGCGTGCAAAACCCCCAAACCGAATTGGGCTATGTATGGCAATTAATTATGTACACTTGCATGCATTCATCCATAAGAGCCTTCGGCTCATTCAGACAACAAAAGCATAAATCAATTATATCTAAAATCAAATATCATCTTTTACAAGTGATCTATCAAAAATTCAATCCACACAAAAATCACCACCAATTTTTTACTAAAGCATATAAAAACGAAAATGCGAAAAAGGAAATTCGAAATGCAAACTTAGGTGGGTTGCCTCCCACAAGCGCTCTATTTATCGTTTGGGCAAGACTTTGTTATGGCACATCGGTTCTTGAACGCCAAGTCGTAGCTTCCCTTCATGAGATGAGGTTCTTGCTATTTTTATGAACACTCTTGGCTTGCTCGTTCGTTCAAGACTCACAATTGTCCGGTGTGTCGATTCCAAGAGATAGAGAAACCTCGCTTTAAGCACAAGCAGTAAAAACACGATTCCTAAAAGAGCTATAGACAATCTGCACACTCATAACTCTATTCGAATGTTCAGGCAACTAAGAATCAATCAATGCATGCAGTTGCCAACAAGAGCTCGAAATACCCCATATTAAAGAAAAACAAATATAAACAACTGTGCAACTCCACAAAAGATTCCCCCCCCCCTCCCAAACCCTGCTCTTCCTATACATTCATGCACATAATAATAAATTAAGGGATAAGAGCTGAGTTTACAAGAGTGAAATAAATTGTGCAATTGGAAAACACTTTTAAGAAAATAAAATGAAAACAAGCATAACATTTAAATCAATAAGCTCAATCAACAACTATTCCACAAGCACAATTCATAGCATCAAACTCTTCCCAAAGCATTTAAGCACCAATAACAGTGTACCCTCATCAACTCACTCACACATGCTTTGACAATACACACAACACCCCTAATCGTCTAAGCTATATATATATATATATATATAAAAAGAAATAGTGAGAGGAATCGATACCGAAAATCATGTTTTTAGGAAGACGCTTGTAGAGATCCCACCTCTAGCTACACTCTGACCTGTTTTCCACATGATGCTCTTCATGGCCCTACTCGCATCCTTGGTTACATTAACCACTTAGGTCATCATGGCGCTGCCGTTTAGCTTGGTGAAATTGTAGAAGTCCATTTTATGCACTTGGTGTTCCCATGACTTGTTGGTCTTGGCATCCTTGACTGTTGGTCCTTTCCAAACTTCGATTTGATAGCTCACCAATCTTGAAAATATGTCTATCCTTGCATAACACAACTCAAACAACATTTAACGTATATGCTTGAAACAAAAAGAAAATAAACAAACAAATAGCAAACTAATAAAATATTCACATCACTACATTATTTGCTAAAATAAAAAACAATTAACGAATGAGCCACCTCCCCTACAGCGGCGCCATTTTGATAAACGTTTTTTCCTTCGTTAAGAAATTGCGTATCAAAAGAATATTTATAAAAAAAGTCCTACGCAATGTGTTCTAAAGTTTTGAAAACTAGTGAAGTGGCAAGCGAGGGTATCGTCCACATGGAGGTGTTATCCGTCAATTGTCTCTCGTTTTAGTGATTATTGAAAGAAATATAAATGAGAACATGGCAAGGGTGAGAGTGGTGTGTGTGAAATGTAAGGATTTGAGTATGTGTGTATGAATAAGAACAAGTAAAGAAAACATAAGAGAACATAGAGAGATTAGAAAGGTGATTAAAACGATAAATATAAAATAGATGGATAAGAGAGATGCAAAAAAATGGATACATATGGTACCCATGACCACCCAAAATATTCGCGCCAGTTAAAATACTAACCGCAAAGACACTCCCATATTGGGTTCAACCTAGCCTTAAGTGTGAGCTCTAAATATAACAATGGGAGAGTCAACTAGTCCTCTAACGCTACTCACCGAGAATGTATCGCATGAGCAACTACTAAGGACCGCGTTTAAGCACATATATTAAAGAGATAAACAAAAGATCGACCATGGATGGCTACTCACATGTCACGTGTGTGCAACAACCAATGGAAGCATTAAGCATTAATGGACCCTCGACCATTACTCACCGAGAGGGTATCGTACAAGCAACGGCCGAAAGTCGCCACCCGAATGCTACTCGTCGAGAGGGTATCATACAAGCAACATTCAAGGGCCGCGTAAGAATGTAGGTTTATGGAACCGAAAACCATAAATGCAGAGTGCATGCTATTCATGAGTTCCACCCAAACAAACAAAAGCACTCAAGCTAATCCAAAACGCGCATTTCGAATAGTCCATCGATATATGAGCAGTCATGGGATGCTTAATTAATCAACTCCTACATTACATTAATTTACTCCTAATCACTGTCATAAACACACATCAATTTCTACTCTACATGCCATGAAAGACAAGAGCTATTCCTAAACATCCATCGGTTGTCAATCCTACTCAAAACAAGTCAAGAATCAATTAAATGCAAATTGAATAGGACAATAAAAGGAGGATTCAATACAAGTCAATCAAATAAATGGAACTAATATTTGGGCTTACATATTTCCCAAATGGGGATACACATCAAAAAGAAAATAGCAAGAGAAGAGTAAATAGAAGAAACCCAAGGTTGTCGATCCCGGATCTCTAGGCTCAGAGAGTGGTCCAATTGTCATCTCGAATCTTCGAGCTCTATTGAAGCTCCTCCTTCTTGTATACAAGGTAGGGTGCTCTTTCCTCTTGAAACTCCTCCAAAGATGGGTTGTTGAAAGTAGAAGGAGATGATGATGTGGCATCCATTGAGGAAAAACCTCCATGGATGCCTTTGGAAGCTCATCTCTCTTAATTTGGTGAAGAAGATGAGGTATGGAATGAATGGATGACTTGTTTTGAATGAAAGATTCTTGGTCTTGTGGCAAAAGTCATGTATTTATAGGCTTGAGAGGCAAGGGCACGAAATAGGCATGATAGGACCGCTTTACCCTTTAGAAAACGTGACTTTCACCTAGCCAGAACACGTAGTGCGCGAGTTCCCACCCGCGTAGTGATTGTGCATGTGCCTGATGTCTAAAACCTTGTTCTCGGGTTCAATGATATGTGCGGAAAAATGCACGATTATGCGCAGGTGAGGACCAGCGCATTGACCTACGCACTATCCGCGCACTGGGCTCATTTCCTTAACAAATTATGCTCGTTTGCACCCGAAAATCCTGATTTCCTCCTCTAGCATCAGAACTCCATTGAATGCCTACAAACACTATAAAACGAGCCATTAGACAACAAAATATGCTCTAAAACAAGCAAAAGGAAATTGAAATGAGGGCCAAAATCTATGACAATTTTGGTCCGATCACACCCTCAAATTAATAGTTAATTAATAATTCATAATTAATAATATAATTATTTAATTAATTTAACTATTAACATTCACTAATTAAATAATTTCATTATTCAATTAATTTCTGAATAAATACGTGTCACTTTCGTTACACAATTAATTGGACAATCCGATTTGTTACCCGAGGGGACCTAATGGACATATAGTATTTTGAGCTCTAATAATCATCAGAATCATTAATTAAACTCTTTAATTAATATTTCTTAATTATTAACTCTAGTGTTATTTCACTAAAAACCCGAAGGTGCACTCTCTCTTAACTACATACACTTTTACACAGACCGATACAACTCGGTGTCTATCGATATAACTATTACATATGGTGTGATCCTCCACATTAGTTCATAATTAGAGTTGGGTTATGATGTCTGTTATACTCCTCTAATTACATATATCCTTTAAGTACAGTTGATTCTTTAATGAACAGTAAATCCTATTTCCTCAGCGAATTAGGAGAGTACTCGTATTGTCCAACCCCGAATCAACCCTTAAGGGAACCACTATTGTGTACAAAATTTTCTAGCCACAAGCTAAATCGTAATCTCAATATACAAAGTATATTGATTAGGAACTACATCCGACCTCACCCATGGTATATCAAAGACCACGATCAAACCTGAAGGAGTCGATAAGACACTCAAGATTAAGATCACCAACATATATCCATCATTAGTTGGTATATATATTTATATAGATATGAATCTCATCAGTAAACGGATCTTGGTGAGAGATTCATATAGATCATAGTTCAGTCCTATATGATCACATCATAAATGGTGCCTCCATTCCCATATCTCATATGAATGATTTAGGATAGAATCACCGTACATTACGAAATGGGCCGTATCTATAGATTAGTCGTAAATATAATGTCTATCTTGACTTGCTATCTATGGACTCTTTAGATTGCACATCTCTTACTGTATCCATATGTATATGATACTCATATACACAGTTTGAGATTACATCCGGCAATCAAGGATGTTAATATGCACAAGTTTTAAAATAAACAACACAACAAGAATGAATTGAACTTTTCTTTTTATTTATTTCGTAAATTCATTTACAAATTACATATTTAGGGCAGAAACCCCAACAGTGGGAAACTACCACATTAGGTTTGGAGAGAGATTGGACCAGTTATATAGTGATGGTTTTGACTTATGGTGGGACTTCTTTGAGTTATTTTCAATTATATAAGGACTAAATTGATGAAATTCAATTAAAGAGTAAAAAAAATGATGTTTTCTTATTAGATTGAGACCAAATTGTAAAAGCCCATGTATCACATTAATGATTGTTAAGGGTATACGTATCGTTTTACTAGTTTTCAGATATTGATATTCAAACCTCATAAATAAAAAAGTAAACATGTTGCCCAGATTCAGATTTCTGTCACTTTTTAGATTTCAGTAAAGTTCAGCTATTCAGATTTTAGACAAAAAAGAAAAAGAAAACGAAAAAACAAACACTACTTAAGTGTAGACTAGCTAAAAATTTCAAGTTTCTTAAGTTGTATTGCATTTATGGCTTAGGGTCATCAGTTTTTTTTTCTTCTGAATAATGAATAATTTTGAATTTTATTGAAAATTGAAACCTAAATCTAAATGCACGTTTATTTTTTATTTTTATCACCGCTGATTAGAATGTCAACTTGTTTGTTTTATAAAGATTTAATGATTTAAAAATATATAATTTGACATTTATATACTTATTACTATTAATTATTCAGTATTTTCAATTTTTCATTTTATATGTTGTAAACAACTAAATAAAAATAATTTAATAAATCCTAAACCATTTTTATATAATAATGATAAGATATTATTCATAATTAAAATACGATAAATAATTGTTTTATCATAAAAAATATGATAAATAATGATTTAAAATGGTTTTGATCTTTTTTTAAAAATAGAATTGGAGGTTCAACAATGGTGTGGAAAGTAATAACGTGGTTAGTGTTTTTTTTTTAAATTTATCTAAGCAATATGTTAAACGAAATAAATTTCTATAATATAAAATTATCATAAAATTGGAAATACATAATATCCTTAAATGCAAAACGATGATTTGGATAAGTTAAAAGTCAGGATTTATTACTTTTGTTTTTTTTGTTGGTATTTTTAAGTTGTTTAACTATTAAAAAAACAAACAAAACAACTTATTAAATTAAATTCAAAATAATTATTAAATTCAATTCAGAACCATTAAGTTTCAAATGGAAAAAACAAATGATCCTTTAATGTTCAATCTATTTGTCAATTTTCTGATATGAGTTTTTCTGATCCTGAAAAAAACATAAAGAAAATTAAGGATAATATTTATATTTCCGATCCAAAAAATAAATTAGAAGAATTTAGGAGAAATGCAGGAGATAGAGAGACAAATTTACTAAATATTCGATATGTTTCATTAAATTCAAGGTGAGCCTTTTATAGGCTACAAATAAACAAGACTAAGTTAAAAAACAAGAAACAATACAATTGGTGCATGAAGCACTTTACGAACAATTGACACACATTAACATATTAATTAAATAATTGACACTAACCCATTAATCAACCGCAACTGACGCACTAACATTTTCTACTAACTTATTGCTAACAAACTTAACTAATTAAAGCTTGACCAATTCTTGCCTTCTTGGAACCACTTGCATAGCATAGCCGTTGAGTGCATGAGACCCTGAGATCCCTACACATATTGTGCACGTATCATTTTCCTCGTAGAAATATTAATTGTTAGCATCCTAATGATGTAGTTTTCATCGATGCTTTAATTATTTATTACAAGATATTTTCAACATAAGGAAAATGTGCTCACTTTTTCGTTGCTCATTTCATTTTTGTTGTAATTTGATCAATTGCTCACTATGTGCAGGCGTTGATTTCAAGATAAAGCAGCTAACAGTGGATGGCAAGATATTGAAATTGACAATTTAGGACAAGAGTCTTTATGTCAAAGGATTTGAAGAATGTTTTATGTTTCAGACCATGATGTATATTTGTTACTATGTCATTGTCATTGCCTTCTTCTGAAACTTAGATGGTAATGCAAGAGTCTACAGTGTTGGGGATACAACAGTCAATGAAAGAAAATAGAAGAAGAATATAAGATACCAAAAACTTAATCTTTCAATAACATACAGTAATTAAATAACAACAAATAATAAAGAAAAAAAAATACAATAAAACTAAAATACTGACTTGATAAGTAGATAGAGTTTTGCAAATGGTTGCAATGTCCTAAAACAGTATTTCACCCATTCTCTTGTGCTTGAAGTTCTATAGGTGACTATTTTCTAGGATACAACTATCTGTATTCTAATTTCTAGCACTAGAAATTAGAACCCTAGCGAACTTTGTATATTTCCTCTCAATGTAGTGAACTTATAGTTTATGAAGATAAACTAACCAAACAAGAACTTCTCAAACTCTTCTTAAAAACCTTGTCTTTTGGAATGAATTTCATTACAGTTTTCAGATTCAAATGTGTCTCTTGGTAAGAGACACGTCTTCTGGGAAGAGTTGCATCTCTTTCATGGAAAGACATAATTTTTCACTCCAATAGACATGACTTTTGGATTGTTCTATTTTGAACCGACACAACTATTAATTCGTGTCTTTTGAATTTCATTCAAAATTCCAACAATTCCTCACATTTGAATGAAATTCAAGACCCTACATTTATGTGACAATCTTAGACTATTAAATGAATGCATTTGAGAGGAACAAAAGTGTTATGCATCGGTTGAAGTGTCTTTTAGACTTGAACTTACCATAGTGAAGACATTTCAGATTTACTTGGTGACGTAGTGGATATAGATGATATTGAACTATTCATCGTTGCTGTAAATCATGACAATATATCTCACACATACTACTTAATATACGTTAGTTCATACGTTTTTGTTCATTTTGGTCATGAACAGATCCCGATTTACATGATAGCTTTAGAGAATTTAGCATTTTTCATTCTCATAAATACGACCCCTCATTTACTATCATATAGGTGACACTAATTAAAAGTTTTATGCTTAACTCCACCTGATAACAGGATATTAGTGTCATTAAATGCAAATCACAACTTCACATCCGCATACAACACACCAACCATCATAGGAATGAATTAAATTATGTATTCTACGATGTAGTCTTACCAAACAAATTTGCTATTGAACCTAGACCATGGGATCTCCAATCAACTAGGTCAGATTTATGCCCAGTTCAACTCATTAAGTGGCTTTAAACTCATTCCCCTCGATATAAATTTAATTTGCTCTTTGTAAACTTTTTGTCAAAGGATCTAAAATTTTTCCTTTTGACTTCACATATTCAATGGATATAGCTCCATTTCAGAGCAACTGCTTAATAAATTTATGATGTATATTAACCTATATGTTGCACTTGTGTTTACAAATTCTATGAAAACACAATCAATCCAATTAGGTCATATTTTAGTTCTCTTTGGTAAAAGAACTTCAACTTTTGCAAGGCAACCCCATACTTTAAGGGTCTTATTTGTTGAAATTCGTCTTTTCAAGTAAGTGAAAACCTTATTGACTTTATTAATAACATTGGTAACAATTACGTTTAGTTTGAATAGGACATTATCCAAACAACCATTTCCCACATACATTAACCTTTCTGGTTAATACGTATCAAACTCAAATACTAGTTTGAATATTTTATTACTGATGACAATATTGTGCCTTGTGTCCTGACTTCCCACAAACCCAACAACGACCTTTGATTTTCTTGAAATACTTGCCATGCGATGTATGTAGCTTGACGGTACAGGTTTCTTAGCACCTTTCTTGCCATGATTATTTTGGAAATGGTAATATTGTATAATTGTAAGAAAAAGAGAAGAATTGGATAATGTAGGAGCATGAAAGATGATGAATTAAATCACCATTCATTTATGATACAATTCTTAATCATCACTGAAAATAAAAAAATTTAATTTTAAGAGATATATCTTGTTTTAATTAAAAGACACAAACTTTAGTTATTGTCTCATAATTATCAACATGTCTTTTAACTAAAAGACATAACTTTAGAAATTTAAACTATGAATTCCAAGAGACATGACTCTCTGAATCAAACCAATCAAATAATACTAGTGTATTTATTCTCCAAATGGACACAACGATGGTCTTCGAACCAACATGCTTAAACTCACTCCAAATCAATCAACATAGTCCACTTGTGAGTTTGAAAATGTGCATCTTGCATTTTATTTAAAAGGCATAATCCAATTATTTTTTTTGGTTTAAATAATTTTGTGTCTAAACAAACACAATTTAAAAGCATGTATCAGATACACTGCACTGGATACATACATCTCCACTCTTTTGGATTATTAATTCCAATTGAAAATTAATGGTTCCAAACGAGTTTGACCAATGTCAACTCGGTCAATTATTATGACCGTTTGTTTGGTACTTGCGATACACTTCCACATTTGTAAAAGTTTTATGACTTTCCAAATTTGATAGTGTATTTTCATGCACTTCCACAATTCCATTCATGGTCACTGATTGTGAGTCCATAATAATATACTGTTTTAGATTGTTGGGGACACAACAATCAATGAAAGAAAATAGAAGAAGAATATAATTGTTTATACGGAAAAAATGTAAACAATAGTTTTAAAGATACCAAAAACTTAATATTTCAATAACCTACTACAATTAAATAACAACAAATAACAAATAAAAGAAACAATATAGTAAAACTAAAATACCGACTTGATAAGTAGATAGAGGCTTGTAAATGGTTGTAATGTCCTAAAACAGTATTTCACCCATTCTCTTGTGCTTGACATTCTGTAGGTGACTGTTTCCTAGGATACAACTATCAGTATTCTAATTTCTAGAACTAGAAATTAGAACCCTAGCGAACTTTATATATTTCCACTCAATGCAGTGAACTTATAGTTTATGCAGACAAACTAACTAATTTTTTTTTTCTCAAACTCTTCTTAAAAACCTTGTATTTTAGAATGAATTTCATTCTAATTTATAGACTCAAATGTGTCTCTTGGTAAGAGTGTTGGAATCCTATTCATCGGTCACACAGCGGAAGTAGATTTTTTTTATATACAGATCGTAAACGATTTGGGACCAGTGAACTTGAGATCATAATTCTTTTTCAGAACTTATACTTATAAAATATTACAATAAAAAATAAATATGTATACACAGGAAATTGTAATCAATATAAAGAAGAAGAAAATAACCTTACCAACATTTGGAGGCTTCTTCACTTCTTGCAATGCTTCTTGTCTGAACCACTCGATCTTCCTCGCTATATCCTGAGACTAGTAACTGTGAGTGGGCGTGTCACAGACTCAGGATCTTAGAATGGAGGATGTAGAGAAAATACTTGAAGAAACTCTTTCTTCTCAAGAGAGAAAAGACTTAGAAAAATTCTAGTTCTTAAAAGTTTTAAAAAAATATCTCTTTTTTCTTTTTTTCTTCTTGGTGTACAATGCACAAATTTTTTCTCTCCTTTTTATGGTTCTCACGCTACTTTTGCACACCACCAATTTTTGTTAATATGGTGTCTTTTTCTTAGGTCTTAGTTATGACAAATATATCATATATATTATGTAGGGAAAATCGTGCAACAAAAGCGTGAAAAAAAAATTAGGGTTTAGTATATTTTAAAAATTTTCCCTTTTAATAACAAGAACCTTAACCCTAGATTAATTGATGTATACAAAAAGTATCGTACATTTTCTCATGACGATTGAACTAGCGCCAAATGGAATCCGTAAGATCTTCCAATCCAATCACGAACGTGAATCACCTACGAGTGTGGGCTCCCTTTCTTTAAATTGTATACATGATGATGGAAACAAACAAAATCTTTCTCTTTGTTAGTCACAATAATCCTCCAAGAAAAAATCCAAGAATGTCCGGCCTAGTGAATTACCAATCTACTTGACTGAAACTCGCGTGAACCCGATTCGATTTTATACACAAAACCCTTTTGATGTAAGGGATATTAGTGTACTATCGAAAACAAAAGCGTTCCCCTTTTTTCTCTTCTTGGCCGAATGCAAACCCTATAGTTGGATGAAGTTTTTTTTTATAACTATAAAAGCAAAAAAAAAAAAAAAACTTCTTTCAAGTTTCCACCTATGACTTGGCCGAATTCTAGAGCATGAATTCTTATGTTGGCCGAAATTATCAAGGTGGTATATATAGGATCACAAATCCTATCCTAAAAAGAATTTACTTGGTTGTCAAGAATCCTTTCCTTAGGTGGATTTACTTGGTGAAAAAGAATCCATTTTCAAAAAAGAATTCTACTCTACACCAAGACTCCTAATCCATACTCATTAGAGTATTTGTGACCATAATAAAGATTTCCTAATTTGACTAGATAAATAATTCGTTTTATTTATCTACTTATCAAATATAATCGTTAATATTAATTATACTACTAACAATAGTATAATATTAGGAGACATTCTCCTATTAGGAAATAGATTTTAACTTTTAATTAAATAATTAATTAATTTATTAATTAATTAATTTCCATTTAATTAAATAATAAAATAAAAAATAATATATTAGGTTTTTATCTATTAGCCTTGTCACCCATGACATTATATAGGCATATATAATATTTTTCTTATTTTAGTAAATCCATTGGACCTTAATAAAAAGTCTACATATTAACTAAACACATTCTTACAAAAAGAAACTAGTCCACATGCCTAAATAAAAATTCTAGATGGACCCCTAAATTGGTCCGGTAGAATATATCAAGTGATCCATGCAAGTTCGTTTGGATTGGGGATCTTGGCGGGCTATCTAAATTTAAGCTTCAATAGACATTACCTAATCTCATTTAACAAATGATTCACTTAGGTCCAATTTATTAATTTTAGTTCATTCCACTAAAGAACTAAAATTGAACTCTTAAATAAAGATAGAGTAAGTTAATATTTCTCATTCATACCCTAGACAATCTTAATGGAGAAAGTGTATCCTGGTGAAGAATACCAGTAATCGCCAAGAGCTTATAGACCACCTATAGCTCTCCAAGTTACCATATTTACTCATTTGAACTTGGATATTTTGACTTGTCCAGAAGCCATGTTTCAATAGACACTATAAAAAACTTAATGTTAAGATTTAATATCCAATACCTCAAAATATCCATATGACGGTATTCTACTCACATTTAATAAATGAAGCCACAATGTCCATATCTATAAATGAAGTCCTCTATCGATTAACAAATGAATACCACCAAACTATCGATGATAGACTATGTTATATAAACGTACTCATTGATAGCTCAAATGATAACACTTGCAACCATAAGTCCATCATTTATCTCAGGATTGAGATAGACTCTCCGATTGTCTTCAAATGAAAACTTTTATCCATTGACGGTTCTAATAATGTATTTCATTGTGATCTGATTCAATGCACCTAGTGCACTAGATTATTTTGCCCAAAGACACCACACTTTAATGATTTTAGACTCATCATAACACATTTGCTCCCACTCAAATGCTAGCAAAATAATCTACAACTTTGACAAGATAAAGGAGCCCAACCTTTATCTTAAGTTGTGAATATTATTTAAGACTAACTAAAGAATTGTGTCTACCTCATACATATCTAGATGTATGAACAATTCTTCTTTTCTCATAGTCTTTTATCCTTGTCATTATTTACTTTTGACAATTATAACAATTAAACTATAACTGCTATAAGATTTGTTAAACTAAAAATCACTTTATTAATATGAAAAGATTGTTAAACACATTATTATACTCTTGCTATCGAGCATAATCCCAAC
The DNA here is from genome assembly GCA_032871835.1 of Dipteronia dyeriana. NCBI lineage: Eukaryota > Viridiplantae > Streptophyta > Magnoliopsida > Sapindales > Sapindaceae > Dipteronia > Dipteronia dyeriana. Next base: position 16,804,977 of record CM065297.1, read on the forward strand.
ATATTATTATAACTAAATTCCCTTTTTTGAATTGCACGTTTTTTGTGTGTTTCTTTTTCTAACTGATTTCTTGTTTTAGTCGGTTTTTAAAGAATATATATCTAATATATAATTCCTCTTTTAAAAACCGCATGATATCTTTTTTATTTAAAACAAAATCTTTATTTTCCTTTTATTAAAAGATAGCATCTTTGAATTTAAACTATTGAAATTCAAAATTTAAATATTTAATAAAATAAAATAATCACATTATCTTATTTTATTCAAAAACAAATATCAACAAACATCCTACACATAGTGATTAATAACATAATTAAATAATCTCATTAATTAATTTATTTAATCATCATTATTCATTAATTAAATAATCTCATTATTCAATTAATTTTCTGAATAAATACGTGTCACTTTCGTAACACAATTAATTGGAAAATCCAATTAATTAATCGTGACCCTTGTTACGTAAATCGATCGGGGCTAGCAAGGGACCTAATGGACCAACAGTATTTTGAGCTCCAATAATCCTCGAAATCATTAATTAAACTCTTTAATTAATATTCCTTGATTATTAACTCTGGTGTTATTCCACTAAAAATCCGAAGCTGCACTCTTTCAACTGCAGACGCTTTTACACAGACCGATACAACTCGGTATCCATCGATATAGCTATTACATATGGTGTGATCCTCCACTGTAGTTCATATTTAGAGTTGGGTCATAATGTCCGCTATACCCCTCTAATTACATATATCATTTAAGAACGCTGTACGGTTGCTTCTCTAAAGGACAATAAATCAATTTCCTCACGGAATTAGAAGAGCGTCCATATTGTCCAAGCCCCGAATCAACCCTTAAGGGAACCACCATCTACTTCTCACAAGAAAGAGTGGATTCCATTATTCTGTACAAACATTCCCAGTCACAAGCCAAACTGTAATCCTAACATACTGAGTATATTGATCAGGAAATGCATCTGACCTCACCCATGGTATATCAAAACCACGATCTAACCTAAAGGAGTCGATAAGACACTCAGGATTTAGATCACCTACACATAACCATCATTAGTTGATATATATATCTCATCAGTAAACGGATCTTGGTGAGAGATTCATATACATCACGACTCCGTCCTATATGATCACATCATACAAGGTGTCTCCATTCTCATATCTCATATGAATGATTTAGGATAGAATCACCGTACATTACGGAATTGACCGCAACTATAGATTAACCACAAATAAAGTACCTAGCTTTATTTGCTATCTATGGACTCCTTAGATTGCAAGTCTCTTACTGTATCTATCCGTATACGACACTCATATACACAGTTTGAGATTGCATCCGGCAATTTAAGATGTTAATATGCTCGAGTTATAATATGAACAACACAATACGAATGAATTGAATTTTTTCTTTTATTTATTTCATAAATCCATTTATAAATTACACCTTTAGGGAATAAACCCCAACAATCTCCCTCTTGCACTAAGCTTATCCAGATCTGGAGCAACTTTCAGAACACTCAAGAACTTACAGAGCCAAACAACCTCTTTAGCAGCTTTACAAACAGCTACATATTTGGCTTCCATAGTGGAGTCACCAATGCAGGATTGCTTGATACTTCTTTGCATAATGGCTACACCACCCTAGGTGAATACTGATCCAGACGTGGATTTTCTAGAATCCCTGTCTGACTGAAAATCAAAATCCGTGTATCCTAACGGGATCAAATCCTATTCGGAATACACTAGTATAAAATTTCTCGTTCTCCGAAGATACTTGAGAATAGTCTTGACAGTAACCCAATGATCCAGTCCTGGGTTGGACTGGTATCTACTGACTACTCCCTACTCCCAATACATAGTAGATGTCCGGTCTCATGCATAACATAGCATACATAAGACTACCTACTGCCGATGCATAGGGTACACGTCTCATATCCTCAACTTCTTGAGGTGTCTTAGCACACTGTTCCTTAGACAAGTGAAGTCCATACCTGGAAGGTAAATTACCTTTCTTGGAGTTCTGCATCGAACATCGTACAAGAATCTTATCGATAAATGATGCCTGAGACAGTGCTATGTGTTTTTTCTTACGATTTCTTATAAGTTGGATCCCTGGAACATAACTCACCTCTCCCAAATCTTTCATTTGGAATTGGCTAGCTAGCTAGCTCTTTACATCGGACAACACTCCCACATCATTCCCAATGTGTAGGATATCATCTACGTATATGACCAAGAAAACTACTTTCTTGTCAATAATGCGCTTGTAGACACAAGGCTCATCGGTGTTCTGCTCAAAGTCATAGGTTTTTAACACATCATCATACCTAATATTCCAAGATATGGATGCTTACTTAAGTCCATATATGGACCTTTGCAGCTTGCAAACCTTTTGCTCTTGATCTGGTGACATGAATCCCTCTGGTTGCATCATAAGATGCTCTCGTCAAGATTACCATTCAAAAATGCAGTTTCAACGTACATCTGCCAAATTTCATAATTGAAATAGGCAACAAGGGATAAGAGAATCCTAATAAACCTAAACATGGCTACTAGCGAGAAGGTCTCTTCATAATCAACTCTCTCTTTCTGGGTATAACCCTTGGCCAGTAGCCTTGCCTTGAAGGTCTCTACTTTCCTGTCTAATCCTCTTTTTCTCTTGTAAATCCACTTATACCCTATGGGTTTTACCATATCCGGTAAGTCTATAAGATCCTAGACTGAGTTTGAGTACATGGACTCCATCTCGAGATTCAAGGCTTTAAGTCATTCCTCTTTATCAGGATCTACCATTGCATTATTAAATGTCAATGGATCATCCACACTATCAATAGAGACAACACCTTGTCCCTCACCTATACCTAAATAGTGTTCAGGTTGTCTCACAACCCTCTCACTACATCTAGGTGGTAGTGTATCCTTATTAGGAACCATCTGACTCTCAGATGTTTGTGGATCAACATCTCTTGTTGATGAATCACTAATCTCACCAAGCTCTAACTCATTCAATACAATCATAGAATGAGGTTTATGGTCACTAATATAATTTTCATCAAGAAACGTTGCATTTGTCGATACAGATACTTTGTTATTTTCGGGACTATAGAAGTGTCCACCTCTGGTCTCTTTGGAGTATCCTACAAACAGAAAAACCACAGACTTGGAGTCTAGCTTTCCACTTCAGTTCTTCAGCACATGTGTCGAACACCCTCATACACGAAAACGTCATAAATTGGCTTTACGACCATTCTATAACTCTAAGGGAGTCTTAGAAACAGATTTGGATGGCACTACATTTAAAATGTATACCGTTGTTTGTAACGCATATCCCCATAAGGAATTTGGCAATGATGAGAAACTAATCATAGATCTCACCATTTCCATCAGGGTTATATTTCTTCTCTATGCTACACCATTTTGCTGAGGTGTACTGAGAGCTGTGAGTTAGGAAACCATCACATGCTCGACAATGGAGTCTTCAAACTCTTTGTCAAGGTACTCACCTCCACGATCTGATCGTAGTGACTTGAGAGTCCTACCTAATTGATTCTCAACTTCAGCTCAAAATTCTTTAACTTTTTAAATATTTTCGACTTTCATTGCATTAGGTAGACGTATCCGTATCTTGATCTTGAGTAGTCATCTATAAATATGACATAATACTCATAACCACCCTTAGCTTTAACATTCATCGATCCCCAGACGTCTATATGTATACACTCTAGCAGTTTTTTAGCTCTAAGCCATTATCCAGTAAAAGGTCTCTTAGTCATCTTACCTTCTAGACAATATACACAGACAGATAAGGTGCCAACCTTTAACTCGCTTAAAGGTCCATTTTTCACTAGTTTGTCTATCCGATCAAGGTTTATATGGCCAAGCCTTAGATGCTAGAGATACGTGTCATTAACTGAAGAAATTTTATGTCGTTTAATTTTTGGTTTTTCAACCTTAAACATTTCAGTGTTGAGCAGTGTAGTATGTATTAATGATCTTAACACATACAAATTGTTTTCATTAATTCCTGAAAAATATTCAGACCATTCTTTCCAATAAAAACATACTTATTATTATAAGAAAAAGAATACGATTGTTCTAACAATTTAGAAATGGAAATCAAATTTCGTGTAAATCCAGAAATATAAAAAACATTGTTCAATAATAAAAAACTATTATTATTACAAAATTGCAATCTTATTGCTCTCACTGCTTTAGCCGATACGACATCCCCCGACCCCACATGCATTGAGAAGGCTCCCTCCTCTAGCTATGTCTAAGAATCAGTCTACTGCAAAGAAGAACAAACATGGTTAGTGGCCTTCGAATAAACTATTCAGGGTAAAGAGTCATCTTCCACTAAACAAGATAACGAATAAGTAAATCATATTTACCTTTCGTTTTCTTCTTCTTGGCTGACTCCTCCAGATATTGAGGACAATTCCTCTTCCAGTGCCCGACCTTGTCGTAATGGAAACATTTTCCTTTGCCTTGGTCGATGAAGGCACATTCTTTTTGCTTTGGGCTTTCATGGGTTTTGGCTTACCCTTCGCCTTCCCAGTAGACCTTTTCCTCTTTTTATTATTTGAGGAGGAAGATAGTTCGGCAAAATTTACCTCACCGGTCTTACCCGTGTTGTCCTTAATCAAGGACTCAAAGGTAGAAATCTCATTGAACAACTGTGTAAGACTGAACTTTAACTTGTTCATCCAGTAGTTGCTTTTAAACTGATCAAAACTTTTCAGAAGAGTTGTTAGTATGATGCTCACTTGACTGGGTTCATCAATGGCCCCGTCATTAACTTCTGCCTTGTTAAAGTAGGACATCATGCTCAGGACATGTTCCCGAACTGACGTACCTTCCTTCATGAGAGAGAGCATAGTGGAACGAACAACTTCATATCGCTTTTGCTAGGAGGGCTGCCCGAACATAGCTTGTAATGACTCCATGATTTCGAATGCTGAAGCCATTACTTCGTGCTTTGTGACAAGCACGTCATTCATAGAAGCCAAAAGATATGTTCGGGGCTTCTTATCAGATAAGACCCATCGTTCGTATGCCTCATGAACAGTTCGTGTGGCATTGACAACAGACGCTAGAGGACATTCCTCTGTAAGCACAAACTTGAGGTCTTTGGTGACTAATATTGCATTAACGTTTAGTTTCCACTTAGTGTAGTTATCACCAGTTAATTTGTCGTTTGCGAGAATTTGAAGTAATGTAGAAGACATTATTGCTGAAATAAATAAAACATTCATTCACTCATTTATTTAAAACAAGTGCGAGTGTTTTGGTATAAATTTAAACATGATGCATGAACATGTTTATAGAACTAAAACTACCCTAAAACTAGTTATTATACCACGACAATCCAACTTACCGTAATGAAGTGCTGCCTTAGGGTCGGTCAAGTCTTTTCATGTTGGACTTAGACATTCTCAATCCAATGATATTCTAGAATAACTCTTATTCTATATCATTCAACCATCGTTTATTTAGGCAGGTTTTTAATTAATAAACTTAATCAAAACCTTCGTGAGTGTAACCCACCATTTCATATCTCTCGGGCTTAACTCAAGAATTGCTGCCTTATGGTCGGTCAATCCTGAATACCCTCAGAAATCCTATCTGTTAGGAAGTCAACATTGATATTGACTTTTGTGGAAACCCCTTTAGGGAGGACGAAAGCAAAGCCATCATGAGGCCTCAATCGGATCTCATAGTGTTGAACTAATGATGAAGACTACGGGGTATATATGTCATATATCCCTCTCCCACTCACTATTTTAAAATTTGGGTTTTCTATTATTCGTTAATGCACCTAGACTCTACAGGATTAAACGGCTAACTTTAATCAAGTTATCTAGCGCATTAACTAATTCATTTTTAGAAACAAGTTCCAATACACTAACAAATTATTTATCTAAGCATTTGTAAACTATTTACAAAGGTAACATTAGTATGTTAGTTTTTATCAAGTTTTAACTATTAAAACTCTAACACTTTATTCGGTTAATTTATTATTAGGTAATTAATCATATTAATCATAATTACAATAAATGATCCTATTAATCTGACTTATTAAACACTTTAATAACTAGATTAATATTTAATGAGAATTACCAAGTTTTTTTTAACCGTAAAAAATAATAATCTCATTTTCATAGCCATGTATTTACCCATTTTAATCACAGTAAAAAAAATACATAAAAAATTGGGATATGATGCATGTATGACATATCAAATATATTTGTTTAGACACATCTAATCTAAATGACATATATATGCATGACAATGCTTTTATTATTATATAATATAAAGCATACATGAATTGACCTTAACCTAAAAAAATTGGAATAAAAAATTATAAAAATACCCCTATGTCATTCCTTGGTCTTCTTGTAATTTTCGAGTCTTCCAGTCTCATCAGGTCACTCCGATTCATCTCATGAATCCCTCTTTGCGATTTTTTCAGATCTTCAATATAGGTTACAATTTTTTTTTTACAATACAATAACAGTAAAATAAAAATAAAAATAAAAATAAAAATAATGATAAAAAAAAATTATACAACCCATAAACCTTAAATCCACAGTACCATATAATTAACGATCAATCATGTTTTTATAAATTAAAAAATTTAATATACATAAAAAAACATCATACAGTCAATTTAAATCGTATCTACACATTCATACATACAGGAGCATCGAAAACAATTTCCTGTTCTAATTTTTTTTTTGGCTCTGATACCAATTGTTGGCACCAATTCCCAATCTCATGGGTATGTGCCCGTTCCCAACTCTTTGGGGTGACACCCATAGGTACCTATCAAAGCATTCCTCTAAGAATCCCCTGGGCGGAGAGCCATGCTTCGTCACACGATCACGAGTGAGAGTTTCCGTGGATCGGCCAGTCGCCACTGCCTTTGCTTCGATAACAATTGTTGGAACCCCGTTCACCGGTTTTAATTTTTTTTATACATATCGTAAACGATCTAGGACCAGTGAACTTGAGATCATAAACCTTTTTTCAGAACTTATACATATAAAATATTACAATAATAAATAAATATGTATACACGGGAAATTGTAATCAATATAAAGAAGAAGAAAATAACCTTACCAACGTTTGGAGGCTCCTTCACTTCTTGCAATGCTCCTTATCTAAACAATTCGATCTTCCTCGCTATATTCCGGGACTAGTAACTGCGAGTGGACGCGTCACAGACTTAGGATCTTAGAATGGAGGATGTAGAGAAAATACTAGAAGAAACTCTTTCTTCTCAAGAGAGAAAAGACTCAGAACAATTCTAGTTCTCAAAAGTAAAAAAAAAAATTGTTATTTTTCTTTTTTCTTCTTGGCGTACACTAAACCAATTTTTTTCTCCTTTTTGTGGTTCTCGCGCCACTTTTGCACACCACCAATTTTTGTTAATATGGTGATTTTTTTCTTAGGTCTTAGTTATGACAAATATATCATATATATAATTATAACTAAATTCCTTTTTTTTTTTAATTGCACGGTTTTTTTATGTTTCTTTTTATAGAATATATATATTTTTCCTTTTTAATTGATATCTTGTTTTGATCGGTTTTCAAAGAATATATATCAAATATATATTTCCTCTTTTAAAAACCTCATGATATCTTTTTATTTAAAACAAAATCTTTATTTTACTTTTATTAAAAGATACCATCTTCGAATTTAAACTATTCATATTCAAAAATTAAATATTTAATAAAATAAAATAATCACATTATCTTATTTTTTTCAAAAACAAATATCAACAAACATCCTCCATTTAGTGATTAATAACACAATTAAATAATCTCATTATTTAATTTATTTAATTATCATTATTCATTAATTAAATAATCTCATCATTCAATTAATTTTCTGAATAAATACGTGTCACTTTCGTAAAACATTTAATTGGACAATCCAATTAATTAAATGTGACAATTGTTACCTAAATCGATCGGGCTAGTAAGGGGAACTAATGGACCCATAGTATTTTGAGCTCCAATAATCGTCAGAATCATTAATTAAACTCTTTAATTAATATTCCTTGATTATTAACTCTAGTGTTATTCCAATAAAAACCTGAAGCTCCACTCTCTCAACTGTAGACACTTTTACACAAACTGATACAACTCGGTGTCCATCGATATAGCTATTACATACGGTGTGATCCTCTACAGTAGTTCATAATTAGAGCTAGGTCATAATGTTCGTTATACCACTATAATTACATATATCCTTTAAGTATCATTGATTCTCTAATGGACAATAGATCCTATTTTCTCATGGAATTAGAAGAGCGATCGTACTATCCAATCCCCGAATCAATGACCACGATTTAAATCGAAGGAGTTGATAAGACACTCAGGATTAAGATCACCCACATAGCCACCATTAGTTGATATATATGAATATCATTAGTAAACGGATCTTGGTGAGAGATTCATATAGATCATGACCCAGTCCTATATGATCACATCATACAAGGTGCCTCAATTCCTATATCTCATATGAATGATTCAGGATAGAATCACCGTATATTATGGAATGGACCATAGCTATAGATTAACCACAAGTAAAGTACCCAGCTTTATTTGCTATCTATGGACTCTATAAATTGCACATCTCTTTCTGCATCCATCCGTATATGACACTCATATACATAGTTCGAGATTACATCCAGCAATCCAGGATTTTAATATACACAAGTTATAAAATGAACAACACAACAAGAATGAATTGAATCTTTTCTTTTATTTATTTCATAAATCCATTTACAAATTACATCTTTAGGGCATAAACCCCAGCAAAGAGACACGTCTTCTGGGAAGAGTTGCATCTCTTTTATGGAAAGACATAATTTTTCACTATAGTAGACATGAATTTTGGATTGTTCTATTTTGAACCGACACAACTTTTAATTCGTCTCTTGAATTTCATTCAAAATTCCAACAGACAAACCATTATAAAACTCTAAAACTTAAGAAAAATTTGGTCTTATGATTCTTAACTTGCTACCTTGCATGTATAATATGTATGTAATCTTTCCGATAAGATAAGGTTCTGTATGTTTTGTCAATTTCTCCAAGAAAATTGGGTGTCTCTGTTATGTTTCATTGTTGAGAACCAATCTCACACACACAAATCCAATCACAAACAAATAATAAGAAAGCAATAAAAAGAAAAAGACGACACCAAAAATTTTAAGTGGTTCAACAATTTGCCTACGTCTACAGAGCGCACCGCACTCAATCCACTATTTTTAGAGTTGATTATAATCTCTCTATCTCTCTATCTCTCTATCTCTCTTTCAGTCTCTTTACAATTGCTCTCTCTAGCACTTTTTCTCACATATTACGCACACAAATCAGAGTACACATAATTGTAGTTGTTAATAGCCATTTTTGGCGGGGGATCAAAGAGAAATTTTCCACATGTCTTCACCTAGTAGGATGTACCTCCTAATACCGGGTAAGGCCTACCTGATACGACCTATCCCGAGATACTGGGTTCCACGCTACCTAAGTACCTCGACATCACTATCTGGAAGAGGTTAAACATTCACATCACCAGGAACTACTAGGTACCAAGACAAGCTAGTATCGCAATACCTTCTACTCAGCACTCTGACACTAGGATGTCTACCTAGGGCCCAAGTATCTCGATGTTGTTTCGCTACCCCCCACCCTTATTCCAAGGTACGTATCTTGCTTATCTAATAAGAAGGAAGTGAATCGAAAGCTCCAGCACAATTGGTCAAGTGCCATGCCACTAAATCAGTACCCCGAGGTACCTCTCCATCAGTACACAGAACTTGAATTCTTCTCCAAACTATATAGAATAAAGGGTTGACCTCTATCACCATCAAAGCGCCTTACAAGAGACTACACAAGTCAACTGTATCACCATTCACTCATATTTAAACTGAAACGGAAACTTGATGTAATCAACGGAAGTAATTCCTACGTGATTTGATTTCCTCCATCAACACAAATCACTTCAGGTAACCAGACCAATCAATTGGTCTAAATTACAGAGATTTGACTGACAAATGAAAAGGAGTCAAAAGGGAAGGTCATAATCCATGCAAGATATCGAAGATCGAAGATCGAAATCCTAAGTCCTGAAAGGCATACTAGATATTTTGTCCTGAGTTCTCAGTTCCGCAACCAGAATTGAGTAAGATTATCGTCATTGTTGAGGGTATTTTCTACCTATCGACAAACACGATTTTGCCATCTCCAGTGGTGTTTGTGAGTGGGAGAGATTGGGAGAAAATTCAATGAGATCACTGTCATCACCACGATCATTGTACCCCTTTGTGTAATCATATTATTCCAATTTTCAATAATACAGCTTCCCATTAGCATTCACGTTGGTCCTTTCCTCTTTCTCTATATCTCTCAAATCTTCTAGATATGAGGTACCTACCTAGACCGCGACTTACTAGGTAGCATTCCTGAGGGTGTTAATTGGAATTCCTCATCTTGAACGAATTTCAGGTTAACATTTTTTGGCACCGTCTGTGGGAAGTTTCCACACCCCTATTTTGAAAGCCTGTAAATTCACGTGCTTGTTCTTACAATATACAGTATCATGAGACTTCAATCCTCCCAATGGTAGCCTAAGACATCAGAGCACCAGTCTATATCCTCCACCAAAAAGGCATAGAAGAAAGAAAAGAAGTCGAAGTATCAAAATCTGTCTCCAGCACCACCTGCTACCACGCGGGTCTCACCTCAGCTATCCTGGTAGTAGGCCAAGAAATTTGGGAGCAGCAAGCAACGGCCTTCATGGAGAATGTTTGCCACAGATTAGCCGCAGAAGGTATCACCCCCCAGCTTACAGCACTAGAGGTTAGAGGCTAGAGGCGATACCAGTACGCCAGGTGTAAAGGTACCTGCCTTTGACAGATTGGGACCACCACAAACGGTACCAATCAACGATAGGTTAGGGTCACTACCTTCAGTTCTAGACAGGTTAGGGCCCGTACCCCTAGCACCGGACAGACCGGTGAGCTACCAACCTCAGCAGGTAAAATCAGCCTTTGATATTCCTTCAATGGAACCTCACCACCCTGCCCTACCAGTAATAGCTAGAAGGCAACCTCAATCTATGGTGGGGGTAACAGATGAAGTGCCTGAGAAAATAACCCCCGGGAAGACAATTGGGATGAGGCTTCTATAACATCAGAGAGGTTCGATAATCCTGAGGTCGAGTATAAGAATGTAGGAAACAAACGCTTGCGGGACCAAGTAGCCTAGATGAGAAATGAGATCAATGAACTAAATAAGGGAAAGCACCGGGATACATGAAAGGATCCTTTTGGTGAGATGAACACCTATTTCTCCAGAAGGATTAGGGAGATAGAGCTTCTCTGAAGTTCAAGATGCCTGCTGACAAGTACTCCAGCATAGAGAACCCTTTGAGCCACCTGGAGAGCTTCGTACAGCAGATAGAAGTTTAAATTGAAACCCAAGCCACCATGTGTAGAATGTTTCCAACCACGCTAACTGTCTATGCCAAAATGTGGTTCCGAAAGTCACCGACAGGTAGTGTTGATTCCTTTACTAACCTATCTAGAGATTTCTGTATTCAGTTCTAAGGTATTAGGCCACACCCCAAGGATCCCATCCACTTGCAGTACATGATCAAGGAGTGGAGTGATTCGCTCAATTCTTACATTGAGAGATTCCATAAAGAAGTGATCCATATACGGGTTTTTACCGAGAAAGAGACCTTGGCCAACTTCAAAAGGAACCTGTGGGCTGGAAAGTTATTTCGATTATTGGTCAAGCATCATCAGAGACCTACCATGAGGCATATGATAGGGCTCTAGAGCATGTGGAGATAAATGAACAGTTTCGAGTCAAGATTGAGCACCATGACTTGAGAACCAGCAAACGCTAGAAAAAGAAAGTGCCCGAACCTACACCGGTCCAAAAGGCTCAGAACAGACCTCCCAAATTGTTTACGAACCACCCGCCACTTTTCTATCCTCAGCGGGATCGATACCCAGCAAGGAGAACCCTACCATGAGCTTCGTCCCTCCTAGAAAAAAAACACGAATAGCCTAGAAAGAGAGGGGTTACAGCCACTACACCCCATTAAATGCATCCCGTATGACAATTTACCTCGTCATTCATGATAAGGGGTTGCTTAGAAAGTTCGGTCCCATAAAAGCACCAGTTGACACGAGGAATCGCTATAAGTATTGTGACTTCCACGAGGAGGTGGGACATAACACCTCAGAGTGCTACAACCTATGTAACTAGATTGAGGCTTTGATGAGATACACTGCTTGGTGGAATTCTTACAACAGATGCGGGACAGCATCCACACGGGGAAATGAGGTACAAGCTGAGATTAAGGAAGATACAGAAAGAAGGAAGACGAAGGGCAAGGATCTAATGCAACAGATCCAAGTCATTCATACCATCAGTGGGGGTCCTACTTTGGTAGTTACTTCTAACAATTTTAGAAAGAACCATGCCATGAAAGTGACTCAGATCGATGAAGGACAGAACGTTCTCAAAGTCGTCTGGGGATCAGCAGGACCATCCCAATCAGCCCAGATCATCTCACTAAGGAGGATGTGTACAACACAGTGCAACACCATGAAGATCCTTGGTTGTCACTATGTAGATTGCTAACTGCCTAGTCCACTGCATCCTGATAGACACTGGTAGTAACATGTATATCCTCTTTAAAGACACCTTGGAGAGGTTCAACTTGAAGCAGTGTTTCTACAATAGATGTACCATTCCGTTGTACGGCTTTACTGGGGACTCATTAATGCCAGTTGGGTTGAATTTCCTATCGGTGATAGTAGAAGAGGCTCCACTACAACAAAACATCATGACTGATTTTATGGTGGTGAACACCCCATCGGCCTACAACGTCATCCTTGAGAGGCCTTTTCTATCAGCTCTCAAGGGGGTTCTGTCGATCTACCATAACATCCTGAAGTTTTTAGCAGACAATAAAGTGGGTGAGGTACGGGGATATCAACAGGTAGCACGCAAGTGCTATGCGGTATCCACCAACCCAGTGGCACTAGCTAAACAGTGTGCATAGGTAACAATCATGTAGGAACATGGGCCATCAATAAGGGATCTCGGGGTTTAAGATGTTAAAGAGGAGATATGTGGCGCAGAGGAGCCCGAGGCCTAGGACCAGGTTATAGAGGAAGCAAAAGAAGAAGAGAAGGGGTAAGCCTGCGGCCATCTGGTTGATGAGTTGGAAAAGATATCAATCAGGGAAGATGACCCCTCTAAGATGGTCAAAGTAGGAGCTACACTGGAAGTAGTAGTGAAAGAAGAACTGTTCGAACTACTCTGTGAATACAATGAAATTTTTGCTCGGAGCCACGATGAGATGCCAGGGATCCCCATCTCTCTAGCTGCTCAGAGACTAGCAGTCCCCCCACCTTCAAGCCAATCAAGCAAAAGCGGTAGCACTTCAACCTCGAAAGGAATAACACAGTCTAGGAGGAGGTCGACAAGTTATTAAAGGCTGGGTTTATCAAGGAATCCTAATACCCTAAATGAATCACAAATATGGTAATGGTCACCAAAGCCAATGGGAAGTGGCGTATGTACGTTGACTACATTGATCTCAACCGCGCCTGCCTGAAGGATAGCTTCCCACTACCAAAGATTGTTCAGCTGGTAGATTCAATCGTGGTGAACAAGCTTTTTAGATTCTTTGATGCATTCTCGGGGTACAATCAAATCATGATGCACCTCACTGACTAGGATAAGACCAATTTCATTACCGAGCAGAGACTCTACTGCTATAAGGTAATGCCATTCGGTCTTAAGAATGCAGGTGCCACCTACCAACGATTGGTCAACCGGTTGATCAAGCAAGAAATAGGAAAGACGATGGAGGTTTACATCGATGACAAGATCACCATGTCCAAAGTAGTAGAACTGTACCATGACCATCTCTGTCAGACTTTCTAAATAGTGATAGAGAACCAGATACGGCCGAACCTTACCAAATGTTCCTTTTAAGTAGCATCAGGCAAGTTCCTCGGATTTATAGTCCACGAAGGGGGAATAGAAGCCAACCCAGTGAAAATCTAGGCCATCATGGATCTCGAATCTCCGCACTCTCTCAAGCAGGTATAGGTTTTAATCAGTCGGATAGCTGCTCTCAACCACTTCATATCACGGTCCACCAATAAGTGCCTCCATTTCTTCCGAGCTATTAAACAGGGGAGAAACATGAAATGGGACCAGGACAGTGAGTAAGATTTCCAGCCCTTGAAGAAGTACCTAGCAAGCCCATCGTTGCTAGTCAAGCCGGTACCTAAGGAAAAGCATTAAATATACATAGCCATTTCAGAGACAGTGGTTAGCAGGGCCTTGGTTAAAGAGTGTGGGGATGGAGTCAGCGATCTATCTATTATGTGATTCGTGCCTTAACTAAACCAGAGAGAAACTATATTCTCTTAGAGAAGCTTGCCTTCGTCCTAGTGACTTCGGCTAGGAATCTCTACCATTACTTCCTGTCACATACAATTGCGGTGGTCACCGGTCAACTCCTCCGTCAATGTCTACAGAGACTAAACATGTCAGGGAGATTGGTGTTGTAGGCCTTCGAGCTCAACCGGTATGACATTAAATATAAAGCCGGAACCACGATCAAATCCAATGTGCTGATGGACTTTATGACTGAGTTATTCAGAAATCCTGATCTTGGTACCCCTTTAAGCAATGACCTGGTTCACAAATGGATTAGGAACTTGTAGACTGGTCAACTGAATGCGATGCTTGGATCCTATAAATAGATGGGGCATCCAACCACGCAAGTAGCAGAGCCAAAATCATCTTAACTGATTTAGAAAAGGTTGAGTGCTGCCACTATTTTCGGTTTGAGTTTAGTGCCACCAACAACAAAACCGAGTATGAGGCTTTATTAACAGGGATGAGACTGGCAGCCGAGATTAAAGCAGATTACCTCCATGTTATGAGTGATTCACAGTTGGTTGTTACCCAGGTAACCGAGCTCAATCAGGCCAAATGAGACAACATGACTGCCTATCTTAAACGGGTCCAATAGCTCAAGGCTCGGTTTAGGGAATTCAGGATAGAGCAGATACCTCACCAGTAACACTATCAAGCAGACGTCCTTGCCAAGATAGCTGCTAGCAGAGGCCAAGCCCTACCTAAGGGGGTACCTCTTCAGGTTATCTCCCAGTCCAACATAGCCAATGGTAAGAAGGCTAACCCGATAGACCGACTCCCTTATTGGATGGATCCTATTATGGATTACTTACAAGTAGAGATGCTCCCCAAAGATCCCGATCAAGTTTGTAAGCTTAAAAGGATATCAGCTTGGTTCTGTTTGATAAATGGATATCTATACCTTATCGGTAAGTCTCTACCTTTGCTTTGGTGCCTCCACATCGACGATATTGTTTAGGCGCTTCAAAAGGTACATTCGGGGGATTACGGTAACCATACACGAGGGGAGGCACTAGCTTACCAGATGTTCTGTGTGGGATACTACTGGCCCACCCTACACTACGATGCAAGATGGTTCATCCAATCCTACGAACCTTACTAGAAGACAACCTATCTAAACCACTTACCACCAGAACGACTCTCTTCCATTTGCTCACCGTACCCCTTTGCTATTTGAGGGGGTTGACTTGATCGGGTCTCTCCCTACAGCTTATGGACAAGTCAAGCCTGTCATAGAAGCGATCGACTACTTCACCCGATGGGTGGAAGCAGATCCGCTCTCCAACATAATAGAGGAGAATACCACCAAGTTCATCAAAATGAATGTAGTTTACAGGTTGGCAAATAATTCGACAACGTGAGGTTCAGAAAGTTCTGTGACGATCTAGGTATCGATCTCTGTTTCGCCTCTGTAGCTCATCCTCAAACTAATGGCCTGGTAAAAGTTACTATATAAACTATCAAGAAGCTTCTGAAGAAAAAGCTACAGTAGAAGAAAGGTAGGTGGGCATAGGAGCTCTATGATGTGCTCTGGGTCTACCGCACCACTAGAAAAACTGTAACTAGAGAAACCCCCTACTCCTTAACTATTGGGGTAGAAGAGGTCCTATCTATCGAGCATAAGTTGACCTCTTTCAGGGTCCAACACTTGGAACCAGAAAGCAACGAGGTCAAGCTGAGAGCCAAACTGGACCTCTTAAAGGAAAAGTAAGATAGGGTGGCGGAAAGAGTAGCAGTATACCATAACCAGGCACTTCAACAGAAAAGTCAAAACTCACAGTTTTATAAAGGGAGACCCAGTACTCACGAAGGTAACCTAGAACACCAGGAACCGGTCAAACGGGGTATTAGCACCTAATTAGGAAGGCCTCTACCTAATAAAAATGGTATTTCATAGTAGGGCCTACAAACTGAAGGACATGGATGGACGTCTTATCGACCATACTTGGAATACGAACCACTTAAAGAAGTTCAACTAATAGAAGAATGGGGACTCCAAGACTGACGAGTACTATCTGGGATAGGTATCGGTATTTGTACCATGAAAACGTTATGTATCTCCGATTGATCATCAATAAAGATTCTCCATTCTCTCTATCTCCATTTATGTTATTTTGTCGCCAAGTTTTTTGCCATGGTCACCGTGAACCTGGAAAGCCAAAAGGCACCCCGATGCCTTGGCTGGGTACCACCCCCTACCAAGAAAGGTATGAGTGTAAGAGCATAGTTGCTTGCCATGAGACCAGGACAACCAAATGGTCATCTAGATGCCCTTGGTTAGGCGACCCCCTAGGAAGGTTCTAGTCGTAAGTGCATAGTTACCGGTCAAATCATGAGAAGGACATCCAAATGCCACTTTTGATGCCTTGGTCGGGCTACCACCCTCAAGAAGGGTCTGGACGTAAGAGCATAGTAACCTACCAGATCACGAGACCAGGAGAGCCAAATGGCACTCTTGATACCTTGGTCTGGCTACCACCCTCAAGAAGGTTTTGATCGTAATAGCATAATCTCCTGCCAAATCACGAGACCAGAACAACCAAATGACCATCATATTGCCTTGGACGGGCTACCATCCCTAAGAGGGATTTAGGTCGTAAGTGCATAATTGCTTATCCAGATCAAGGTCGCCTGGATACCAAATATCCTTGGTACAGGGTTGACAGGTACTTTGATGAATGAATTTGACCAGATTTTTCACCTAAGTACCAAATTTCTCATGATAGGGATGTTTAGTACCTTGATTCTCCTAGAAATGATAATCAGTGTTGATAAGGTCCCATATGGATCATTTTGACTAAGTACCTCGGTGACTTGGTACCAGACATTTATTACGCTAATATTTCTTTATTAGTTTTTAAGTTTTCTTGTGCTTTCAGGATTCATTTATGTCAGGCATACACATGGGTCTTGATACAGGGATGTTAGATACCACGATCGCGGTATCATCTACGTATTAGGGAACCATGTACATTGGAATCGTAGGTACCAAGATTTGTTGGGTTGGTTTTTGCTTAAGTGCCAGAGCCCTTTAGATAAGGATGTTTGATACCATGACTTTCCAAAGAGGATGGTCGATACTAATGATGAGCTTCAGGAAAATTTTCTGACTAAGTACCTTGGTAATCTAATACCACTTAGTTGGTATGCCTGATTTCTTATACTTGATAGGTATTAAGCCTTCCTTAAATTACTAGAAATTGTAAAGTCAGATGTATGCAGATGACTGATTTCTAGATCAACCCTATGATAGATGTAGAGCCATACATATTCAACTAAAAAAGGGATCAGCTAGATACAAATTTAAAGAAAAAGGTGAAGAGATTTAGGGAGCCCATCCCGTAGTTCTGGGCTACATGTTTGCAAAAGAGATGACTGTAATTGTTTCAATGATCAACCAGGGAGCCCATCCCCCTTTTCTGGGTTATGTCCTCTTCACAGAAATAAAAATATGTTAAAGGTTGGCTGAAAATTGATCAAGCATCCGCATGTTCATGGTTGGACTCCTCCACTACAATTTCTCTTACTTTAGCCACCTCCACAAGTTAAACACCAACATTTAGATCTACAGGGGTGTCACCAGCTGCCTGCTACTCGACTTCTGCCTGCGCCTTGTCAACTAAGGTCTCTGTCTGAGCTGGACCAGCCTAAATTCCTACTGTGACATCCAACCCAGTATGCTCCACCACCTCATTGGCAGTAGGTTGGTCATTCACCACCTCTGCATATCCTGATAGAAGGGTAGGTAGGACAGAGTGTTCTCTCTTAGCCTGGACAGTAACATCCTCAGAGGACTTCAAGGAGGGATCTACTCTAGTAGCACCGGTACCTAGTAGAAAGGAGAATATAGGTCATTGATGTTCATTATCATTCTTTTTATCAACCCTCGCAACCTGGGAGGTGCCTGCTTTGGTAGCAATAGGTTCCCCATTTTTATAGCCTTCTTCATAATCTCCTTCATGTTCCAGCTCTCAATGACACTCAAATCAAATAAAGAAGGCAGAGTTGGGCCATGGTAGGCTGTGTTGAAATATCCCTGCCCAAAGGAGGCATCCATCTCTAATTCCAAGCCAGTTACACTAGCGTTCAGAGCCCGGTTCTCTTCCTCCAGCTTTTTTACCTTTTCATTCTAGATATCCCTCTTGAGGGCGCGATGCTCAAACATGAGAGTTTCTCGGTCGTAAGAGTGTTTTATCATTTGATAGTCGCACAAGGCCTCATCAAGCTTTTTCTCCGTCTCTCCTAGGTACCAATTCAAAGCTTGCATGACTTTCTGTACAGCAACGAGCCTCAACTTAGCTGCTCTAAGCTAGGTCTTAGCGATATAAGCTCATTCCTAAAGGAAAACCACCCGCTGGCTCATGGCGACATTGAATTTAAGGGCCTGTAGCTTATAACACATATGTTAGTTACCTTCAAGGTATACGGAATACACATAAGGAAGAAGATGAGAGAAATGAGTTTTACCTCGGCCAAGAGGGTCAACCTTGATGATTAGAATGTCCACCGACATGGAGGTCATAGCTTCTAGACCCCTACCAGGCTGAGAAGCTACAAACCAATCCAGGACCTTATGATGGCCAGCACTCATTGATTGAGGTCGGGTTTTTTCTCAAGCAGCAACGATAGTAGTAGTCGCAATATAATCAATACCTTTCACTACCCTGGCAGGGATAGTAGCAGGTAGGCAAGGGGAAAGAGTAGTATAAGTGGTAGTAACAGTAAATGAGGTAGTACCAGCAACAAAAGCAGCAGCAGAGACATCTGAGTCCTGGTTCCTCACCTTAGCCAATTTGGCAGCGAATTGTGCCATCTAGGATCTGGGACAAGTAGGGGGAGGAAAGGGTACCTTTGGAACCTCGATTGGGGCAGAACCATCTCTTCCGTGTCCTGCCAAGGAAGAATGAGGAAGGGTTCTTGCAGTTCTCACAGAATGAGGAAAAGTTCTAGCAACCCTAGTGATAGGAGACTCATGTGGAAAGAGGTGTAAAGAAAATGATAGGTCTTCAGGTAGCCCAAGCTCTCCTTGGAACGGCCGGTGAACCGTGAAAACTATGAGGTTAGAATCCATAAAAATTAACGAAGTAGTAGAACATAAATGAAAATTTTCATCTATCTAGGGATGCAAGGGAGATACTGAGGAAGCGGCCTACCCTTTTAAGATAGAAAGCATCTGAGGTTGGATAATGGAGGTTCACGTAAGAACGCTTCATAATGGCCTTCAGTATGTTCTTTGACTCATTGGAGAGGTGGCTCTTCTCCCAAGAGGTCTTGCTGCTGAACCAAGTGGGGACCTCAAACTCTGTCCCTCCAATATGAGTTGACCTACCCCAGTCACCATTAACCACGACCCATTCCTCTTTCCTAAAGGTATCCTTCTTCATGGCTCCCGGTACTATGAACTTTAAATTGTTCTTAGTCCTGGCATAATACTGCCCCCTTATACCAGGAGATTTGGAGGTAACCTGAAATACATATCTTAGCTTGTTAGGTCTTTGCTCTCTATTTAGATTATCCCTCACTTACTGCTTCTTCCATAATACAAGAAATCCAACCAAATGCCTCCAAAACCCCGGGGTCAATTGGAGAGGAGCAAGTTACAAAGCGTGGGGGGCCCTACGGAGGGTCGGGTGGAAAGGTAGCCTAACTTAACTATCAAATGTAGAAGTGTGAATCGAAAGCTCACCTGGAGAGGGGGTGTACACATCGTACCCTCGGTGTAGGATGGTGATCGTGATGCTGTCAGGAATCAAGAACTTTATCCTCAGACACTGGATTGAGTCAGTCATAGCGATGGAATTGGGGATGACAAGAAAGTCATAGGGAAGAGTAAGTGCCCCTCCTGGTAAGCTCGAATCCACTTCGGCTAGGTCTCCACCAACCTTGATCTCGCGTGAGTCCTCCTCGACTATTTCGACCGGAGTATCACGATTGTTTGAGAATCCAGCTCCAATAGCAATATTTTGGTTAGAACAACAACACTGGAGTTAAGAGGTTTCACTTGCACCACTATCCTCTTCACAAGTTCTTTTCCCATGAGCCGACCTGGTGGAATCACGCTCCAAGATTCTATCAACGCTATCGTTGTCTAAAGTAGACATGGTAATAGTATAAAAATAAGCAGAAGATTGAAGGAAGAAGGTTCAAATAAGATGAAGAAGGCAGAAAGCAGGTTAGCGATTTTGAATTATGAAAAGAAGAGTTTTGAGGCATAAAGGATACGAAGGGGGTCACCTGTTTAAATAGAGAGAATGGAACAGTAACCGGTGACAGGAGCGTGATCTGAGAGGAGAGATTTTTGACCAGTAAAAAAGGCAATCTAGAGAAACATGCGACGCCAAAACTATTTCTCAAAACAAGTGAATGAACCCGAGCTCGACACTTGGACCACGCATTTAATATGAAGATTTCCTCTTATATTCTGGTAACGGGTTAAAAATGGATAATTCCTCAAGCATTGAAAGAAGCCTGACTCCAACCCTAACCAGTCACTGGTGTTCAAGTTAGGGGGGACTTCTGTTAATATCCAATTTTGCCAGGGGATCAAAGAGAAATTTTTCACATGTCTTAACCTAGTAGGATGTACCTCCTGATACAGGGTAAGGTCTACCTGCTACGACCTAACCCGAGATACTGGGTTCTGTGCCACTTAAGTACCTCGATATCACTATCTGGAAGAGGGTCAACATTCACATCACCAGGAACTACTAGGTACCAAGACAAGCTAGTATCACGGTACCTTCTACTCAACACCCTGAAACTAGGATGTCTACCTGGGGACCATGTACCTCGATGTTGTTTCGCTACCCCATAAGGTAAGTATCTTGCCCATCTAGCAAGAAGTAAACCGGAAAGCTCTAGCACGATTGGTTAAGAGCCACACCACTAAACCGGTACCCCGAGATACCTTGCCATCAGTACGTCACTATCAGTACGCCGAACCTGAATTCTTCTCGAAGCTATACAAAATAAAGGCCCTTACTGCCTTTAATGCGCCATAAAAAAGACTACACAAGTCAACTGTATCGCCATTTACCCATATTTAAACTTAAACAAGAACCCAGCATAATCAACAAAAGCATTTCCCGCGTGATTTGATTCCCTCCTTCAAAAGAAATCACTTCAGGTAACATTACCAATCAATTGGTCTAAATTACAGGGATTTGATTGCCAAATGAGTAGTTAAAAGGGAAGATCATGATCCATGCAAGGCATCGAAGATCAAAGATTGAAATCCTAAGTCTCAAAAGGCATACTAGAGATTTCAACCTTAGTTTTTAGTTCTGCACCCGAAATTGAGTAAGATTATCGCCATTATTGAGGGTGTTTTCAACTTATCGACACACATGAATTCGCCATCTCAAGTGGAGTTTATGAGTGGGAGAGATTGAGAGAAAATTCAATGAGATCACCATTGTTAATAGCCACTTTGGCAAGTAGTTAAAGGGAAATTTTCCACCTCGTTAGCACATGGTAGGAAGCATCTCCATATATCATATAGTTACTGGATACAATGGTTTACCTCAAACTACCGTGTCTAACACAACTAGGGTACCACAACATCGTTGTAGGAGCAAGATGAAGCTCCTACACTTTTAAGGTGTAGGGAAAATAACGGGTTCAAAACGCAACAGAAGTGTGATATAAACAAAATTAGGGTTTGCGTAAAAATAAAAAAATTTCTCTTTATGCAACGAGAACCTTAACCCTAGATTAATTGACGTATATAAAAGTATCGTACCTTTTTCTTGTGACGATTGGACAAGCGCCGAATTGATTCCGTAAGATCTTCCAATCCAATCACGAACGTGAATCACCTTGGAGTGCGGGCTCCCTTTCTTTAAATTGTATTTCTGAGAATGGAGACAAAGCAAAAATCTTTTCTTTGTTAGTTACAAATATCCTCCAAGAGAAAAATCCAAGAACGTCCGGTCATTTGTGAATTATCAATCAACTTGATTGAAACTCGCATGAACCTTGATTCAATGTTGTACACAAAACCCTTTTGATATAAAGGATACTAGTATACTATTGAAAACAAAAACGTTCCCCTTTTTTTCTCTTCTAGGCCGAATTCACACACCATTTATCTATGAGTTGAACGAATTTTGTCTAGAGCAAAAAATAATTTTTCTCCCTCAAAATTCTCTCTTGCTATGCTAAATTCTCTCTTGAAAATTACCTAGGCATGGCCGAAATTTTCATCATAGAATTCTTAGGGCTGGCCGAAAATCACACACACATATATATAGGATCATAAATCATTTCCTAAGAAGGATTTACTTGGTTGGCAAGAATCCTTTCCTTAGGTGGATTTATTTGGTAGTTAAGAATCTTTATCTAAAAGGAAATCTAACTTCTCCTATATCCATATGGGCTGGCCGAATTTATCATTGATATAGATTAGGAGAGTTTATTCTTTTCCTAAGAAGAATTACTTGGTAGTTAATAATCCTTTCCTTAGGTAGATTTACTTGGTGGTTAAGAATCTTTTTCAAAAAGGAATTCTATCCTAACACCAAGACTCCTAATCCAACTCAAAAGTGTATTTGTAACCATATTAAAGACTTCCTAATTTGATTAGATAAATAATTCATTTTATTTATCTACTTATCAAATATAATCTTTAACATTAACTATACTACCAAAAATAATATAGTTTTAAGAGACCATCTCCTATTAGGAAAAAGATATTGACTTTTAATTAAATAATTAATTAATCAATAAATTAATTAATTTCCATTTAATTAAATAATAAAATAATAAATAATATATTTTAGCTATTCTTAATAGCCTTGCCGTCTATACCATATATATGGGTCATATATTATTTTTCTTATTTTATTAAATCCATTAGACCTTAATAAAAAGTTCACATGTGAACTAGACCTATTATTACAAAAAGAAACAAGTTCTCATGGCTTAATACAATCTTAGATGGACCCCTAAATTGGTCCGCTAGAATATATCAAGTGATCCATGCAAGTTCGTGTGGATTGAGGATCTTGGCGGGCTATCTAAATTTAAGCTCCAATAGACATAACCCAATCACAATCAATAAATGATTCACTTAGGTCCGATCTATTTGATTTTAGTTCATTCCACTAAAGAACTAAAATTGAACTCTTAAATAAAGATAGAATAAGTTGATGTTACTCATTCATACCCTAGACAACCTTATTGGAGAAAGTGTATCCTCATGAAGAATACCAGTAATCTCCAAGAGCTCATAGACCGCTTATAGCTCTCCAAGTTACCATATTTACTCATATGACCACATTTTGAACTTGGATATTTTGACTTATCCAGAAGCTATGTTTCAATAGACGCTATTGAAAACTTAACGTTAAGATTTAATATCTAATACATCAAAACATCCATATGATGATATTCTACTCTCATTCAATAAATGGAGCCACGATGTCCATAAACAAATGAATACCATCAAACTATCAAGGATAGACTATGCTATATAATCGTATTCATTGATAGCTCAAATGATAACACTTGCAACCATAAGTCCATCATTTATCTCAGGATTGAGATAGACTCTCCGATTGTCTTCAAGTGAAAAACGTTTATCCATTGACAGTTCTAGATAAAGTATTTCATTTTGATCCTATTCAATGCACCCAGTGCTCTAGATTCTTTTGATCAAAGACACCACACTTAGATGATTTTATACTCATCATAACACATTTGATCCCACTCAAATGCTAGCAAAAGAATCTATAGCTTTGACAAGATAAAGGCGCCCAACCTTCTATCTTAAGTTATGAATATTACTCAAGACTAACTAAAGAATTGTGTCTACCCCATACATATCTAGATTTATGAACAATTTTTCTTTTCTCATAGTCTTTTGACCTTATGATTATTTACTTTTGACAATTATAATAATTATACTATAAATGCTTTAAGATTTGTTAAACTAGAAATGACTTTATTCATATGAAAATATTGTTAATTACAATATTACACTCTTGCTATCGAGCATAATCCTAACAATTAATTAATTTCCATTTAATTAAATAATAAAATAAAAAATAATATATTTAAGCTATGCCGCCTATACCATATATTTGGGCCATATATTATTTTTCTTATTTTATTATTTAATTAAATAGAAATTAATTAATTGTTAGGACTATGCTCGATAGCAAGAGTGTAATAGACCATCTAATCGGTACTCAAGTACCTTGACACTGATCCGCTACCCATTAAGGTACATATCTTATCCCTCGAGCAGGACGGGAGATGCTCTTATTGCTTCTAAATGATTATAAAGCTCCAGCGGAATTAATCAAGTGCCATGTTGTGAGAATGGTACCTCAAGATGCCTCACCAATAGACTAGCACCTCAAGGTACCTTGCCATCGGGGTTGAACAAGCGCCATATCGCCAGGCCTATGCTTTGAGGTATCATGCCACTAACAGTTGAAATCAAAATTATTCACCAAACCATAAGCAAGCTCCACGTACGCCCAATCATAATAAGAGAGTCCAAAAATGAAACAAACACGGATGTCTCCAGGATATCTTTTGCCAAACGATTCTCTAGGGCCAACCACATTAAACATAAAATCCTGCCAAATGGGGGAGAAGATAAACCCAATGATCTTCAGCTTGTATGTCAAGAAAAAACCCTAGTAACTCTATGTATAAATACATAGATAATGGCACGAAGAAATGGACCGAAAGATCAATGAAAAAAATTGATTCTAAGAACCTAATGAGGTATCGCTTAATTTTGTAGTCAGCATTAAGCCTAGTCATCGTCATTGTTAGTTGTGTCCACTTATCGACATGTATGTATTTGCCACCTCCAATTATTTAGAGAGAAAAGAAAGACAGAGAGATTTCAAGCAATTGTACACCCTGTATTATTGAATAAAATAACATCAATCAGTTCACTATCACCCTTATCACACATTTCGTCCATTCCTACACGTGAAACAAGTACCAAAGGTACCTACCCCGACCGCGATAAACCTAGTTTATGGTCCTAAGGGTGTTAGCTGATATTCCTTACCTCGAGTGAATTTCAGTTAACAACTATCATCACCACGATCATTGTACCCCTTTGTGTAATCATTTTATTTGAATATTCAATAAAACAACTCCCCATTAGCATTCACGATGATCTTTTCCTCTTTCTCTTATCTCTCTCAAATATCCTAGGTACGAGATACCTAATCCGACCGCGACCTACCAGGTAGTGGTCCTAAGGGTGTTAATTGGAATTCCTCACATTGAGTGAATTTTCGGTTAACAGTAGTATTGATGGAGCACTAGGGTTGGCCAAATCCCAATTGGAATCTATTTCCTTTTCTCACTTACTTATTTGCACAATAAATCTCATCGCAAACGGATTCGTATTTGACCGATGTAAGTGCCACAACCCTCTCACAGCGTGAACCCACTGGAGACAAACCGCTGTCTCACCACAGTTATAAATTATAGTGCCACAGATAGCACTTTTCAATATTAGCGGACCGCTGTCTATGACGCTGTTGAAGTCACAGTGCTCTCACTCTTCAATATTTATTTGGACCGATGTCCAAACGCTTTCACATCTCACAACAATGTGCAACATAAAGAGGAAGATTGGCCGCTGTTGCTATTTTTGCAGCGTGAAACAATTGCAATTTTGCTTCCTTTGTTAACTTGATCTGCACACTTCACCAAGCAAATTTAACTTTGCAATTTTTTTATTTTATTTCATAAAAGACAATTTTGACTTTGCTTCTTTGATTTTAGGTCTTCACCAAATTACTCCAACAATCTCCCACTTGAAGACTGAATCCCAATAGACGTTCTCCTTTCTTCCTCGATGACTTAGTGGATAAATAACAGTGCGCTCATTCCCTACGTCTTCACTCTTGTAGACCCACTGAAGCTATGCACAACTCCAGTTTCTCAATAATGACTGACTTGGTTAACATCTCAGCCGAATTCTTAGCTCCTACAATCTTCATTAATTTCAACACTCCTTCTTCAATTAACGACCGAATGAAGTGGTAGTGCAAGTCTATATGCTTGGTCCTAGAATGGAACACTGAATTCTTGGCCAAATGTATTGCACTATGACTATCTCTGCATCCCTTGATCTAATCCCAACTCAGTTAATAACCCTTGTAACTATGTCAACTACTTGCTTGCTTTTATCACAATCACATACTCTCTTTAGTTATAGAGATTGTCACTATTTTCTGCAATTGGGAAACCCAACAAATCGTTGTACTAGCTATTGTGAACACATATCCGGTGGTGATTCTTCTATGATCCACTTCTCTAGAAAAATATTAATCCACATAGCCTTCTAGCTTGAGTTCATCTCTTTTGAAGGTTAGACATCTCTTTTTCATACCCTACAGGTACCTTAGGATCCACTTCATGGCCTTCTAAAGTGGCTTGCCTGGATTGAACATGTATCGGCTCATAACTCCCACAAGTTGGGAAATATATTGTCTTGTGCAGGTCATGGCATACATTAGACTTTCAATGACTGAAATGTAAGGAACTCTAGCCATGAAGTCCTTCTCCTCTTCTGTCTTCAGACTCTGATCCTTGGATAACTTGAAATGACTAGCCAAAGGTGTTCTCACTGGTTTCACATCTCCTATGCTGATTCTCTATAACACCTTCTGAACGTATTCTGCTTGTGAAAGTTTCAATATACCTTCTTGTTCGTCTCTGCTAATTCGCATTCCAAGAATTTGCTTTGCTGCGCCTAAATACCACATCTCAAACTCACTCAAAAGTTGCTTCTTCAAATTGTTAATCTCCCCTAAATCTGCACCAGCTACTAACATGTCATCAACATAAAGTAGCAAAATAATAAAACTTGACTTAATTCTTTTGAAGTAGCAGGAGTGGTCAACATTGCATCTCAATAGCCATTCCTTTGTATAAACCCATCAAATTTCTTGTACCACTGTCGGGGAGCGTGTTTTAGACCATACATGCTCTTTGTCAACCTACACACCAACTCTTCCTTGCCAACATCTACGAACCCCTTCAGTTGCTTCACGTATATCTCCTCCTCCAAATCACCATGAAGAAAGGCGGTATCCACATCTAACTGCTCCAAATATAACCCCTTTGCTACGAAAATACTCAACACCAACCGGATCGTAATTAGTTTAACACCAAGAGAGTAAATTTTAGAGTAGTCGATACCTTCAACTTGTTGAAACCTTTGGATACAATTTATGCCTTGTATCTCTCGAAACCATCATATTCCTCTTTGATCTGAAATACCTAATTATTCTGTAAGGCTTTCTTTCCTTCTAGCAGCTTCGCTAACTTCCAAGTTTAGTTAGATACCAATGACTTTATCTCATCCTTCATCGTAAGCTCACACTTGCTCACATTTTCTCCCTAACATGCCTCATCATAGCACTCGCACTCAAGTTCTCATGCATCTATCAACAACATGTATTGCTAGTACTTCCTATTAGGTATAGGAGTTTGAGTTGATCTTCTCAATGTACTTTGAGCCTGTGTCACTGGAACATCTATATGTGGCATATGTTCTTGAACATGGAACTGCACACCTTACTATTTATCAATTTGAATACCATGTTCTGCGATCTCTCTATCCGATATATCATTCGGCCCAAAAAACTCTAACTCTTCTGGCTCAGACACCTGTCTGTTCCTATCTTTGTACATGACCATTTCATTGAAGACAACGTCTCTACTTCTGATCATCTTACGGTTTTAGTCATCTCACAACTTGCAACCAAATTCATCTTCTCCACAGCCCACCAAAGTACACTTCATTGATCACCTACATATACATAAGAAACACACCCAAACACTTTAAAATGAGAAAGTTTTACCTCTTTCTCAGTCCGGATCTTCTCTGGTATAGTGAGGTCCAAGGGCTTTGATGGTCCTCTGTTGATCAAATACGATGTTGTATTGACTGCTTCTGCTCAGAACTATTTTTGCAACCCTGAATGTAACCTTATACTTCTGACTTTCTCAGTCAATGTTCTGTTCATTCGTTCTTTTATACCATTATGTTGTAGGGATCCAAGAACCTTTCTATTAAGCTTTATCAAACTCTAGTAGCAACAAAACTTATTAAAATTGTTGTCTTCATATTCTCCACCATTGTCTGAATGCACCTTTTTAATCTGCATCCCTGTCTCGTTCTCAACCCTGGCTTTTCATCTCTTGAAAGAATCAAATACCTCAGACTTGTATTTTAGAAATTAAACCTATATTTTTCTGAAGTAATCATCGATGAAGGTGACAAAGTACAGTTTATCTCTAGTTGATGAGACTGAAGTTGGACCCTAAAAATTGGTTTGCACTAGTTTCAGCTTCTTCTTTACCGGTACTTTTCCAGTCTTCTTGAAGCACACTCGCTTATGTTTTTCCAATATGCAGATCTCACAGAAATCGACCACAACACTCTTCAAATATGGAAATTTTTCTTTCGAATGCAGAAACTTCAGCCCCTGACTACTCGTGTACCCAAATCTCTGGTGCCACAAGTTTGGATCATCTTTACCTTCCGCCATAACGACTGAACCATAACCATCAGTGGTTGTGTAAAGTGACCCATTCTTATTTCCTTTAGCGATTGTCATACTCCTCTTCAAAATCTTCCACTTATCACCTGTGAAAGTTGTCAAGTACCCATCTAACTCCAGTTGCTCAATGGAGATCAAGTTCTTCCTCAAGGCAGGTATGTTCCTCACATTATTGAGCTTTTAAAATGGTCCTTGTAGCTGAATCTTCACATCTCCCTTCCCAGTAATATCGCATGCTTGATCGTCACCAAGATACACCTTACCCAAATTTTTGGAGACGTAGTTCTCGAACAACTCCTTGTGAGGTATGGCATGGAAAGACGCTTCTAAATCCCGGACCCAGGACTCCGTCTCACTTTCCAACGGGTGGATGAGGCAGTCATCTAACTCCTCTTATGCATAATTTGCACTGCTCTTACCTTTATCCTTATTCTCAGATCAACACTCATACGACAAATGGCATTTCTTACCACAGTTCTAGCACTCTACATCCTTTTTGCTTCATTGTTGATTTCCTGAACAGTTAGCCTGATTCTTGGATTTAGAATTTCCTCTTAACTTTGATCTTCTCTGTTGATTCGTGTTTCAATTTCTACTTCTGCATTACCTCTTCACGCATCCTGATCTCTTCAATTATGATCATGTTCACAACCTGTTGAATATTCAATATTTCTTTCCCAAATGCATTAGCAATTGCCTGACTCATCATCTTCCAACTTTTTGGCAATTGGGTGAGTATAAATACCACCATAAACTTCTCATCGAAAACCATAGACAAATAACATAACTCATCCTTCACTTTGTTGAACTGATTTAAAAAATCTTTAAAGTTCTGACCTTCTGTCATCTTCAAAGTTGATAGCTTATTCGCAAGATGGACTTTTCTTACGGCTGAAGGCTATTCATATAGGTCTGATATAGTATCCATTAGATCTTTGACAGTCTGTTGATCTTTTACATTGAAAGTGACCCGTTTCGTCAAACTGAGATGACTTACTCTCAATGATTTTCGGTCCAGGAGTTCAAAATCATCATCATACATATTATTTGGTTTCCGCTTCGGACATATCCTCCGGTCTCTCTTATCGGCCAGTGCAAATCCTTCTGGTACAGATAATCTTGTTGGGTTTTATGCCCTAAAAATGTAATTTGTAAATGAATTTATGAAATAAATAAAAGGAAAAGTTCAAATCATTCTTGTTGTGTTGTTTATTTTATAACTTGTGCATATATTTAACATCCAAGATTGCCGGATTTAATCTCGAACTATGTATATGAGTGTCATATATGGATGGATACAGTAAGAGACATGCAATCTAAAGAGTCCATAGATAGCAAATAAAGCTGGGTACTTTATTTGTAGTTAATTTATAGTTACGGTCCATTCCGTAATGTACGGTGATTCTATCCTGAATCATTCATATGAGATATGAAAATGGAGGCACCTTATGTGATGTGATCATATAGGACTGGGCCATGATCTATATGAATCTCTCACCAAGATCCGTTTACTGATGAGATTCACAATTGTTAGGATTATGCTCGATAGCAAGAGTGTAATATTGTAATTAACAATCGTTTCATATGAATAAAGTGATTTCTAGTTTAACAAATCTTATAGCATTTATAGTTTAATTATTATAATAGTCAAAAGTAAATAATCATAAGGTCAAAAGACTATAAGAAAAGAAGAATTGTTCATACATCTAGATATGTATGAGGTAGACATAATTCTTTAGTTAGTCTTGAATAATATTCATAACTTAAGATAGAAGGTTGGGCGCCTTTATCTTGTCAAAGTTGTAGATTCTTTTGCTATTATTTGAGTTCGATAAAATGTGTTATGATGAGTCTAAAATCATCAAAGTGTGGTGTCTTTGGGCAAAAGAATCTAGTGCACTAGGTCAATTGCGTAGGGTCAAAATGAAATACTTTATCTAGAACCGTCAATGGATAAAAGTTTTTTATTTGAAGACAATCAGAGAGTCTATCTTAATCTTGAGATAAATGATGGACTTATGGTTGCAAGTATTATCATTTGAGCTATAAATAAGTACGATTATATAGCATAGTCTATCCTCGATAGTTTGGTGGTATTCATTTGTTAATCGATAGAGGACTTCATATATAGACATGGACATCGTGGCTCCATTTATTGAATAAGAGTAGAATACCATCATATGGATGTTTTGAGGTATTGGATATTAAATCTTAACGTTAAGTTTTCAATAGTGTCTATTGAAACATGGCTTCTAGACAAGTCAAAATATCCAAGTTCAAAATGTGGTCATATGAGTAAATATGGTAACTTGGGGAGCTATAGGTGGTCTATGAGCTCTTGGCGATTACTGGTATTCTTCACGAGGATACACTTTCTCCAATAAGGTTGTCTAGGGTACGAATGAGTAACATCAACTTATTCTATCTTTATTTAAGAGTTCAATTTTAGTTCTTTAGTGGAATGAACTAAAATAAAATAGATTGAACCTAAGTGAATCATTTGTTGATTGTGATTGGGTTGTGTCTATTGGAGCTTAAATTTTGATAGCCCGCCAAGATCCCCAATCCACAGGAACTTGCATGGATCACTTAATATATTCTACCGGACCAGTCAATCTAGAATTGTAATAAGGCATGTGAACTTGTTTCTTTTTGTAAGAATAGGTCTAGTTCACATGTGGACTTTTTATTAAGGTCCAATGGATTTAATAAAATAAGAAAAATAATATATGGCCTTTATACTAGGTATGTGCGGCAATGGCTATGGTAAATAGCTTAAAAATATTATTTTTATTTTATTATTATTTAATTAAATGGAAATTAATTAATTTGTTGATTAATTAATTATTTAATTAAAAGTCATAATCTTTTCCTATTAGGAGATGGTCTCCTAAAACTATACTATTTTTGGTAGTATAGTTAATGTTAAAGACTATATTTGATAAGTAGATAAATAAAATGAGTTATTTATCTAATCAAATTAGGAAGTCTTTAATATGGTTACAAATACACTATTGAGTTGGATTAAGAGTCTTGATGTAGGAAAGAATTCTTTTTAGAAAAGGATTATTGGTCACCAAGTAAAACTACTTAGTGGTAGAATTCTTATTTGAAAATGATCCATAACCACTAAGTTAATCTATCTAAGGATAGGATTCTTGTCCATCAAGTAATCTTTATTAGGAAAGATTAAACTATCCTAATCTACATCAAAGAAGGGAAATTCGACCACCACATGTGTTATATAAGATAGGATAGATTTCTTTTTAGATAAGGATTCTAACTACCAAATAAATCCACCTAAGGAAAGGATTCTTGCCAACCAAGTGAATCCTTTTTAGGAAAGGATTTATGATCCTATATATATGAGCATGATGAATTTGGCCAGGCCTAAGGCATTAGAGGTGAATTTCGGCCAAGCTATATATTTTTCTTAGTGAAGAATTCGGCCGTCATAGAATTTTGAGGGAGAAAAATCTGATTTTACTCTGGACAAAATTCAATCATCTCTAAGCAATAGTGTGTGAATTCGACCAAGTAGAGAAAAAAAGGGGAACGTTTTTTATTCGATAGTATACTAATATCATTTACATCAAAAGGGTTTTGTGTACAACATCGAATCAAGGTTCACGCGAGTTACAATCAAATTGATTGATAATTCACAAGTGGCCGGATGTTCTTGGATTTTTCTCTTGAGGAATATTTGTAACTAACAAAGAAAAGATATTTACTTTGTCTCCATCCTCAGGAATACAATTTAAAGAAAGGAATCCCACATTCCAAGGTGATTCACGTTCATGATTGGATTGGAAGATCTTGCAGAATTAATTCGGCGCTTGTTCAATTGTCACGCGATAAAGGTACGACACTTTTATATACATCAATTAATCTAAGGTTAAGGTTCTCGTTGCATAAAAGGGAAAAAAATTATTTATACACAAACCCTAATTCATTTTTTCTCATGCTTCCATTTCGTTTCTAAACCGTTTTTCCCTACAATTGGTAATAAAGCTGGTTGTACCCTTGATTAATTGATGTATATATTCGTGAATCTTTTTTTTTTATTGTATATATGCATGTTTTAGAAAGAGATGGCACTCTAGGTATTCGCATATATATTTACATTGGAATGTATGGACATTTATATGTTTTATATGTGGATTGTTATTGCTCAATTTTGGTCCTAGAATTTCAATGTAATTTTGTTTTGGGATTGTAACAAGAAGGGTGGTCTATTATCGCCATAATTTCCTTCTTGGTAGTTGCTAATTTTTTTTTTATTTTGTTGTTGTAATAATAAAAAAAAACTGCAGTATTTTGTTATGTAAATTCTTCTGTAATACATTCAAGTTTCGAAGACTCGAAGGTTTGAAGAATTAGGTGTAACCGGAACAAGTTTGGGACCGTGCGAGCCGTAACAACGAACGTGCGTGCGAAGAGCACGCAGCCACGTTTGTTGTGGCATGGGCTGCGCACGGCAGCCCTTGTTGTAGCCATGGGCTGAGCATGGCAGCCCTTTATGGGCTTGTGACATGCGCACGCCCATGGGTAAGGGCAAGGGGTGCGCATATGGGAGGTAACCGAGGGAGTCCGAAAGACGAAGGTCACGTGAAGACTTGTTCGCCAAAAAAGAGTTCTTGTATTCCAAGATAAATGTAATTTACTTGTTTTTCTAGGATGGAACAAAATTGTAGCTATTTATATTTTTTTATAAATATTGCAATGTTTGTCATTGTTTGATAACATGTCATATAGAATAGGAGTGCCACTCATATATCTCTTTTGGTATGAACATGCATTGAATGGTTTAAGTATCTAAATTGGAATCTAGATAACTTGGTAAATCATTCTTTGGAATTCTGATGAGATGGCTAAATGTTACATTATGGCCACCATCTCCGACGTGTTGCAACAACAACATGAAGGAATGGAAACGGCTGCCGATATAATGATGTCTCTAGAGGAGATGTTTGCTATGAGGTCTAGGATGACTAAGAGAGAGGCAGTGACTGCTTTTATGAATCTTAGGATGAAACCCAGACAGGCTGTAAAGGATCACATGATTAAATTCATAGCACATCTCAACATTGCTGAACTGAATGGTGCTGAGATAGATGGTGAGACCAAAATTAACATGATTGTCAACTCACTGTCGGATTCCTTTGATCAATTCAAGTTGGAATACACCTTGAACAATAAGGAATACACCTTGCAAGGCCTGATGCAAGATGTTCAAAGCGCGGAAAAGATCCTTGTGAAAGGCAAGGGTCAAGAGATTCATACCGTAGGTAAAGTTGCTACTGTTAAGACCCGTAAGAAGGTCAAGAAACAATAAAAGAAAAAGAAAATAGGACCTACAAAGAGGAAGACAAAGAAAGTAACCAAGATCAAAGGAAAGTGGTTCCTTTGTGGTGAAAATGGACATTGGAAAAGAAATTGCCCAAAGTTTCAAGGAAAGGAAGAAGGTAATGTTAATTATCTTGAAACATGTTTTTTGGCGGATTCTTTGGATTTTTGGATCATAGACTCCGGAGCCACTAATCATGTTTGTTTTTCCTTACAGGGGTTCAAGGAAAGGAGAAGGTTTAAAGAGAACGAATTCAACTTGCGTTTAGGCAATGGAGCGTTGGTGTCTGCTAGTGTAGTGGGAGATATTAGAATTAGTTTAGATTCTTATAGGCATTTAGATTTAATAGACATTTACTATGTACCTCATTTCAAGAGGAATTTAATTTCGGTTTCTTGTTAAAATAAATTTGGTTATTCGGTTACTTTTAATAAAACCTTTATTATTAGTAAGAATGACAAAATTATTTACAAAGGTACATTGGAAAACGGTTTATTCTATTTGCATGGAAATATCTCTCACTTGTTAGACACGGAATCAACGGAACCCAATCATAAAAGAGTAAAATTATCAAAAGATGAAACCTACCTATGGCATTTGCGCCTAGGTCATATTAACCTTAATAGGATTAAAAGATTGGTATGTGACGGACCTCTAAGTGACTTAAAGGTTGATGATCTACCAACTTGTGAATCTTGTTTGGAAGGTAAAATGACCAAAAGGTCGTTTACGACCAAAGGCACAAGAGCCATTGAATGTTTAGGATTAATACAAACTGATGTATGTGGACCTATGAGCATTCAAGCTAGAGGTGGATATGAGTACTTCATCACTTTCACGGATGATCACTCAAGATTTGGCTATGTGTATCTCATGAGACATAAGTCAGATACTTTTGATATGTTCAAAGCATTTAAAGCTGAAGTAAAAAATCAGCTTGAGAAACGTATAAAAATCTAGAGGTCTGATCGTGGTGGAGTATATCTATCTGGTGAGTTTCAACAATATCTTATTGATAATAGAATAATTTCTCAATTTTCTGCACCAGGCACACCTCAACAAAATGGGGTGGGAGAAAGGAGAAATAGAACCTTTTGGATATGGTTAGGTCTATGCTGAGTTATTCAACGCTCACTAGTTCTTTTTGGGGATATGCTTTACAAGCTGCCATGTATATTCTAAACGATATACCATCTAAGTCAGTTCCTAAAACACCGCATGAGTTGTGGACTAGGCGAAAGCCTAGTTTACAACACTTAAGGATATTTGGATGTCCTGCGCACGTGTTAAAAGGAAAGACAGATAAGATGGAGTCCTGCATTTTTGTAGGGTATCCAAAAGGAACAAAAGGATATTATTTTTATAGTCCTTCAGATTTTAAAGTATTTGTTTCAACAAATGCTAAATTTCTAGAAGAGGACTATCTGAATAATTTTGTGCCTAAAAGTAGAAATGTCCTAAATGAGCTTTTAGGAGATACAATTCCACAAGAGGTTTCGTAACCAAGCCCAATTGTAAATTCCGTACCAACACAAGATCAACAATATACCATACCTCGCCGTAGTGGGAGGGTTGTTAGACAACCCGAGAGATACATCGGTCTAGGAGAATCTGTAAAGAATCTTTCGGACGACGATGATCCCTATACGTACAAGGAAGCAATGGAAGATATTGATTGTCGCCATTGGAAAATGGCAATGCAATCCGAAATTGAATCTATGTTCAAAAATAAAGCCTGGTCTCTTGTAGACTTGCCTAAAGGGATAAAACCCATCAGGAGCAAGTGGGTATACAAGAGGAAAAGATAAATGGATGGAAAAGTGGAAACCTTTAAAGCTAGATTGGTAGCTAAAGGTTATACACAGAAGGAAGGAATCGATTATGAAGAAACCTTCTCTCATGTGGCCATGCTTAAATCCATTTGGATACTCTTATCCATTGCGGCATCTCTAGACCTAGAGATTTGGCAAATGGACATCAATACAGCTTTCCTTAATGGAAGTCTTGACGAAAGCATCTATATGATTCAACCAGAAGGATTCATTGAAAAAGGCCAAGAGGAAAGGGTATGCAAGTTGCAAAGATCCATATATGGATTGAAGCAAGCATCCAGATCCTGGAACATAAGGTTCGATCAAGCTGTTAAAGGTTTTGGATTTATTCAAAACCGTGATGAACCTTGTGTATACAAAAGGATTAAAGGCGACAAGTTGGTTTTCCTGGTTCTTTACGTTGATGATATACTACTCATCGGAAACGATGTAGGTGTATTAACATCAATAAAATAATGGTTAGCAAAATAATTTGATATGAAAGACTTAGGAGAAGCAAGTTATATTCTTGGTATCCAAGTCATAAGGGATAGAAAGAATAGAATGATTGCATTATCCCAAGCTTCATACATAGACAAAATCTTGTCTAGGTTTTCCATGCAAGATTTCAAGAAAGGTATGTTACCTTTCAGGCATGGAATCAAACTTTCGAAGGAACAAGTTGAGCATGAAGAGCAATTTATGATAAGGATTCGGTATGCTTCGACAGTTAGAAGTCTCATGTGTGCAATACTCTGCACTAGACCAGATATTTGTTTTGTTGTAGGCATAGTTAACAGGTTTCAATCGAAGCAAGGACCTGATCACTGGACGGCAGTCAAGCATATTTTCAGGTATCTTAGGAGAACGAGAGATTATATACTTGTATACCCTGGAGGGGATTTAATTCCCGTTGGGTATACAGATTCTGATTTTCAGTCAAATTCTGACTCCAGGAGATCGACATCAGGATCTGTGTTTACCATTGGAGGATGGGCAGTCATATGGAGAAGTATCAAGCAATCTTGTATTGCTGATTCCACCATGGAAGCCGAGTATATTGTCGCATGCAAGGCTGCTAAAGAGGCTGTCTAGCTCCGCCAATTCTTGATTGACTTGGAAGTGGTTCCTGATGCGAATAAGCAGATCACTATCTATTGTGACAATAGTGGAGCAGTGGCTAATTCGAGAGAACCAAGAAGTCATAAGAGAGGGAAACACATTGAAAGAAAGTATCACCTTCTAAGAGAAATTGTACATAGAGGTGACGTGACGATTACCAAGATCGTATCAGCAGAAAATCTAGAAGATCCCTTTACAAAGGCTCTTCCTCAAAAGAGTTTTGATGGGCATCTAGAGAACATGGGGATGAGAGATATGACACATTTGCTATAGAGCAAGTGGGAGATTGTTAGGATTATGCTCGATAGCAAGAGTGTAATATTGTAATTAACAATCGTTTCATATGAATAAAGTGATTTCTAGTTTAACAAATCTTATAGCATTTATAGTTTAATTATTATAATTGTCAAAAGTAAATAATCATAAGGTCAAAAGACTATGAGAAAAGAAGAATTGTTCATACATCTAGATATGTATGAGGTAGACACAATTCTTTAGTTAGTCTTGAATAATATTCACAACTTAAGATATAAGGTTATGCGTCTTTATCTTGTCAAAGTTGTAGATTCTTTTGCTAGCATTTCAGTGGGATAAAATGTGTTATGATGAGTCTAAAATCATCAAAGTGTGGTGTCTTTGTGCAAAAGAATCTAGTGCACTAGGTCCATTGCGTAGGATCAAAATGAAATACTTTATCCAGAACCGTCTATGGATAAAAGTTTTTCATTTGAAGACAATCGGAGAGTCTATCTTAATCCTGAGATAAATGATGGACTTATGGTTGCAAGTGTTATTATTTGAGCTATCAATGAGTACGATTATATAGCATAGTCTATCCTCGATAGTTTGGTGGTATTCATTTGTTAATCGATAGAGGACTTAATTTATACCCATGGGAGTGGTGGTTGAACCTTCCATTGTAAAGGTATGCTTACTTTACTGGTTGATCAGTAGATGTGATATCCTTGAACTGTTCTGCCGTTTTGTGTAAACGATCACACACCTTACACAGGTATCTTCCAGATCCGATTTGATTCTCATTTTTATGTTCGTTTTGGCCATGAACATGCGTCTGGTTCTGTGAGAGTCTCTGGAGAATATAGCCCTTCACTATTCTCTTTTAGAAACGGCCCCACTTCTCTCTCACATAGGTGATTTCTTAATTAAGAGAAACCCGCTTTACTCTGCTCGGATTTCCATAGCTAGGAATTTCGACGCATAAGAATCATTAAAAACCACATTTTAACCTTTTCCTTACGGGCATCACTGTTTCATCATAGGAATAGACTTGAGGGTAACCCCCACAGTGATCCAACTGAGTCTTACAACTTGGTTGTCCCATTGAACCTAGATCTTGGGATCTCCAGTCAACTAGGTTGGGTGTCTATTGTATCGGCCTTTTATCTAATGGGCTTTAGTCCCATTCCTCTCGATGATGTCTCAACTAGTTCTCTGTTTAACCCTTTAGTTAGCGGATCCGTAATGTTATCTTTTGACCTTACATAGTCAATAGTGATAACCCCAGTTGTGATTAGCTGTCTAATGGTATTATGTCTTCGACGTATATGTCTAGACTTCCCATTATACAGACTGCTCTGTGCTCTTCCTATTGCTGATTGACTATCACAGTGAATGCAAATCGCCGGCACAGGCTTTGGCCATCTTGGAATATCTTATAAGAATTGGCGTAGCCATTCAGCCTCCTCTCCACATTTATCTAATGCTATAAACTCAGATTCTATGGTGGATCTGGCTATACATGTTTGTTTGGAGGATTTCTAAGATACCGCCGCACCACCTAGTGTAAACACATACCCACTAGTGGATTTTGAATCCTTCATATCAGATATCCAATTAGCATCAGTGTATCCTTCAAGGATAGCTGGATATCTGGTATAATGCAGTCCATGATTATGAGTGAATCGTAAGTACTTCAGTACTCTTACTATTCCTTTCCAGTGATCGGTTCCTGGATTACTCGTATATCTGCTTAATTTACTGCTGGTCTTGTACAACTAGTTAAATACATCAGACTTACTATCACTCGAGAATATTCTAGTTGAGAGATGCTCTCACCCTTATTCTTGGATAGATGTAGATTTGTATCTACTGGTGTTCTAGAAATTCCAGAATCATTTTTGTTGAATTTCTCAAGAATCATGTCAATATAGTGTGATTGACTTAGTATGAGTCCGTTAGATGTCCTTGAGATTTTCATTCCCAATATTACATCAGCCGGTCCCATATCTTTCATATCAAATCTTGATTTCAACATATCCTTGGTAGATTTGACCATTTTATCATCACTACCAACAATGAGCATGTCATCAACTTAAAGGCACACAATGACATAGCCATTTTCTGTGTCCTTGACATAAACACATTTGTCACATTCGTTGATCTTAAATCCGTTTGACATCATAGCATTTTCAAATTTCTCATGCCATTGTTTTGGTGCTTGCTTTAAACCATATAATGAATTCACCAATTTACATACTTTTTTTCCTTGTCCTGGAGCGGAAAAACCCTCAGGTTGTTCCATGTAAATTTATTCATCTAAATCTCCATTTAAGAAAGCCGTTTTCACATCCATTTAATGTACTTCAAGATTTCGCAAAGCTGCGATTGCAAGTATCATTTTAATGGAGGTTATTCTCGTCACAGGAGAATATGTATCAAAGTAGTCTAGGCCTTCTCGTTGATTGTAACCTTTAATTACAAGTCTGGCCTTATACTTATCAATTGTTCCATCTGCTTTCATCTTTCTTTTGAAAATCCATTTGGATCCTAGCGGTTTACATCCCGGAGGAAGATCCACTAATTCCCAAGTATGATTTTGAAGGATGTAATCAATTTCGCTCTTGATTGCCTCTTTCCACAAGAGTCCTTCAGAAGAGCTTACCGCTTCTTTGAAGGTTCGAGGTTCACCTTCCAGCAAATAGGTCATAAAATCTGGACCAAAAGACGTTTCCGTCCTTACTCTTTTGCTACGTCTAGGTTCATCCTCTACTTCATTTCCTTGTTCTTGGTCCTCACAACTATCATCATGTGTTCGTTTTGACGAACTTGTATCATCATTGGATTTATATGAAAAAACATGTTCAAAGAACATCGTGTTTCTAGATTCCATTATCGTGTTTTTGTGTATATCTGATATGTCAGATTTATAGACCAACAATCGATGAGCACTACTGTTTTGTGCATATCCAATGAAAATGCAGTCAACAGTTTAAGGACCTATTTTCACCTTCTTAGGTATAGGTACTGCTACTTTGGCAAGACACCCCCACATTCGTAAGAATTTATAGGAAGGATTTCTTCCTTTTCATAGTTCATAAAGTGTCTTGTCTTCTTTCTTTCGGGGTACATTGTTTAAAAGGTAATTGCTAGACAATATAGCGTCACTCCACATGTTCTGAGGCACTCTAGAACTTATCAGCATTGCATTCATCATTTCTTTCAAGGTACGATTTTTACGTTCTGCAATACCTTTTTGTTGAGGGGAATATGGTGCAGTAGTTTGATGTATGATTCCGTGTTGAGCACAGAATTCACTAAACGGTGCTACATATTCACCACCTCGGTCACTTCTCAATACCTTGATTTTCTTGTTGAGTTGATTTCAACTTCAGTTTTATATAGACTAAACTTCTCTATAGCTTCATCCTATTTTTTCAACAAATATACATAGCAGTATTTGGTGCTATCATCTATAAATATGATGAAATATTTGTTGCCACCTCTTGTTTGAACAAATTTTAAATCACATATATCTGTGTGAATTAAATCAAGAGGTTTAGATTTCCTTTCAATAGTTTGAAATGATGACCTTGTTAGTTTTGCTTCAACGCAAACTTCACACTTATGTTTACGATCAATATTGAATGCGGGAATATGATTTAAGTTAATTAATCTATGCAGAGTATCATAATTAACGTGTCCTAGTCTACCATGCCATAAATTGGGAGACTCAAGCAAATAAACTGAAGAATTATCT
Source organism: Dipteronia dyeriana (assembly GCA_032871835.1). Lineage (NCBI taxonomy): Eukaryota > Viridiplantae > Streptophyta > Magnoliopsida > Sapindales > Sapindaceae > Dipteronia > Dipteronia dyeriana. The sequence continues at coordinate 16,846,309 of CM065297.1, forward strand.
TTATTGATTGTTCTTTTGACAACAGATACATTAAGCTTAAACAGCCCTTCAGTTACATATCCCCTACCCACATAAGTTCCCTGCTTGGTTAAAACCACTTTGTCTGATTTAATCACCATCTTGAACACATGCTGATTGAGCAACGAACCGGAAACCAAGTTCTTGCGTATATCAGGTACATACAACACATTGTTCAAGCTCAGGGTTATACCAGAGGTCATCTTGAGAATGACTTGACCAGGTCCCTTCACGTCAGATGTGGCTGAGTTGCCCATATACAACTTTTCTTCATTCTTCATTTCTTCAAATATATTGAACATCTCCCTGTCAGAGCATATATGACGAGTGGCCCCAGTATCCAACCACCACTCCCTTGGGTTTGACCCAACAAGGTTTGCTTCTGTCACAACTGCAGAGAGATTGATCTCGGATATATCTTTTGAGATCCCAGCAACCACGTTTGCCTCGTGGTTCTTCTTCTTCTTTGGCAACCTGCACTCAGAAGATTTGTGACCCAGCTTGTCATAGTTGAAGCACTTCCCTTGGAATTTTGGCTTTTTAGAGACTCCTCCCTTAGGACCCAATTTGGATCCTTTCCCAGGCTTGTTCTTCTTTGGTTTAGAACTTTGCCCATGCTCAACCACATTGATCTTCACTTCAGGCGCATTGACATCTTTCTTGTCATACTTCATGTGGTCTTCCTGAATACGAAGCTTGAGAATTAGATCCTCGATCTTCATCTCCTTTCGCTTGTGTTTGAGATAGTTTTTGAACTCTTTCCATGAAGGAGGAAGCTTCTCAATGATTGCAGCCACCCGGAAAGTTTCACTCAGGGTCATCCCTTCGGCATGTATCTCATTCAGAATCACCTGTAGCTCTTGGACTTGACTCATAACTGTCTTGGAATCCCCCATCTTGTAGTCAATAAACCGGCCGACAATAAACTTCTTGGAACCAGCGTCCTCAGTTTTGTATTTGCGGTCTAATGATTCCTACAGTTCTTTGGCTGTTTTCTTTGAAGAATAAACGCTATATAGCGAATCTGACAGCCCGTTCAGTATGTAATTACGGCACGGGAAATCCGAGTGATTCCATGCATCAATTGCATTCCATACCTGAACATCTCGCTCTTCACCATTATTAGGTTTAGGAGTATCTTCAGTCAAGAATCTGCCAAGGTTCATTGTGGTCAGATAAAACTGTATCTTTTGCTGCCATCGTTTAAAATTTGGTCCACTGAACTTATCAGGCTTCTCCATATGATTCATCGGCAAAGGTACCGAATTCCTATAGGGATTTGCCATGGGAACATTCCCTTGACTCATATACTTGCTCATCACCGGATCAGACATGTTTCTCGCGAAGGAGTTGATGACCGGAGTCGTTGTAGCCACAGTATGTACTACTACTGGTACCTGGCCCACAAGCACAGAGTTCACAGCTGAAGTATCTAATCCCATACTTGAATTAACTTCTGGAGTCTCTAGTGGAACACTGGAGTTCACATTCGATTTGTTTGCCATAATATCTGAAACAAAACAGAATCATTTTAGTATCACAGAAATAATAGCAAAGATATCAGTTGATATCAAATCAGATTTCACGATGGAAATCAGAATCAGTGTCTGATATTGCAGACCCAAGAACACAATTGAAATCACAATTGATTTCGAAACCAGTGTTTAATAATAGACCCAATTTCCACAGATTAATATATATCGAAATCAGTGTTCCAAAGAACCCGATTTCCAAATTGAATCAGTGTTCCAGAGGAACCGGATTACCACAGTTTTACGAGCTGATTTATTTTTCAAGTCTGTTACGATCTGAACCAGAAATTTGATACCAGAAAGTTTGAATAAGCAAACGTTGTTTGAAAATAATTTTAAAACAGAAAAGAAAACGAAAAATTGTCTTAAGATTGTTAAAACGTATTTTGCAAACAAACCTGACTGGTATCAATGAAAACAGAAAGTAACGTCAGAAAAAGAGTTTGATCCGAGGCCAGTGTTTCACACGGTGTCCTTAAGACAATTTCGCTGGACAACACCGTATGTGTATGAGGCGATTGTCTCCCAGGATACAACGGTTCAACAGTGGTAGGCTTAAGCACTATCCACTACCAGCGAACTCAAACCGAGTTTTAAACTTACCAAGAAACAGAGAGAAGAAACGAATTCGGCTGCTAAAAAAAAGTTGAATTATTGTTCTGTGTGTGTTGAACAGAACATAAGAGGGATTAAATACCCAAACCGAAACCCTAGGGTTTTGGGATTAATTCGGGATTATAATTGGAAAATTTGTTTTGATTTATTAAGGAAATAATTTAATTATATAATATTCTCCAAAGAGATTTATTTCTAATTAAACTCGATTCTGTATTCTTAGTGATCAAGTAAGAAATCAGAATCCAAACAATTAAAGCTTTCCTTATTCATCACAATCAAAAACGTTGACTTAGGGAAGTGGCAAAAGGTCAACTGTACTCTCACGGTCCAATCGGAGCGGCATTCGTGTCCGCAGGTCGCGCCCACACACGAGTCGTGCATTCGAAGATTCGGGGTCCATGATTTGCCCCCCCCCCCCCCCCCCCCCCCCCGCCCCCCCCCCGCACGCGCGAGAGAGAGCCTCATTCACTTATAAACTACTTATAAATGATTTCCCTAAGCAATGTGGGATTCCTTTTAATACCTACACAATGGGTCCACTTTGAGACTCAATTTCTCATTCACCCATTAACCATTTTGTGAATTTGAGTATACCATTTCGAAGTTCTTACGGAGGAGAATTCAAATCCACTTTAATCTTCCATTTCTATTGAATTTATCATACTCAATTTTTCTCTCAACATGAGAGATTATCACAAAGTTTCCAACAATATATATATATATATATATATATATATATATATAAACACTAAACATGATATCAACGCTTGGGTTGACAACGGTTAGTGTGGCTAGTGTGTGTTGGTATCAAAGAGAGAAAAGAATTTGTATGCAAGTGTTGTGCACTGATATCAAAGAAAGAGTTTCTTTAAGTCTTTTCTCTACATCGTCCATTCAAGTTCTTGAGATCGTGACGCGCCCCCACATAATTACCAGCCCTGAGAGATAGCGAGGAAGATCGAGTGGTTCAAACAAGAGCATATCGTAAAGTCAATGAGCCTCCAAACGTTGGTAAAATTGGTTCAGACAAAAGCTTATCATAAAGTGAATGAGCATCCAAACGTCGATAAGATTTTCTTCTTCTGATTATATTGATTACAATTTTCTGTGTATACATATTGTATGTATTTGTTTCGAAAATAAATACGATCCCAAGTTCACTGGTCACAGATACATATTATGATCTGTATAAAAAATTTAAAACCTAGTTCAGCTGCGTAACCGATGAACGGGATTCCAACAAATCCTCCATCTGTATCTTCTAGAAGCTGAAATTCGACCCTTCGAATTTCTCAATCTTGTGTGTTTCCTTCTCTGATCCTATCTCTATAACGAAATCGATGACCTTGAGAAAACCTAGATTTGTGTGAAAAATAATATGCCCTGGTACTGATACCAATTGTTGTTAAGAAAAAATTGTACACACGCAAATCTAATCACAAACAAATAATAAGAAAGCAGTAAGAAGAAAAAGACGACATCAAAGATTTTACGTGGTTCAACAATTTGTCTACGTCCACGGATCGCACCATACTCAATCCACCATTTTTAGAGTTGATTATAATCTCTGTCTCTCTTTCAGTATCTCTACAATTACTCTCTCTAGCAATTTTCCTCACACTTTACGTATACAAATCAAAGTACAGATAATGGTAGTATTTGTATGGAAATACTAGGATTAGCTAAATCCTAATTGGAGTATATTTCCTTTTTTCACTTACTTTTCTACACAAGAAATCTCATCGCACTTGGATTTGTATTTGACTGTTGTAGGTCCACAACGCTCCTCACAATGTGAACCCACCGGAGACAAACCGCTGTCTCACAGCAGTCATAAATCATATAGCCACACAATGTTTTTCAATATTAGCGGACCGCTGCCTAAGACGCTGTTGAAGTCACAACGTTCTTCATTCTTTGTTGGACCGCTTCCACATCTCACAGTGGTGTGCAAGATAAAAGAGGAAGATTGGCCGTTATTGCTATTCATGCAGCGTGAAGCAATTTCAATTTATTTCCTTTGTTAACTTGATCTGTACACTTCACCGAGCAAATTTAATTTTGCAATTTTTTTATTTTATTTTACAAAAGACAAATTTGACTTTGCTTCTTTAATTTTAAGTCTTCACCAAATTACTCAAACATGTTTCACCAAAATGTTTCTATGAGCTGCATTGAACTATTTAATAACCAGTTATGAAATGGATTGAGCGTTGACAATGGTCCTACAAATTCCAATAATTTGATTTGATTAATGGTTTTCTATTTCATATTTTTCACTTGCCAATTGTATCCAGTTGGGATAGTTCAAGATGATTTACTTGCTTAGTTGCTTGATAACATTTAACCTTTGAACCATATTGAAGGCTGTGCTTCTTTTGATACTATTAATTAGCAATCCATTCTCTTCTCATTCATGTGTCTAATACTTCTCATTCATCGTCAGACATATTAAAGTTATGTCTGGCGATGCAGAATGTATCGTGGCTGATTGTAAATTAATAATGCTTGTTGCAGCTGGACAGGAGAGGTTCAGAACATTGACAAGCTCTTATTATAGAGGTGCCCATGGAGTCATTCTCGGTATGCCATTGACAATATATTAATTTCAATTGCAAAGCATGAATGAAAGCTCCACGTACTCCCTTCATTTAGTTTATAAATTACATGGCACAGATGTCAACTTGCAAATGATCAGTATGTGAAATTAAAATGCATTCAACTCAAAGGCACTGACATGTCTGATGACAAAAATAGAAGTTGGCTTTGATACTGGTTAACAGCTTAACCATCAAGAAAGAACATAAAGACTGATTCAATTACAATTTTGTGCTTTACCATACTTTTTTTTTTAATTTTGATCAAGCTCTTTTCTAATAGTTCTGGAAAATGGAGCAACCATTTGTAATTGGGATTGGAATTTTTTTTTAAGGGAACCTTACAAATATAGCCTTTTCCAACAATCTTTTATAGGAAATAGCCAATTGGGAAAAAAATACATATCTAGCCTTTCCTGATATTTAGTTTCTAGGAAATAGCATTTCTAAGACAAAATGTCCTCCATAATAAAATCGTACAAAATGACTAAATTACCCTCTTACATTGTGTAAGGACCAAACTGCCATTCTGTTCTTCTCCTTCAGTTGACTGAAGCAAACCATAACTTTCAGACATTGGGTCATCTTCTCCATCTGAAAAGTCATCATTTGTTGATTGGCTTATTTCGTGAATAACCACATTGTTGAGGTTCATGTAAGGGTAGCTTAGGCTCTCAAGACCTCAAGAGGAGAAACATCAAAGGTAAAATTCATGTGCTTACTTACTTTGAAGAGATAGTTGCACAAACTCACATATTCATGCATAACTCTTGATCTTATATGTTGAGTGTTTTCTTGTGTGCATTTTAGTTTAAATGACTCTTGATTGACCTATTTGCATCTTGCTATGAAAGTTGTATGCCATGCTAGGCATTAAAATAGGATGCAATTTCACCACTCTTGAACTTATTGTTTTAGTGCATTTGAGTGTTGAAAAAATAGGCCTTGCGCTGGTGGTGCGCTACTCGACCAGCGCAACATTCACAGTGGACCGCCGCTAGTCATGCGCCACTGATCTGCGCTAATGCACTCGTGCATAGTTGAAAAATGTGGGCGTGCGCTGGTGGTACGCTACTCGTCTAGCGCAACCTCACCCGCGCAAACATCCTAGAGAATCTGTGCTTATGTTGCGCTACTAGGATGCGCCACTCGTCCAGCGCCTGTTTTAAAAATAGGTTGTGCGTTGGTGGTGCGCTACTCGACCAGCGCACGTCACCAGCGCACGTCACCAGCGCACACAGAGGAAGCTGGAACGTTTTTTTCCAAAACAACCGCACTTTGTTTGGATCTTATATATATATATAACTCAATGGCTTAAGGTCGTGTATGAGTTCAGAATATCACATTTCTTCCTTAGAACACATTTCAAAGGAAAAACACTTCCAAGAACACATTTTTAATCACTCAAAGCATTCCCATGAGCATTAAATCTTCATCTTGCATCATCTAAGTTTATCTAGAGTGCATCTATGGATAGGGTTGCTTCATCACATCTTGTTTGGTAAATTCTTCATTATCTTCTTACAAGTTAAGTGTTTTGCTTACTAAACCATCTCTTTAATTATTTGTATGCTCTTAGAACATTCTTAGATACAAATAAGAGATTGTTGTGATGCCATGATTGAGTGTTGTATTGTGATAGCTTCATAGGATTGTTTGATCTATGTTTAGATAAGCTTCTTGAACATGTCATTTAGCTTTTGATATCTAGGATTGTATTAATTGTCATCTCATTATCCTAGATAAGCATATAGAGTTTCCTAGCCTTGTTTGTTCATTGAATATCATCATATATTCACTTACGACACTTTATCTCTTCATTGAGAAGTAAGATTTGTGTTGCTTCCGGGAGTAGGTAGCTTAAAGCACAAGCATGATGAACAAGGTTCACTTATACCGGGATTAGGTAGTGGTGAAGGATTAAACCGGGATTAGGTTGTAATTCCTTTATCATTAGTGGATTCGAGGTTCTAGTGTGGCGCACTCATCAACCCGTGGTTTTTCCTATTTGGAGAGTTACCACGTATATCTCAAGTGTTTTTACTATTTCCGCATTTATTACACTTGTGGTATCTTTGTAACTAGATAGGGGTATTTTCGTCAACTTGACTCTTAACAAAAATTGGGTAAAGGTTAATAAAAATCTATTCACCCCCCCCCCCCCCCCCCCCCCTCCCCCCTTCCCGCTCTAGATTAATATTAAACACACCATAATATTTGTTTCACCATCGTTCTCATGTGGACCAGAATCCACTTCATCGAAGTTGGGTCACTCATTCTTCCCATTTCAAATCCCATTGTCCTCACCGTCTTCCGGAATACACTGTTTTTTAAATCCCATCATCCTCTCTGCTGTAATCTTGCTACCGACCGTAATCTTGACGGCAACCGGAATCTCAACAGTGTCGCCAGCTCATTCAATCGAGCATACACAGTCAATGTAAGTCCCATAATGACACTTATGTTTCCAATTTCATTGAATCTCTCAGTCTTTTATCATTGTTCAAGTTTGAGACATTTTTGATATAATGAGGGATTGAGGGTTTTGGATTTGTTGCCCATGAATTGGGGTTTGTGTATATAGTATTGTTGGGTTTAGTTAAGGTGTTTGATGAAATGCCACAACAAACTTTTAAGAGGTGTATGTAGTATTGTTAGGTGCAAACACGTCTTTCTCTGTATCACATGAATAACAGGAAATGCACTCTGGTGAAAAATGTCGTATGGTTTGTTTGAAAATTGATTTTGTTGGATGGCTTAGTGGGGAAAAGGTTTAGGCCTGCTGAACCAAAACAAGTTTATAATTTTGATATTGTTATTTGGTTGATGGGATTTAGATATTTGTTTTTGTTGATGGTGTATGTACATTTGTTTGTGTTGATGTATATTTGTTGATGGTATATATATATTTGTTTGTGTTGATCGTTGCTGGTTGTGTTGGGGGATGGTTGAACCAAAACACCTGTTATTGATTTTGCTATTGTTAGGGAACCTTCGTTGTTGATTTTCAAAACAGAAGATGAGCTAAAAGCCAGTGAGAAAGGAGGAATGTTGTAGGCCCGCCCTAGGCCTGGAAAGCATTCATTTGTAGGCCTAAAACAATTGTTCTTATGCACTCACATAAACTGAATTACAATTTAGGATTATGGTGTTTGTTGTGTTGGGGTTGGTTGAATAAAAAAATCGGCGGTGTTAGTTAGTATTAATTTTGCTTTTGTTATGCTTGTAGGTCGCCTATGTTATTGATTTTGAAAATAGAAGATGGGCTAAACCTAGGAATTTTTTGTTAGGCCTTGGCCTAGGAGATTTCTTCCCAGGCCTTCGAGATTTTTTCCCAACCTTAACCACGGGAGGCATCCCTGATTAATGATTTCACGCGACATTAAGGGAAGAATGATTACACGTTAGATTGGTGACTCGTGTAAACATGATTACACACTACATAAGGTAGCGTGTTATCATGTGTACAATGTGGTGTATTAAGGAAATCTTGTTCGGCCTTGGAACATGTCTTCTTGGCCTAGGAAGGAAATTTTATTAGGCCTGGAACATGTCTTCCTTGCATAGGAAAATTTTGTTAGGCCTTGAAACATGTCTTCTTGGCCTAGGAATATTTGGTTAGGCCTTCGAACATGCTTCTTGGCCTAGGAAAATTTTGTTAGGCCTTGTAACATGTTTTTTGGCCTAGGAATATTTTGTTAGGCCTTGGCCTAGGAGATTTCTTCACAACCCCTATTAATGATTTCACGCAACATTGGTAAGCATGATTACACGTTAGATGGGTGGCTCGTGTAAACATGATTACACGCATTACATAATGTCGCCTGTTATCATGTGTACAATGTAGTGTGTAATATTTCCTATTAGTTGCATCGTGTAATATTTACAATGCACTAAAGTGACTGATTACACGTTGTATGGTAAACAATATTGATGGTTACACGTTAAGTATCCTCGCATGCCATATTGTAAGAATGATTGCATGCTCCATTTCTGTAGCGTGTAATCATAATTACACGGTACATAATGTAGCATGTAATCATTCTGACATTACAGCGTGTAATGGGTGGTATTGTTTAATCGTGTAATCCTGATGAGCATGTAACCATGATGTAAACTAGCGTGTAATCTTACTTGCAAACTGACGTGTAATTATTTAGAATTATGAAGTTGGATCTGTCACAAATACTTAGCAAAAATGCAATGCAAGGACGTCCACACCCAACATATCCAATCCTGGGAGTAATGTTTTAGGCCTGGGAACCATTCCAAGGCTCAAAATGGTTTTTTCTAGGCTCTGAACTAAACTGAATTACAGTAATTGCTATACTGTTATTAACTGAATTTTTCTATTTTCAGTGTGTAAGGATACCATGTTTTGGTTGTTAGTTCAGTGTGGTGAGCACTGGAAGGGTAACGCATTTACCGGTCCTATTTTGTTTTCAGTACAACTAACAAAAAAAGACAACGTAGTGTAAAATAAATTGGTGGAAATCGTATACCAGCCGGGGTAGTAGAGACAAAATTGAGTTGAAGCCAACCTCGCTTGTGGAAACAGGGGTTGATAAAGTTACATTGTCCGTAATGAGTGACAACGATGTAGAGTTTGTGATTATTCATAAGGGAAGAGGTTGGGCCACAATTGATGTTGAATTTGTCAATAAATCTGAATTTAGACCTCCACCAAATCCAATCCAGTCACCATGTACGGTCTCGAATGTTAAATCCACCGATATTCCATGGTCTCTGGCGGGTACTCCAAACTATAAATCAGTTAGTGGCAGCAATAATTTGCTTGCATCTCAGGTTTCACCCGGATTTACGTCAGCATGCAATGACCAAGCGATGCCAGCATCTACTACGAACCATGCAGTAATGGATGACAATGATAGTTCTGGAAGCATCAATACTTCCAGAAGGTCCGATAGTTTAAAAACTAGTGATACAAAAGATGAGAGTGCCAGTGATGTTGATGGTGGGCAAGCGAAAATAGTTCTTAGAACAGAAGAACGAGGGGTGAGTGGAACACTCAACAGTTCTTCACCTTCCATGAACACACGGTGGACAGTATCAGGGTCAGAGCTTTACTCAATTAAAGCCGTTCAATCAGTAGATATGTTTGACAATTCAGCAAATCAAGGTCCATTATACAAATGACATATGTTCAAGGACAAGCCTAATTTGAAGCAAGTTGTAGGGTCATATGCTTTTGGAAAGAGGTTTGAGTACAGGGTTTCACGATCTTTCAATACATGATTCACTGCACAATGTAGTCTGAGAAGTTATGGATGGGATCTTCGGGCATGGAAGTTGAATAGGGGGACTTATTGGCATGTGAAGGCATTTGTTAATGAGCACACATGTGAAAGAAATGACAACTATCATGTTGAATTTAAACGTGTAAGCGCCGCGGTGATAGGGGATTTGTTTGCAAGTAAATATCACGATCTTGGGTGCATCATCCATTCTAAAGATATTGTTTCTGAGATGAGGGAGCAGCATGGCATACACCTCTCGTACAACAAAGTGTACAGGTTGAAGGAGCATGCTTTGAATCAGGTATTTGGCAGTCCATGGGAATATTTTCAGAGGTTGCCGTCTTATTTTTATATTTTCGAACAAGCCAACCCCAGGACTATGACAAAGATCAAGACCGACTCGTAAAACTGGTTTAAATATGGATTCATGGAAATTGGAGCCTGTATAGAGGGGTTCAATTATGTTATTAGGTCGGTTATCTGCATCGATGCTACCCATTTGAAGGCTAGGACCAGGGGTGTTTTGTTAGTTGGGGTGTGGAAAGACGGAAACGAGATGATATACCCTTTGGCATTTGGGTTTGCAAACTCTAAATGCACAAAGTCGTGGACTTGGATTTCGAAGAAACTCCATAAATTGATCCAATATCTCGACCGTGTGCTGTTAGTTTCGGATCGGCACAATGGTATATTTAATGCAATGGAAGACATATTCCCATATGCAGCACATGGGATTTGTGCATACCATTTAGTACAAAATCTCAAAAGATTTTGCAAGCAGAGGGATGATGTCATTTTGCTTTACTATCGTGCTATGTATGCGTACTGTATCGAGGATTTTGATCATTTAATGATTGAGTTGAAAGAAACCTACCATCTGGTTTATGATGAGTTGCAGGGCGTAGGCATAAAGAAGTTTTCAAGTTCTCATTCTCCTAGAAAAAATGTATTTTTTTATGACCACCAACATTGCTGAATCAATGAATTCTTGTCTAGTTGCATTCCAAAAATTGCCTATTACAGCAATTGCGAAATGTATCAGAGATTTGTTGCAAAGGTGGTTCTACAATCGTCGGATAAATGCGTGTGAAATGTCTACATACTTGACAATGTTTGCAGACGCACACATCAAAGATTGGACAGATACAGCACAACGGTGTGAGATTCACCCCATTGACTTTAATAAATTTAAGGTAGACGACAAATGGAAGGTAACAACCGTCAACCTTAACGAACGTTCTTGCACGTGCCGTGAATGGGATTTAGATGAATTGCCATGTTCTCATGCAAAGTCGATTGCTAGGTATGCTTCCCAATCTTTTAACTCTGTACATTTATCTGTTATGGTTGATTTTTAAACTTATATTTTTGTTAGTTAGTGTGTTATGGCCTAGGTTCAAAGGAATGAAAATCAACTCACTTGTTTCTGACCTTTACACAACAGGATTTCTTAAACATGCTTATGAAATGGGTGTCAACCCTGTTCCGGATCCTGAATTTTAGGACATTCCTGATGTAATCTGGAACCGTATTGTATTGCCATGGGAGAAAAAAAAATCTACCGGGAAGACCAAAGAAGTTGAGGACACCATCTGCTGAGGAGAAAAGAAAGTTACATTCTTGTTCTAAGTGTGGGAAAAAAGGACACAAGAAAAATACTTGCACGGAACAATCATCTAGCACAAACAAACCAGCCAAAAAAGCTCGATCATGTAGTATTTGTAAGAAAAAAGAACACAACAGACTTAAGTGCCCGGACAAGCCACCTAAACCTATCTTGATTGACATGGACGAACTGAAAGCCGGTGGGCCTCCAGTCATCTAAGTTTCTTGGTTGTGACTTGGAGCTCTGAACATTGAATCCCGTTTTAGGGAACTTGTAAACCTCAGGTTTATGGTGTATGTATATTTGTTTGTGTTAACACTGCTAAATCAACCTCAACATGTTTATATATGATTTGTGTTTCACTGGAAATGTTATTATTTTGTATGACTTTTTGTGATGGTTTATGGTGTATGTATATTTTTTTTTTTTTGTGATGATGGCTACTGAACCAAAACAGGATAAGGGATTATTGGTTGTTGATATTGTTGTTGTTATTGGTTGGGGGTGTTGTTACCGATTTTGAAAACATTAAGCTCGAGAGTAATGTATTTGGCCCGGGAAACAATTCTAGGCCCAAACTAATTGCTCATAGTTTTAGGCCTGAAAGAATATTCTAAGCCCAAAACTAATTGCTCCTAGGCTTGTAAAATCTTTCCTAGGCTCATGTGTATTTAGGTGCCTCATGGTCAGTATTGGGGCTGATAAGAAGGGTCTAAGCCTAGAAATTTTAAAGCTAATGAATGTAGATTTTAAGCATAAGGATTGTTACTAGGCCAATGTTGGATACAATGTCGATTTTTTTTTAGTTTTAGAATTTTTTCTCCCGGGGGGGGGGGGGGGGGGGGGGGGGGGGGGGGGTTATTAAAAGCCCATTTAGGTTTATGATGTATTTTTGGCCTAGGAAGAAAATTTTGTTATGCCTTGGAACGGATCTTCTTGTCCTTGGAGATTCCTTCCCAGGCCTAGGCTTTGGGGAATCATGATTACACGTTACATTTCTGTTATGTAAACATGATTACACGCTACATAATTTAGCGTGTAATCATGTGTAGAGTATGGCGTGTAATATTACCCAGTATTCCATCGTGTAATCTTTCACAATGCACCAAAGTGACTAATTACACGTTGGATGGTAACAATATTGATGGTTACACGTTGTGCATCCTCGCACCCCATATAATCTATAGAGTGTAAAGATTATTACACGCTATATGGCGTGTGATCATGATTATAAACTGGCGTGTAATGTTCCCATAATGTAATGTGCAATTTTTGACGGTGTGTAATCACTCATATTTTCAAGCATATAATCTTTACACGCTCAATCATTCATTAAGTAATGTGTAATCATGTTTACACACTAGCGTGTAATAATGTTGTTATGAACCTGGACATCATACCACTACTTAGCACAAACAGCAATGCAAACATATCCACACCTAACATATCCAAACAGTAATATATTCATAAAGAAATTGCAATGGAATATATACAATTAGTAACAAAACTCACAATCCATTTTGTACATATTAATCAGAATTTAAATTGTTAGTAAAGATATCCATAGCCATTTGTTTTCTAAACTAAGGGATGTTATCTTGGTTGAAATTGAAGTTGGCAACTTTGTTCATCGTTACATACTTTATGCCCTTAACCATGAAAACACCACAACTGTTACTGTCATCCTAGCATGGGAATAAAGTGGGAGCCAATCTCACAGCCTTCATACAATTCAGCTTTTGGTCATTTCGCTTTCTTTCTTCAAAGTAACCAGACGCTTTACAAATGAGTGTGAACAAGCGCCGTAAAGGTAAAACCTGTTATTCTCTATACGTCGGGTTCTTTGGCAGTTTATGTGAAGCTGAGTCAAAAATTGTAATAACCCAATCGTGTAGACAAATAACACAAAAGACCCAATGGCTCTCTCCCACGATGCAAGAGACAATAACATGTTCCAAATAGCTGTCAATATGTATATCAGTATGTAGAATATGTAATCAAGTGTATTGGGAGTTAAGTAGCATACGTCATCAATACTATCCTTTGGCGTCCCCTAATCTGATTTCTCCCGATAGCATACGTAATCAACTCTATTGGGACTTCAAAATCTTTAGGGTAGAATGATTTCGACACCGGTTCATGGAAATCAAGTTGATATTTTTTTCAAATATTGCTTAGTGAATCCTACAATGAAGTTACCGAGCATGAAAGCAGATATGATAAAACTATAACAAAACTATAAACTGTCAAATAACATCTACTTACAAAGAAAGCACTGTCAACTACTGCTACTTTATGTGGAAATATGCGGCCTTCGATTGGGTCTCATTTTCGCTTGCAAAGCAGATGTAAGTACACATCCACATGCTCAATGCCTAACCATTCTTTATGATTTTCTAATTCTTTGAAAAAAGATTGATAAACAGAAGCTTCGATGCCGATGTTACGACTGCATTTACAAACATGTGACTAGGATTAGTCGCACAGTATCACCAAACAACTCAAATTAAATACCACCAAATAAGTTGTGAAAACATTTACAACCGTAAGGCGGGATCACTCGTAAAGGCATTGTATTGCAAAGCAACGTCCTGTCTCCTTTGTGCTCCAAAGGGATCCGTGTATAGGCTTTTTAACCACTTTGACCAAGCCCGCTCCGTAGCGACTTCCATCTGGTCAAATGGCGGTAATGGTACAGGGGTATGCATGTCATGTGGGGGTGGGGGTGGTTGACTTATGGAGGGATCTCTAATTGTGGTGGTGGCTGTTGTGACGGTGGTGAGGGTTGTCTCAGAAGTGGTAGGGGTTGTAACGGTGGTGATGGGCTTTGTGATGGTGGTTGTGGGGACTGCATTGATGGTGATAGAGGTTTTTTAGGTCATGGTGGGGGCTGTAACGGTGGTGGTGATGGGCTTTGTGATGGTGGTTGTGGGGACTGCATTGATGGTGATAGAGGTTTTTTAGGTCGTGGTGGGGGCTATAACGGTGGTGGTGAGGGCTGTCTCTGAAGTGGTTAGGGCTGTGACGGTGGTGGTAGGGTCTGTGACGGTGGTGGTGAGGGGTGTCTTAGAAGTGGTGAGGGTTATGTCGGTGGTGGTGGTGGTGGTGGGGTCTGTGACTGTAGTGGTGAGGGCTATCTCGAAAGTGGTGGGGTATATGACGGTGGTGGTGGGGTCTATGTCGGTTGTGGTGAGGGGTGTCTCGGAGGTGGTGGGGTATGTGACAGAGGTGGTGAGGTTTGTGACGGTGGTGGTAAGGGGTGACTCGGAAGTGGTGGGGTCTGTGACGGTGGTGGTAGGGGTTGCATTGGTGGTAGTAGTGGCTGTTACGATAGGGTTCACAAACATCTGACTCTAGAAATGAGATGCAGGATCTCCATTGTTGTTACCGGGCACTGCAGCATTCTCTGCCCTCGAACATGGGGCCATCTGCCATACGGAAAATAATAACTTAAACTCTCTGGATAATATCAGCAAGTTTTTACAAATAAAAAAAAAGAACTTATAAATGAGATGCAGGATCTCCATTGTTGTTACCGGGCACTGCAGCATTCTCTGCCCTCGAACATGGGGCCATCTTCCATACGGAAAACAATAACTTAAACTCTCTGGATAATATCAGCAAGTTTTTACAAATAAAAAAAAGAACTTATACACATACCTTAGAAGAAAAAAGTTGTTACAAGTCGGTCCATAACTTCCCGAATTCAGACGGTATCGTGGCTTGGACCTCTTCACTTATAATGGTGTACAGTTGGTCCAGTAATGCCTCTAGAATCGCAGTAGAGGTTGATCCCTGACACAAACATTTTAAAATTAAATGATAATGCTGTAAATGTTTCGTGTATTTTACAAATATTAAACTTAAACAAACCACTCACCTCTGATCTTCTCGATGACTGTCGACGATGATGAGATGGATGGTAATGAGAAGGAGATGGAGGTCCATGTCGAGACGGAGATGGATGGCAGTCATGGCCAGGAGATGGACTCCTTTGAAAAGACCCAGACGAGTGCACGTTTTGATGTACATCTGACTGTGGGCCACAGGATTCCGTCAAAGTGGTTGACATATCAGGTGTGGCATTGTCACGGTTATCCGCAGTCCCCGGTGTTGCGTCTACGTGGTGATCCATGTGTTACATTCCGTCATCTTTTATTGGTTCATCAGGACCTTTGTAGATGTTTCGTTTCCTCTTTTGGAGATTTTTTGACGACGGCTTGGCTCTGTCCTCTTTGTTTGTAAAATCCTTCAACGTTACAAACCGAGGACCTTCAGACATGTCCTCATCAATGCCTAACCAGTAGTCCTCTTTGTCCTCCAGTCGACTAGGACGGATCGTAAGAAATCCAATGAGCTAAAAAATTAAAAGGCATGTCAAACTGAAAAATTAAGCCAATTAAGATAACAAACCGAATTAGTATTTACTTTTCCTTCAGCCTCTTTGTTCAACCATGACTCGCTCATATTTGATCCCCATTTGATAAATTCCCATTTTTTTTAAATGGGGGCATCTATGAGAAGCAAATCTGTTACATAATTTCTTCTGCATCGATCGGATGGGCTCCATTGTCCAAAACTACCATAAAATAAATAGGAACAGTAAAATAGTTTTATTAATATAACATTAAAAGGAATACATCATCCTTCACAAAATAGTCACAGTACCTGAACTCCCCAAATAAAACTGTAAAGGTTGTACCTCTTAGCACTACCCATTTGCTCCTGCACCTTAAAGCTGATGTGGAGGTAGTGCAATGTCATCTTGAACACGTAATGTCCCCATGAGAAGGAATTGAAAGCTTATATGCCCTCAACCAACGACATTAGCCAGTACTTGAAATGTCTCTGATAATCCTCGCCAAATAGGATGTTGTTCGTAAACAATACAGGTATCATCTTCAAACCATCACCTTTATGAGCAAAGCTACCCCTTAAGAATCTGTTCAACAACTGATCCAGGAATAAGTATCCATCCCCACCAAAATATCTCATGTGGATATCATCCTTCACCGGGACGTAATCTTTCAAAAAAAAATCCGGTAATTCACCAAACTGCAACCCATTACACAAACAAAACTATGTCTTACCTAGTCTAACCTTGGTCTTCCCTAAAGCAAACCACATCTCATCATCACACGCACCAGGGAACTAAATTTGGCGAAGCAATAGGTTATGCATGTACTGCGCTTGAAATAAACCCCTCATGTAATGTGGCATATCCAAGTAATGACCGAAACAACTTTTCTTGAATTCTTCCAACTTACCGTAGCTACCCAACACCTCTTTAATGTCATGGATCAATTTAAGTTTGCAACGCATTTAAATCGTTACGTCATACACCCATGTATTCCTCCGGTGTAACAAATACTGATTTAGGTCTTCGTTCTCTGAAGTCTCTTCAATCACTCCTATATTCTCAGGGTCTGTTACGTTCCTAGTATCTACTACATTCCCCATCTCTGGCCGATCTTCATGCTCTGCCATTTGAATTCTTTGGTTCTTTCTCAGGTTTTTTCTCAGTCTTCTATACGTTATCATTCTCTGGTTACAACCTGAAAAAATCCCATGACAGTTAGGTGACATAATGACAAAGGAACAACAAAATGGAGTGTAACAATTCTTTACACGCTCATTTATAGACACGTTTACACGCTAAAAATTAAGACCATTTAGCATGTAATGATTCTTCATAAAGTTCACTAAAATGACCCTCAAAATCTTTACACCCTGTTCATTACATCTTTACACGCTACCTTATAAAAGCGTTTACACGGTTCAATGTAAACCCATTTAGCGTGTAACGAATCTAGGCAAGTATAATAAAATATTTACACACTGGACATAACAATATTGTTACACGCTAACTTACATGCTATAATGTGACCCCATTTAGCGTGTAACGATTCTAGATCGAGTTCATAAAAGTCATATCAAAAATCTTTACACGCTAACTTATAAAAGGGTTTACAAGTTACAAGGTAAACCAATTTAGCGTGTAGCGATTCTGAGTCAAGTTTACACAAATAGTTCCCAAAATCTTTACACGCTCATTAGTAAACTCATTTTGGCGTGAAACAAATCCCAGATTCTTTACACGTAAATCAATAAACAACATTACACGCTCGCTTGTATAAATCTTTACACGCTAGATTGTAGAGTGATTGTAACGTGTAACCCTTCTGGGCATTTTTAAAAGTAGTCAAACCCCACTCTCTTAGAGACTTCTACTATGCTTACACGATCGTTTGTATAGATAACCATTCTTGGTAATTTAAACCTTAAACACAAAATTAAATCATTATTTCATAACACAGACATTGTTCACAAAATTAAAGGCATATACCAACATCATCTTTCTCTTTCAACAACGATACTCTTTGTTAGTGAACAGTTCATCGATGACGAACAAATCCCGTTTCTGCTCTTCAAAAAATCTTCTCACTTGCACTTTGTCAGTCTGTTCTCTCTCTGAAAAACGGTTACGTTTCCCAAGTTTACATGCCAAATTTTTTTAATTTCATTTAATTTGTTATATATATTTATATTTTAAGCATTATTTTTACTTTTCAAATTTCAAACGAACACCGTGCCTGAGTGACACATTAGAAATGCAAAAGGGCATACTTTTCCAAAAACCAAAATGATTTTGACTTTACCCCAGACTGACTCACAGTAGATGTATACATATATATATATATATAATGAAGTGAAATAGTGAAAAATTGTGTTAAGACACAATGGTTCATTTCAGTCACAATGGTTCATTTGGGATGTTCATTTCAAATGTAAAGGTTACAATGGTTCATTGGGAGTTATGGGTCATCCCCTACTTCCACTATAAAACCATATATGCATTACTTAGTGGTCCCAAAAGTCTTGAGTCGAATCATTTGTTTTATCACTTCATTCTAACAAGTGGAGATGGAAGCAAATGGTCACAGGAGCAATCACAGGAGAAGTGTCATTTTTGAAGTGATGTATGAAAGGGTTGCAATCGCAGAAGAGACCGCCATCAAGGAGCGTGAAAATGCAAAACGGCTACGTGATGATACTGCATCAACTTAAACGTTGAGATTGAAGCCAGGAACAACGAACTCAATGGACTCTAATAACTTGTTGAAAAGATACAGAAGAATTTGATGGAATTCAACATTCAACATCACCCTGAACAAAAATACACCCAAAATGGCAACTACACAAGAACACATTTCAATCTAACGTTTTGGTTTTTTTTTTCACATGTTGTACCGTCTAACAAGTTAATGAAATTTATTGGTTTTGTTTTGTTTTCACATACATATGCCAATTAACATGTTGTCATTATATTCCTTCAATAATCATACCAGAACAAGTAAATACATTACTTTAATTTACGGAACCTTCTGAAGGATGTTGTCAACCAGAATATTGCAATACGAAATATTCTGAACAACCCTAAGTTTCTAATCCCTACCGTCGAATTCCGTTAGGGTTTCGTTAGATCATTAAGGGTGTAATGGAAAAAGCATGGTTTAAATTAATAATTGAAATTAAAAAATTGTTTTAATAAAAAAAAACTAATATTAAAAAAAATCGCATTAAAAAATGCCAAAAAAAAACTCAACCATTGATATTCATCATCATCACTATCATCTCAACCTCATCTACACCACCATCACAAAACTTTTGATTCAAAGAACAAAAAAGGCCAAAAAAATAAATTAAATTTTTTTTTTTCGTTTCATATTCATCATCAACAGCACTAAACCTAGAACTTCCACCATCATCACCACCATACCAACACCAGATTCAATATTTTTTTCCTATACCCACAAACGTACCAGAAAATCAGATCCCATACACCACCACACAACCACCAAAAACCACCACCCACAAATTAAGAACCCAGAAACCCAAACCCAATCGAACAAAGAAGCCGCCATCATCTTCACTAGAAAATAATGGTTTGTTGAATCTGCGTTGTGTTGAACATGGTGGTTGTGGATGGTTTGTTAAATCTGTGTTTAATTGAATATGGGTTGGGGTTTGATAGATTGGAGATGAAATATCTGGGCTTGTAAAGTTAGCAGATCTTGGTTGTAAATCCACTTATTAATTTTTTATATTGTAATTTTTTTGTTCTTTTAAGATTTTTTTTTTCATTAGGTGGGGATCTAGATTGGATCTCTACAGCCCATCTCATGAGATGGATGGTGGAGATTCAATCTGTATCTCCACTTTTGGTTTCTTGATTATTATTTTTTTATAATTAAAACAAACTAAGAGGGAAATCATAACAAAAGCATGGTAATTTTACCTGATTTTAACAGAAATTGTAACATAATGATCAATGGAGACAATACTAGAACTAGAGGGACTAGTTTGTGTTATAGGTCAAATTAGAGGGACTGAAATGGATTTCACCCGAACATGATGTGTTTACGTGTTTGACCAAGGAAGAAGATGAAGGATTTGTGGTAGTGTGATCCACCCTGTAAACCATTTGTACTTCACTACCAACTGACCACGTGGCGAGTAAACATGTGGGATTAAGCATGACACGTGTACATGAGCCTAGAAAAGATTGTACTAAGAACAAATTATGTTAGGCCTACGAACTGTTCCCGGGCCTAACATTTTTCCACCAAATACGAAAATGTGGGGGCAAGGCACTATTCTCAACGATCGGCACCGTCCAACGATGAAGTGGAATCAACGAATATCTATACGTAAATTGTCAATATCATCTAATGGTGGAAAAATTACATCCCTACCCACTACACTAGATATAGTAAAAACCTTTTCAACTATGAACCCCTAAATGCATAAGAGTTGTTAGAAAACTTGTCAATGGTAATCGTTAAGATTTAATCAATTTCCCGTATTCGATTTACACATCTAAACTCGATTCGGGTGGGTGCACACTGCTTTTTAATAACACTTCGGCAACAAGAAAAAAATGAAAAATCTTCAAAAAAAATATAATTAAATAGACATTAAATCCAACATGGGTAGGAACATATCTTAGGCTTAAAATATAGATTCTTAGGCTTTAAACTTCCTAGGCTTAGTCCCTTGTTATCAACCCCAATATTGGCCACGTGGCAAGTAAAAATGTGGGATCGTGCGTGACACGTGTACATGAGCCTAAGAAATATTATACAGGCCTAGAAATAAATTATTTTTGGCCCAGAAATTGTTTTCGAGCATTATAGTTTATAACCGTTTGACGGGAATATGGGGGCCAGACACTATTCAAAATGATCGGCACCATCCAACGATGAAGGGGAATCAACGGAAATATATATGTTAATTTTTAAGATCATCTGACAGTTGAACAAGTACGTCCATACCCACTACACTAGATATAGCAACTATCATTACACTACTGTTTATAAAAATGATTACAAACTCCGAATGATTACACGCTGTATTGTTTTCCCGGGCTTACACACTTCTTAATATGTGATTATATGGGTAAAGATTACACGCTTGAAAATATGAGTGATAAAACGCCTGTTTATAATCATTATTACATGCTACATAATGTAACGTGTAATCAGTTTAATTGGTGCATCGTCAAAGATTAGACAGTACATTATGGGAAACATTACACACCAGTTTATAATCATGACTACACGCTATATAATGTAGTGTGTAATCATCTTTGCACGCTATAGAAATGTAACGTTTAATGTTTAATAGATTTTACGTTTTCACTGTGAAAGCTTACACGATGCCACATGGGTCAAGATTACACTGTTGATGTAAGGGGATTGGATATGTTGGGTGTGGATGTGTTTGCAACCTAAATTTTTGCTAAGTATTCGTAACAGGTCCTACTTCATAATTCTATATAATTACAAGATAGTTAAGCATGATTACATGACAGTTTACATCATGGTTACACACTCAGCAGGATTACACAATTAAACAATGACACTCATTACACGCCGTAATGTAAATATGATTACACGCTATATTTTGTACCGTGTAATCATGATTACACGCTGTAGAAATGGAGCATGCAATCATTCTTACAATATCGGGTGCGAGGATGCTTAATGTGTAACCATCAATATTGTTTACCATACAACGTGTAATCAACCACTTTGGCGCATTGTGAAGTATTACACGATGCAATAATAGAAATTTTACATGCCACATTGTACACATGATAACACGCTACATTATGTAGCGTGTAATAATGTTTAAACGCTACAATAATGTAAAGTGTAAACATGCTTATAATGTGGCGTGTAATGATTCCAGACGTGAAATCATTAATATTGGGACGAAATCTCCAAGGCCTACTGCAATTTTTCTAGGCTAAAAATACATCATAAACATTCCATGCAAAACATTCTCAACACAAACAGGGAATGGGAATACATAATGATACATACTAATATATATGCACATTCAACCTAAATACATCATCATATAAACATTCCCTGTAAAACATTCTCAGCATATACAATTCTAGTCTATGGGGAATTACGGAGTTGACCATTACTGAAAATGTCAATTGCAATGGCCTTACAAATGTTTTTCATATTCTTTTATCCAAATATTGATTTACATATAGTTAGTACTTCAGCAATTACTAAGTTAGCATACTTTATTAAAAATACACTGTAACTGCTCATGTAAGATGATGAGAAATGTATAACATAACTTTCTTTAGGAAAGTAAAAAAAAAAGAGGAAATAACAAGTAACTAAATATATCAAACATACCCATCATCTTGTTGTGGAATGATATCAGAGTGCATGCTTTCAGCCTTGAATGGGGTTGCATGAGGTTCCATTTTCATTTCTTGGTAATAACCAGCATGTTTTAATATTGATGGCAATAAGTAAAGCAGGCCACGAATGTCCTTCAGTATGGACTAAGTCCGTTCCTCCGTTCGTTCAATGAGTCAAAGATCAGAACTTTTCTTTCCCTTAGAAGTACATGACACAACACCCAATGGTCGGGAACGTGGCACGAAATGAGCACCAGTATATACAATAGATAAAAATCATTTAAGGAAATAGATAATGACAGCACAAAGTCATTACAAACATCTTACTGAATCCATTTGTCACCAAGGTTGAGGGTATAGCAGTTCATGCCCTGTTACATGCCTGAGGATGTCTGCACTTGGTTGGTAATCTAGAGGGACGAACTCTGGGTAGTCTTCCTAGACATCGATCTTGTTGTCAACCCTTTTTTCCCTATCTCTTTTCTGTTGAGGAGAATGAGGAGAACTAGTATTTTTTGGCTAACTTCTTTCCTCCCCATCCTTCTAAAATTGTTCTATTTTTCTCAAGCTGTCCAGCATCTTCATTTTTGTTGCCCACTTCATGTTGATGCTTGTCTGTTATAAAAAAACACAATCATATAACGAAATTCCTAGACTTATGGCAACCAGTCCTGCGCTTATATCAATCAATCAAATGCTGAAACACATGCATTATAACACTGTTTCGGATACATGCATAATCAAATTTCCATTTACGATATCATATAACTAGAGTAATACTTACGAAGAAAGATGTGTTGACCAATTCAATATTTTTCACGTGACTGACCTCAGGGCTCGAACACCTCATCCACAGAATATTAAAGTAACTATGAATGTGCTGTGTAAATGAAGTGATGTGTATTAAGAAATAAGTTACATATAACCTTAATTAGCAGGAAGAAATAGACAGTTAATTATGTTACCATATCTGAGATCCACTTTTCAACGTTGACCAAGTCTTGAAAATGTTGACGCGTCATGGGTAGGATTTGACCCGAATAAAAACTAATAAAAAATGAATACATTTCATTATGATAAATAAACTAAATTGAATACATTGAAAATCATGGCAATAAAATAGCCTACGGGGATGGAATATTACCTTACTTGATCGTCGTTCTTGAGGAAATATGTGAACTCAACTAACTCTACATTTTCCTCATTTGATTTTGTCTTCTTTGACTTTTTCGCAATCGGATTTGTGTAGGGGATTTCAAGCTACCTTGACCGCTTTCGACCCTCTGTTTTTCAACATCTCAGTATTCGACATTGTGGTCGGCCTCAGTAAATGCTATCACACTATTAGGCAAGCTCTGGCCAATGAAACACACAGATGGGGAAGGATATTGTTCCTCACTAATGATAGATTTTTCTCCCCTGTCCTACATACAAATAAATATGTATTAAGGTACAAACCATTGATAAGAAAAATATGCATCACAATAACAATATTATTATTTTGTTTCTAGGCCTGAAAGAATTGTTCTCAGGCCTACCAAAATGATCCCAAGCCTAAGGGAATTGTTCCCAGGCCTACCAAATTGATCTCAGGCCGACCAAATTGCTTACAGGCCTACCATATTTTGGTATGATGGGTGTGGATGTGTTTGCAATCTGAATTTGTGTTAAGTATTCGTAACAGGTCCAACTTCATAATTCTATATAATTACACAATATTTAATAAGCATGATTACATGCCAATTTACATCATGGTTACACGCTCAGCAGGATTACACGATTAAACAATGGAACTCATTACATGCCATATTGTAAAAATGATTGCACACTACAATATGTAACGTGTAATCATGATTACACTTACAGAAATGGCATGCGAGGATGGTTAGCGTGTAAATATTAATATTGTTACCATACAACGTGTAATCAGTCACTTCGGTGCAATATGAAATATTACACGATGTAATAATGGGAAATATTACACGACATACTGAACACATGATTACACGCTACATTTCTGTAGCGTGTAATCATGATTACACGCTACAGAAATGTAACATGTAAACATGCTTACAATGTCGCGTGTAATGATTCCAAACGTGAAATCATTGGGAAGAAATCTACAAGGACTACTATAATTTTCCTACGCCAAAAATACATCATAAACATTCCATGCAAAAAATATTCTCAGCCTATACAAGTCTACTCTAAGGGAATTGTTTTACACGATTAAACAATGGTACTCATTAGTTATTGTAAGAATGACTGCATGCTACAATATGTACCGTTTAATCATGATTACACGCTACAGAAATATAGCATGCAATCATTCTTACAATATGGCGTGCGAGAATGCTTAGCATGTAACCATCAATATTGTTACCATACAACGTGTAAGCAGTCACTTTGGTCATTATGAAAGATTACACGATGCAATAATGGAAAATATTACACGCCATACTGAACACATGATTACACGCTCTATTATTTAGTGTTAGCGTGTAATCATGATTACAGGCTACAGAAATGTAACGTGTAAACATTCTTACAATGTCGCGTGTAATGATTCCAAATGTGAAATCATTGGGATGAAATCTTCAAGGACTACTACAATTTTCCTAGGCCAAAAATGCATCATAAACCCATTCCATGCAAAACACATTCTCAGCCTAAATACATCATCATATAAACATTCCCCCTGTAAAAAAAACATTCTCCTCAGCCTATACAAGTCTACTCTAAAGAAATTATATCCAGGCCTACCAAATTGATCCTAGGCTGACCAAATTGCTTCCAGGCCTCCCATATTCTTCCCAGGCCTAACACATTGTTCCCACGCATAACAGATTTGTTCCAATTATATAGAAGGACATGACCCCCCCCCCCCCCCCCCCCCCCCACACACACACACACACACTTATAAATATACATGAAAAAAGTATTATTTATAGAATGTTCCTCATCCACCTGATCACCCTCGATTGCAGTAGATCCAACATCCTTAACACCCTTAACACAAGCCTCATCTTCCTCATCACCAACAATCTCATCCTCACCAACAACCTCATCTCCATCGACATCCTTCTTGCCAACAATATCATCTTTCTCATCATCAGTCACCTTAGCAACACCCTTATCACCTTGCTCACCAACACCCCTATCACCAATAAACTCATCATATTGGTGACCACCCTTCTACACATCATCATCAATAAATAAGTGAAAAACTATTATAATACAAAATTATTAATAAAATAATTTTCGACAACTTTATATCTAACCTTCATGTCATTTCAAATTTTTACAAATTCTTTTGTACATAAGGCAATAATAATTTTCTTGGATTCAATCATAGCAGCATATGGTTCTGGGATTATAGATGACACCTGAATTATGCAATAATTAATTAATAATACAATGTATACAAGAATAACATACTACAAGTGTCTGAAACCAAAGTGTAGATGCAACCATACCTTGGATTTTCCATCGGAGAATAGACATGTCTTAGAAGGAGGGGGGAATATTCTTCAGAAAATGTGCTTCTATCTCTCCCCATAGAGCATCCTATCTCCTTCATACCAAGAGTGTCAATCCCATCACTGTCATTATGGTTCTAATATTCATCAACTACATCCTCATATCCAAGGCCATGTTCCTCTTCACTTGTATGTAGAGCAAAAGCCAATTTCTCCCTCTTCTTTTCTATTAATGGCTCACAAACGTATTTGAGGTTCAATGATTTGAACTAATTTGTTCCCTTTTCATAGGTTTCAACTTCCCAAGGGAATAAAGCCATCTGCATATCAGGAACAACTCTTGCTACAGATTTTCTACAAATAATTAAGTAAAAACAAAGAGTCATTCCGGACATACCGATGCATTGAATTTGGATTCAATATCTGAAATCCTTAAAGTAAATTCCCATCTACTGAACCGAGGATAACCCGTACCGATTCTCTTTCCCACATTATTATCAAGACGAATTATCCTCTCCATGGCCAATACCTATACAATTTAAACTAACAAATATCAATCAATGTTTTTCATTATAATAAACTATGAAACGAGAAACACTAAATTGATAACATGCTGAATTTTTCTAAAACTTACCTAAAGTTCTAGAGGGAGTCCAGAGAAATTGTAGGTGTAATACTTTGATTTCTTTTCCTTATTCTCTTCTCCCCCTTTCTCTTTCCCTTTCCCTTTCCCTTTCCCTTTCCCTTTCCCTTTCTCTTTCTTCTTTGCTTCACCTCTCAGTTGAAATAGCCTTTCGTTCAGTACACCCTTGAAAAAATGTAGTGTAAAGCTTAAGATGTATGAACCCCATGGAAAATTTTTGAAATCTCCTTCGTTTTCAACTAATGAGAGCAGCCACCCACAGATGGTTGTGGTTTGTCCGTAAAGAAATGGCTCACCATATATATACTCAACATCTTGTACGCATCTTCACTCTGTTCGGAAGTCATTTTGCTCAATGTGGCATACAATACCTCTGCAGTTGGCCTTTTTACTTTAAAAATCCGTTAAGCATCGAACCCTTTGGAACTT
Source organism: Dipteronia dyeriana (assembly GCA_032871835.1). Lineage (NCBI taxonomy): Eukaryota > Viridiplantae > Streptophyta > Magnoliopsida > Sapindales > Sapindaceae > Dipteronia > Dipteronia dyeriana. Next base: position 16,873,218 of record CM065297.1, read on the forward strand.
CGTTGTTGTTAGCAAAATCTTCAGGCAGATGTCCCATTTTCAAGCCGCTGTATAAACAAAATTCTTCTTGGCTGAACCGGGCTTTCGACTTCCCAAACCTGAACCATATCTCATCTTCTTTTTGTCCTTTCGGGTTAATGATTTCTCTCTTTAAAATATTGTGTATCAGTTGCCCGTACAGTATCAATGGTTCTTTCAACTCCAAATATATGTCGAAAGGCCCCTCCTTGAATCTTTCCTCCAAACCAAATTTGTTTAGCATCGACTTCAACTCTATAATCATATACTTTTTGCTTCCACTGTTAACCCTGACGGGAACCCAAATCTCATGATCTGGGAACCGCCACAAGTATGCATTTCCATTTTTAGGCATCTAAACAATGAAAACAAACAAAAATAACATCATTCCTAAGCTTACAGAAATATATCTTAGGCTCAAGAACAGTCATAAGCTTATGAAAACATTCATATACTCATAGGCCATGAATGCATCAGTCCTACTCCCGCTTTTATGAAAATAATTTCTACGCTTAAAATTAAAAATGTAACATCATTCCCAGACTCAACATCAGTACTAACCTAAGGAAAAACATTCATAGCCAAAACATCAGTCTTAACTTGAAAATTATGATGGTATCATCAGTCTTAGGCTCAAAATCAGTACTAGGCTTATAAAAAACATTAATAGAAACATCAGTTTTACATGCATCATTCATCCATCCCTCTAAGCCCTACAGTTATGAAAATCGTACATAGACTAAATATATGCATTCATCATTACATGTAACATCAGTCATTTGCTCTGCAAACGTTTTTAAATTTTGTTTGCCCTTCAAATACAAACATTCCATCCCGAAATACACTTACAAACACATCAAAAACACAAATAATAACAAACTCAAATATTCATCTCGAAACACAAACAGGTAACAAACGGGAATATCATCCAAAAACACAAAGAATGGATAACAAACTACAATAAAATACATAAATTTTAAGAAATTAGTACCTTCAAATTGGTTTGCTTTTTTTTCTAGGGTTTGTGTGCTTCGTTAAATGGTGATGGCAACTGCGACGGCGACGACGACAAAGACTACGCAAGGACAACAATGAGCTTGTGCTTCTCCTTCCTCTATATATTTCTCGTTTGTTGTTGTTAGGTTTGGATATCGTCTAGGATTTGGTTGCTTGGTTGTATGCTAATGGTAAGGGAGACGGCGACGGCGACGATGACAATGACGACAACGACGACAAATACCTTCTGCTTTCTCCTTATTCAAAGTTTCCGCTTCTGTCTCTGTTTGTTCTCGTTGTAGGAAAAGCATAGGACGTTTGAATAAAATGGTTATGGTGTTGTTAATTGAAGTTTTCTTTAAAATAAGAGGCCAATTCGTTCATTTTGTGGGAAATGAGAATTGGGAGGTTAATGTAGTCAACTTCATCAAAGTTTATTGTTATAAAATTTAAGGAGACTATTTTGGAGATTTCATCAACCGGGGTCTTAAGGGTATACTAGTAAATGTGGTTTCCCAAACGGCTATATATATGTAATATTTTCTCCAATAGACTATTTCCTAGAAAGTGAATGTTGGAAAATATTATTTCCTTTAATTTCCTCTTTTTTTAATAGATAGATGAGAATAAATAAAGTATGTGACGATGTCGCTGATCTTGACCATGCATTATAGCTTTCCTTTTCTGTTGAAGGTTGCACAATGTCCTAAACAAAGCATTAGCTTTGTCAGATAGATACGATTTTTGCCTAAGAAATTTGGGCAAAGAAGAATTTATTTTTTATTTTATTTTACTAATAGTAAAAAAAAAAAAAGAGAAGAATAAGAATTTCCGGAAGTTTCTTCAATTTTACTGTTTTATATTTTATCCATTCTGATCAGGCTTGGTTGCACCACCGGATTGGGAATCAGTTCCATGACATACTTGAAACTTTTGTTCTATATTCCACGAGGTTTAGTGTCCGTTTGGAAGAGTTTGTTTACCGACTAAAAAAACTTTTTTAATTAAAAAAGTTTTTCTAAAAAAATTTACGTCGTTTGGTAGTCACTGAGCTTTTAGATGATTAAAAAAATTGTTTTACGTCTACTTGGAAAGCTCAAATTTTAGACTTTTCCAAATAGATTTTTTTAAGTTTTTTTTAACAACACTAAAAAGTCTAATATAACCCTATCATTTAAAATATTTTTTGAATATTTGGTAACCTTACCATTTATAAAAGCTTTTTTTAATTGACAATCAAACGACTAACATCTTCCTATTAAAAGCTCTATTTGTAAAATGTCTATTTTAAAAGATCACTCCTAAAAGATCTATTTAAAGAAGCTCTTCCAAACGGAGCCTTAATTTACCGTACAAGAAACTGATTCTCTAGTTTTTGCACATTATTTTGGGATGGTGGATCATTCCATTACTTCGTTGGCTTGGAGCTTTATGTTAACTGTTGCAATCACAATATATGCAGATATGTTCAATCATGATTCATGACTCTATGTCACAAAGCTTCCCAGCGCTGTTGAATTGTTCTCCATGGATTTCTTTTACTATTATCCAGCCTTGTTGCAGATTACCCAAGTTATAACTTATTCTTTGCATTAATTGTAGTTGATGAAATAACACGGCGAGAAACCTTCACAAACTTGTCAGATGTGTGGACTAAGAAAGTGGAACTTTATTCCACCAATCAGTATTGTGTCAAGATGCTTGTCGGAAATAAAGTTGATCGAGTAAGGATTATAATGTTTATTTATATTATTGAAAGTATTAGTTCCAGAAGATGATCAACATGTGAATAAGGGGCCAGTGCAATATCAATGGAGACTCTTTACCTATTGATCGTGCACTTAAAAGAAAATACGAGGCTTTTTCCTTTTGATTCTTATCGTTTGTGAATTGTGATTGATGTATGTTTTCAGGAGAGGGCTGTAAGTAGAGAAGAGGGGATTGCTCTTGCAAAAGAGCACGGATGTAGTGCTAAAACTGGAGAAAATGTGAAACAATGCTTCGAGGAGCTTGCATTGAAGGTAATCATAGAGAAAGCATTACAAATCATTGCCCATTTTCTTCTTGATCTTGTACTGTTGCATTACTTAAGAGGTTGCCGCCATGGAAGACTGACTAAATGATTGGCATGATTTAGCATGAACAGATTTTCCTTCCTAAATTCTGACCTGTTACCGAATTGCTTTACAGATATTGGAGGTTAGAAAGCAGAAACCGGAATACCCGGAACCTCCTCCTATAGAAGGATCCACTGTAGTTAAGCCGAAACATGAATACCAGGCATCTCCTAGCGGTGGTGTTTGTTGCTCGTAAATCGCTGCAACAGGGAGGCCTTAATAAGAAATCAACACCACCCACATATCAACAGAAGGCCAAGGCTGCCTGCTAATTGCACATACTTTTAACATTATGAACAGATCATGTATATGTAATTTCCTCCTTATTTCTTAGTGGCTGTTGTCGATTGGCATTGAGTTGCCATGGTTGTACCATTATTCTGGGAACGTAGCCAATCGAGTAACATCTATTAGCTTGTATAAATGTTTGAGTTTTTGTTTTCAATTTCGTTTTTTTTGTCAGTGATCCATGTTAGAAAAACATAATTGCATATTTTTATTGATTATGCGAGCGGCTTTTCTACTTCATCTTCGAGTAATGTTCATAGTTTTCGGATTGAAACATTTAACAAAAAGCTATTTTTTCATCTATTACAAAATCTTAATTCCAGAGGAGAATTTCATGATCCACCAGGTAAACGGAAATTTAGATGTCTTCATTTTTATTTTTTTTTCTTCATTTTAACCATATATGTATCTTGGCTTATTGGTATCATTTGATCAAACGAACTCTGTTTAAAAATTTAGAAGGTATCAATTATTCAATTTGCAGTTTTTTGTCTGATTAAAAATCCAGTTGAATGACTTGAAAACAAAAGGACTTACTTGTTTTATGGTCGAGTAATACAGCTGCATTATAAATTCCAGACTGTCACCGCTGTACACATCTATGAAATATAATTAGCTCCGATTATATTCTTGCATCACTTGAACTATAGAGACAACATAGTCTCTTAGTTTGATGAAGAAACTTTCAGACAAGATCAAAGGGGCTGGGACCTGAAATCTTAAGATTCCAAATACAATAGCATGGACCACACCATGAGTATACGAATTTCAATATCAAAATCATAAACTAGAAGGAAGTCACTTTTTTTTTTTTTTTTTTTTTTTGATATACCACCGGTAGTTGTGGCAACTCGAACCTGAAACATTGTTAGACTGAATAACACCCTTTACCACTCAACCACATTAGGCAATAGGAAGCTAATGTTGAAAACTTCCTTGTCCGAGGTGAGTTTCTACTAAGTGTGACTCAAAAACATTCTGGCATGATCAAGAACAAATAAATGTAATAAGTATCACTTGCCTTTGAACATAGTACTTCAACAAAGACATATTTGGTTTCAAGGATAAGAGTCAATACCTACTTATAATATGAAAACAAGCAAGAACACCAAATAAAGTCGTTAAAAACCTATGTAGGCTGCAGGTTCGGTATATAAATATTATAAAGCATTTAAAAGATACCCCCTGCAGTTTTCAGGAGAAATATAACAATATTATGGGCTGACGGCGCGACCAATTCGCTGCTTGGCAAACTGGAAATTCTTTTGATAGGAAGCAAACTGGAAAGGATTCCCCAGAAGTGAACCATTTCACATGCAAGCAGAATGCAAACTATCTTGGTCTCTTAATCCTCAAGAACCGCAGCATGCTGATTTCTCTGGAGCAGACGTCGAGCCCTTGGCAGGGTCTGGTTTACTGATCTTTATAGTTTGGGGCTGCATTATAACAGCATCAAAATTATGAAACAGTCAGTTACAATGTCACATTAATTGTCATCTTCATTAGAAAGTTCAGGAAAAATAATAAATACCTCTGCTTTTGTGTCAGTTTCTGCAAGTCGTTGCTTTATGTCTCTTGCTATTGAAAAGAAAACCTGCTCCACATTGAAATTTGTTTTCGCACTCTGCACCAAATGACTCGATACTGTCAGTGCACTAAAAGAAATACCCTACCTCCACGGTTAATCACCACCTCATCATGGGGAAGCAGAATACTACTTATGCTAATGCAGTTGGGTTCTCAAAACAAGTAACAGCATATTCTATTTAAATTCCACTGCTTAGCCGGCTAGCTTGGCTATAGGTATTAAAAATATACAATCACTACTCTACGGTGTACACACTTACTGTCTCAAAAAACTTGATACCATATTCATCAGCTAATGCCTGGCCTTTTGCTGTTGGGACAGCCTACAAGAAATAACTAGTGACAATTAGATCTGGAAAAGTTATACTTAAATTATATTCAAGATGTGTTTTATTTCTTACCCTTTTGCTCTCATCCATATCGGCTTTGTTGCCAACTAATATTTTGTTGACATTATCAGCAGCATGCTGCTCTATGTTCCTCATCCAGTTCCTGATATCTACATATTAATTAGATTAAAGATATAAATTACAAAAGGTTTCGTGGCTACTATTTTTCAGTAATTCAGCTTCAGAAAGATAAACCTACAAAAGAAAAAGGCACAGAGAGAAAGAAAAAGACATACTGTTGAAAGATGATTCATCTGTTACATCATAGACCAGCAATATGCCCATGGCTCCCCTGTAATAAGCTACACAATAAAAAGGCAAGCAGGGTCAAAAATATTTCAAACAGGAGAAGGAAATTGAATTTTGACGATCATCTAGATTCTGACCAATAATCTTAAACATCAGACCACTGTAATGCCAGGGTAAAAGAAACACCAAAACCGAGGAAGTCATACTAAATATGACAGCCACAACTCAACAAGAACACGCATGCAATACAAAAATTCCAGGGTCACAAGGAGATCAACGAAAAACAAGTTCAATGAGATTGAGCAATTTAATCTGCTGTTTAAATATCTATACATTGTTTCCAATACAACCTGAACTTCCAATAATAATATGATATGACTTATGCATCTTAATTAACCGATCATGTCAATCTTTGGCCAAGAAAATTCTAAGTGGCAGAGTGAATTGTGGATTCACTGCTACAGATTATGATCAATTCCACATTTGCTGGGGCTATTCAGTACCACTAGAGATCTGCAGTAGCCTATTTAATGGCTGTACGTTTTTTTTATACATGTGCAAATATTGAAAATAATTACAAGACACTGGTACTTACATCTTTTATTCCCCATTTTTTAAACATAAGCTATTTTTAACAAACACAAATCAAACTTCATTGATCTACCAAATTAGATATTTCAGCCTACATAGGTACGTTTTTGGGCTTCAATAGGTATACAGTTGTCAAACCTTGGAGAGTACAATAATAAATAGTTTGGGCACCTGTCGTAATTGTCCGAAAACGTTCTTGTCCAGCGGTATCCCATATTTGTAATTTAATGCGCTTCCCATCAAGCTCAATGGTCCTAATCTTAAAGTCAATCCTGATAGAAGCATTAAAGTTCAGGAAACAGCATAAAACCATATAGCATAACAATAATACAAAATCGAAGGTTTTGAACACAGACCCAATCGTAGTTATGAAGCTTGTTGTAAAAGAATCATCAGAGAAACGCAATAGCAGGCAACTTTTTCCCACCCCTGCACATATAAATAGAGTAATCAAGATAACATAAACACATAGCACAAAATACATATTGTTATTATAGGCACATCACACCCATTGATTCACTGAAAAGACACACTAAAACTGTTATAAAGATCCAAACCAAAAACTCAAGCTAATAGTTGCAGAAGCTAATGACAGAATAAGTAGCCACACCACCAAATAAACTTAAAAGATAAGCAACACTCACTCCCCTCATCCACACCACAGGCTTCACAAATAGTTGGCCTAACATGTGGAGACTTGGACCAGAACTCAAAACTGAGATATGCATGAATATTAGTTGACTGCGGCGATAGAAGTTAACAACTTAAATCTGACGTCAACTTCTCCTACAGTCCTATACCAGGTTAGACAATTTCAATCCAAAAGCTAAAGCTGATAGATAAAGGACTAGTCATAGCATAAGTAGCCATCTCATGCAATGAACTCATCGATCATGGACCGTTGGATCCCCAATAAAGGCTACAAAGATAGATCTTCGATTATATATATAACAAAAGAAAAAATAGCAAACCTCACAAAACTATAGATAAATTTTCATCTTTATAAATGACAATACAATTCAAATGTAAACAAAACTACTGTGATTGTGTTTCAATCTCAAAAACTCTAGCATAACTACATGAGATCTCACCAGCTAAGCTAGTCAGTATACACTGTGAATGAAAGTTAAAAGGTTCAAAAAACATGAAATTAACCAAATATTCAAACCAATTCAATAGTAGATCATTCAAATCACTAGTTATAAGATTTAGGCATTTCCAGTAAAACAAATTAGAGCTAAATCCCCCTAATTGAACTAGCATACTAGCATCAAGATAAACAGTCAACAGAGGAAGTCCTCTCGGTTTGCGAAAAACACTAAAAAGTGATTCAACAACTTAGAATGAACAGGTCTAAACAAAATAAAATTAATAAGTAATCAATAGTAAAGCGTATTTGAAATGAAAACTTGCCACTGTCCCCGATGAGAAGGAGCTTGATCAGGTAATCGTAATCGGCACGAGCTCTAGTCGGCGCAGCCGCCATTTTTGCTTGCTGTTTGTTTTCAAGGTTTCACTATAAATAACAACAAGATTCTGAGTTAATATTTCAGATCTGCAGCTTTCAAGCCTCCTCGTAAGTCTTCAAGGAGGTTGGCTGTTGCTTGCTTGTTCGAGAGATGTCCAGCTCTATGTGAATCCAACAACAACAAATACTAATTTCTCTCTAACCTCAAATTAACCAGACCACAAGTAACCAGAGTTAAAGTGTTGTGTATGTTAATATGTTTATGGGCGGAGGAATCTGCTGTCTTCGATTCCAGCGTACGATAAGCTGCTTGATTACGTGGCAGTACGGTAGTTAATAATTGGCCTCCTTGTTCCAGTGGTCAGCGAATGTATTACGAAGCGATTATTTATGAATTATGATCGATTCTCTGATTATAATTTAGTAATTATTAGTAATGCCATAATTAGAACTGGTCTTCCTGTGTCAGAACTCAGAACTCAGAAGGGACACTACTCGATTGAAGTCCCAATCAATTAGTTGCTTTATTGCTAGTACTAACGTGACTAACGTCGGTCTTTTTCTTTTTAACTTATATCGCCAAAGTTTTCTTCTCTGTCTTGTTCATGAGAAAAACGTGAGTAAACATTAACATAATCCTTAATTAATAAACTCTACCTTGGAAAAAACATTAAAAACCATCGAAGAGAAGTTTTTAAAAAATTCTAAATTCACTCAAAATGATCTATAATTTAACCGTAACTTATAAAAGTATAAGAAAGACCAGAATTTACTTGAACCAATAAAATCAATCCTCAGAAACAAGAAGTTCCATTGAAAAGTAGTATTTTTGTTTGTTTTTTTACATTGGATGGTGCAAGAACAAGCTTGGCAATTTGAGTGGCCTGAGATGTACCACTTTGTCCAAAAATTCTTCGGTAGAAAGTGCATACACTATCTTATACTCCCCAGTGACTTGCACTATTTCATTGGTTTTTATTGAGGGATTCCTGTACTGAGCTAGACAAGTAGACCAAGTGTAATTCATTCACAACTTGCCTCTAAAACTCTACTTTTAAAAGGGTTTAGGGCAATCTCATACACTTGTCAGATTGTCTTTCCCCATAGAGATCAAAAGCTTCAAGCACCACAGGCCACAAGCTTTTCTCAACACTCGTGGGTTGGAATCCTCAGGATAAACCAATATCGAGATTCTATTTAACTCGTGATTTTCAAATGGATATTGTCAAGCATACAAAAGATACCAATACGATATAGAAAAAACATCTTCACTTTCAAAAACCTCATCCATATAAGAACTTGTGTATGTTTAAACTGCATCTTTGATTCTTTGTAAATATTAATAGAGCATTACTTGGTAGCTGTCCCAAAGAGTTACAAGTTCCATTCTTCCGTTTAGGCTCTTCAAACCCACTGCATCTAAATTTTTCTTGCTGTTTAAACCATTTATCAAAGCAAATAGACGGGCAGGCCTAATCACTATCAGCTGCTCCCAAAATTCTTCTAGCCTCGGTGCCTGGATCAGCCAACTCACTTGGGGTCTGCCATATTGTTAATAATTAAAAGTAACTAAAAGCACAAAGACAGTTAAATGGAAGAAGAACATCACAGAGACAAAAGACTAACCTTTCCATATGAGTTTGTAAGGATAGAAGAAGCCCCAGTAGCCAGCAACAATATTATAACACCCATGTGTTCACCTCTTGCCGCATGATGAAGAGGCTATAAGAGAAACATCCATACAATGTTAAAAACAAAAAATTGGAAAAATCAAACAGCAAGTTCCATCTAATTCAATCGTTTTGTTCATCCAATATACCGGGTGGCTACTGGGAGGAATGGGGAAGCCATTTCGTGTAATCATTGCAATTCCAAATAAAAATCCAAGAAATGTTTAAGGTTTAGTAGTACTCACGGTATCACCTTCTGCATCAACAGTTTCTAACATTCGTTTCACACATTCAGCATCTCTAGCGGTGTTAATTAGAAGTCGTACTATCTCAGTAAATCCTGCAAAAGTCATCAACCATGGAAACAAGATAAATCAACAGTATTAGAAATATAAAACGAGAAATAACTTGTACATTACAATCATAGAAAGTAGTTAGAGCCTACCCCCAGCACAAGCATCGTGAAGAGGAAGTGCTCCGTCTTCATCCTTAGCCTCAATATTAGCCCCTCTTTCCAGGAGTAGCTACATTTTTTTCAAGAAACAAACCCACACCGTCTATTCATAAAGCTTTTGCGCATCCAAAACTGCTTAATCATTATTATATGCAGAGGAAGCAAAACCAAGCAAATATGTTATATGAGAAAACTGACCTGGACACAAGGCAGATAGCCATAAAGACAGGTCAGATGCAGAGCAGTGTCCCCATCTTCAACCGGTTCATCAATGCTGCCGTTCAAGTTATCTGTATATACTCATTCAAAGTAATTGGGAAAGGATCAGACTAAAGGTGACATAAACAACCAAATGAAAATCGTTATAATTCGACATTCATGGTTTTCAAAGACACAAATCTAAGCAAAAGACAACATCACAATAACAATACACTGTCACTGCCTTATATATTTTTTTATTCCACGCAATTAATAGAATCTAAACAAACACCAAATTAGCATAAAAAGGCAAACTTTATAGTAAACAATTCTTCATAAGTCACACAGGCTCATTAATTAAAATTACAATTACAACCATAAAAGCAATTGATTCTATTTCAATTAACCGGTTGCATTATACACGGATAAAATTCGTGAATTTATAAAACCCTAGGGTTTATTTTGAACATAAAACAAAAAATAAATAAATAAATAAACCAATTAAACGGCAAAAAGAGTAAAAAGTGAATCTGGAGAAACCTAGAGCGAGGCGGAGGGCTTGGACATCACCGAGCTGAGCAGCGGCGGCGAGGTCACGGAGGTGTGGAGGAGTGTCGGATTCGAGGTCTATGTCGACTCCGTCTTCTTCAAAGAGAGCATTGTCACCTTCGTTCTCGTCTTCGTCCAGCAATCCATTTCGCCTACCTGGTACTGCCATTTCTCTCTCTCAGTTTATGCTTTCGATTCTTTGCCGGATTGCAGTGAAGTTAAAAAGAAGAGCGTCAAGGGTTTTGTGAATTGTGAGTCCTGTTTTTGGGTTCAGGGTGTCTGTTTGCCACGTCAGCTTTCCTTTATTATTATTTTTTTATATTAAAAAATATCAGGATTAAAAAGATGAATAATATTTGGCATTGCAATCTCAATTGTGCGTGTAATCATGAGTCTATGAGAGACATAACACTAATCCAACTTAATATTATCTTCTAATTATTTTAGTTGATTTTTTGAGGTTAAAAAAAAACCCACACAGATTGAATGTTCTTAAATAAAGAATCTAATGAAGGTATTTATTTATGTTCTTAAGTTAAATTTGAATTGATTTCTTTGAATATTACTAAATTGTAAAGGACTGATAGATTATATATAACTAAGTATCCAAACTAAATTTATAAAGATATTTATGAAAAAATGTACCTTGACATAATCAAATGAATATAATTAAAGCAGTGGGATCTATAGGAGTTTTTATTTTTTTTGTGAACAGTATTAGATCTATTGAAGTTTTTGTTTTGAATTTATAGAAGATATTAATAGATTTTTTTTTCCACTGTTGCATTGAAATGGCAATCATGAGTTTATCACACATTGGAATTTTGGAATCCATGAATTGTGATGTAAAACAGGTAGCTGACTTTTACATGGTTTTGAGGGACCATCCTCAATTCACGGCTAAGTGACTTCTCTTGAAGTGAATCGACGATATCTTTTCAGGTCACAGTCTTTGGTGGCGAGGCACGTCGTTTTTCGGTCAAATTCGTCGTTTTTCGGTCAAATTCCATCATTTGGGGCCCGAAACTGCAGTTTTTCCATTTTAGGAAACTTTCATTTTTAAGCATAATAGTCATACATTGACTTTAACAAGTCAAAATTGTCTACCGTCAATTCTGGCTTGTATAAGGTCATTAGTATATTTTATTTCCACAACTTTAATGATTTCACTATTTTTGACAGTTTTTGCTATTTTTTGTAATTTTTGTTATGTAATCTCGTTTTTTGTCCAACAAGGATTCGGATTAGGGTTTTTTTCATTTTAAATAGCCTTATAAGCCGAAAGGCTCATTGACATTTTTATTCAATAAAAATTCAGAAGTATTCTCTTTATTTTCTGATAGATTCCAGTTTATATAGAAATTAGACGTCGGTCTATTTGTTTAATGTTTTTCACTGCGTCAACTTGTCATGGCCCGAGACCTGAGAGCTATAGTACTACATTGCTCTATGTAACATACTCCGAGTGTCAAGTTAGAGGTCTTTTCTCACGAGTTGACCGTCAAACTTCTAGAACCTCGGACTCAACTGGTTCTTCCACCTCGTGCTTCGGTGCTGCTTTAGAAGGATCTAAACCTTCTTGTTCTGGATTATCTTCCACCTGAACTTCAGTAGTCTCTGAATTTTATTTTAAAGTGCTATCGACTCTTTCTTTTTGTAATTAATTTTGTACAAAGATAACGTCTCTGCTGACTATAACCTTATGGGTAGTGGGTTCCCACAGGCGATACCCCTTCACACCATCAGCATACCCCAAGAATATACATCTCATGGATTTTGGATCCAGCTTTGCTCTTTCTTGGGCATTGTACATCACGTACACATGACATCCAAATGAATGTAGATTAGAATAGTCAACTGGCTTATCGGTCCACATATCCGTTGGTGTTTTCAACTCAATTGCTATCGATGGGGATCAATATATAACATAGCAGGCGGTTTGGTTGCTTCTGCCTAAAATGAATTAGATAGGCCTGCAGTCCTCAACATGGCTCTTACTCTTTCAATAAGAGTTCTATTCATCCGCTCTGCCACCCCATTTTGTTGAGGAGTGTATGTGATAGTAAATTATCTTTCAATACCTTCTTGCTTACAAAGTGCAAGAAACTCGCCATCTGTATATTCTCTTCCATTATCTGTCCTCAAACACTTGATCTTCTTTCAATAATCTAGTTCCACCCGTGCTTTGAAAGCTTTAAATACTTCCAACACATCTGACTTTCTCTTGATCGGGGTATACCCAACATCTCCTGAAGTAATCATCAGTAAAAGTCACCATGTACTTTGCTCCTCCTAGGGATATATCTGGTGATTTCCAGACATCAGAATGAATCAAGTCTATAATCCATTTGGTCATTGCAGTAGAACTGTTAAACTTCAATCTATGTTGCTTACATGTAACACAATACTCACAGAACGGTAGATTTACCGATTTGAGCCCGGGAAGTAGATTCCGATCGGAGAGAATCTTTAAACCTCGTTCCGATATGTGACCTAGTTTTTGATGCCATATCATCATTGACTTTTCTCTATCGTTGGATGATACAACACATGCATCAATTTCCTGTATTGTTTCTCCCTTAAGCATGTATAGATTTACAGCGATCTTCTCTGCCCTCATAACTACAAACACGCCTCTAACAATCTTCATGATCCCATTTTTTATAGGGAATTTGCATCCGAGATCATCTAATTGTCCCAAAGACAACAAATTCTTCTTCAGACCCTTCACATGTCGTACTTCCTGAATAGTGAGAACGGTACCATCATGCATCTTTATCCTGATAGTACCAATACCAGCGATCTCCAAGGCATGATCATCACCCATAAATACAGATCCTCCTGAGATATGTTCATATTTGTGAAACCATTCTCTTTGAGAGGTCATGTACCAGGTTGCTGCTTAGTCTAAAAGCCAGACGTCAGCAAACTGCTTTCTGCCTTCAACAACAGTTGTTGCCTCGCTGTATAGAACTTCGCCATCGTCTGAAGTACTTGATACACATCCCTAAGAATTTGAAGACTCAGGAGCTTTGTTGCCTCCATTCTTCTTGTTTAGCCAATACTCACTTTTGGCATGCCCTTTCTTACCACAACAGTAGCATTTGATGTTTTTCTTACTTCTTGATTTTGATCTACCATGATTGTGACTCCCACTAGGGCAACGTTCCATTGATCTCCCTCTTGTCATCGATAAAGCTTCTGTTTGTTGTGAATTTACCAACTTGTCTTCCCTATTCTTACGTCTACTTTCTTTTTCTAAAACAGCAGCTGCAATGTCATCGAATAGTAGATAGTCTGAAAGGATATTGTTGGTCAAGTTGATAACAAGTTGATCATATGAGTAAGGTAGACTTTGAAGTAGAAGTTTTGCACTTTCATTTTCTTGCATGCATATAGTATCATTAAATTCAAGATTTTGTATGTTCAATTTGAATCCACAGTGAGCTGAGAAAATAGTGTATTTAGGGTGTTACAATGGTCGATCACCAACGAGGATTCCGTCATTCGAAGAGTGTAAAGTCTTCTTTTCAAGAAAATCTTGTGGTGTAGTGATTTGGCCTCATATAACTTTGTCAAAGTATCTCATATCTCTGTTGCCGTTTTCTTTTCCCCCACACTTGATAAATACTCCATCGGCTAGTGCTAGATGTAGATTGGCAACTGCATTGCCATCAATCTTGTCCCACTTGCAATCATCAGTGATCTCTGTTGGCCTTGCACTAATTGCTGCCAAGCAATTATCCTTCATCAAGATTGCCCTTATCTTCATTTTCCACAACGTGAAATTACTTCCGTTGAATTTCTCGTTTTCGAATTTCGCTCCCATCTTTGTGAAATTCACACAAGACATTTGATAAATAGTGTCCGTGAACAATATCGTATATTGGAATAGTGACCGTAGTTGTGAACAGTACACCAGGTAGGTTCCTAGGTAAGAGAGGTAGGTCACAATGGACCTCTTAAGTACTAAGTCTATTCTTAGCCAGAACCTTTCCTAGACATGCATTTTCCTCACCATCACACTTATTTCTAGCACCTGTACAATCCGTAGCTGTGATAACTCAAGACCAAATCTTTTCTGATATAGAAGATCAGACAATACTACAACCACAGAGCATACTAAGATTTTTCAAGAGAGTATAACACATTGCCAACCAAATGGCTCTGATACCACTATTATGAAACTGGAGTGTTCGTTTTCCAACGTAAATTCGAACTGAGAATAAAATATGAAATAAAAAATAATGGACACAAGATTTACGTGGTAAAATCCTTAATGTAAGGGAAACATCCACAGACAAAGACCAGAAGAATTTTATTAGACCAAAAACGATTACAACCTCTCTCTAATATTTTAGAAGAGAACTACAACCTTTCTCTCAAATAAGAGGAAAGAACAATTTACAGAGAAAGAAGATAAGAGCTTGTTAGCTTGAGATGATTTGTGGAGAAATATGGGAGGCTATTTATAGCCAAAAAACTCACCCACCTCATTAATGCTATGTAACCAAAGTCTCCTTAGAATAAATGTGAGTGGTTTGGAAATTGAATTTCCATCCATAAAATCTTCATTTTCAAACTTCATTTAATTCACTATGACTTCATTTCTTACAAATTATGTTCCTTCCTCCAATCTTAAAATATTGTAATGGACTAATGGTTCAAAAAAAAAATTCACTTTCAACATGTTCTGTAATTTTTTACTTTTAAAATGTGGCAATTATACGGGTTGAAATATCTCACTCTGTTTATAGACATGTATCTCATGTTATTTTTTTTTTCTTATTTTACCTAGAAAATTATTATTATGAATAGACAAAATAACTAATTATAAGGTATATATACATACCAACCAAAATGCTCGGGAACACTTAGCCGATCTCACAGTCATGATAGTATTTTTAAACCTTATAATAACGGATAAACACATATGATGATCGACTTTTTCTTACTCTACACCTGTAGGGTGAGTTTGGAAATATTTTCGGCAGTATCAAAAATATTTGTAAATAATAAAAATTGCATGTCATTACCAGGAAAGTGTTTTCGCGCGAATTACAAATTAAACCTACTCCTAATTCCTTATTAAACACATTAATTTAGAAGTGAAACTAGACAACTATGTAAGGTGTTTCTAATTCATGGCAGCTGCAGGCAAAATGAAAAGCGTTTCGAAGTCAAAATATTATTATTATTATTATTAAATTGTTCTATATGACTTGGTAATGAAAACGTTCATTTATTCTACCATTTCCTAAGTTCGAATCACCCCCACACGGGTGTTATTTTTATTTGCTTAATTGTAAAAGAACACGTAGTTTAAAAGAGAAACGCTTTTGTATTTTGACATTAAAAGTAGTTCCAAAAAGAGTTAAATCAGGGACATAAATTGAAAAAGACGATAAAAAATGGTTCATTGATGAGTATATATAGAGAGAGAGTAGAGTAGTGGTTAATTTTGGAGATGGTGTATAACGGCAATTTAAAAAGGAGGGTGTGGATGTGAGTGTGTGTCCTAAATGACCTGTTACATGTATAGGTGGATATATATGTCCTTAAAAGGGGGGCAGTTAGCTTGTAGTTTCTGCTTTGCATTGCCTTGCTTGCCATCCGTTTTTAATTTTTTGTCATATTAATGAAACAGACACACATGAGTCATGACACACCTCTAGCTCCTGGCTCTCAGTCTCAGCTTTTGCTTTCTTTCAAACCAAACAACACAACCTAATCCACCACCACTTTCGCTACTTCTATTTTTCGTGGTGCCAAACTCATCCCAACCCCACCCTCCTCTCCTCACACTTCTCTATCAATAAAAAAGCAAACCCAAAAAGATCACAAAATAAATCACCAAGTAATTATGAGAATATTAATTTAAACAAAGAAAGACGATTGATCAATTAAATAAAAAGAATTCAAAGAATGAACAATTATCTAGTTATAATGTTAACACTGTCGAATTTAGTAATGGCAGTCAACCAAAGAAGAGGCTGAGAACACTATAACTTGCTCTTTAGAAGAAAAACCGAATTTCGATTCGAGGCGGTCTTCTTCAGGGGCCGGAAGATTAAGATCTAATTGCAGAATATTTCTTGGTTTCTTTGCTTTATGATGATGATCAAGGTTACTACTACCACTTGTAGCCATACTCAAAGCTGTTGTCGTTGTCGTTGTCGTTGTCGTTGTCGTTGTCGCGGTCGTCGTGAAGGCTCTGTGGCGTCTCATGTGACCCCCCAAGGCTTGACCCGACAAGAACTCGGCACTGCAAATGGAACACTCGTGAACCTTATTGGATTTGTTGTTTCCAGTGGTGGTCGTCCAAGCCACCGCCGACGATGGCCTCTCTGCTATTTGAAGAGAAAGGGTTGTGCTCATGTGGTTGAAACGATGATCTTCTTCTTCTTCCAATATCACTAACGTCTTCTTTTCTTCATCGTTATTAATATTGTTAACAGCCTTAGGTTTCTTGTGACTAGCTCTGTGTCCACCTAGGGCTTGAAACGAAGGAAAGCATCGGTTACACGTCTTGCACTCATAAACGTATAACCCGGCGCCGGTGACCTTGTTGCTTGTTGATGTATTAATAACATTAATAATATTATTATTTCTCGGCTGCTGCTGCTGTTCCTCCTCCGACGATAATAATTTCTTGGTATTCCCGCTCTGTGCTAAAAGAATCAAACAATTAGCCATGTCCACTTCTTCTTCTTCAGTACTCGTCGTCGCCGCCACGGCGAATTCCAATGACGTTGTTGGAGAGGCTCCCTGCACCATCACGCCTGAATTATCATCAATGATTCTTTCACCTTCTCTGCGGTTGCCGCAGCTAGAAGAGGTTGTTGAAACCATAGCCAAGGCTAAAGGTGACTGTGGCCTTTGTCGCTTGGTGCGCTTGCCTTTGATAACATGAGCCTGATCATCTGTAGTACACCCCATAATTATATCTTGATCTTGTGCTTCCATCATCATCATCATCATCATCATGATAGCAAAAACACAGAGAAAGAGAGGGAGGTGTTGAGGTAGCAGAGACTAGAGAGCTAGCACTGAATGTTTTAATTTTATATAAGAGTACTAGTGAAGAGAGTCAAAAATAAATATGCAAAACCAAAACCCGTGAACAGTAAACGTGTATATATGCTTTGCCAGTCTTGCGATTCCAATAATGGAAGTTACATATGTGTTTGTATATATATATATAGGTGTTTTAATTGGGTAAATAAAAATAAATAAATAAAGAGAGAAAGAGGGAAAGATGCAATGGAAGTATGAGGAGGCGAGGAAAGGAGTGAGATTCGGTTGGCTTTGAAGCAAGCCCATTACTTTTTGGCGACGATTCCTTAATTCAGGATTGCTTTGCAAGCCTGGAACCACATATTTTGCGCCTCAAAAACCCGCACCTTTTCTTTTTTCTTTTTTTTTTTCCCTTTATTTGCTTATGTTTCTGTTACGTACTCTTTCTTTGTTATTTGCTTTCTATATATGTCCTAATTATTACGGCGCTTGATTTTACCATACTAGCATTAAGTTGAATCACCGGCTAGCATGTGATGTACATATCCCTTCCATGTCAATGGTGTAGGTTTGGATTTTATTGTACGCCTTTTATAAAAGACAAATAGCAAGTATTTTTCATGTTATTATGAAAATAGGTATATATCTTTCGGTTATGAAAGTAAATATCTATTTAGTGTTTAATCTCGATAACATACAACAACCACCGGCTCTTTCGGTGTTAACTTTTTTTTAAAAGAAAAATAAAAGGTCTAACCATGTTTTGAGTAGTGTAATTAGCTATCGTGACTTAATTTGTGTGACTACTAGCATATTTTTATTGTTGTTTTTGGAGCATTAACTCATATAATCAAGCAGATCATGTGCAGTTGACCCACCCAGTTCACATTGTATTGTACATGTACTTAATTGTATGTTTTACAGCCACAAACCCAAAAATCACGCAGGCTAAATGATCTAATTATTCGATTAATATTATTTTCTAAGCTCTACCCAATCATTGGGGTCGGTATATACTAATATAGAGGAACAAAATTGTGACACCTTTCCCCACAAACAAATTAAGTCAATTGTATATGCTAGGATGATTTTTGCTTCAATAATTATCCACATCCAGTTTTTAGAATATATATATATAATATGGTACAATGTGAATTGGCTTGCTTAATTGTCTAGTGAATAATTGATGACATTAATTGTCTAGTGCTTAATTGTATATGCTAGGATGATTTCTGCTGTTCTTAGGGGCTGTTGCTCTTTTATGTTGTTCTCTGGTGTTTGTTGTTTCTTTAGTCTCTCTTGAGGTCTGGTTTTTGTTTATGTTTGGGGAGTGTTTGTCATCCTCTGTTTTGTGGCGTCTTTGTCTTTTTGGCTTCATTTATAAATCGATATTTTAAAAAAAATAAAAAACAATGTAAACGAAATAATTATACAAATCCTATAACACGATAAGCATTATAGAATTCTTAATACATTAGAAAAATGCAATTAATCATGTAGTTTATAATTTAATATAATACTTTAGTCTTCTTAATAATTAACACCAAACTATGCCTTATGCTAATATCCAGTTAATAGAGTAATAATTTATAGTTTGTAATATCTACCGATATAAAACTATTGAGTTTGTAGGTTCGAACCATATCCCTTTCTTCTCAAATCCTAAATTAATTGTGATAGTTAAAAAAAAAACATTGCGACACTTTAATGTGATAATTAATATATGATTATGTGTATAACATAAGAAAGTTCCAATGTACATTGCTATCTCTAGAATTAAAATTTCAACTCCTAGTTACACTGAATATTAACTCTTCATCTTTTTTTTCTTATTGTCATGTTGATTGCATAGAACTTGCAGTTTACAGGAATCAAAATATGAACATCATATACAAATAAATTAAATAGAATAAACAAGGGCGGTGGCTTTACTGCTAGGTTTTCTAATCATAATTTTTTTTTTGAAAAAAAAAGTGTAGGAACTGTGAAGTGGAGAGAGAGAGCGAGAGGGAGAAGTGTGTGGTAATGGATATGGAAGAGATTCTTGGCGTGTGGAATTATTAGGAGGACGGGTTGTGAGGGGCACGTAAGGCCAAACAGCAGACAGCAATAGCATCATCCATCTCGCAAGAAATAGAAATAGTTAAGTCACCACTCACCACCACCCTTAAAACTAAGTAAAGCAGCAAACTGCCCTCGATTTAATTTTATCATTTTTATTGGATTTCGATTTGGTTGGTGAAGGAATATACCGTATATGCAATATCTCTTCCTCCTTCATTAATTTGCTTCCTTCTTGTTTCCCTTACTCTTCTACTACTACTTCTCCACGCTCTTTTATATTCTAATATTCTATCAAAAAAATTATATTATTATTAGAGGAAATTATAAGAAATGATCAAAAAATTTATTGAGTTATTGTTTTTAGCCAAAATTTTATATTTGATTATACTTATCATATTTAGACATGAATAGACAAAATTACCCTTCCTTTTGTATTTACTACACCCACCCAATCTTCAAATATCTCTCTCTCTCTCTCTCTCTGATAATTTGAAAATCTGATCTCTCTCTTTGGCGACCGTCGTCCATCTGCCACCCCCTTACCTGTCGACGCTGCAAACAAGAGACTGAAACCCAGCAGCGTCACCTGTAACAAAACCCAACGACATCTTCTTCGTCTCTATTAGGCGTCTCTGTCTTCGTCTCTCTTCAACCGAAACCCAGGAGATTGAAAACCAGGAATACGTCTCTCTCCTGAAGTAGATCCGGCCGAGCAGGTAAGATTGGTGGTGGTGGTGAAAAGGGGTCGCAGATGGGTGGATGTGGTGAAAAAAATGACCGGTTTTTTTTTTCATTTTTACATCTATAATTATCTCTGTAAATACAAATGGTTGTTCTATTATTTTTCAGTCCGGGATTGAATGAAAATGAGACCACTTGTGGGTTTGCTGAATTTTTTGTTTTTTGAATATTTCAAGCTACCGTTCGAGGTTTGTCTCGCTTCTCGTTCGCCGAAGCCGCTGTTGTCGTCGTCGTCTGCTTTGTCGTGCTTACTCGTCGACACCCACGCCATCGCTCGTCGTTGCCTTCTTTAGCTATTGGTGAGTTAACTAGCATTGATACTAGAATAATTAATTTTTAAGAAATAGGGTTTCATTAAAAAAAATGGTTGTTTATCCTTGATTACACATCAGTTAGTTTAGGAAATAGGGAGAGATTTTCATTTTCATTGTATTGCCATGAACTTCAACCTCTAAAATTATGTTCATATTTTGTGATTTTCATTTTCATTGTAGGTCGCTTATTTTGTTTCTGCATTTTTGGATTTTCATTTTGTATTTCGTTCTGGATTTTCATTTCATTGTATGTTCATACTTGTTGTATAAATGGTTCAATCATATAGTTTTTATTTATACATTTGTTGTCATGATCATTTGCAAGAATTATTAATGAACATGATATTGAATTGGTGCATTTGTTTGTGAACCTTAAAAATTAATTTGATAATTTGTTTGTAATAAACAAAAAAAGATTTTATTTCAAAAGTTATTGGAATATTTAGACTATACATTGCTTACACTTTTTGATCAATTCTTTCTAGGTTTGGAAAATATTTTATGTTTAAACATTTATTTGCTAACTAAAAGCTAGTTGAGATTATGTAGTTCCTCTCCTAAATCATGTTTAATCCAGTTGATGGATTTCGTTATTTAGCTTCTTATGATTATCCTTGATTACACAATAGTTTTATTTTGGCTTGGTGGATTATATATAGCTTGGTTTAAATTAATGATGTTTTAGTTTTCTATAAGAAATAATGAATTGGGCATGGTTTTTTGTGGTGTAACACAACTGTTTCGGTTAATGTCATTTTGTGAAGAGAAGATTGTTCTGAAGCAATTCCCTTGTACTGATTAGCAGTATAGAAAAAAAAACATGGTTTTGTTCAAAGGTAAGTGGTTCGGCTCAAGGGCGTACCCAGAATTTTTTGTTGAGGTGGGCTAAAAGAAAACTACAATTTTTTTATGAAGAAATTTCAATCATTGAAAAGCAAAGATACATTTAAATAAGGGGACATAACCAACCTTACCCTTCAATATGAATACAATAATCAAATTATATAAGCAGAGAGTTTGGGTGTAATCTGTAAATCCATACGTTCTTGCATTCACTTTAATTTAATAATGACACTATGTTGTGTTTATTTTTCATTTTTTAGGTCCACAAAACTGTCAATGTTGGTACTACAATAGTAACACTAACATGACTCTTGTTTTAATTTTTGTAAGATTGTGATGCCTTTTTTGTGTGGGTATTTTGACATCATATAAAGTAAACATGTACATTCTTACATCTTTGGTTAGAACGGAACTAGTTTGGTGGGGCAAGTTTGCATAGACCAACTGAATATATAGTTCCAACATAACTGTACAAGTTTGACATGGACTGAAGATATAACATGTGATGTAAGTCGATGGGTGTGATGTATTGAATTTTTTTTTCCAAAAGCTGACCTGCCTATAGCCCGAGTTAGCCCTCTAGTCCGTCCGCCCTTGGTTCGGCTAATTTTGATCTTTGGACTAAAGCTTGTAATTACATTTCTTCTGTTGCAGATGCGTTAAATTGTGAAAAGAAGCAAAAGGGAAGTGAGAGCATTGTACAGAGATAGAGAGTTCCTCCTGTTGGATCTTTCAAAGTAAATGTGGATGCAGAGCAAGTGCTGCACTTGTTTTTGAAGTATTTGTCTTTGTTGAAATCGTTGTAGCAAGAGCAGTTATGGAAGGTATTTTAGGGATATTGACAATGGGTGGTTTCTAGTTTTGATTGAGTCAAATGTTTTAGGTATTATTAATTTTTGTACATAAAAAATTGATAGTTGGAGTGATGTGAATAACATTATCTTTTTTATATTCTTTTATCGATAGATCGATACTTAGATAGATACAGGCAGGTGATTATATCTTTTGCTCCTAAGAGATGTAGCAAAATTGGACATGAATTGGCTAGACATTCTATTAGTGTTTATAGGTTGTTATTGGGAAGATTTGTTCCCATTGATGATGATTTTAGCTTGAATCTAGTTTGTATTTCCTGACATGTAACTTCAAAAACAAGTGTCAACTAGAATGTAACTTGGAACACGAAGGACGAACTTGATATACAACTGACATATAACTTGAAAATGAAGTTATATGTCAGTTTAAAATGAAGTTACATGTTTGTTCAACACATAATTTAATTTCATAATAACACGCCAGTAGTGTTACATGGTAGAAGTTACATGCCCAGTTGAAAATGAAGTTACGTACCAGTTCAAAATGAAGTTACATGCCAGTTCAAAATAAAGTTACATGTCTGTCCAAAAAAAAAACAAAATAGAACTTCAGTAATATTACATGTTAGAAGTTACATGGCCGTTGAAAATGAAGTTACATGCCAGTTCAAAATGAAGTTACATGCCAGTTCAAAATAAAAATCATTTCAGAATAGAACTTCAGTAATGTTATATGTTAGAAGTTATATGCCCGTTGAAAATGAAGTTACATGCCAGTTCAAAATGAAGTTACATGCTTGTCCAAAAAAAATTAATTTCAGAATAGAACTTCAGTAATGTTACATGTTAGAAGTTACATGTACGTTGAAAATGAAGTTATATGCCAGTTCAAAATGAAGTTACATGTCAGTTCAAAAAAATCTTTTCAGAATAGAACTTCAGTAATATTACATGTTAGAAGTTACATGCCCGTTAAAAATGAAGTTACATGCCAGTTCAAAATGAAGTTACATGCCAGTTAAAAAAAAAATCATTTCAGAATAGAACTTCAGTAATGTTACATGTTAGAAGTTATATGACCGTTGAAAATGAAGTTACATGCTAGTTCAAAATGAAGTTACATGCCAGTTCAAAAAAAAAAATTCAGAATAGAACTTCAGTAATGTTACATGTTAGAAGTTACATGCCCGTTGAAAATGAAGTTGCATGCCAGTTCAAAATAAAGTTACATGCTTGTCCAAAAAGAATAATCAGAATAGAACTTCAGTAATGTTACATTTTAAAAGTTACATGCACGTTGAAAATGAAGTTACATGCCAGTTCAAAATGAAGTTACATGCCTCTTAAAAAAATTCATTTCAGAATAAAACTCCAGTAATGTTACATGTTAGAAGTTACATGCCGGTTCATTTCATTACCATATTTTGAAGACTGGTTTTTAAATACAATTCCAGAATTATTGCATGCTAGAAGTTACATGTTAGTTGATAATGAAGTTGAATGTCAGTTGATAATGAAGTCATATGCCTATTCAGAACAAAATTTCAGTATCATTCATTTCATGAACTTCGAAAACAACGATGATACATCAACAAAGTAATCAATTACAATTGATAATGAAGTTACATGACAAAGAACAACTTCCAAAACAACTATGCCTAATCAAAAAAGCTATCAATCTATCGGTACACTATCTGCAATATCGAAATTCAGTCACTATGCCGACACATTGTCTGCAATTTTGAAATTCACACTTAAAATTTATCATATCACTACATATGTCAAAAACAATCTCAAAAACCCATTAAAAGCAAGACAATAATACAAACTCCATTTTATCAATTCCAATAGTCTTAATACAAAGCGAAGACATGTAAATTTAAGGTTTAGACCAATAATGATCCATCTCAAATGTAATATCAAAGCTTGAGCCATATATGAAGTCGTTTATATTTACAATGAAACTACTTTAATTTAGTTCAATTTCATTAGACACGGTGAGACCGACTCACACAAGTTCTACTCCATATAGAGATGCAAACACTAAAAAGAAAGATTAAGATTCTTTGAGGAGATAAAAACAAAAATATTTGCATTAGTAATATTTGGAATTGGCTATAGAGAATCTAATGGAAATATCTTTTAGTGGAAAGGGATCAGATGCTCATATGAGGACAATGACAAACAAGGAAATAGCACAAAGTAATCCATTCATGTTTGATTTCGATAGATATAAAGTAGGGGAAATGTTGTTATCAGGTTCTCCAAGACCAGTAGTAGAGTTAGTTGGTTAAACAAGTTATGCTGCTTCGATAACTTTTCCTACACAATACAACTGTTTTTTTTAGTTAAATTTTATTAAAGAAAATCCCAGAGGGACAAGGATCACAAACAAAAGACCTAACGCTGACCATGCAGCAAACAGGCGCAAAAACAGGGGCCTACAACTGGAGTAAAGCCACCAGAAACAGAGCAAAAACACATGGCATAACAAGAACACCAAGAAAGCAACGGATTGACACAAATAATTGAGAGTTTTAACTCAGATCCTCTGCTTTCAACCTGGTAATAATTTTTCACATAACTATTTACAAATTCATTGGACTCCATTTCTTTCTTTGCTTTCAATTGCCCTAAATTAACTAGATTTGTTGTTGTTCTTTTTAGAGGGACTGAATTCTTCCCTAGTCAATCAATGCCATCAGTTAATATTTAAGACTTCCATTTATGAATTATTATTTTTTTGGGATCGATTTTCAAAATTCAAGTGGGGGAGAAAATTATACAACTCCTACCAAAGTGTGTTGATAAAATCAAAATTGTAATTTCTACAACACTTCAACGATCAACCTTCTACATTAAATAAAATTAAGAATTCAAAAGTTGATGACTAATCAAAGTTTAATTTTTAACGTAATCAAGACTCTGTTTGGTTACAAAACAAATGGAAATACTCTGTTTGGATGAGAAAATTGATTATTGGAAACCAAACAAAACTAGAGTGTGGAAGAAATTATGAGAAATTTACCTGCGTCTCCGGTGGCTTCGACGAAGAGAGAGGTGCGAGTCGACAGCGAGAGGATGCGATGAAGATAGAGGTACGAGATGACAACAAACGGCAACGACGACGAGAGAGGTGGGAGACGACGATGAGCGGCGTTAACGGTGAGACAGGTGCAAGGTGACGACGAACTCTTCTCTTCCTTTCTCTCTCTTTCTTATTTTTTTACTCGATGTAACTGAAACCCTAAAAGAGCTGATCATTTCAATTTGGACTTAAATTTTTTTCTAATTTCAAATTAAGGGTATTTTTATCCAAAAGTGGTTAAAATTGATAAAAACAATAAAAAATATATTGATGGCTAAAAACAATAAACTGATAAATTTTTTGGTTACTTATGAATTCACCCCTTATTATTAACTTGTTTTTTTTTTATTATTATTCCTTTGATAATGCCATAATGATAAAACACTTTATATCTTTTCTCTCTCCACATGTAAGGAAGTAACATTGCAGTAGCCATAAACTATCGAATCAAATATAAAGAACTTTGTTCTACAAACGATTTTATTAATATCTCAAAAACTGTATAGAAAAATAAATATGTTTCCAGTAGGATTCAGAAACCCTAATTTTCATTAAAAAGGAAAACTCCAAACAGGTAATTTCCAAAAACTAGAAAGTACTATTCCTAAACAAACTCAAAGAAACAAAAATGAAATTAATAATAAAAACATCTAAAAACAAAAAAACTGTAAAACAGAGGTCAAAACGACCTTTTTTGACAAAAAGGTGAACAATTACAGGGTAAATCTCCCATAACTAATGTAGGACTCGTCGATGTAATTCCAATGACATATTATTGGCTCAAATCGTGCATCGTTTGCCCCTTCAGTAGGCTCTTGTAGTGTGCTGTTATACATCATGGAAGATTGATAAGAGTAAATTGTTTCAAAGGAAAATACCGTAAAATATACATTATTTTGATCATAAAAATTATTAAAAATTGAAAATGTTACAAAAAAATTACCAAATGAATTTAACAAGAGGGAATGGGATCAATTTGATATTTATGAAAAATAAGAGGACTAATTTGGTTTAAAATGAAAAAAATATCAAACTATTTGGAATTAAGAAAAAGTTTGAGATTTATTTGATAATTTCCCTAAAATTAAAGTATATCATAAATTTGGAATGAATCTCAAAGAGTAGTCCATTAATGATAAAGGATGAAAACGAGACAAAATAAACTTGTAATAAATTAATAAAACGTTCTCTGTGAATTCGAAATGCAATTAACACCAAATGTTACAACATTTAAGTCTTAATTAACTACTCGATCATGAAGGGTTAGCATAATGGTAAGGTTATGTCATGTGTTGTTTGGTTTTATAAGGTTTGGGTTTAGAATCCCTTCATGAGTACCTGCAATTCTTCAAAGTCAAAGACAATATATATAGTCTCCTATTTCCTAAAAATTGTTGAGAGCACCAGAATTCGAATTTCGGGGACACATCTTTTATTTATAACATTTTTTAAGATGCTTATGTGTCATGAAATTAGATAAAATCAGGAAAAATGATCCAAATTCCAAATGGATTTATATAAAGTTATAGTATTTGTACTTTGTACTCACTGTATTTTGTTTTTTTAACAATATTGCATTTCTTTACTATAAGGTAGTTAATATATAAAAAAAATTATTATTGGTCTTTCTCTTATAGGACGATACTAAAAAAAATTAAGATATATAATTGTTTTGTCATTTATATATAATTGTTTTGTAAAATAACGTTATAGAACTATATATTTATTTTTTTAGTTTTTTTCATACAAAACTAAGATTTTGAATTTATTTTTTTACAAAATCGTACCGACTAGATATAATTATTAAATAAGTATCGTTAAATTTCATACGACCTCCTTTTTACTTCGTAATTTCTAATGCCTAAATGATATGATATATATTAGAAACATCTAACCATTATTCTTTAAAAAAAAAACTTTAGGAAGATTATTCATTCTAAATTCCACAAAATCACTTGAAAAGTTTTCATTAAAATGCCCTGCTAGACAGTTAAAGGAGATAATTGTGTACTTAATTTAGATCTCATAAAGAAACGCAATTTTAAATAAAAATATAACTTTAAGAAAATTCAAGTTCAACTAGAGGGAGACAGCAAATAAAGCCATAATTATATTAATTAATGAAAACAAGTTTATTGCATATCCAATAGTCATTATTAATTCCATATAAATATAATATTGAATTAGTTGAGTTGGGTTGATGAGCAATCGATGGTAATGGAGTTTTGGGTGGTAGCTAGTGGGAGTAGTGAAAATACTCAGGAGTGGTATATTTGCTTTTAAGTAACCACTAGTGACTAGACAAGTTAAAACTGAAACACACATAAAAATGTTTGCTTCAAACTCTTCAATTCCTCCAAATATCGATTGCGACTTCATGCCCACTCCACCAAATAAATATCAACTCCAGTTACTCTACTTACTGAAATATATATCTGCAAATGAATGGGGGCATGCAACACATTGTTTGTTCTTTTTATCAAATAAAAGTTCGTGATGTTTGGATTTATATTTAAATCCGTAATTTTCTTTAAAACAATAATTATATATGAATGTATAGGGATGATGTGGTATACCGATTTCATTGAAGACTTTCTTATTTGGAAGCTTTAATTTCTTCTCTTGTGAGTTGTACGTGATTAATATAACACTTTAATTTTCTAGTCTGATGCCCAAAAAACTTCATTTTATTGAAAGCAATTAGAATGAATGCCCCTTTTTAGCTTCTTTTTAGATCCATTGACTTTCTTTTAGTCAATACAGTAGAGAAAAGTGATACAAATTGAAGAAAATGGTCACTTTATAGAATTATTTTGTGGGAAACATGCATAACATGTACACTGTAGGCCTGGTGAAGTGTGAACACGTACACACGTACGATAGCTGTTCCACATTTTCACTATACACTTGATAGACAGTTGATTAACAATTAAATGGATATTATCATCTCGCATGGTTTTTCAAGATTGAAACACATATTGACCACTCTCAAGTCTCAATCATATAATCAAACAGAATATGATACCTTATTACTGATGATAAGTTCATTGCATGTGTTACTGTTTCACATTATATGATGGCAAAAAAAAAAAAAAAACCGTAGTTTATAATAAGTGTCGTAACACGCAACAATTTATTTAACTTAAAACTCAGATAGGAAATTATATTTATAATGTAACAGTAACAATTTCATATAGTAACAAGACAAGTTTGCTGTCGAACATAAGCACATAACAGAACATTATTAGCAGGTAAAACATCAATTTTTTGTTTCATGACCTCAACCTGCTAGCTCTCATATATGTGAACAAGAAATTTATTAATTAGTGTAGAAGAATAAATGGTGCAATATGGATCCAGGTACAATCTCTTTTAATGCCTGACCTTTAAAACGAATAGCTTTTTAATCTCAAATTTGAAAGAGTTGAGACAGCTGCTTGCCTGTTTCCAATGCAAGTGGAGTGCTCAATCGTATCGAAGCTCTTCTCGTTTCAGTATATAACTTGCCTTGTTCGAAACTTCCTTTATATTTTGCCAATTTATGTGAACAAATCATCCTCCAGTTTTGAGTCTTTTCAAGGTGTCATGAGCATTTGTAAATCAGCCCAAGCTCAAAATCTTGAACGAGATAAGACGTAGCCAAAGCCCACTTTAAAACGGACAGAACCTTCGTGTCTTCTAATTACTCGTTGGATCCCAAATTACATTTTATGCTTCTCATTTCTTCATCTTCTGATGTGCAGAAGAAAAAACATAAAAACTAAAAAGTTGTTTTACCTTTTTTTTTTTTTTTTTAGTCGTTCGAATACCGAAACATATTGAATTTTACTGAAAATCGAATAACCATTGGAAACTTAGGTCTCGTCCTGCAACTATTTTTCAGTCCGTTTTCGTTTTTATTTTTCAAAAACGATTTCGAAAATGCGTTCGTTAACTATTTTTCATTTTATTTTCGAAAAAAAAATGAAAAACAAATCCAGTGTTAAAAGCGAAAGATTTGAAAAACACAAAATACTTGTTTTTCGTTTTTCGTTTTTGTTTTTCATTTTGTTTTTCACTTTTTTAATATTAAAAAAAATCTTAAACTATTAATTGTACTGTTACACGTTTGATATGACTAATACAAGACGGAACAAGATTTTTAAATTACCAAAGTGCCCCTCTTATATATATATTATAATTACTATTATATATATATATATATATATATATATTATAAAATATAAATTAATATATAATATATATTATATATCATATATATAATATTATAATATAGTTTATATTATAATACATATAATATATATATATAATATTACAATATATAAATATTATATAAAATATTATATATTATAATATATAATATTTTATAATTATGTAAATATTATGAAATAATATTCTATAATAATAAAATATTATATATATAATAAATATGTAAATATTATATATATATATTATGATATATATATTTATTTATTTATTTATAAATATATAATAATATATTATATAATATTATATATATAATATCAAATGTTATATATTTATATAGGATATAATGTCAAATATAATATAAAAAATATAATAATATTTCATATATAAAAAATATAATAATTTTTAATTTTATAATAATATGTATATATATATTAATATAATATATATACAATTATATTTTTATTATATAATAATATATATTATAATTATTTATTTATAATTTAAGAGTTTAGTTTTGATTAATTCAATTTTTTGAATTAATTTTTGATGTGTTACTTTTGTTTAATTTAAAAATTACAATACAAAAATTATATTGGTTAATTATTTAATCAATTTGTATATAGTTGTAATAATATTAAACAAAATACTAAAATTGATATTTCAATTTTTGATAGTTTTCGGTTAACCTATCAGACACGTTTTTTCCGTTTTTATTTTCAAAATACAGCTTTCAATATTCGCTACCAGATGCGTTTTCAGAATTCAAAAATGAAACCAAAAATGTTGTTTTCATTTTCATTTTTATTTTCGAAAAACAGCAACTGAAAAACGCTTACAGGACATACCTTAATTTCATATTTGTTTATTTGTTTGTTTGCTTTATTAAAAACTTAGTATAAATGTTACGTAGTTTTAATATTATTATTTTTAAATCACAAACATTTGAAAAAAAATACTTTCATATTTATATACTTTCAACCGGGGATCGAGAAATCGATCGTTTAAATCGATTAATTGGCTCAATACAGCTAGTCGACAACAAATTGAGGTGAAATGACCAAAATCAGCCTTATTAGTCGGTGGCCGACTAATTGGCCAAATCGTCGATTAATCGATCAATTAATCGATCAAAATGATCAAAGAAGATGAAGAGAGATGGAGAGAGAGAGAGAGAGAGAGATAAAGAGTAATAAATTTTTTGATTAATCGTCGATTAATTGGTCTAGGCGCTAGGTGTCAAGTCTCCGTCTGATAGCCTAGCGCTTACTAGAACACCGCTTTCAACTATTATTTTTTATATATTTACTAGACAACTAGAAAAAATTAACTAAATAAATTATATAGTTATTAATTAATATTAATTCAAGTTTTTATAATAATTTTCAAAAATATAATAATTTGTTATAAAAACGTTTCATGTACTTTCTGATTTACTTGAAAATATGTTAAATATTTCATTTGTATCATAATTACAAAGAATAATTTTTATGTATAGTTGGTAGTTTGCTAGCTATTAAAAGTGATAAACTATATATTTATTGGTTTCCTATCAGTGCGTACTGATATAAGTTATACCAGTACATTATATGTGGACCATTGATTATGGAGAAATTTTGACAAGTGCATACACTTTGAGTCAAAATATGTAAATTTAATGGTCTATATTAACGCACTGATAAAGTTATATCAGTGCGTACTTACTTGATATTTATATATAAAAAAGCCAGGATTTCGGTTTTAGGGCGGCCAAGGGAAAAAAAATTCAAATTAACACTAGACAAATATGTTAATATATTAAAGATTTATTATCTTGATTAATATCATTGGTTGGAGATTCCGTGTATTGATTTTCAGAAGTTGTATTATTGATATTAGATATTGACGAAGATGAACTGACTTATGAGGTTTTAATTCTTTTGAAAAATCCATCAATTGTTAATGGTTTCCCTCATCTGAAGATTAAATAAAAAAAATCGAATTACTTTAAATAACTAATTAATATAATAAATGTAGCAAAATCATATATATATATATATATATATATATATATATATATATATATATATATATATATATTAAAGAAGAATTCATTAAAGAAATCATATAATAAACTAAGAAAGTAATAAATATAACCTGAAATTATTATGATAGATGAACCGAAAATATGAATAATTTAATTGCAATAGTAATTAAATTACTTAAGTGAAAAACTAGAAAATAAATAAATAAGTATATATAGGTTAGACAAGTTCATGATGTATAGGAAACCAAATCTTAAAAGGTTTATATTTTTTCTTCTAAAAGAAATTGAAATACATAAAATTGACTATATATAAAATTGGACTTTCCTTAATATATTATAATCATAATATATATATATTTAAATTTAAAACTGACAGTAAATCAAGCAATCACATTTTTCAAAAATAAAATTTATACAGATTTTTTTTTAAAAAAAAAGTGACAGCCAACATATGAGTCTACTGCCGTTTTAATATATAATATATTATATATTTATGGAAATTTGAAGTTCATTTTTTTCTTTTGGATATCCAAGAAAAAAATCATTACGTACCGATAGAATTATATAACGATATTGAATATGAACTACTCATTTATAAAAGAGTTTTGACAGTTGTATACATACCAAGACAAATTATGTAAAATGAGTGGCTCACATTTAATATCCTTATATAATTACTTCAGTACACACTAACTTGAAAATTTCCGTATATATATATATATTATAATAATAATAATAATAATAATAATAATAATAAGATGGTCCGGGGAGAAATTATAATTTTTTTTTCTAGGTAGACTGTGGATAATTTTATATTAATAAAAAATTATACTATATAATAATAAAAAAAATCATTTCGATGGAAAATCTCGATGGTACGAGGGAATTTTTGTTAGTTAAATTAAGAAAATATATCTACTTAGGGAACATAATGAGTCTTACCCTAAAAAACATATTTTAACCAAGAAAAATATAAGAAAATAAAATGGAAATACACATGCAATGTAAATACAATAATATCCTACTTAAATTTTGATTTCTGAGGCTTCAAAAAAACAAAAGCATCTATTACCGAATCCGAATCAATTGTAAAAACAAGTTCTTTTTTAATATAAACAACCATACAATTCTTAAAAAACTTGTCATCCATCTTGTTGCGCACAGACGTTTTGACAAGTTTCAGAGTCGAAAATAAAACTTAATTTTATAATTAATTTTATAACATAAACTTTATAAAAAAAATAAAAATAAAAATAAAACTTACGGTTTTCTCATACCGACGTCTGTATACCTCCACGAATACAAAAACTATCAAAACTCATAAAATTGAAATTCTTTGAGACTTGGGGATTAATTTATTCCGTAAATCTACTGCTTTTAGTTTATTTTTAAGAGGTTAAAATTTTCCAATTTGATTTTTAAGTCGGTAAGTGGTTAAAATTTATCAATTTAATATTTCACTTGTTAAGGAAATACAATAGGCTTTAGTGAATTTGATTTATATTTTTAAGTTATTGGGCTATTATTAAGATAAAGAAAAATATGTTGAGTGATGATATTTATACCCTTCAAAAATTGTTTATACACCACAATTTAGTATGTTTTTTAAAATCCAATATTATCCTAGAGTAAACTTACTTAAATGACTAAGGGTATGTTTGGTATGACTTTTCAATTAGAGCTTCCAGAGTAGGTCTTTTACTAATGAAGCTTTTATTGAGTACAACTTTCAACAAAAAAAACATTTGGTTGTATAAATTATAAAAATGGTATTAACAATGTTATTTTTTTTTAAAAAAAAATTGACAATGTATTTCTAAAAGTAACTTTTGGTTGTGTAAATTACAACAAAAGTGTTGACAATGTATTTATAATGAAAGAGTTGTATGGTGAAATATCTAAAATTTATAAAAGGTAGTTGAAACAATTCATAAGTTTTAAAAAAGCTATAAAAAATAAAAAATAAATAAAAAATAAAACAAAGTTTTGGGGAAAAGCCCAAATTTTGGGTTTTTCCTAGTAGATATAAAATAGCTTTTATAAAGGGTGATTCAGATAATTATATACATAAAAAAATTGTTTTGATTTTTACCAAACAAAAAAAAAAAATTCAAAACAACTTCTAGCATTAAAAAACGCATTTAGCCTTTATAAAAACCATACTAAACACACACTTAATTTTTTGTAATTACATACTAATAATTATTAATTGGTTTATATCAATCATTTGAAAAAAAAGGAGGAAGTTTCCTATTAATTGCTTAATATGATAATAAAAACCTTTATATTTTATCAAACCCTAACTTTTATTTTAAATACTAATTTCAATTTCTTTTAGTGAATACAAATTGTTTGTGTTGACCAACAATTTATTGCTATAATTGAGTGAAACAAAAATCAATACAAACAATAAACTTTCTATTGTAAAAAAAACAATAAATTTTCTTAAGAATAAAGGAACTTAGATATACTGTTGTGTGTTGAGATCTGGTAGTTTTTTAATTCGGTGGAATTGAAGAATTTTGAGCTTCAAAAAATTAAAGAATTAAAAAACAAGTTTTAATGCAATGCTAAGAAATATTTTACAATTTTTTAGTGACATCAAATGTTTTTGCAGGAGTTAGAATATTTTTTTAAAAATAAATTATTTATTTGAATAAAAAGATACAAAATAATAAAATTTTAAATAAATTTGATTAGATAACAAAATAGTGAGGTGTGCTAATAAAAATATAATATAATATAATTAAAGAATTGATATTTTTGGTATTAAGTGGGTTTTATTTATGAAACATATAATTTTAAAATATTTTAAGGGTATACTTAGAAAAGTGGTGTACATACAGTTTTTAAGGGTGTTAATATTGTCACTCAAATATGATAAATTAAGTTAGAATCGGAATTAAACTGAATTATACTTCGAATTAAATGAGATATATTTAAAACTATTAAAAAAAACTTTTTTTTTCTTTTCAAAAAGCTAGCCCACCCTAACGTACGTATCCTCTGTTTTTATGATCCAACCAGATACGGAATTAGGCATGGCTAGGGTATGGCTAGGGTATTAAAACAGAGGATACGTATGCTAGCCCACCCTAGCCATGCCTAATTCTGCTTCTAAATATGGTTGAAGCTTGAGGACCGTGAGAGAAGACAAAACTATAAATAGAAATTCTTCCGAGGCATAAACATTTTCATTTTTTAAAATTATCTTTTCTTTTAAAAAAATAAATCATTACTTTCAGGATGTCTTGGTGGCGGCAGTGACAACTTCAAATTCGGATCATTTGG
Organism: Dipteronia dyeriana; assembly: GCA_032871835.1. Taxonomy (NCBI): domain Eukaryota; kingdom Viridiplantae; phylum Streptophyta; class Magnoliopsida; order Sapindales; family Sapindaceae; genus Dipteronia; species Dipteronia dyeriana. The sequence goes on from CM065297.1 coordinate 16,908,197, forward strand.
ATCATTTTTAGAATGAATGAACATTCGTTATACCAAACAATATTATTGAGTATGGGATTGGCTGTTGTGCAGCTGGCTGTATGATACAGCCATGAACAGTAACAAATTAATTATAAAAAAAGGAGTGTGGCAGCCGGCTTTCAACTGGTTGCCACCAAAAAAACTCTATTTTCTTAAAAAAAGTTTCAAACTCCTTTAAATTATAATTATAAAATTTTAAAAATTAAAATAAAACTTAAAAAAAGTTTTATAATTAAAAATTATATTTAATTAAGATTAATTAATTAATTATTGTCGTATGTAAATTTTATTAGACATACACGTCATTGACAAAGATGATAGAATTGCCAGGTGGACGTCCAAATAGGCATTAGGAAAATATCCTGCAAGACATCACCTAAGAAGAGAAAGCCCGAGTAAACAAGTACTGAACAAAACTTACTCGGGTCAACTGACGTCATATACTACTCAGGGTCAGTTAAAGATACTCGGAGCTAGTTGATGACATTTTCTACTCGTGATTAGATGACGTCACTCGGGACCAGTTGATATCGTGTCCTACTCGGGACACACATGAAGAAAACAGAATAAAAAGCCCAGTGCGTAGCTCACAAGAATCAAGTCATTAAAATACGCGAAGATATCCATATCAAAGAGGAATTCCAAGAAGAACAGAATATCAAGCAGAAAGGGTTCCTAATCAGGCAACAACTTTATTTCTTCAAAAAGACTGCGCTATTATAAGGAAATAAGTCATATCTGGACTACATTACTGGAGTCCCATTCGATCTCAATACAAGTCTCCGAAATAGGAAAGAAGACAATCTACTTCAAACAAGTAAACAATCATAATTAAATACAAAGATCTTTTATTACTTGTACAAAGATCTTTTATTACTTGTACAAAGAGGATTAGGGTTCTATGGACATATAAATAGACCCATAATCTCGTCACAAAAAATATATACATAAATCATATAGAAAAATACAAAGAGAAAAAGAGAGATCGAGAATTGTAATTATTCTATTCATAGTGGATTTTGGCTTGGTTGATTATTCAACCTCCCGTGGACGTTTCTCCGGTCGCCGGAGTTTTACCACGTAAAAACTTGCATCCAATTACTTTCTCCTTCTCTTCTCTTTGAAATCACAGCTAAAATCCAAATCTTGTTGACTTTTCTCAAACATCAAGAAATCGACGTCAACAATTGACGCTAGAATGAGGGGTTGAACCTCCGATTTAGTTAAAGGTAATGGCAGGAAGAAGAAGCAGTTCTGGGGATATCCAAAAATCTCCAAATAACTTCCATGTTAGCAGTAGCTCGCGAGATCTCACTGCAACCACGAAGAACCAACCAACATCCCTGACAGGGATCCAACAAGCTCCTCCGACCAGCGAAGACCTGACACAACGCTTCCGAGAGGCGCTGCAACAGTTGGTGGCAAACGTAGCAAATGAAGTAGTTGGTCTACTAGATGCAGAAGAAGCGCAACCTTTTAACCTCCCACCTGTAAGGCTTCGTTCAGTTGTAGTAGGGCCAGAACTAAATGCACCGGGAGCTGAAAGGAACCCTGTTCCAATTAATCAGGCTGGACGTGAAACGTCCGAAGAGGAAAGACCACGCCAGAAGCAGAAGCAGAACCATGATCAGACAGCCCGTGCCTGACACCACAAACATGACCGGCACAGGGATCGGTCGTCGTCAGAAGATAGTGATCTGCACCATCGTAAGCGTCATCGCGGAACCATACGCCTACAAGAATCAGCCCGTGAAACTCGGTATCAAAGTGAAGAGCCAGAAAGAGGAATGATAATCACCTAGCGGTTCAACCATCATGGAAGTCCGGTGGGATACAGAGATGTCGTAATTCAGAGCTTAACTCGAGAAGTCGAAAATAATAGGCGTCAAATGGATGCACTGGTCAGACGTTATGGGTACAACGATTTATCTGACGACGATTTTGACAGCCCATTCACTAGGGAAATCTTACGGACCTCATTCCCAGAAAGGTTCAGGATGCCGCACGTGGAGCAGTTCAAGAAAGATACAGACTCTAAAGAACACATTAGACGTTATAAAAGTGTTATGGCCCAGTATGCCCACATCGATCCCTTACTACTCCTTAACTTTCCACAAACTCTATGAGACACGAACTCAAGATGGTTCGGAAGACTACCTCCAACGAGCATCAGAAGTTTCAGTGAACTAAGCAGGAGTTTCTCAAGACAATTTCTGAGCAACGTTCACAGGAAAACGTCAGTGGCTTACCTTTCTCAGATAAAACAAGGAAATGATGAGTCGTTGAAGAAATACCTGGGGAGATTCGGCCAAGCGGTATCAGAAACGGCAGTGCAAACGATGAAGCGATAATTGCTGCATTCATCAACAACCTACAAAATGGACGATTATCTTCTGACATGAGAAGAGCCCGTCTGACCAGATATGCAGATATGATGGACATGGCGGGAGGATATGCACTAGCCGAAGAAGAAGAGTTAGCCACGGGAGGATGCTACATGCATGGAAGAAAACCCGAAAAGAACGCTGAGTCTAAGGTGTATAACCAAAATGGAAAACAGAAAGGAAACAGCAAAGAAAAAAAGCAAGGACGAGGGAAGCGGGCTTAATGCCAAATAGACCATGGAGAAATTCTGAGGTAGATACGCCAACTACACCCCTCTTCGGAAAAAGCAGGAGGAAATCCTTGCCATACTGGAAGAGAAAAATCTGGTAAAAGAGCCACACCGTCAATCTCAGTTTGCTCGGTGAGATATAACCAAATACTGCAGATTCCATAAATAAACCAGTCATAAGACTTCCAAATGTTACCATCTCAGAGATTACATAGAAACCCTCATTCGGGAGGGACATCTTCAAGATGTAATCTTGAAAAGAGATGAGAAGTCAGAAACAAAGAAAGAAATCATGACCGATCACAGCTCTGATCGAAATCAAATGGCCAGCCCAGAGGCCAATGAAGTAATACAAACAATCTTTGGAGGACCATCCACTGGGAGAAGTAACCGAGAGCGAACACAGGAAATCAGAGAAGTAGTAGAGGCAAGACATAACTTTAACATGAATTTGGTCGAGCCAGACCCCGAAAAGAGTAAAGAAAGGATGGGACCCAATAGTATTCACAGAAGCAGACTCACATGGGGTCGATGTTCGGCCAAATGACGCTTTGGTCATAAGTGCCCAGATTGGTCACCGGGAAGTCAGGAGAATCCTGATAGATAATGGAAGTTCAGCGGACATTCTCAATGTAGCCGTCTACGATCAACTCATGTTCGACCGAAAGGATCTACAACCTTTCCATACTCCACTCAGAGGATTCAGAGGAATTGAGGTCAGGTCACTCGGGACGGTAAAGCTACCCGTAAAGATTGGAGTGACACCTTATCAGAGAACTGTATTGCTCGACTTCGTAGTAATAGACTTAGACAATTGGCCATATAATACGTTATTGGGTCATCCATTCTTGAATAAAACTAAGGCCGTAACGGCCACTTATGTCTTGATGATCAAGTTCCCGACTGAACAGGGGGTTGGTGTAGTCAGGGGGTCCCAAGAGATGGCCCGAAGAGCTAACCTGTCAGTATACAAAGACAAAAATGATGAACAAGTATGCACTATAACGCAGCCGAGCCAGAAAAAAGAGTCACTATCATTCGAATTTGATCCAAGGGAAGAGTCGAATGAATCCAAAAATGAACCGGTCGAAGAAATTATCTTGAAAGAAGGTGAACTAGATAAGAATATCCAGATCGGGGCCAACCTGAAAGAAAAAGTCAAACAAACCCTCACTGATCTGCTTAAAGAATACATATATGTGTTCGCTTGGAGTCATGGAGACATGGCCGAGATAGATTCCCGAATAATATCTCACCATATCATAGTATACCCGAATGCAAAATCAGTGATACAAAAGAGAAGATCATTCAATCTCGAAAGAAGTCAGGCAATCAAACAGGAAGTGGAGAAGCTACTCGCTGTAGGGTCAATTAGAGAGATCAACTACCCTTAATGGGTAGCTAATGTAGTCCTCATCCAAAAGAAAAATGGACAATGGAGAATGTGTGTAGATTTCACTGATTTGAACAAAGCATGCCCACAAGACAGTTTTCCACTTCCGAGGATAGACCAGTTGGTGGACGTTACGTCAGGCCACGAATTGATCAGTTTCATGGATGCCTACTCGGGATATAACCAAATCCGAATGAACAAGGATGACGAAGAAAAAACAGCATTCACAACTGATCAGGGCTTGTACTGTTACACAGTAATGCCTTTCGGATTAAAAAATACAGGGGCAACATATCAAGGGTTGGTCAACAGAATCTTCGCACGGTAAATAAGAAGGAACATGGAAGTGTACATTGATGACATGCTGACCAAGAGCATCTCGGCATACAAGCATACCTCAGACCTGCGAGAGACATTTGATGTTTTGAGGAGATACCAAATGAAGCTGAATCCGAACAAGTGTTTATTCGGAGTTCCTTCAGAAAGGTTCCTGGGTTTTCAAGTTCACCAAAGGGGAATTGAAGTCAATCCTGAAAAAATCCAAGCTCTACAGAAAATGACTTCACCAAGGACACTAAATGAAGTACAGCGCCTAACAGGATGCTTAGCTTCCTTGGGTAGATTCATCTCAAAGGCCACGGTCAGATGCGCAACCTTTTTCAGAGTAATCAAAAAAGGGAAAAGACTAGAATGGAATGAAGAGTGCGAGCAGGCTTTCTTAAAAATCAAAGAGTACCTAGAGTAGGCTCCCATCCTTTCAAAACCCCAAATGGAAGAGATACTCCATTTATACTTATCAATTACAGAACTAACGGCAAGATCAGTCCTAGTCAGAACAGAAGATGGAGTACAGAAGCCAGTGTACTATACCAGCAAGACACTTTTACCAGCTGAGACCAGATATTCACAAGCAGAAAAAATGGCCCTAGCATTAGTTTCAGTGGCAAGGAAGCTAAGGCCATACTTTCAGGCACATACAATCCAGGTTCTCACCGACAACCAATTAAGATAAATTTTACAGAAGCCAGAGATTTCAGGAAGACTAACCAAATGGGCAATCGAGCTAAGTGAATTCGATATCCACTACATCCCCAGGACATCCCTCAAAGGGCAATCAGTGGCAGATTTTATAGCAGAGTTCACATAACCAAACCTGAAAGCAAAAAAGATGTTGGGAAAAATTTTCCCATGGAAATTGTATGTTGATGGCTCTTCAAACACTCATGGCAGCGAGGCAGGGATCGTAGTATACACTCCAGAAGGAGATGATGTCGAATGTGCCATGAGGATTGACTTCAAAGCAACCAATAATCAAGCCGAGTATGAGGCGCTACTAGCTAGACTCAGAGTCTGCATAGCTCTCGGGGCAGATGAAGTCGAGATATTCAACGATTCACAAGTAGTTGTCAACCAAGTCCTGGATGAATACCAAGCCAAGGATGAAGGCATGATAGCCTACCGTGACATTACAAAATAGCTCCTCCAGAAATTCAAAGAATATAGGATTGCCCAGATCCCTAGGGAGGAGAATGAAAAGGCAGACGTTTTATCCAAACTAGCATCAGCAACAACCATAATCAGGCCAAAAACTATTTCGGTGGCACATCTCCTCAAACCGAGCACAGCTGAATCGAAAAACTTAAAAAAATCAAAAATCCGAACACCGCTAGACGGTTGGATGACTCAGCTGAAAAGGTTCCTGGAATAAGGCATGCTCCCAGAAGATCCCTTACAAGCAAAACATATCAGGTATCGATCAGCAAGGTACACGTTGGTTGGAGGAGAACTATACAGAAGGGGGTTTTCCCGAACACTCCAAAGATGTGTGTCAGAGGAGGATGCATATCGGATATTACAGGAAATCCACGGAGGAGTTTGCGAAAACCACACTGGGGGTAAAAGTTTAGCACACAAGGTACTCAGGCAAGGATATTATTGGCCTATTTTTTTTTTAGATGCACAGCGATGTTCAGAGGGTTGCAATACTTGCCAAAGGATCGCTAATGATATCCGACAGCCTCCTAACAAACTCAGAAACCTCACATCTCAATGTCCATTTGCCATGTGGGGTTTGGATTTAATCGGCCCAATGCCAGCCGGGACAGGGGGTGGAGTGAAGTATGCCATAGTAGCCATTGACTATTTCATGAAGTGGGTAGAAGCTGAAGCATTAGTGTATATCACAGAAGCAAATACCACAAATTTCGTGAAAAAGAATATACTCTAAAGGTTTGGAGTCCCAAACACTATCATCACTAATAACGGCACCCAGTTCGATAACCTGAAATTCAGACAGCTCTGCAAGGAGTACCAAATTACCAATTACTATGCCATACCTGCCCATTCTCAAACAAACGGGCAGGCTGAAGTAGTAAACAAAATCATCAAGCATACACGCAAAGCAAAGTTGGATGCCAAAAAAGGAAGTTGGGTTGAAAAAATTCTTGAAGTATTATGGGCGTATCGGACAATAGCAAGAACGTCAACATGAGAGACTTCATTCAGCTTAGCGTTTGGAATAGAAGCTGTTATCCCCATAGAAATGTCATATGCATCACCCCGGGTCAGGCTATATGATGAAGAACAGAATGTTGATATGCTATTACAAAGTCTAGATGAGCTAGAAGAGAAAAGGGAAAAGTCCCGAATGTGAAATATGACATATGACATATCAGCAAAGAGTAGCTCGCCACTACAACTCTCAGATTCGGGTCAGGAAATTCCAACTAGGAGACCTGGTGCTCAGGAAGGTGTCATTGAACACAAAAAATAAAGCTGCAGATTCCCTGGCTAACAAGTGGGAAGACCTGTACAAGATCGAAGGAATAGCTGGCCATGTAGCATATTGGATTGCACGACCCCTACCCCGACCATACAATGCCCAATATTTGAAGATTTTCTCTCCTTAAATTATTTTTTGTTCTCTTTTCTAGTCAGGACAATTTTAGTTAGGTCAAATATTAGCTTTGGAACTTAAATCTTTGTTGATTTTATAGTTATAAATAAAAATCAAACTCGGGATTTTCGAAAAGTAAAGCATATGATAATAAGAACATATGGAAGACAAGCATGATAATGAGAATATGCAAATAAAATACTCGGGACCATTGATTCCCGAATGAGTGGAGAAGCTCGAAGGAGCATGCCAGCCGAGCAAGGTCATTTGACCTTAGCAAAAAGGCAAACCCGATGCACCAGATCCTGGAGAAAGGCTCATGACGCTATCGAAAAAAATTCCAGTGAAATGGGTAACTGTGTTAAGCGACTTAAAAAGCTTAAGGATTCAGTAAACCCTTGCATAAAAAAACTGGGGAGACGTCATCGGTAATGTGTAAGGACTCGAACATATGATCATGGTGAGCTTTGATGCAATGTTCGGGTAGCAACCGAGTATGAAACACAAGTATAAACCTATTTGCCTATTTTAAGATGACTCGGTTAATAATACTAGCCAGTTTAATAAGATACTTGGCGTTAAAAATTATACGAGGTAACGAAACCAGTTTAATAAGATACTCGGTGAGGTTACCCGAACATCAGAATTAGCCAATTTAATAAGATACTTGGCATAAAGATTGCAATAGCCAGTTTAATAAGATACTTGGCATGAAGATTGCAATAGCCAGTTTAATAAGATACTTGGTATAAATTTCAATAGCCGGCTTAATAAGATACTCAGCAACAATAGAAATGAAGATAAAGAAGATGGTGAAATTCCTTAAGCAATGAATCAGATCAAAACCACTCGGTTTTCAGAATTAGTTAACTCGTAATTTCATTAATCTTTACAAAGAATCATTACAAAGAATCTTTACAAAAATTCATGAAAATTCTACAAAAAATCAAGGTTGTGAGGATTTAGAGCTCTTGCCGATACTCGGGTCTGGCACCATTTCGTACTCGCAGAGCAGACTTTCATTGGAAGGCTAAGCAATTGTATCGACCGAATCATCCATCCATTGACTGTAATCTTCTCCCAGGATCGGTCCGACATTAGGCACCACACCTTCCACTACCGATTCTTGACTGGCGTAAAAGGTCGAGATGGAGTGCTCGGATGGAACCTCCAAATGTATGGGATGGGGCTCTTTGCCTCGGCTGCGGCAGTAAGCTCTCCACTCCTTCATCTAAGTTCGAAGAGATTCCAAGGACCGATCCACATGATTTTTGATCGACAGCTCCCAGTTGGTTTGGGCTTTTTCAGTTGCCCGATTCTTAACCTTGAAGAACTCACCGAATGAAACTAGCCATCGCTGAAACTCCCGAAGGAGAAGGGCATCGTAGGCAGGGGATCTTTTAAAATGGTCAACCCCCTGGACTTCAAGTTTCAGTCTGGCCTCTTTGGATAAGGATTCGACTGTCAAAGCCTGGTGTTCCAAGTCTTCTATCTTCTGTTCATACGCCGACTTAGACTGTTCTGCTTCCTACTCGGCCTTAAGCATTGATTCTTGGACAGAAGACAATAAGTTATGAAGTGACGTAGCCTTCTTTTCTACCAAAAAAGCCCTCTCATCGGCCTTCACCTGCTTCGCCAAAATAGTGGTCATCAAACACTTGGGCACTGCCGATATCTTTCTGATAAGCCGATTCGACCCGAGCACGACTATCCTCACTCTCTTTCAGCTGAGCTTCCAGAGGCCTTATTCGATCAACTTGATGTTGCTGCGTCTGAATCAGCTCAGTGAACTCAGACACAATCTATAAAAAAAAAACGAATTAAAAATCTAGCAATCAAACAGACAAGGCAAAAGTTAGGAATAAAACCTATATAAGATGCGCCGTTGAAGATATTTTGAAGACGACTCGTCAGAGGAGCGCCCCTGAGATGACTCTAATGATCATCCCCGATAAAAGCCTGGCCGGATGACATCGCCCCTAGCATAGCCTGGGGAGAAGGATAGGAAGGACCTCCCGAGGGTTCAACCCTTAGATCTTCAACCTCGGGGGGAGAGGAACCACTGTTCGGATCGGAAGTTTCCACATCCGCCGATGCTTCAACATCAACGCTCGGGGGAATCTCAGCTCCAGTATCTTCATCACTGGAATCAATGAATGAGACCACCCGAGGGAACTTTTAAGGATAAGCGTGAGAGTCGACCGCTTTCTGTTTCTCAGCCTGAGAACGGTGGAAGCTGAGATCAGCTGCTGGATCTTCCTGAACATCATTCCGGAAGGATTCAAAAAATTCAGGATCTATATGTGCTTGACCCTTAAAGGTTTTACCTCTATCACCGACATCTGACCACTCAGCAGACCCTTCACCAAGACCCTCACTCTGCCTCTCCCCGTCATCGGGAGACTCCTGAGTATGATCCGTCGGGCTACTAGGACCACTAGACTCCACTGCAGTCGGCCAGACGACATATTCGAGGACATATTCGAGGACCTGCTCGTCAGCCACATCGGGGTCCTCACCTGACTCAGGTGGGGCAACGCTCTCTTCGCTTTGACTAGAAGCCTCATTTTTGCTCGCATGAAGAATCGAATTCACTTGACAAGCTTGAAGGTCACAGACGATGTCCAAGTCATACACTTAGAAGAAAAAAGGGGAACCGAGTCAGAATGTAAAAAGCAAAAAAAAAATATAATAACAAAAAAAAGGGTTTACAAATATCACTTACATCGTATGCGGTAGCCCAAAATCTGGCTGAAGAAGCCGAGCTCTATCATATTTTTCTCATTAAAAAGATAAGTCATGCTCCTCTTCTCCAGAGTGCGAATTACTGCCCGAGCAAGTCTGGTCAGCTCAACATCGCTGAATTCAAGCTTTTTCTTGTTCCATACCTCAGAGGAACAGAAAAAATGGGGAACCTTCAACATTTTGAGTTTCCCCAACCGAGAGAGCGACTTCAAGAATGAGATTTCCTCCGATGAGAAACCAACTGTTCTTCCAGAACTTGTTGAATGAAAGGAATCCCCATACAAAACTCTTCTTTTTGGGGTCATCAGAGGTATCAACTTCCCGATTCACCTTTGTTCCCTCAGGGACCCAACAATCTGGCGGATTAGACATAAGAAAATAGGTCACTGTCTTACCAGCTTGCCTCAGTGTGAAGAAGTGCCCGATTTCACTCAGGGAAGGTGGCGACAAGTTCATTCGGCTCCACATGTGCCACATGCACATCAAGATCTTGTAGCTGCTCGGGGTCAGTTGAGCCGAAGCGATCCCTGCTTTAGCTAGAAACTAGGCAATGAACGGCTGAAGAGGAAGAGTGACACCGCAACAGAGCATGGATCCATAGATTTCCACCATGCCCGGGGGAGGATTCCATACAGCTCTATCACCCGCGGGAATCAAAGTAACCGAATTGTCCAGGTCGAATCGGGCACGATATTTCTCGTTCTCATCTGCCCCGACCACATTCGGTTCGGCATCAAACCCACTCGGGCGATCAGCAGAGAAAGAGAGACGAGATACTCTGAACGCCTCTTTGACATCGTTCTTGTCAACAGTCTACTCCCTGATCCGAATGCTGCTCGAGTTATGCTTATGGACTTCACTTCTACTTTGATGCTTTCCCATCCTTGATCGAAGTGGTACCCTATGATTAGAAACGACATATTCAGAACTAGATGACTTAGAATCAGAATTGGATACAGAACTAAAATGGACGTTAGGGTAAAGCCCAGAAATGTCAACTTCTAAAAAAGAAGGCTCGTCTGGGGGGATTTCCCCCAATAATCTTCGAGTGCAAGATACCAGTTGAAAATCTCCACGATCAAGCACCTCGAGAGCTATAGTAAAAAGTCGATGACGGGAAGATGGATTCATTAAAACTTACATTAAATGAAGAAAAATGATGCAAAATCTTCAACGGAAAATGGCGATTTTCTACGTAAAAATCTAGGCTAGGAGAATTTTTTGGTGCGAGTTTTTGAGAATGAACCAGCGCAACTCCTCAGTGAAGAATTTAAAGAGGCAATAGCACGAAACCCTAGGATCTCAAGGTGGGAAAAATCAATGACAAGATTTGATGACGTAGGCGGCGCACCGGGAGACGCATAGGTCGTTTCTCATAAATGGTATCGAAAAATGAAGCGACAAAAGACACGTGTCAAGAAAATAACTGGCTTTCACCGTCAGAACTCCAAAACGCCATCATTGAGATCTCGCGTGAGGAGGCAAATCAAATTTACAGGATCACCATTAAGACAAGCCATTATGACAAGATATTTACCCTGGCATTAAAGAGATATAAAAATTGAATAATTGATTAAAATACTTTTGCCCACAACGAAACCTTGTTCGGCAAAAATATTTTAAGGGGGTATTGTCGTATGTAAATTTTATTAGACATACACGTCATTGACAAAGAGGGGAGAATTGCCAGATGGATGACCAAATAGGCATTAGGAAAATATCCTGCAAGACATCACTTAAGAAAAGAAAGCTCGAGTAAACAAGTACTGAACAAAACCTACTCGGGGTCAAATGATATCATATACTACTCGAGGTCAGTTAAAGATACTCGGGGCTAGTTGATGACATTTTCTACTCGAGATTAGATGACGTCACTCGGGACCAGCTGATATCGTGTCCTACTCGGGACACACATGAAGAAAACAGAATAAAAATCCCAGCGCGTAGCTCACACGAATCAAGTCATTAAAATACGTGAAGATATCCATATCAAATAGGAATTCCAAGAAGAATAGAATATCAAGCAGAAAGGGTTCCTAATCAGGCAACAACTTTATTTCTTCAAAAAGACTGCGATATTATAAGGAAATAAGTCCTAACTGGACTACATTACTGGAGTCCTATTCGATCTCAATACAAGTCTCCGAAATAGGAAAGAAGACAATCTACTTTAAACAAGTAAACAATCATAATTAAATACAAAGATCTTTTATTACTTGTACAAAGAGAATTAAGGTTCAATGGACATATAAATAGACCCATAATCTCGTCACAAAAAATATATACATAAATCATATAGAAAAATACAGAGAGTTGTAATTATTCTATTCATAGTGGATTTTGGCTTGGTTGATTATTCAACCACCCGTGGACGTTTCTCCCGTCACCAGAGTTTTACCACGTAAAAACTTGGCCCAATTACTTTCTCATTCTCTTCTCTTTAAAATCACAGTTAAAATCCAAATCTTGTTAAGTTTTTTCATACATCCAGAAATCGATGTCAACAATTATATATTTTGATATAATTTTTAAATCTTAACTTGTAACCATTTTTACAGTTTTTGTAACTACCATCACGGCTATGATAACAATTTGTACGACTTTGGTAACCATTGTTCAATTTTGGAATTTTGACCTGTAACCATTTTCACGGCAATGGTAACAATTTTCATGGATTCAGTAACCATGTTATGGCTTTGGTAACCAATTTTAAATTTTTAAAATTTTAACTTGTAACCAATTTAAATGCATTAGTAACAACTTACACGGTTCCAATAACCATTTTACACTTTTGGTAACCACTTTTTATTTCTTAAAATTTTGACTTGTAACCATTTTCACGGCAATGATAATTATTTCCACGGTTTCAGTAACCATTTGTATGCCTTTGGTAACCATTATATATATATATATAGACTAATAACCATTTTCACTGCGATGATAACCATTTTCACGGCTCTTGTAACAATTTTACATCTTTGGTAACCACTTTTTATTTTTTCAAACATTGGATTGTAACCATTTTCACGGCGATGGTAACCATTTTTATGACTCTGGTAACCACTTTTTATTTTTTGAACTTTTGACTTGTAACAATTTTAACGGCGATGGTAACCATTTTTACTGACCCCGTAACCATTTTACGGCTTCAGTAACCACTTTCTAACTTTTGTAATTTTGAATTGTAACCATTTTCACGGTATTGGTAACCATTTTCATGGCTTCATTAACCATTTTATGGCTTCAGTAACCCCTTTCTAATTTTTGATATTTTGACTTGTAACCATTTTCATAGAGATATTAACCATTTTCACGGCTCTAGTAACCATTTAACAGCTTTAATAACCACTTTTGAATTATTAAAATTTTGAATTGTAACCATTTTCATAGTAGAAGTAACATTTTTCACGACTCCAGTAACCATTTATACGGCTTTGGTAACTATTTTTTTATTGTTGATAATTTGACTTGTAACCATTTTTACGGAAAAAGTAACCACTTTCACGGCTCCGGTAACCATTTATACAGGTTTGGTAACCATTTTTTTTTATATTTTTACTATTTTGATTTGTAATCATTTTCACGGCATTGATAATCATTTGCATAACTCCGGTAACCATTTTAAGGCTTTGATAACCATTTTTTTTTTTTCTATTTTGACTTGTAACCATTTGCACGGCTTCGGTAACCATTTACACAGCTTCGGTAACCATTTTAAGGCTTTGGTAACCACTTTTTTATCTTTGATATTTTTACTTGTAACCATTTCAACGGTGATGGTAACCATTTTACGACATTGGTAACCATTTTACAGCATTGGTAGCCAATTTTAAATTTTTAAATTTTTAAATTTTTGACTTGTAACTATTTTCATGGCATTGGTAACCATTATCTAGGCTTCAGTAACCATTTTACTGCTTCGGTAGCCATTTTTTAACTTTGAAATTTTTGTCTTGTAAACATTTTTACGGCGATGGTAACCATTTTCACTGCATTGGTAATCATTTTAGGGCTTTGGTAACCATTTTGAAATTTTTGAAATTTTCAATTGTAACTATTTTCATGGCATTGGTAACCACTATCACGGCTCCGGTAACCATTCATACGGCTTTCATAACCATTTTTTAATTTTTGATATTTTCTGATGTAACCATTTTCACGGCTGTAGTAACCATTATCACGGCGATGGTAACCATTTTCACGGCTTCGGTAACTATTTTACGACTTCTTGACAATATCTATTAATTTGGGACCATGTATTATATATATTTTTAAGTTTTTCCCATTGATAGGATTCAATCCGGGGACACTATTTTTGGACAAATGATTTGACTCCAAATAGAAAATTAACGTTAATTGTGATTATGGAAATTATAATATTAAATAATAAACGAATGGTGCTATTGGCACACCCCTTATAGGTCTATTTATACCCCACTTTTTAAATTTTATAGTATTATTTTTTCTTTCCTTTGTGAAAATTATTAATATTTAATAAAATATTTAATACAATTTAAGGAAAAAAAAAATCTTCTACAAAGTAAACATATTATGAAATAGTTTAGAAATATATCAATCATATGGAAGAATTGTGGATATCAAACAAATGGAAGATTTGTCTGCAAATGACATATTGTTTCTGCTATAATTGTTTGACATTTATATCAATCATCTGTAAGAATTATCTAAGAATTATATCAAGCATATAGAAACAATTTCATTCTCTAGAAGTAAGTTTGAAGTTTACTTTTTCTTTTGTATGTTAATAGCCTTTTTCTCTTTGCACAATTTCCACTTATTTACCTAAGTACACTTCCTTACAATTGACTTCTTGGAGCTTCATTTCTCTATTTTCTCTAACTATAATCAAAGACATGGGAGTGGTCTAGTTTTTGGGTATAGTGTGGAGATGTGTATTTGATATTTCCTTCTCTAGCAGTAATCAAAGTCATACTTATTCATTTCAAGTTTTCAACATTCTATCAATCTTAGCATACTTATATTTCTCATAGTCAGTGTTCTAGTTAGCGTCGGGCGCTAGTTTGGCAGAGTCTTGACATCTTCACACCGATGGTAATAATGTCCCGATTTGTGTCTACATCTAATTATTTTTTTTAACTTGTTCCATAGACGTAGACACATGTCTAAATTTGGTTTGTTTCCCACATATTGAGAAACCCTTTTTGGATAGATGATTTGAGTCCAAATATAAATTAAACATTGATTGTGATTATTAAAATTAAAATATTGAATAATAAATGGGTGGTGCTATTGGCACATCCTATAGGTCTATTTATGTCCCATTTTTTAAATTATGTAAAAAAAAAATTGATAATAAAAATTTCTTTCCTTTGTCAAAATTTTTAATTTTATAATACAATTTTTCAGAAGTGTCTGAGAATGACATAGTGCTTATACCAGAATTATTTGAGAATGATATTAGGATATTATAATTACTCTATCACCATGAAAGCATTCTTGATTACATCAATTCTTATACATTGATTGGATTATTAATTTCATAAGTGTTTTTACTTCAAATATAGACTAAATATTTTTCAAACTAGAATTAAAATCACTTACTTTCTTTAGTTTGGCAATGTAATCAGTTATATAAAATATAAGTGCTTCAAAATAAAAAATTTAGAATCAAAATCCATTACTTCCTTTAGTTGCTTCAAAAATGTTAGAATCAAAACAATTGATCAAAACAATCGACATGTAATCAGTTATATAAAATGTAAGTGCAATCTAATGATTTGTAATAGAAAAATAAAAAGATCATTTGGATATTCATAGATATATACAAGGGTTGTCATCATACTTTCTTCAGATCATTTACATTTCATTCGAAGAATTGAAGTCATATATCACAAGCTCTAAGAAAAACATAACTTTTTCTCCCAAAATTGCTTCAAAATTGGCCATTGTCAATACTTGGAATTGGATGCTTGCAATGCTATATAATCTGGCATTGCCACCTACCAATTATCGAAACCTTCAAAATACATTAGCAAATCTAATATACTTAAACCTAGCAGACACAAGCATTGAGTCTCCATGAAAATGAATGTGTTTAAACCCTTTCTTAAGAGCATAATTCAATCCTAAAATCAAAGCTATATACCTAACAACATTATTGGTTGCAATTCCCACTCCTACATGAAGTCACCAGACCTACCAAAGCTCAGGATTAGAGAGAACTATATTTAACAAGAGGTAAAACAACCTAGAAGCTTAACATATAATTACAGAACCTACATACCACATTGCCATCTTTAGCACGCAAAACTACTTCTGCACCAGCTTGTCCAGTATTTCCTTTTGAGACACTGTCGAACTCAAGAATACAGGACTGCTGGACATAAATATAGATTATCTTCTTGTGCCATCACACAAATATCAAACTATGTCACATAAATTTGGTTCGACCAAGAAGGCAAGAACCAAATAGCACGAATAACCAACCAACATTTTACTCAATTATTGATTTTGGTAGATAATTGCACAATATAGGTTTCTACTACCATATACAATCCTTTTTTATATATAATTACAAACATAGTTGAAACTGAAACATTTATAATGCTATATTCTAATAGAAAAGTAAAATACATGTCGTAATGACAGTACACAAGTCAGAAAGTAACTCACACAACTTGAGTGACAACACAATTATCTAATTTTGACTGTTTTTGTTGAAAAGCTCTTGAAACTGAAGTTGATCCAAATGCCTCATACAGGAAAAATAATGAAGTATATTTTTATTGCCACAACAGATTCAAGTTCAAATCAGGTCCCAGCATCAAACAACTTGAATCTAATTTATGACATTTGGCAACCAATGTATTCATCATCCACCATTGTCAAAAAACAAGACAGTAAGTGAAAAAAATCTCAGTAGACTAACTACATTCTTTTAGTTTCAAAGGTGATTTTCATGGACTTCCAACTATTGCAAATAATATTAGATTCTTCATATAGTACTCACACCATTAGGTAACACACAAAATATGCACGGACTACGTTCTTAGCAATTTTCCTAATAATTTTAGCATTATAATGTAATCTGATTCAACTACCTCTTGCAATCTCTTTAGAGAAGAAACCTTCTCAGATTTAGCTCCTCCATAGGAAAATAACTTGATGAAAGAAAATAATAACAATAAAAAAAGTCAATAATTGAAGAGGACAACTTGCATAATGAAGCCTTAAATCTTTAATAACAACATATGTTGACGATCTTATAAAAAGATTTTAAATAATGATGAATATAGTATGCAAGAGTTCAAGCAAACAAAAGCAATCATCAAGCTTCTTAAAACAAACAAAGAATACTTTAAGGTTCAAATCTTATCAAAAATTTTATACAAGAAGGGGCAGCACCTAATCTTTTACTAAATCAGGGATATGATTACTTCCCTAATGATAAGCTCATTTTTCATGCTTTACGTACCCCCTCATTTTGTATAGTTTTGCTATCATTTTTATTTTTGCAAACTCCATATTTTGATGTTCTTAATGCTTAAACAGGTCCTCTTTGGCCAGGAGTTATCCTTGTGCGGAATTGGGAGTTTTCGAAGCAAAAAATAAAGGTTTGAGCTCGGTATGGAACGAGAAGTGCGGTACGTGTACCACACTAGAAGGAAGTGCGTATCGCGCTTCGTACCGCGTAGAAGGGCAACAGATATTATAAAAGTAAGTGCGGTACACCGCGTCGAAGTGAACCGCACTTCGTACCGAATAGGAGAACAACGGAAATCAAGCGGTACACCATGTTGAAGTGAACTGCACTTCGTACCGTGTGGGACGGCATACAAAATTGTAGAAAGCTTCAAGTGCGGTACGCATACCTTACCAGAAGGAAACGCGTACCGCACGTCGTATCGTGTAGGAAGGCAGCCTCTCAAATCAAACTGATGTGCGGTACGATGTATTGAAGTGAACCGCACTTTATGGTAGATTGTGAATACTCTGTTTCGCGAACAGAGTAGGTGCTTTATTGTGGGACCCCCTCTCTTATCTCTGATTAGGCATGGAGGGGGGATGTTTATAGAGGCTAAGAGGATGTCTTTAGGACCCTCCTACACAAGTGGGGGGGGGGGGGGGGGGGTTCCTTGTTGCCTATAAAGGATAGAGATAGAGAAGAGAGAAGCCAGATCTAGAAATCATCAACACATCAGACTAGCTTGCTCCTTCACGTTTTATAGATTCTCTCTTCATTTCTGGACCGAGTTCTTCAAGATTGGATCAGCTAGGGCAATGTTTGGTTGATCCAAGGAAGCTAGGGAAGCTCAAGCTACAAGAGATTGAATCTACAACTTAGTTTTATCTCTTCAACTCTTCTATTATCTTGTTTCTTTATATTGATTCATGATTTGTATTGATGTTATCTCATCTATGGCTTCTCTTTGTATAGTATGAGCTAATTATTCTTATGTTAAAACAAGATAATGCTTAACCCTTGATTCATTTGTGATAGACTCTTTGATTTCTCTATTTTTGTACTTGTGAAGCTATATAGATGTTTTGAATGCTTAAGGCTTTTGCTTAATTGATCATTTTGTAATCGATCTATGGTTGGATGCTAAGTACCGAGAGGAGATGCATTTGACAATGCTTAGATAAATGTTCACTATGCTTGACTAGAAAGTGCTAGAACCACTAGACTAGCATATAGGGGTATTCCAAATGCTTAACGGGTCTATATATATTGTCCGGATTTCTTGAGAAAGATTGCAGGTATATATAGATACTATCTCTAAATACATAGAGAGAGGTTAGAGATTTGTTTAGGGAATACGAATCTATAACATATACACGCACGAATTAGGAGTCAAAAGAGTCAAGTGTGCTATTGGGAGGGTTGAATCGGATTTGAGTTCTAACATGTTTTCCATACATTTCTATACGTGTTGAGTTAGATAACTTAGTGTGTGTTTGAGTTAATTTACTTTATTGTAATTCTTGGGAACTCATGTTTTAGATTATTCAAATAGTTAGCAAGCCTTTGAATTCCAGTAATCATAACCTTTATCTCTGCGGGAACGATCCCTACATTGTCATTATACTATCATTTCGACCTCGTGTTATTACGAGAGTCAACAAGTCTAGTTTGACACGATCATCTAACAAAAACTAATCACCCCACTAAACAAGGTAACATTAAAGTTAAGATTTGAGAATAAAATCTCTTTATTAAAAAACACAATCCATATAATTTAGGACTAATTAAAACATAATCTCAACTTATATCTAGAACGTGATTCCCTCGAAAAAATAAAATAAAAATCAGAGCAAATATAAAATTTAAAGTCAATGACACACCTCATCTCCCGCTGAGGCTTGAATTATTGTGTCAGGCACATACATGGAGTAAAAATGATGTCCCCAGCTTTTTAAATCCTCTTCCAATGGAGATCATACCTGAAAAAATTTCAAAGAGAAGGTAATACAAGATACGTTAGAAAAACAAATAGACACTCAGTAATACAAAGTGATCGTATCATTGGCAGGATTCCAATTGTGATCAAACAAGATAAGTCAATTACCACCAATTAAATTGAGACCACAACCACCAGCCTTGCTGCTTAAGAGATAGACAAACTCATCCTTGAAGGAGTTTGATCAGACCATCCATTTTAGTAATAAGCTCGGATGCCCAATAAAAATTATGAAAAAGAAAGCACATAATCTTCAGAAAGGGAAAAAAAGAGAGAAAATCTTGTACCTTTGACAGATCATTAAAGCAATTAACTAACTTCTGTTTTTTGCTGATTGAAGTGGTTGCATCCAACCTCAAATATGGATACCTTCTTTCCCGACACCTCTTTTGAAAAATAAAAAAATATCTGCACTATATATACTTGCGATTTTGGGATAAAATCACAAAATCTCTTTCAAATAAAGATACAATGTATCTAAGGTTGGATAACCAAATTGGTAACTAATGTAACAAGAGCAATCCAGTAACTGAAAGTTTTCAAAATGTAACACTAGGCATGAAAATTATAAAATAAAGAACAATTACAATAGGAATTTTTTTTCTTCCTCCTATGAATAAACAAAATTAGGATGGGCTGACATCATGAAGAGAAAATGTTTACAAATTGTATACTGAGAACATGATTATCATTAAAAAGCATCCCTTGAAAGCCAAACATAATCAATCAATATATACAAGAGATCTGCATGTTGTAACAGATATGAACAAAAGCAAAAATATGAAATAAACAAATGCATAATTAAGAAAAAAACAAGGATACAGAAATCTAACCTCTTTGTTGTTAAGAGATTATGCTACCAATCTCAACTGTTCCATTGACTGCTAATAAATTACACGAACCAAATTTAACAAATTATTTTTAGAGATACTTGCAAAACCTAATTGATCAAACCCAATTCTTACAAACTAAATTCCCCTTTACCTAAGTACAGTGCAATCTTCTAAATCAAAACCACAATTCATGCTTGTTGACAATTATATAACTAAGTTAAGCTAATATCTTCATTTGTAACTGCCCGAAATATAATATTAAGAATGCTTTTCCTTAATTTCATTTTTATATATAAAAGAAAACAAATTGGCACCAATTTAAACAAATTCATGAAACAATCATGCAAATTTTCTGACCAATATATACTGTTGCAAGGTAAAAATAGATTTTGGTTAAAAGTATTAGCAAAAACCAAATACAACCATATACAACCATAAAATATCATGCTTTCATGGTGTACTCAATATTTTTATTAGCATCTTCTTACAACTTCCTTTTTGGTGTGCCAATGTATCGGGTTTATTCAACCAAAGAAGACTCAGGTCCAAAGCTCTAAGTTATTTCTCTTCCAAAAATAACACAGATCATATTTTTCTTATAAGCAAAGCAAACAATATTAGGCAAGAAGAAAAATATAAAAACATACATACAAAGGCAGTCGACACGCATTTTATCGGTATTCACGAAAACATCGTACACTAATTACGAAGATTGTTGTGTAACATTCATACAAAGCTTTCTCATACAGTTGGCTTCATTTCACTAATTACAAAAACTTGATATAACATCTTTAACTGAAATCGTAATTTTTTATAACAAACACGATCCTTAAAAGAGAAAGATTAAGATCCCGTATTCAATAACACTGATAATAGCCTCACCAAGTGGAAATCTAATATCATTATTGTTATCTTGAATTCTAAAACTCTATGTATTTCAATTACCAAAAAAAACCCTAAAGCTCTATACATTTCGGTGATATAAAAATGAAAATTAAACAATTTGCATATAAATTACACATTGAAATATGAAGATTGAAAATGAAGAGCTGAAAATGAAAGGAATTAATGAATCAAATATCTGAGAAAACGTACTTGTCCTAATTAATCGACCAACAAAAATAAAGAACTAACATTTTCATGGATGAATCATATAGTAGAAATCACCTCCCATAGATCCACGACAGGTAAACTAATACCATTCTTCATCTTTATAACACATATTTCAAGTACAAAAGACCTACACTAATTATTCAAGAATTATGTTAACAGTTCCCGAAAAGCACAAGTTAAGGAAGCTTAATTTCCAACATTATAAAGTACGAATTGACTGCATTTCACATATCAACAAAATGAATATCAACTTTTTATTGGTCAAATTGATTTCTTAATCAAGATGACACATTGATCAAAAATAGATTTACATAATCATTTTCAAATTCACCTTTTCAGATAAATTCACACAAGTATGAGCACACACAAATCACTTCATGGTAACATATATTAAAATTCACCACAATTTATCAACAACTACCAACTGATGAAATCAAACAATATGAAAATCGAAAGAAAAGCTAATAATTTAGCATAAATATTAATCAAGAGGATCCATCGATCAAAAATAGATTTACAGTCATTAATAATCAAAAGTCAATTTCTCAATTCACTTTTATAGATAATTCATACAAGTATGAGTACACACAAATTACTTCATGTTAACATATATTTAAATTCATCACAATTCATTAACAACTACCAACAAATGAACTCAATGGTACAAAAATCGAAAGAAGAAGTAAAAATTTAGCACAAATGGAGTCACATACTCTGAGAGAAACACCGTCCTGCAACCTGCAGCATCAACCTCATATCTTCCAACATTTTCTTGATACATATTTGGGTTCCAGTTCTCAATTAAGATACAAAAATATTAACAATAAAGAAACCAAAAAAATAAAAGAGTTTGGAAATAGAGGAGTTTACAGGGATATGCTTCAAATGCAAACCCACAAAAATGACAGCGAGATTGATATCAAATGGAGGCCATTCGTTTTGCTCCTCAGTCTCAACCAATTCAATCTCTGCATCTCTTATTTCGTCAGGAGGTGGGAATGATCCAGAAGCTTTCATATCTTTATTTGGAAATGAATGGATACAGCTTTATTTGATATCCATACCTCTTTGGCTATCGGTGAAGATATCATATAAACCCATAGACTAGTACTTCTCAACACCATTGAAAAAAGCCTAGATCGTCATCTAGAAGGAGAAAAAAAAAAGATAATTGAAGAGGAAACCTAACCTTTTTCGTCTTGCTATTTTGATTTTTCTCAATACAAATAAAACCCAAACGATGAGAAAGTTATGGTGGTGGAGTTGGTGATGACGGAGGTTGCGATCTGCAAACGGAGGTGGCGATTAGCCGGCGGCGATGGAGCAGACATGGAAGCCAAAGAGAGAATTTGAGAAGAAAAATATGAGAGCCACAATGGAAGTCAACAGAGGAATGAGTTAGATATTGTCTTAGAAACTTGTAACCAGTTCAACAGGTTTTTCATATTTTTTTTAATTAAAGCAGATCCGTTGGATCAAGTTCTTGAATGATCCAACGGACCGAATGAATCACTATTCATATATGTATAATACAGCCATTTTTTCCCCAACTGCATAGCAGCCAACCCCTATTGAGTAGTGTCAGATATTTGTTTTCATGATGTCGTATAACTACAATCGATTCATTGTAATTTTTTGGTTCCATGTACGTAGTAAATATATGAATAGCTAAATATAACTTTACAGGCAAGTCTGCACAACTACAAATTAATGATCAGCTTTTTAATTAGCTAGTATTTCTTATATATGGACATATCACTTTCTACAAATTGAGATGGTTTAAGCAGCTTTTCATGTTTTCACGTCCGACGTCTTGATTATGGTGATGATGGCAACAGTGAAGATGATTGATATCTTAAACAATCGTAAGTTGGAAAAACCTAGCTAGTTAAAATATTCGTGTATGGATCATTGAAGTTATATATTAGAACTATTAAATTTTATAACACAAGAAATATTATAATCTAAAGTACGTAAGACCTTGATCTTATCTTCTTTTTTTCTTTTAATGATCATGATATATGATGACTATGTCATCATCATCATATATACTATTGAGAGCTTGAGAAGAGAATTCAAATATTATGATGAGTAATTTTCCCCAATAATTTACAGAGATGTAGACGTTTTGAGGATCACCATCATTTTCAAGCAATTACACTTGAGATATTAAAATCTTTTGTGCGTCATTTTTAGCCACAGATATTCTTGAGGTGTTGGTTGAAATTGACTGATTTGTATATATACCAATTTCTTTTCCTTTTGAGAATTAGCACAATATAAATATATAATGCATGTATAATGTATATGCATACAACTTTCACACTGTACATAGACCTCTCTTGGACTGATTCTCATGAAGATATTTTGGACGTTTCTCAAAAGATGCAGCCATAAAATAACTCAATGCAAACGATTTTTTTAAAAAGCAATAATAATAATAATAAAAGCAATAATTGCTTCAAATTTAAAAAGTATACAGCAATAATAATAATAGTAATTACTACACTTGAGATAATTTCACACGATGAGTGCCTGATTGTGTATCAAATTTTTGTCTTTCTTGAGTTTGTTTTTTTTTTTTTCAATTAGTTGTATAAGAAATTTTGATTGTAAATCAAAGACAATTTCTCTCATGAATTCATATCATTATAAAGTTCATTGAAAGAAATTCGTTTTTTAGAATTGATCCTCAAACAAAAATATACTGAAATAAACTTTACACAAATAAGGTTGAAGAAAATAAAATAATGAAATCCAACACAAAATTGAATATTTTCATTTTTGATTGGAGTAGAACTGTAGAAGTAGAGCATTATTAATAGGCATTGGTTGAGTAGAATTCTGGAAAATAAAAATGGCAACTTGGGTATGGGAAAATTAAGATGAGAACAAAGTAGACATATAGCAATCACAGTTATCAGGTGATATCTCCGGTGGATCCGAGGGCTCACGTAGTGGGCCTCCACCACTACTGAAAATGCAATGGATACAGCTGTCACGTACTGGTTTGCTACTTATTATGTCCAACCAATCACACTGCTTCCAGCCTGTTCAAAGCAGCATGAACCCTAACTTATAATTGACCTTTCACGTTTTCACGTACTCTTCATTTTTAATTACCCATTCTTCCTTCTTCATTTATATTTTATATATAACCATTTCTTCAAGACTTCAAGATTATTCAAGGGAGTGAATATTGATATTTGATACTGTAGTCTCGATGAGGAAAAATGGAAAATAACTGTAATTTCATTGAAATTTAAAAAAATTTGGACACCCAAGTTTTTCACCACTGAGAGATATCTACTTAGGTAGTATTCAAAATGAAACATGTAATCTTTCTATTTTACCAGATCATGAAATGATATTCTAAACAAAGTGGAAATTAAAATTTGTCACTTTGTTGAAAAAAATTGAAAATGAAAAATCCATGAGCAGAGAACTTGTAGAGGGTGCGTTTGTTCACAGCTCACTTATGAAGATAGCAAGACCTTCATGAAAAGATATTGTACATGTGCTGTCTGGTTTATTTTATTCATTTATATACAAGTTTATGGATGATGAGTTTCACCAGCCAGTCGTCGACAAAGTTTAAGGTGACTTCCTCAGTTTTTCTCACTCTATATAACTAGTAAAAAAAAATATGCAAAAGGTGAAAAGTTTCACTGAAAGTAAACGATCAACAGTGATTAAAGCCAAAGCTGTGACTGTTTGTTTAACAAGCCAAAAACCTATACAAAAGATCATATACTTTAATTAGCTCAGATTTAGACGAAGCTGATCAAGCTGTAGTTAGATAAAATCTTTCTTAAAATGGAAGTATCACGAGGAAATTAAAAGCATGCATCATCCATGTGCTCTTTGTTTTCAAGTTCCATCAATCATCAATGCACACAGGTGATAGCTAGTTCTGTTTTTGATTTATGATCACTTTCGATCACTTCACTTGAAACTATGTACATGTATATAATCATTCACTCATTCTCATGTGCCCATCTCGGCTTTTCCGGAATTTGATTTTAATTTCACTTATTCTTCGTCCTAGAACAATTAAGCTCGTTCTAGATTTTATTTTAATTATTTCAAGAAAATACCATGAAATCAAATTTGTAATTATTGATATAGCAAAAGAAGTCTCTCAAATATTGAATTTAATTATAGGGAGATTAGGTATCATATATATTCAATTGATTAATTCTGGTCATATGATGGAACCTTTTGTACACTAATTACCATTAAATGTAAGGCTATACCAACTACAAAAACGCAAGTATCATAATCATGTACTATAATATTTTACAAGAGTCACAATTATTTTATCAGAATATGCCTAGAATAACCGGATGAGGATGGAGTGGGAAAAGAATTAACAAAAACACAAACAAACACTACTGATTAAAAGATGCTTTGCTCTATCTCTTGACATTATCTTCATCTTTAAATCTAATTATAAGCTCGTTTACTTAATCAATTGATTAGAGGCAGTTCTTCATCTTCTTTATTGATGATGTCATCCCTGAGTTGTTGTTGATAGGGACAGAGAACATTAATTTTCAAGGATTTGTATGTATTGACAAATACATGGACAAGTTGTAGGACACATCCTTATCCATGGTCGGTGAGGTGACCAATTTAACTTGTGATTCATGTTCAAATGAAATAAATAGAATATTTTCTTTAATTTTATGAATAATCTTATAAGTATTCCCCTTCGATCTTGAGTGAAAACCCGAAAAAGCAAGAAGGGGTTGATTTTTTCGTAGTTTTAGGTTTTGATTTATATTCCTATGTTGTGTATGTATAATAAACTAGCTGATACAATGATAACAAGTAAATCTAAAAGTTATGTTTAAACTTTCTAATAGTTTATTTCATAGAAGCGTTGCAGAGGATACTAGCTGTAGCCTGTTGGCCGGCTTGTTACTATTATTAAACGTGGGTAATTTTAGGCGCAAATCGGAGAGCTTTTGACCATATGTTGTTCAAAGAAACACCTTTTCTCCTTTTCTAATTTACCTGTGTCAGGATATGCAAAGGTAAAAAGGACACTTCTCTCCTGCTACTACCAACAATTATATTCATATACAGGAGCCAAAAAAAAAAAAAAAACAGCTGTTATTAATATTTCCTCTTCAGACTTCAAAGACACAACAATGCCAGTTGTAAATTCATTTATATTATCTTATTTTTCTAGTTAAAATCATATTTAATATTCCAAGTTGATAATCACGCGATATATTTTTTTATTTTTCAATTCAGTTACTTTATATCCAGAGAAAAGATTCCATTGTACTAAAAAACTAGAACCAACTATTCCACATGAATAAATAAATAAAAATAAAACTATGTTATACGTTTTTCCGATAATGTTTATCGGATAATTTTCCATGAATTCAAGTGAAAGCTTAATGTGTGTGCACGCTCATGTGGAATATGGAGATGATGCATATTCAGCCGTTAGATCAAACAACTTTTTGTCCAACGTATGTCCCACTATAGAAGAGAACCTATCACACGACACGTTTCCATCAAGTTTATATGCATGCAAATGCAACGTTTATGGTGTACCTTAATATAATATTAGAGTCGATATTTACATAACAGTTAGAGAAATTATTGCAGTCCAAAGCTATTCGATCTTTCTAGAGGCCAAGAGGAGTATACAAAAATCCACTACAGCCGCACGTTACGTGTCTGTTATCCCATGTGTACACGTGTCGTTCATATAACCATTGGACGGTGGATTGCTTCGCTGTATTAACAGTGACGACTGGTAGCTTCGATTTGATCAGATTGTATTAGATTAAATTAAACCGATGAGCAAGATAATCAATCACTAATCCACTACTCATCCACCAATCACCTCTTAAATAATTAAATTTCCTTTTCGGTTTTTTCTTACCGGGAACCGAAAGTAACCGGGTTCAAGAAACCACAAACTTGGAATATAAGAGCGAGCTCAAGAATTGAGAAGTGGAAACCAGTGACTGTGAGCTCTCTCTCTCTCTCTCTCTCTCTCACGCATACACACAAAATATTGACCGTGAGATCTTGATCAGACGTAGCAGACATGCCGATCAGAAACATTGCTATTGGTCATCCACATGAGGCCACACAACCAGCTGCTCTGAAAGCTGCGTTGGCTGAGTTCATCTCAACCTTGATCTTCGTTTTCGCCGGAGAAGGATCGGGAATGGCCTTTAACAAGTTGACCGAAAACGGCGCCACCACACCAGCCGGTCTTGTGGCGGCGGCTTTGGCACATGGTTTTGGTCTGTTCGTGGCTGTCTCCGTCGGAGCCAACATTTCCGGCGGACATGTCAACCCTGCCGTCACCTTCGGTGCCTTCATCGGCGGAAACATCACCCTCCTACGTGGACTCCTCTACTGGATCGCTCAGCTTCTCGGATCCGTCGTCGCTTGTTTGCTTCTCAAGTTTGCCACCGGTGGCCTGGTGAGTTAGTTAAATTAGTTGGAAAAACTTTGATTAATGTGTTAACACTTAAAAAACTAATTAATTAATTTTGGGGGGTTTTGTTTCGGTGCTACGCAGACCACCTCAGCTTTTGCTCTCTCATCTGGTGTGAGCGTGTGGAACGCATTCGTTTTTGAGATCGTGATGACTTTCGGTCTAGTGTACACGGTGTACGCCACAGCGATTGATCCAAAGAAGGGTAGTTTGGGAACAATAGCACCCATTGCGATTGGTTTCATTGTGGGTGCTAATATCTTGGCCGGTGGGGCGTTCGATGGAGCATCCATGAACCCAGCAGTGTCATTCGGGCCAGCAGTGGTGAGCTGGAGCTGGGAAAACCACTGGGTGTACTGGGCCGGACCTTTGGTCGGTGGTGGGCTGGCTGGACTCATCTACGAGTTCGTTTTCATTAGCAACACTCACGAGCAGCTCCCAACCACCGAGTACTAAGCAGTGAAGACTGAAGAATTTGCGTGGATGGATATGGTGCCGCGCCTTTTTCTCTTCACTTGCTGTTCGAGGCTTCTTTTTTCTTTTTATTTATTTGTGTTTAATTTGTGACCGTCCATCTTCTTTCGGTCTCTATCATCATCGGTTCATTACCGCCTGTTGTTTGGCATGAAATGTTGTATCGTGTGGTTATGAATATGAATCTGAGGGGGTGACTCTGTTATTCTGGTCCCGGTTGTATCATTTCCTTTTCAATTCCATCTACCTTGTCTTCATTCACACAATCGACCATGACATTTACATTCATGTTTTACGTGATATACAAAATTAAAGAAAATATATTTCTATATAAATTAACCAAATGATTCTATATAATTATTTAAGAAACATTATACATTATATACTAATAGTAAAAAATTTTGGGTGGAATTCAATTATATAACTTTACAATGTTAGGAGATCCCATATGAAAAACGTACTTGATAATTAATTTATAGAAATGTAACAATCATTCGAAAAAGACATTTTGTTATAATTTGGTGTTAGGAGAGAGATTTTGATAAGGTGCAAAATTGTGTTGATGTTACCCTGATTTATAATTTACAAACTATTGGACAATTCTATGTAGAAGAAGCTTCGTGATTAGTCGGATTCTAGCGAGTCATATATATATAAATATATTTTAAGTTACTGACATTTTTGTTAATAATTAATAAGGGGCTGTTTGTTTGTTTTTTTTTTTTTTTGTCTTAAAGTATTGAAGAATGTTATTTTACTTAAGTTCTTGTTAGGTAGAAATCCGTTCAAATTGAGAAATCTCAGTTAACAT
This sequence comes from Dipteronia dyeriana, assembly GCA_032871835.1. Taxonomy (NCBI): domain Eukaryota; kingdom Viridiplantae; phylum Streptophyta; class Magnoliopsida; order Sapindales; family Sapindaceae; genus Dipteronia; species Dipteronia dyeriana. The sequence goes on from CM065297.1 coordinate 16,937,012, forward strand.
CCTCAGGACCGCTACTTGGTAAGTCGCGGTCGATATAGGTATCTTATACCTAGGTGTTTGAGTAAAAAAGAAGATAAGAGAGAGAGACAGGTAAGAACAATAAGAGTGCAACAAAGGGATTGCTTTATTAAAAAACTCGAGTAATACAAGTACAATGGGGAACAATAATGAAAGTGGTGATTCTAAGCTAATCCCACTATATTGCCTATCAATTTGTCTCACTCAAAACACAATCGGCAATGACGAAATCGTGAGTGTCAATAAGTGGCTAATTCCTCAATGGTGAAGAAAACTCTCTCAAATGGTAAAAACACTCTGCCTTTGATTTCTGATTTTTCGATGTTTCGATGCCTTTTCCTGGACAGGGACATTGTATTTATACCCTCCCTTTCTGGTCGATCAAATCCCCATAATTTAGACTAATTGATTAGCTGTGTTATCGGAATTGATTGGCGTTGAAGGAGGGTGCCAAATTACACGGGAATTGCTCTCGTTGATTACGTCATGTTTCCGTTTAAATATAAATGGTGAACCTGTTGACCTATTTGGTCTCATTATGACGCTTTAATGGTGAAATAGTCAACCCTGTTACTTGGAGGAGAATTATGGCTTCTTTCCCTGGTGGCATGGTACTTTGATGTACAGGTCTGTTAGCATGGAACTTGTTCTTTCTTATTGGCGCTTTCCCAATGGTACTCTTTTTGCTTGGCAGGCTGGATACGTTCCTTGGAGGGGTTACGAGATTACTTCGAGGTACTCGGGTACCAGTCAATCACCCTAGCATCAAGGTTCCAGGTAGAAGGTATACCCTGGATGGGTCACAAACTGGTGTCGAGATATTTGGATACCAGGTAGGCATCCTATTACCTAGGTTCTGCTTGAAGTGTGGTAGCATTAGTAAGTTAGTGTTATCATTTTCCCAGATAACGGTATCGAGGTATCCTTATAGGAAGGGGACCAGTCTCAATGTCGATTCTATCGGGTAGGTTCTACCAAGCATGCCTTAGCAAGTATCAATTGGTACGTCCTACCAGGTGTCAAACAGGTGGAAAATTCCACTTTGATCCTTCACTAGAAATATCTATTAACAGAAGTCCCCCTGACTTTAACACCGATGACTGGTTGGGGTTGGGGTTGGGGTTGGAGTCTTGAATTGTTTAGAGAATTTTCCATCCTCATCTGGTTACTAGAATCTGGGAGGATTTCTCGCATTAAATGCATGGTCCACGTGTCGAACTAGGAGAAACTACTTATCTAAAAAACAAGGGAATTTTGACGTCACACGTTTATCGAAACTTTACTTTCCTGCTGCCCAAGTATCTCACCTCTCGGATCATGCTTCCGTTACCAAAAACTCAATGTTTCTGATAACGAAAGCGTGATCCAGGAGGTTGATTGGGATTTGAGTCAGATTTCCAGAATTGTTTAGGTATTTTTTCATTTTTCAGTCGGTTACTAGAATATGGGAAGCAATCTTCTCATTAAATTCAATAGCCAAGTGTCAAGTGAGAGGAAGGTTTCCTGTTTGGAAAAGGAGAGATTTTTGGCAGCATGCACGTATCAAGGCCAAAAATCTCATCTCTTCAATCACACTCCCATCACCGGTTACTATTCCATTCCACTACTTATATTCGTTACTCTCTTCGTGTTCTTCACGCTTCTAAATTTTCTCTTTCAAAATTCAAAAAATCCCTAACTTTTTCCTTGCCTTCTTCGTCTTCTTCTAACCAATACCATGTCTCACTCCGACCACAACAGTGTAGACCATCTTGTGGAGGGTAACTCCTTGACCCTCACTTGTGGGAAGAGGATTCGAGAGGAGGATAGCTATGAAAGTGACGCCTCTCAGCTATTGCACTGCCTCAAGCCGGAACGTCGCCATTTGGTCTGGTTTTTTGAACAACCCTGATACCCCGCTAGAGATAGTCGAAGAGGATTCAAGCGAGGAATCTGACGACGTTGGGGCTAGCAGATGTATCTTTTGTGTGGAGTCGAGATTGGCTGGTGGGACGCTTGTTCTCCCTTACGACTTCTGTGCCATCCCGGATTCAACCGATACGCTCGAGTCGATCAATCATTTAAGGGTGAAATTCTTCATTCCTGATAGCATCACGATAATCAATCCACATAGAAGATAAGAGGTGTACACTCTCTCCTCAGGCGTGCTCCATATTCACACTGTTGCCTTCGAAAGTGTTGTCAGGCTACCTCTTCATCCCACTCTCCGTAGGTGAAAACACACTTAAAAGTGTGTATGTCTATACCTAGAAAAGGAGGGGGGTGAATAGGTTTTAATTGAATCAATTACCAGTTTTTCGATTAATCAATTTTACTAAATAATATCACAAATTATAAAGCATTCAATTAAACTAATTATTCTTAAAACAATAAATGACACACGATATATACGTGGAAACCCTTCGACGAGGGAAAAACCATGGGCTATCATTCTAGCCACATCCGATCCTCAAATCCACTATTGTAATGATGTTTATAACCTAAGTTAACCACTTAGTCACACTTCAAGGTTACTAACCTACCACTACAACCCAACATGCCTTAATAGTGATTCTTGATCGACTTGCTTGTGCACTAACCAATTAGTCACAAGACTTAACCTCAATGATGAGTCAGACAACCTAAGTGAATATATAAAAATATTCTAGATGCATAAATGCTAGGTTAAGACATTTAATGGTTATCTAGGATTTAAAGATGGCAATATGTACAAATCCTAGATATCAATTGTCTAAATGCAAGTGTAAGAAAATTTAGCTATAAGGGTAAAATCGTCGTAAATGCTAGCTATCATGAAAACAAACATCTCAACCAACAAAAAACAACTCAAGCATGTTATAAAAGAAATATAACATAAAAGCATACATTCAATGAGTAATTAATGCATTTTCTAGGTAAACATAGCCTAGTTAAGAAATAATAAATTCTAGGTCATGTAGAGATTATATAGTCAAAGAAAACAAAAGAAATTCATACTTGGAAGATGTAAGAAGATGCTAGATGCTCATGGATTGATTGTTGGTTGAGTCAAGATGAGTTCTTAAAGCTTCTCTCACAAAGGAAATCCTTTCTCTCACTTAAAATAGGTTTTGAAGCTCTTAAAAAACGAGTTAAGAGAAGATGATCTATTTATATAAGCACCAAGATAAAACTACGTCGTTTTGAAAAAACAGACCAGACAAGGAATAGTGCACGGGTCCTTACCAGTGCAGTGACCCGCCCATACTCACGCTAAGGATCGCATGAGTCCGCGCAATGGACCAAAGCCGAGGAATGGAAAAATCCACCCAGTGAAATACGCAGGTATAGCGTGGGTCATGACCTGTACAAGTGTTCGTGCAATGACCTGACATCGGGGAACAAAACATATGAAACTCAGGCACTACGCGGGTATCTACCAGCGCATGACCCACACACTTCCCTGTTACAAAGGGTTAAGGGGACAAAAGCAAGGCCAAACAACATGCAATCCAAGCAAGCAAGAGATAGATAAATTAGGCATACAAGAAAGCAATTAAGCACTGATGCAAGGTAATTAAAACATAAATGGGAGTGAGTTTGTACACTAAAACTCTTCAAAGAAATTAAGAAAGAGATATACTTTTGAAGCTTGAACTTTGTTACGAGTAAAGCCAGCCTAAACTACCCTTTCATTTTAATCCCCAAATATGTGGTTTGTCAACCGAAATATGCCAATCAAAAACTGAGGAACTTACAATCTCCCACTTTGGCTATTTCATGAAAAAACCACCACTCACAATTCATCCTCACCAAAAAACAAACTAAATGACAAGGGGTCAACAAACACATTCTACATTACAAAGACAAACCTAAATCTAGATCTTCAAATCTTCTATCTCTTGTAGAATAACCATCCCTACAAAGCAAAGTAACTACACTTTCCAAGACAAGTGTATGTGAGGTGATCAAGATAAAAAAATAAAAAGAGCAATTTGCATATAATATAAACAAGCAACATGCAATCAACAATGCAATAGCAAAAGCTCCCCCTAAATAGGTCAATCTCCCCTTAAATCATGCCATTTTCAACTTCCCATAAATTCGACACTACTCCTTGTTTTTGTCACAAGATAGGCAAATGAGTATTCCCCAACCGGGTCACTTTAGCAAAGAGAGATATTTACAATTTAAATGCTTAATCATATTAAACAACTTTATACAATTTAATTAATTGAGAGAGAAGAGCAAGTGAGTTTGATTTTTAAAAACATGTGTCAAATACTTGCCTTTAAAGAAATACATGCAACATCAACTTTCAAAAGCATGGAATTTGGCAAATCAAATATCAAAAGGGGTTCTAAAAGAAGACAAACCAATTTGCATCCTTTTGTCATTAAAAACAAGATATAGCTTTTAGAAACATTTTAAGCACACACAAGCAATTGTTTCAATCCTTAATAATAAACCAAGACATGGATATAGAATCCTTATTGATTGATTGAATATGAAATCATTATCGGTTGTTGTCTTGCTCAACCATTAAGAAGAGAGACAAGACTAAGTTGGATAAGACATCCTTATTAATTGAATGGACACAAGATCCTTATTTGACTTAGCCTTGTCAATTACTTCTCCACACAATTTCACATACATAATTCATGCATAATATTTAAGCATGTCACAAACAAGTTCACATGAACATGGAGATAAATTTTGGGTCAATCAAATGTACTTTCCAATCAAATTTTCTAGTAAAAAATGCATGTTTGAACACAACTGAGGCATGCATTTCAAATACAACAAGGGCACACTTATTGAATAAAAAGTCATATAATAATATATGCACCCAAGATACTCAAGCAATTAATTAAAGAGCATAAAATTGAATAATTTTTTGCTTATTGCAATGCAAGGTTGCTCTCTCTCTTTGCTTGAGTTCCCCATAAGGGGTCAATCATAATCATGTCAAAAGGGATATGAGTCCCTATAGACCTTCCAAGTCCATTGGATCTAGTTAAGCCTATGGGTGAAATCTTAGCACAATGACATGTTGGTTCATCTCTTCTAATCCATTTAGGTGACACAATTTCATTCCTAGTGGTCATAGTCATCATATTTCTCCCAGGATCATTAACTCTAGACTTCCTAGGCACATGCATATTGGCTCTAGACCTATTCTTTTCAATCATGCTTCTAGTTCTACACATGTTAATATACTTGAAGCAATTTGGTATAATATGACCATCTATACCATAAAAATGACATGTACGAATAAAATGAGGGGTCATACCATTCCTTTTTGAGAACAAAAGTGCTTTCCCATGTCTTTGAGCTTGCCTTTGGTGTGGTATTGGTTCTCTTATCCTTTGTTGTTGAGTTGGAGAAGTTTGCTTCCTTGGTTGGTGGAATTTGTGTTGAGGAAGGCTTGCTTGATGTGCTCTCTTTGGTTGAGCTTGAACTTGAGTACTTGGTGCCATATTGACTTGGGCATTTTTAGAGAACTCTCCTAGTTCAATTTTCATCCTAGGATGTTGTGGAGGAAGAGACTCTTGATGTTTATGCTCTTGACAAACACCATATTGTTAGGAGTTGAGGTCTCTTTATCATCTTCAAAACCTAAACCTCTCTTATCACTTGGCTTCTTGCCAACTCCTAACATATGATCAAGCTTCTCCGTGCTCAAAATCATCTTAGCAATATTGTTCTTTGCCTCCTCAAGGTACTTTTCCAGCCTCGCTTTATTCATTTTGACAAGTGTCATTTCCTTATCCAACTAAGTCACTTTAGTTCTTAATTGAAGATTAACTAGCTTTTTTTAACTTAAGAACTTCATCTTTTTCTTCTTCAAACAAGCTTGAAGATAGTCAATAAACTCCTGATAGTTCATTATATTACCACAAGAGTTATCTTGGTCCATACTACTATCACTTGTGTTATCATGGCCCATTTCCTCACAGATAGCTTCTCTTGATGTTGCTCCCTTTTGATCTCCATTTTATGAGTCACCTTTTTTGAATCCTTCAAGTGAGAAACACTTGGTGACAACTTTAGCTTTTTCATTGTAGGAGACTGGAAGACAAAGTAGTTCTTCTCACAATCACTCAAGTTTGAGGATCAATCTTCAATAACTTTCACTTTGATGTCCCCCTTGTGAGAAATAACAAATGCTACAAGGTTGGACACTTCCTCTTTTTCACTAGAAGAGTCATAATCTATTGCAGTCTCATCACTGTCACTCCAAGTAGTGACCATTGCCTTTCCTCTCTTCATATCCTTCAAGTTAGCATAATTTGTGGAGATGTGCCTGAATCCTCAACATTCGAAGCATTGCATGCCCTTTCTTGAATGCTTCTCTTTACTTGGCTCAATCTTCTTGAAATGAGTCTTCTTCTTGAAGTCATCTCCTTTAGAGTTATAACCTTTCTTTTGTAGCTTCAAATATCTCTTAAAGATTTTCACTATTAAGGCCATGTCTTCATCTGAATCATTCTTCTTCTTCACTACTTTGGACATTTTCAAGGCTATACTCTTTTGCTTCTTAAGAGGTGTAGGTTTAGAAGTCCACCTAGACTCATAGGCTAGAAGCCTTCTAATCACTTCACTCGGGTTTATTATCATGTAGTCACTAGTTTCTTCAAGTGCCGTCACCTTGGACTCAAACCTCTTGGGAAGTGACCTCATGATCTTTTGCTTGATCCTTCTATCAGAGTATGGGTCACCTAGTTGATGGTTTTGATTCACTATGTCCATCAACTTCACTTGGAAGTCATTGAAGCACTCATGCTCCTCTATTCTAATTATCTTGAATTGCATTTGAAGAATTTAGAGTTTGGAGTCTTTGACTACCTTGGTTCCTTCGCGAGCCGTCTCTAAGATCTCTCAAGCCTTCTTAGCACTCTTTGTTGTTTGAATCAACTTGTACTGGTTATCATCCATAGCACACAAGATGGCATGCATTGCCTTGTGGTTCCACTTAGAGGTTTCAAATTCTTGTGTGCTCTATTGGGACTAAGGCTTGGAGATAACACTTCCATCTTTAGTGGTCATTGTTGGAGGAGTATAGTCATTCTCTACCGCCATCCATGCACGGTCATCTATTTGGAAAATGTAGGACTCCATCTTGCCTTTCTATGTGGCATAGTTCACTCCATGGAGCAAATGTGGTCTTATACGCGATGCTCTCTCTTTACTAATCCCAATCTCACTCGTTGTGTTTGGGTTATAAATGATTATGCAAATGTAATGCAACAAAAAAAAATGCAAGCAAACAAAATGCACAATGCAAGACACACATAGAGCACGGATCACCTATGTATATCTAGACACCGGCTCTGATAATAATTGAAAATACCCCTAAAAGTGTGTATGTCTATACCTAGAGGGGGTAAATAGGTTTTAATTGAATCAATTACCAATTTTTCGATTAATCAATATTACCAAATATTACTCCAAATTAAGAAGTATTCAATTAAACTAATTATGCTTATAAAAATAAATGACACACGATATATATGCGTAAACCCTTCGACGAGGGAAAAACCATGGGCTATCCTTCTAGTCACACATGATCCTCAAATCCACTATTGTAATGGTGTTTACAATCTAAGTTGACAACCTAGTCACACTTCAAGGTTACTAACCCACAACTACTACCCAACGGGCCTTAATAGTGATTCTTGATCGACTTGCTTGTGCACTAACCAATTAGTCACAAGACTTAACCTCAATGAAGAGTCAAACAACCTAAGTGAATATACGAAAATATTCTAGATGCACAAATGCTAGGTTAATACATTTAATGCTTATCTAGGATTTAAATATGGCAATATGTGGAAATCCTAGATATCAATTATCTAAATGCAAGTGCAAGAAGATTTAGCTATAAGGGTAAAATCTCCCTAAATGCTAGCTATCATAAAAACAAACATCTCAACCAACAAACAACCACTCAAGCATGTTATAAAAGCAATATAACATAAAAGCATACATTCAATGTGTAATTAATGCTTTTTGTAGGTAAACATAGCTTAGTTAAGAAATAATAAATTCTAGATCATGTAGAGATTACCTAGTCAATGAAAATAAGAGAAATCCATGCTTGGAAGATGTAAGAAGATGCTAGATGCTCATGGATTGATGATTGGTTGAGTCAAGATGAGTTATTGTAGCTTTTCTCACAAAGTAAATCCTTTCTCTAATTTAAAATAGGTTTTGAAGCTCTTAAAAAACGAGTTAAGAGAAGATGATATATTTATATAAGCCCTAAGATGAAACTAGGTCGTTTTGAAAAAACAGACTAGATAAGGCATAGTACGTGGGTCATTATTAGCGCAGTGACCCATGCATACTCTCGCTAAGGCGCACATGTGTCAATACAATGGACCAAAGCCGAGGAATGGAAAAATCCACCTAGTAAAATGCACGGGTACAACACGAGTCATGACCCGCGCATGTGTCCGCGCAATGACCTGACACCGAGGAACAAAACATATGAAACTTAGGCACTGTACAGGTACTGCACGGATATCTACTAGCGCATGACCCGCGCACTTCCCTATTACAGAGGGTCAAGTGGATAAAAGCAAAACCAAACAGCATGCAATCCAAGAAAGCAGGAGATAGATAAATTAGGCATACAAGAAAGCAATTAAGCACTGATGCAAGGTAATTAAAACATGCATGGGTGTGAGTGTGTGCACTAAAACTCTTCAAAGAAGTTAAGCAAGTGATATATCTTTGAAGCTTGAACTTGGTTACGAGCGAAGCCAACCAAAACTACCCTTACATTTAATCCCTAGTTATGTGATTTGTCAACTGAAATAAGCCAATAAAAAATCGAGGAAGTTACAGTTGGACTCTTCACGCCTTACTGCTCGCTCCCCTCCAACTGACCTCGGGATGCTGAAAGCATCTGGTAGGGTTTTTCATGTTGTGGAAGGAGCTATAGGGAATGATGACATCTACAGGGAATCGAAACAAGATGAATTGAAGTTCTTCTTCCAGGTGGCTAGCATATCTCCTGTTCCAAAGGGGTAATTCTATGCCCAGGCTAAAAATAGTTTAAATTTCATTGTCCCTACTGCTACTAAGAAGAACGCCCCCTGGAAGAAAGAATGGGTCGTGGTAGGTGGCGACTAGGGGAGTTCAGTTCACATCGGAGGTACTGAATACCTGGTCTCTAACAAGTTCAAAGGCAAACCAGTCTGGGAGAAGGCCACTATTTCTTCGAAGTCGAGGTCGATTCTGATGGCCATTGTTGACAGAAACTTTGTCAACTTGTAGTACCATGCCTCGGACCCCTTCGATGCTAACAAGGTGGACCGCTACTTGCGTATCTCCATTGTTGCCCAGGTAGATGCCACTTTCCATTCTTTCTTTATTATACTTTTCAACTGATCTTGGTTGACTCTGATTCTTTCTCATTTCTTACAGTCTCTGTAGTTCCTCTACTGGTCTAGTGAGAGCCATCACCTTCTGAAGATTTGTCATTTTCCCGTCATCTTACTCCTATGGGGTCTCCCATTACTCGAACCGTTAAGTCCCCTTCTCATTCTACCCAGACTAGAGAGGACGGTCATGCAGCTGTCTCGACCAGGGTTCCAAGAGCACCTCACCCATCCCCCCTCGACCTAGATCCCAGATGGAAGTGTTTGCATTCAGGTTAGGGAGGGTGATCGGTCAAGACTCCTATGCTTCTACTGTTTCTTATGCTGCTATTGTTGTTATAACCTCTACCACTACTTGTCATTCCCTCTACTATCGCTACTACTGCTACTGCTGCTGTTCCCCCTCCCCTGCCTGCTACTGTTCCTGCTCCTACCAGGGTAAAGGGAAGCGCTGATCCAGCTAGGGTCGCTGCTGCTGTGGATCCTCGTGATCAGTCCTAATCCAGACTGAGGATTACTGGCCATGATGAAGTCCTGGATTGGTTTATAGTTTCCTACCCATGTGGGGGACTGAGGGTGATGACTTCTTTGCCCGTGGACGTGCTGATGACCCGGGATTCAACCCTCATAGCCGAGGTAAAATATCTTGCTTCTTGGTGTCTCGTATGTGTGCATTTGGTGTCTGGATGGTAGTTAAAATATCTGCTGTAACTTTGTAGGCCTTCAAATATATCATGGCCATGAGCCATTTGGTTACCTCTCTCAGGGGTTGGGGTGGCAACGAGGCTGGTCGGGGCGGGTCAGAGCCTCCCCAAACCCGAAACCCGGTTTTCAATGTTCTTCCCAAACCCGACCCGTAACCCAGTAGGATCAAAAAGTCTGTCCCAAACCTGATCCGAACTGGGAAAGGGTGCCTCAAACCCACCCCGTTTGACCTGTTTTTGTTTACATAAATTTGAATTTAATATAACACAATAATTATGTTTAATAAACATTAAATTCATACGTAAAGTATAAAATACAAATCCCAAAATGATTTAAACAAAAATACAAAATACATACAATATATATATATATATAAATATATATATATATATATATATATATATATATATATATATATATATTACAGGTCAAACGGGGTGGGTCGGGGCAAAATAGACCGCCCCATACCCGTCCCGGTAATCCGACCGAGTCAAGAAATTTGCCCTAAAACTATTTTTTCTACTCCAAACCCTTTCTAAATAGGCCGGGGCCCCGTGGGTTTGGGGCGGGTTGGGGAAATTTGTCACCCATACTCAGGGGGCATGCTAAAGTTGCGAGGCAGGCCTCGAAAGAGCCCAGAAAGAGCTCACCCAATCGCAGGTTACCAACAAAGAGCTAAGCCAGTTTCTGGACAATGCAGAGAGGTCTCTTGAAGAAGCTCGATTCAACTCAGAGCGGTACAAGCGTTCATGACATGAAGACACTCAGGTTTTAGCGTTAAAATTTGGAGAGAGACAATGCAGGAAGAAAGGTCAGGAAACTGGAGGAAGAGAACCAAGCTCTACGGGCTAAGGTAGCAGGCTTGGAGTCTGACATAGACTTTTTATTTGGTGATGGTTACTTCTATGCTTCTTTCCAGGTAGCTCAAGTCTTACCTCTCCATTCGACCTGTGCATTATAGAGAACTAAGACAGATAGAGGATCATGGAGAAGGCAAAAAAAATGGTAGCACCAACCACTGAAGAGGCTGGCACCTCCCGGGCTACCGAGGTTGATGATGTTATAGACGATGATGAAGATTAGCAGTATATCTCATCGTTTCTGTCGGGTATTGAAGCTACAGGTGTAGATCCTTCCTCGAAGTACCCAGCTGAAGCTGCACCCCAGGTCGAGGAATGAGTCCCAGTCTTGCTTGACACTCAACCCAAAACCGCTGAAACAACAATGGATTGCCCTGCTCCTAAGGAGGTGTCGGAAGTGCAGGATGCCATTGAAGAGGTGGTGGAGCAGGCATCGGTTAATGAGGTGACTGATGAAATAGTTAGTGAGCCAAGTATTGGTGTCGAGCTCGCAAAGGGAGTAGGAAGAGTGGAAAGCCAAGAGGGGAGTCAACCATGATATAGTGTTATAAGCTTTATATATTGCCCGAAAAGGGGGGTGGGCACCCTGCTTGATCAATAAAGATTCCTTCAAGTCGTTTCATGTATCTTTTTTTCTTTTCTTTTTTCTTTTCCCGATACTAGGGGATGGGCTCCCTTCTAGATTATTAAAGCAACCCTTTTGTTTTTTGTCTGATTGCCTTCCACTATAGTCAAGCTTGCTTGAGTTTAAACCTGGTTAATTTTTTAATCTGGGAAGCAGTCCCCCTGCATATACCTAACTTTAACAAATATCTGGTAACACAAGAAAAACTTAAAATCTATGAAGTATAAAGAGTTAGGTGTGTCAGATGATTGGTTCCGAGTCATCGAGGTACTTAGTCAAGGTGATTCTCGAAAAATTCCCCTAATGAAAATTATCAGCATTGATCATCCTTTCTGGGAGAATCATGGTACCAAGCACCCGTGTCTAGGAAGCTTTGGTACTTGGGTGAAAACTCAGTTCAACTAACCTTGGTACCTGGGTTTGTCATGTTCATGGTTCTCTAGTACCTTGATGGTGTCATAGCCAGATCAAATCCCGTATCTAGCATTTTCTCACTTTGGAAAGATAACCAGCTGCTACAGTCTAAGTATCAAGGATCCTTACAAGTGTGGTATCCTGATATTCGGATAATAGCATGAGTATGGAATCATCCATCCTTGTGTCTAGTCCTTTGTGTACTCTTGTCAACACAAGAAAACAAACAAATTGATGAGGAGAAAAATCATACGATAAGTGATTAGCACCAGGCTTCCGTGACACTAGAAGTGATCCCGCTGGGACTTTGATTATCCTTTCTGGGACAATCAAGGTACCTAACATCACTATTCAAGAGAAGATCCAATATCTGGTCAGACACATTTAGAATAGACAACTATGCACTTACGTCCATGATCCTTCTTGGGGGTGGTAGCCCAACCAAGGCATTAGAAAGGCCATTTGGCTATCCAGGTTTTGTGATCTGGCTGACAACTATGCCCTTACGCTCAGACCCTTCTTAAGGGTGGTAGCCCGACTAAGACATCAGGAGGGCCATGTGGATATCTTGGTCTCGTGACCTAGCTAGCAACTATTGACTTATGCTCAGACCCTTCCTAGGGGGGTCGCCCGACCAAGTGCATCAGAATGTTTTATCTTGGTCTTGAGATCTAGCTGGTAACTATGCTCTTACGATAAGACCTTTCTTGACGGGGGGTGATACCCGGACACGGCATTGGGCTAGCTATGTTGCCGCTCCCGATTCATGGCGATCATGGCCAACACTTGGCTAATAAAAGAGACAAACGTAGATGGAGAGAACTGAAGACTTTATTATTAACAAACTGGAGTTTACAAAATGTTTTTGGAGTACAAATACCGGTTCATATCCGGGTGCTTTGTTGGGTTTTATGTCCTAAACATGTAATTTGTAAATGGATTTATGAAGTAAATAAAAAGAAAGATTTAATTCATTCTTGTTATATTATTTATTTTATAAACTTGTGCACATATTAACATCCTGGATTGCCGAATGTAATCTCGAACTGTGTATATGATTGTCATATACGGATAGATACAGTAAGAGACGTACAATCTAAAAAGTCCATAGATAGCAAATAAAGCTGGGTACTTTATTTGTGGTTAATCTATAGTTGCGGTCCATTCTGTAATGTACGATGATTCTATCCTGAATCATTCATATGAGATATGGGAATGGAAGCACCTTGTATGATGTGATCATATAGGACTGTGCCATGATCTATATGAGTCTCACACCAAAATCCATTTACCAGTGAGATTTATATATATCAACTAATGATGACTATATGTGGGTGATCTTAGTCCTGAGTGTCTTATTGACTCCTTCAGGTTAGATCGCTTTCTTTGATATACCATGGGTGAGGTCAGATGCATTTCCTGATCAATATACTCCGTATGTTGGGATTGCGATTTGGCTTGTGAACGGGAAGGTTTGTACATAATAGTGGAATTCACTCCTTGTGAGAAGTAGATGGTAGTTCCCTTAAGGGTTGATTCGGGGCTTGGATAATATGAGCGTTATCCTAATTCCATGAGATAATAAGATATATTGTCCATTAGAGAATCAATAGTACTTAAAGGATATATGTAATTAGAGGGGTATAACGGACATTATGACCCAACTCTAATTATGAACTACTGTGGAGGATCACACCATATTTAATAACTATATCGACAGACATCGAGTTGTATCGGTCTGTATAAAAGTATCTGCAGTTGAGAGAGTGTAGTTTCAGGTTTTTAGTGGAATAACACCGGAATTAATAATCAAAAAATATTAATTAAAGTTGATTGAGTAATTAGATTATTCAATTGATTAAAATGACAATTATGAGATTATTTAATAGTGTAATTAGTCATATATGGGAGGGTTTCAATTGTTATTTTTTTGAATAATGAGATAATATGATTATCTCATTTATTAAATAAAATAGATTATATATATTCAAATTTGAATTGTTTAAATTTATATATATATATAATATCTTATTTGATAAATAAAATATAGATTTTATTTTTTAAATAAAGATATGATAAGTTTTTTTTAATTTAAATATTATATACATGGTATATATTATTTATAAAAAAAACAAATAAATATGTATGAAAACGCACATCAAATATACATACATATATACATATATATATATATATATATATATATATATATATATATATATATATATAGACAAAAAAAAGAACTGTGAGTTAGTTTTGGTTTTTGTCAAACGCATTAAAAAAAAATAGTACCTGATACATTTTTGTTTTTTTCTGTTTACTTGATACATTTTCTAAACTTAGGCAAAAAAAAAACACTGTGAGTTAGTTTTGGTTATTGTCAAACGCATTAAAAAAAATAATACCCGATACATTTTTGTTTTGTTCTGTTTACTTGATACATTTTCTAAACTTAGGCAAGTGTTGCGTGGTTTTTTTTTTTTATATATATATATAAGGTATATCGGTGCAAGTGTTGTTTGATTTTAAAAGAGAACAATGCAAGTGTTACATAGTGAAAATAAAGAAATAGTTTCTTATTTTTGCTTCATCCTCCATTTCAAGTTTATGAGACCGTGACGTGTCCACACACAATTATTAGTATTGGGATATAGCGAGGAAGATCAGTGGTACAGACCAAGAGCATATCGAAAAGTGAAGGAGCCTCCAAACATTGGTAAGCTTCTTAATCTTCTTCTTATTATTAATTATAATTTCCTGTATTTACATATATATCTTATTAGTGTAATAATTTCTATATGAATGTTCCGAAAATAATTACAATCCCAAGTTCACTGGTCCCAAATGCAGATTACGATCTCTTTAAAAAATTTTAAACCCATTTCTGTTGCGTGACCGGTGAACGAGGTTCCAACAATTGGTATCAGAGTCAATTTTATTTTCGAAACAGGAAATGGTTTTCGATGCTCCTTTATGTATGATTGTGTAGTCATGATTTAAATTGATTGTATGATGTTTTTGTATGTATATTAAATTTTTTTAATTTATAAAAACATGATTGATCGTTAATTATATGGTACTGTGGATTTATGGTTTATGGGTTGTATAATTTTTTATTATTATTATTATATTTTTTTACTGTTATTGTATTGTAAAAAAAATGTAACCTATATTGTAGACCTGGAAAAATCGCGAAGAAGAATTCATGAGATGAATCGAAGTGACCTGAAGAGACTGGAAGACTCGAAAATTACAAGAAGACTAAGGAATGTCTTAGTGGTATTTTTATAATTTTATATTCCAATTTTTTTTATGTTAAATAATCCACAGTACTCGGTCAATTTATGTATGCTTTATATTATGTGATGATAAAAGCATTATCATACATACGTATGTCATTTAGATTAGAAGTGCCTATACAAATATATTTGATATATCATACATGCATCATAACCTGAAATTAATGTTTTTTTTTAGTGTGATTAAAATGGGTAAATACATAATTGGCTATGAAAATGAGATTAGTTTTTAAATAGTTAAAAACTTGGTAATTCTCATTAATATTAATCTAGTTATTAAAAAGTTGAATAAGTTAGATTAATAGAGTCATTTATAGTAATTAGGATTAATTTGATTAATTACTTAATTATAAATGAACCGAATATTGTGCTAGAGTTTTAATAGTTAAAACTTGGTAAACGCTATCATAATAATTTGACCTTAGTAAAAAGTTTACAAAGACTTAGATTATTCACTAATAGATTAGATTTTTAATTGTTAAAAATCATTAATAATTTATTAGTTAATTAGAATTTGGTTCTAATTAGTTAATGCACTAGATAATTTGATTAAAATTAGCCATTTGATCATGTAGAGTCTAGGTGCATTAACGGATAATAGAAAACCCTAGTTTTAAATAGTGAGTGGAAAAGGGATATATGATATATATATCCCTCGGTCTCCATCATTAGTTCAACACTATGAGATCCGAGTCGGGCCTTGTGACGGTTTTGCTTTCGTCCTCCCTAAGGAGGGTTTCCACAAAAGGTCAATATTAAGGTTGACTTCCTAACGGATAGGGTTTTGAGGGAATTTCGGGATTGACCAACCATAAGGCGGCAATTCTCAAGTTAAGCTCGTGAGATCTGAAATGGTAGGTTACACTCATGAAGGTTTTGATTATGTTTGTTAATTAAAAACCTGGCTGAATAAACGATGGTTGAATGATTTGGAATAAGAGTTATTCTAGAATATCATTTGATCGAGAATGTCTCGGTCCAACATGCAAAGATTTGACCGACCCTACGGGGGTGTTTTTTTTGTGGTATGTTGGATTGTCGTGGCATAGTAACTATTTTTAGGGTAGTTCTAGTTCGTTGAACATGTTCATGCATCATGTTTAAATTTATACCAAAACACTCACACTTGTTTTAAATAAATGACTGAATGAATATTTTATTTTTTCTGTAATGTCTTCTGCATTACTTCGAATTCTCGCAAACGACAAATTAACTGGTGATAACTACACTAAGTGGAAACTTAATATTAATGCAATTTTGGTCACCAAAGACCTCAAGTTTGTGTTTACGGAGGAATGTCCTCTAGTGTTTACTGTCAATGCCACATGAACTGTTCGTGAGGTATACCAGCGATGGGTTTCATCTGATGAGAATACCCGAACATATCTGTTGGCTTCATTGACAGACGTGCTTGTCACAAAGCACGAAGCAATGATTTCAGCATTCGAAATCATGGAGTTATTGCAAGCTATGTTTGGGCAGCCCTCCGAGCAAAAATGACACGAAGCTTTTCGTTCCGCTATGCTCACTCACATGAAGGAAGGTACATCAGTTCGGGAACATGTCCTGAGAATGATGTCATACTTCAACATGGCAGAAGTTAATAGCAGGGCCATTGACAAACCCAGTCAAGTGAGCATCATACTGACGACTCTTCTGAAGAGTTTTGATCAGTTTAAAAGCAATTATGGATGAACAAGTTAAAGTTCAGTCTTACACAGTTGCTCAATGATATTGCTACCTTTGAGTCCTTGATTAAGGAAAACAAGGGCAAGACCTGTGAGGCAAATGTTGCCGAACCATTTTTCTCTAATAATAAGAAGAGAAAGAGGTCCGTTGGGAATTCAAAGGATAAGCCCAATCCCAAGAAAGCCCAAAGTAAAAAGAAGGGCACCTCCATCAACCAAAACAAAGGAAAATGTTTCCATTGTAACAAGGTCGGGCACCGGAAGAGGAATTGTCCTCAATACCTAGAGGAGGTAGCCAAGAAGAAAAAGACGAAAGGTAAATACGATTAACTTGTTCTTGAATCTTGTTTAGTGGAAGATGATTCTTCACCCTGGATAGTTGATTCGGGAGCCACTAACAATGTTTGTTCTTCTTTGCAGTGGACTGATTCTTGGACATAGTTAGAGTATGAAGCATTCTCAATGCGTGTGAGTCGGGGGATGTAGTTTCGATCAAAGCAGTGGGAGCAATAAGATTGCAATTTTGTAATAATAATAGTTTTTTATTATTAAACAATGTTTTTTATATTCCTAGATTTACATGGAATTTGATTTCTGTTTCTAAGTTGCTAGAATAAAAATATTTTGTTTCTTTTAATAATAAGTCTGTTATTATTGGAAAGAATGGTCTGAATATTTGTTCAGGAATTAATTAAAAAAAATTGTATGTGTTAAGACCGTTAATACATACTACACTGCTCAACACGTAAATGTTTAAAGTTGAAAAA
Source organism: Dipteronia dyeriana (assembly GCA_032871835.1). Lineage (NCBI taxonomy): Eukaryota > Viridiplantae > Streptophyta > Magnoliopsida > Sapindales > Sapindaceae > Dipteronia > Dipteronia dyeriana. Next base: position 16,954,735 of record CM065297.1, read on the forward strand.
CCAAAAACTAAACGACATAAGATTTATCTAGATAATGACACGTATCTCTGGCATCTAAGGCTTAGTCATATCAACTTTGACTGGATAAACAGACTATTAAAAAACGGACCTTTAAGTGAGTTAAAAGTTGATACCTTACCTATCTGCGAATCTTCTCTGGAAGGTAAGATGCTAAGAGACCTTTTACTGGAAAATTGCTTAGAGCTAAAGAATTGCTAGAGCTAAAGAATTGCTAGAGCTTTTACATACAGACGTCTATGGACCAATGGATGTTAAAGCTACAGGTGGTTATAAGTACTATGTCATCTTTATAGATGACTACTCAAGATACGGATACGTCTACCTGATGCAATGAAAGTTGAAAACTTTTGAAAAGTTCAAAGAATTTTGGACTGAAGTTGAGAATCAATTAGGTAGGACTATCAAGTCACTACGATCGGATCGTGGAGGTAAGTACCTTGACCAATAGTTTGAAGACTTCATGGTCGAGCATGGGATAGTTTCCCAACTCACAGCTCCCGGTACACCTCAATAAAATGGTGTAGCAGAGAGGAGAAATAGAACCCTAATGGAAATGGTGAGATCTATGATTAGTTTCTCATCATTACCAAATTCCTTCTAGGGATATGCATTAGAAACAACGGCATACATTTTGAATGTAGTGCCATCCAAATCTGTTCCTAAGACTCCCCTAGAGTTGTGGAATGGTCGTAAAGCTAGTTTGCGACAATTTCATATATGGGGGGTGTCCAGTACACTTGCTAAAAAACATAATTGGAAAGTTAGACTCCAAGTCTATTGTCTGCCTGTTTGTAGGATACTTCAAGGAGACAAGAGGTGGACACTTCTATAGTCTCAAAGATAACAAAGTATTTGTATCGACAAATGTAACGTTTCTTGAGGACAATTACATTAGTGACCATAAACCTCGTTCCAAGATTGTATTAAATAAGTTAGAGCCTGGTGAGACTAGTGTTTCATCAACAAGAGTTGTTGATCCATAAATATCTGAGAGTCGGATGGTTCCTGATCAGGATACACAACCACCTAGACGTAGTGAGAGGGTTGTGAGACAACCCGAACGCTATTTAGATATAGGTAAGGGATAAAGTGTTGTCCCTGCTGATAGTGTGGATGATCCGTTAACATTTAAGAATGCAATGAAAGATCCTGATAAAGAGGAATGGCTTAAAGTTATGAATCTTGAGATGGAGTCCATGTACTCTAACTCAGTTTAGGATCTTGTAGACTCACCCGATGAGGTAAAACCAGTAGGCTGTAAGTGGATCTACAAGAGAAAGAGAGGAGTAGACGGGAAGGTAGAGACCTTCAAGGCAAGGCTAGTGGCCAAGGGTTATACCCAGAAAGAGGGGGTCGATTATGAAGAGACCTTCTCACCAGTAGCCATGTTTAAGTCTATTCGAATTCTCTTATCCATTGCTGCCTATTTCAATTATGAAATTTAGCAAATGAGTGTCAAGACTGCATTCTTGAATGGCAATCTTGATATGGGCACCTATATGATGCAACCAAAGGGATTCGTGTCTCCAGATCAAGTGCAAAAAGTTTGCAAGCTGCAAAGGTCCATCTATGGACTTATACAAGCATCTAGATATTGGAACATCAGATTTGATGATGTGATTAAAACCTATGGCTTTGAGCAAAATGTTGATAAGCCTTGTATCTGCAAGCGGATCATTGACAAGAAAGTAGTTTTCTTGGTCCTATACATAGATGATATCCTACTCATTGGGAATGATGTGGGAGTGTTTTCTGATGTAAAGGGCTGGCTGGCTAGCCAATTCCAAATGAAAGATTTGGAATAGGCAAGTTATGTTCTAAGGATCCAAATTATAAGGGATTGTAAGAACAAACTCATAGCACTGTCTCAGGCATCATATATCGATAAGATTATTGTGCGATTTTTGATACAGAACTCCAAAAAGGGTAATTTACCTTCCAGGTATGGAGTTCACTTGTCTAAGGAACAGTGTCCTAAGCCACCTCAAGATGTTGAGGATATGATACGTGTACCCTATGCATCGGCAGTAGGTAGTCTCATGTATGCTATGTTATGCACGAGACTGGACATATGCTATACAGTGGGAGTAGTCAACAGATACCAGTCCAACCCAGGATTGGATCATTGGGTTGCTGACAAGACTATTCTCAAGTATCTTCGGAGAACGAGAAATTATATGCTAGTGTATTCCGGACAGGATTTGATCCCATTAGGATACATGGATTCTGATTTTCAGTCAGACAGGGATTCTAGAAAATCCACGTCTGGATCAGTATTCACCCTAGGTGGTGGAGCCATTGTGTGGAGAAGTATCAAGCAATCTTGCATTGCTGACTTCACCATGGAAGCCGAATATGTAACCGCTTGTGAAGTTGCTAAAGAGGCTGTTTGGCTCCTTAAGTTCTTAAGTAATCTGGAAGTTTTTCCAGACCTGGATAAACCTATCACACTTTATTGTGATAACAGTGGTGCTGTGGCTAATTCCAAAGAACCAAGAAGCCACAAAAGAGGGAAACATATAGAGAGAAAGTATCATCTCATCAGAGAGATGGTGCAGAGAGGAGATATGATCATCACCAAGATAGCCTCACAAGACAATCATGCTGAGCCATTTACGAAGACCTTACCGGCTAAAGTGTTTTCGGGTCACCTTGATGGTATAGGGTTATGAGACATACCACACATGCTTTAGTGCAAGTGGGAGATTGTTGGGGTTTATGCCCTAAACATGTAATTTGTAAGTGGATGTATGAAGTAAATAAAGAGAAAGGTTCAATTCATTCTAGTTATGTTATTTATTTTATAAACTTGTGCACATATTAACATCATGGATTGTCAGATGTAGTCTCGAACCGTGTATATGAGTGCCATATACGGATGGATACAATAAGAGACGTGCAATACAAAGAGTCCATTGATAGCAAATAAAGTTGGGTATTTTATTTGTGGTTAATCTATAGTTGCGGTCTATTCTGTAATGTACGGTGATTCTATCCTGAATCATTCATATGAGATATGGGAATGGAAGCACCTAGTATGATGTGATCATATAGGACTGGGCCATGATCTATATGAATCTCACACCAAGATCCGTTTACCAATGAGATTCATATATATCAACTAATGATGGCTATATGTGGGTGATCTTAGTCCTGAGTGTCTTATCCACTCCTTCAGGTTAGATCGTTTTCTTTGATTTACCATTAGTGAGGTCAGATGCACTTCCTATTTCTAAAAATTCCTTAGAAAGTGTATGCCTAATAACCTAGAGGGGGGGGGGGGGGGTGTGAATAGGTTTTAATCAAGTTAATTACCAATTTTTATTGATTAGTCAATATTAAAAATTCACCCAATAAATCAAACATACAACATCAAGTGTAAATGCGGAAATATAAATAACACAATATGTATATGTGGAAACCCTCAAAATGGGAAAAACTGGGATGTTAAGTGAGCCACACTCGATCGTAGAAATCCACTATATGAGTAAAAAGTTACACCCTCAAGTGATACTCGGACTCTCACTCTCGAAAACCTCAGGCTATGGCCACTACCACTGGCCACTTTTGGTTAAGTTCCTAGTGATATCCCCTGATCCACTACTCTTGGTGTGATCACCTCCTACTCTACCCCTCGGGCCTTTTACAGTGGATACCCAACCAATTGCTTGCCAACCCACCATTGGTTGCAAGGCTTCTCTTGCTTGTGCAATTTCACACCGAAGCCACAAGACTTTGACTCAATAAAGAGTATATGGTCTAAGTGTATATATGACACTATGCTCAAATGCAATTATGTGTAAGACCAAACAAAAATTGCTTAACTAGATGTAGATAATGCAATATAACATCCTAGTTACCAACAATGCCTATATGCCAACAAATAAGGACCCAATAAGATGTAGATAAAATCTAACAACCTAATTGTCAATAAAAGTCCAACCAACATAAGTTGTCACAACAAATAATCAAGGGCAATTTTGCAATCAATAAATGCAATCAATGAGGCATAAACAATAATGTCTAAATGAAATGCATAAAGACTTAACTAGATATGGATATGCAATATTACAATCTAGTTATCAAACAAAGCCAATTCAACATAAGTTGTCATTAAACATGACATGGTCATTAAGCATGACATGGTCATTAAATGCAATCATCAAAATGCAATCAATATGACCTAATTAGCTAGAGGTAAATATGTCCTAAATGCTAGCTATCAACAAACAAACCCAATCATGTTATCAAGACTCATTAATATATGCAATAAAGTAGAGTCTAGGTATTTAATCAAACAATAAGTACCTTATATAGAGTAAGAAGTATAATAAATGTTGTTCAATGAAGTTCTTACTTACCTAGTCATGAAACAAAGAACACCCATGCTCATATGATGAAGAATGATGCAAGATGGAGATGGGTTTTGGGTTTGGAAAGTCAAAAACAAGCTTTAAGCTTTCTCTCTCTAATGGAGGTTCTCTCACTCTAAAAATGTATTCTTTAAGCTCTAAAGAGGCAAGGAAGAAGAAGAGAACATATATATATATATATATATATATATATATATATATATATATATATATATATATATATACAAGCGCTAGAGAAAACGACATCGTTTTAGGCATGAGAAATAAAATCCCGTCATGACCGCTATGCATACCACTGGCCAGACAAGTGTCTAGGCAGCTGCCCAGGAAGTATGGCACAGCTGGACATTACCGCTGCCTAGGTTGCTGCCTAGGCATGTGCACCAAAAGCGGTCTAGACCGAGGTACACGCTTAACATCACAGCAGCTCAAGCTTTGAGCAACTCAAAACATGACCAAACGACATTCAAACCTTTTGTATAATATACCGTTTGAAAGCTATAGAAGTCTACTTTCTACTAAAATTCAAAAAACATAATTTGGATGTCTGTATAAAAATTATGGTCATTTTAGTGACCAAATGTCAGAAATGGACAACAACAGAGATGCCCTATTTTTGTGGTCACTTTGGAGATTTCAAAACTTATCCAAATGGTCATGAAATATTATGAATAATACACCGTTGGAAAGGTATGGATGTTTAGTTTGTAAAGAAATGTTCAAAACTCATTTTGAATCATTTTATATAAAGATATGGTCATAAGACCATACAAAGGTCAGTTTTGAATAACATTTAAATCATTGAAATACACTCTTTTTAAACTAGACACCTCACTCCATATAACCAAACCAATAGAAGAATGAGACCTTCTCATATGGTCATTCAATGCGCTAAAGCAAGCACACCATCGTGCAAGCATGAACACAACACAATACCACACTTAAATCTATAAATGAAGTGCAAGTGTGATTATGAAGAGATGCACACATATAAACAATATCAACATAAATGCAAGATCAACAAAGCATGCATGAGGTGTTTGTGTGCACCTAAACTCCTCAAGAGACAAAGTCAAGTGAATATACCTTTTGCACTTGAAGTCATGGAGATGCTTGGAAGTTTCTAATGAGGACCTAAGCTACCCATTACACAATCATCCCCAATGTGGTGTGGTTTGTCATGAAATAAGCTAATCTTAAATTTGAGGTCCTTACAATCTCCCCCTTTGGCTATTTCATGACAAAACAACCACTCACAAATAAATCCTTACAAAACAAAAATAAAGCTATTGTCCAAGAGAATAATTCTACATTACAAAAGAGATCCTACAATCTACATCTTCAATATCTTCAATCTCTTTGTAGAATTATCATTGTACCTACACATAATAGCAAGTAGCACTTTCCAAGAACAAGTGCATGTGAGGTGAACAAATATAAAAAGCAATTGCACTCAATAAAGCAATACAAACAAATGCATGTGCAATGCTCCCCCTAAATGGGTTATTCTCTCTCATGATCTCTCCCCAAAGCGTAACCAATGCTCTCCCTATATTTCTCAAGACTTCTCCTCCTTTTTGTCATGAGATAGGCAAAAGAGCTCCCCCTATCGAGTTGGTTTAGCAAAGAGAGCTATTAGCTCAATTTCATTGCATAATCATATACACAAACTTTATGTAACTTAAATAATTGAGAGAGATTCAATGAGTTTTATTTAAAGAAAAATGTGTGACAGGATGCTTTGCAAGCAAGACATGTTGCATATAAATCCAAAACAAATGGTATTTGGCAAAACACACATCAAAAGGGTTTCCAAAAGAATTCAAACCAAATTTTACCCTTTTGTCATAAGCAAACAAGATATAGTTTCAAAATTTTGAAAATAAGGCAACTATATCAATCCTTAAAGGCAAATCAAGACATGAGCGAATATTACACCCTTTTTTATTTTTCCGGATAATTATCCGTATGATAGTAGTCTTGTTTTACCATTAAGAAAAGAGAGAAGACTAATTTGGATATAAACTCCTTATTAATTGCATGGATACAACATCCTTATTGATTAGTCCTCTCATTTGCACTCACACACATTTGCATTAAAGCAATCAAACTCAATTCATGCATGTCATTTTAAGCATGTCATAAAAAGCAAGTTCACATGTCATGGAGATAAATTATAGGTCATTCAAATGTACTTTCCCAATTAATTCTCCTAGTCCAAAAATACATGTTTGAACATAAATATGACATGGATTGCAAACAAAGCAATGTTGCATACTTAATAAAGAAAAATATATAAGCATATATATGCAACCAAGAATCTCAAGCAATTATCAAAATAGCATAAAATTAATCAACTTTTTACATATAGCAAATCATGCAAGTTTGCTCTCTTTGCTTGAGCTCCCCAAATGGGGTCAAATCCAACCAAGTCAATGGGAGACATGAGCCCCTATAGACCTACCAGGTCCAAATGACATAGTTGCATCTACAGGTGTCTCATGGGCACTAAGGTAAGCGGGTTTATTCTTTCTAACCCACCTAGGTTACACTTTATCATTTTTAGTGGTCAAAGACATGTTTCTAATTTCTCTAGGTTCATGCAAACTTGCCCTAACATGCAACTGTTTTTCTTTCATGCTCTCTAACCTAAACCTCTCAATATATTTAAAGCAATTTGTTCTTAAGTGACCAATCATACCATAAAAATGACAAGTTGGTACAAAGTAAGAATTTATACCATTGCATTGTGATCTCATCCGGGTATCACCATATTGATGAGGTTGTCTTTAATGGTGCATCGGTTTGCTTCTCCTTGGAGCTTGAGCTGATTGGTGGCGCCCTTGTGGTCTAGCTTCTTAAGGTGGTTGAGCCGATTGATCTTGCCTCCTTGGTTGGTCATGCTTCTTGTGGTCACATTTTTTCCTCATAGTTGGTTTGTTGGAGGAGGTGATTGATTTCTTAAGAACTTGTCCTTTCTTCTTGAATTGCCTAGGCTTTGGTTGAGTTGCCAAGGCTTGTGTTGACTTTCCTTGAGTTGAAGATTTCTTAGATGAAGCTTTGATCTTTCCTTGAGCTTGAGGTTGTTTGACCTTGACCTTGACCTTCTTTAATTCTTCAAGGAACTTCATCTCTCTTTCCTTGACAATTTTCAAAGAGTTTTCTTTGTTGGCAAGCTCATCTTTCATTGCCTTCATCCTTTGGTGGCAATCTTCAATCTCATTCTCATACTTGGACGCATCAATCTTGTCCATCATCAAGAAGTCAACAATGGAGGTCACTTTCTCCATGATCTTCAATTTTGAGACAAGAATGAAGATGTCTTCCATTTGGTCTTCCATGATCTCTTTGTACCGATGAAGTTGATTTTGACTATTTCGTTTGCTATCTTCAAGGGTACCGATCTTTTCCTCCGAGGAAATCTTCCGCATTCTCAAAGTCTCATTCTCCTTGGAGAGCTCTTCATTTTGCTTTAAACCTTTGAGAAGGGTCATTTCACATTCCTCAATTGAGTCAAGGTCGTGAAGTTATATTACAATCTAGTTATCAAAATCTTGGTCACTTATTACCATACAAAAATCTTCCACATAGGAAGCACCTAAGGCCGTGAAGTTAAGCACATGCTCTTTACTATTCTTGAGCAAGGTCTTCTTGTTTGCCTCCTTCACTTTGGAGTTCATCCTTTTCTTCTCTTTCACATTAGAGGTCATAATCTTCTTGTGAAATTTTGTGAATCTCCTAAATCTCTCAACCATAAGAGTCATGTCCTCATCGAAGTCATATTCCTCCCTCTCAATTTTGGAGGTCAATGCCACTCATAGTGTTTAATGAATGAGATGAATGCAAATGAATGCAACAATCAAATGAAAACAAATGCAAGACATACAAACAAGAGCTTGGATGACCTAAGTATGTCTAGGAACCCGTTCTGATACTAATTGAAAATTCCTTAGAAACTATGTATCTAATAACCTAGGGGGAATGGGTGAATAGGTTTTAATCAAGTTAATTACCAATTTTTATTGATTAGTCAATATTCAAAATTCACCCAATAAATCAAACATACAACATCAAGTGTAAAGTGCGGACATATAAATAACACAAGATGTATACGTGGAAACCATCCAAATGGGAAAAACCACGGGCTGTTAAGTGAGCCATACTCGATCGTAAAAATCCATTATATGAGTAAAAAGTTACACCCTCAAGTGATACTTGGACTCTCACTCTCGAAAACCTCAGGCTATGGACACTACAACTTACCACTCTTGGTTCAGTCCCTAGTGATATCCCCTGATCCACTACTGTTGGAGTGAGCACCTCATACTCTACCCCTCGGGCCTTTTACAGTGGATACCCAACCAATTGATTGCTAACCTACCCTTGGTTGCAAGACTTCTCTTACTTGTGCAACTTCACACTGAAGCCACAAGACTTTGACTCAATGAAGAGTATATGGTCTAAGTGTATATATGACACTATGCTCAAATGCAATTATGTGTAAGACCAAACACAAATTGCTTAACTAGATATAGATAATGCAATATAACATCCTAGTTACCAACAATGCCTATATGCCCACAAATAAGGACTCAATAAGATGTAGATAAAATATAACAACCTAATTGTCAATAAAAGTCCAACCAACACAAGTTGTCATGACAAATAATCAAGGGCAATTTTGCAATCAATAAATGCAATCAATGAGGTATAAACAATAATATCTAAGCGCAATGCATAAAGACTTAACTAGATATGGATATGCAATATTACAATCTAGTTATCAAACAAATCCACTTCTACATAAGTTTTCATTAAGCATGGCATGGTCATTAAATGCAATCATCAAAATGCAATCAATATGATCTAATTAGCTAGAGGCAAATATGTCCTAAATGCTAGCTATCAACAAACAAATCCAATCATGTTATCAAGACTCATAAATATATGCAATAAAGTAGAGTCTAGGTATTTAATCGAACAATAAGTACCTTATCTACAGTAAGAAGAACAATAAATGATGTTTAATGAAATTCTTACTTACCTAGTCATGAAACAAAGAACACCCATGCTCATATGATAAAGAATGATGCAAGATGGAGATGGGTTTTGGGTTTGGAAAGTCAAAAAACAAAGCTTGAAGCTTTCTCTCTCTAGTGGAGATTCTCTCACTCTAAAAATGTATTCTTTGAGCTCTAAAGAGGCAAGGAAGATAAAATGAACATATATATACAAGCCTTAGAAAAACCGCTTCGTTTTAGGCGTGGGAAATGAAATCCTGCTGTGCATACCACTGGCCAGCCAAGTTTCTAGGAAGTTGTCCAAGCAGCATGGCATGGCTAGACATTACCGCTACCCAGGTCGCTGGCTAGGCATGTGCACCAAAAGCGGTCTAGACCGCGGTACACGCCAAAGAGCACAATAGCTCAAGCTTCGAGCGATCCAAAACATGACCAAACGACATCCAAACCTTTTGTATAATATACCGTTGGAAAGGTATGGAAGTCAAATTTCTACTTCAATTACAAAACATAATTTAAATGTCTTTATAAAAAGTTTTGGTTATTTTAGTGACCAAAGGTCAAAAACAGACAACAACAGAGATGCCTTATTTTTGTAGTCACTTTGGAGATTTTAAAACCAATCCAAACGGTCATGAAATATTACGAATAATATAACGTTGGAAAGGTATTGGTGTCTAGTTTGTACATTACGAATAATATAACGTTGGAAAGGTATTGGTGTCTAGTTTGTACAGAAATTTCAAAACTCATTTTGAATTATTTTATAAAAAGATATGGTTTATAAGACCATACAAAGGTCAGTTTTGAAAAATATTTAAATCATTGAAATACACTCTTTTTAAACTAGACACCTTACTCCATATAACCAAACCAAGAGAAGAATGAGACCTTCTCATATGCTCACTCAATGCGCTAAAACAAGCACACCAATGTTCAAGGGCGAACACAACACAATACCACACTTAAATCTATAAATGAAGTGCAAGTGTGATTGTGAAGAGATGCACACATATAAACAATATCAACATAAATGCAAGATCAACAAAGCATGCATGAGGTGTGTGTGTGCACATAAACTCTTTAAGAGGCAAATTCAAGTGAATATACATTTTGCTCTTGAAGTCATGGAGATGTTTGGAAGCTTTCCAATGAGGACCTAAGCTACTCATTACACAATTATCCCCAATGTGTTTGTCATGAAATAAGCCAATCATAAATTCGAGGTCCTTACAGTTCCCTTAAGGGTTGATTCGGGGCTTGGACAATATGAGCGCTCTCCTAAATCCATGAGGAAATATGATTTATTATCTATTAGAGAATCAATGGTACTTAAATGATATATGCAATTAGAGGGGTATAACGGACATTATGACCCAGCTCTAATTATGAACTACTGTGGAGGATCACACCATATGTAATAGCTATATCGATGGACACCGAGTTGTATCGGTCTATATAAAAGCGTCTACAGTTGAGAGAGTGCAGTTTCAGGTTTTTAGTGGAATAACATCAGAGTTAATAATAAAAAAATATCAATTAAAGAGTTTAAATAATGATTCTGGTGATTATTGGAACTCAAAATACTATGGGTCCATTAGATCCCCTTGCTAGCCCGATCGATTTAGATAACAACGGGTCACGGTTAATTAATTGGATTGTCTAATTAATTGTGTTACGAAAGTGACACGTGTCAGGAGTTGATTGAGAAATTAGATTATTCAATTGATTAAAATGACAAATATGACAATTAAATAATGAGATTATTTAATAGTGTAATTAGTCATAAATAGATGGTTTCAATTGTTATGTTTTTGAATGATGAGATAATATGATTATCTCATTTATTAAATAAAATAAATTATATATATTTGAATTTGAATTGTTTAAATTTAAATATATATATATATATATATATATATATATAATATCTTATTTGATAAATAAAATATAGATTTTATTTTTTAAATAAAGATATGATCAGTTTTTTTTAATTTAAATATTATATATATGATATATATTATTTAAAAAAAAAACAAACAAATGTGCGTGAAAACGCACAGCAAATACATACACACACATATATATATATTGACAAAAAAATGCACATTGAGTTAGTTTTGGTTTTTGTCAAACGTATTAAAAAAAAAGAGTACCTGATACATTTTTTTGTTCTATGCACACACACACACACACACACATATATATATATATATAGACAAAAAAAAGCACAGTGAGTTAGTTTTGGTTTTTGTCAAACGCATTAAAAAAAAGAGTACCTGATACATTTTTGTTTTGTTTTGTGTACCTGATACATTTTATAAACTTATGCAAGTGTTGCGTGGGTGTTTTTTCTTTATATAAAAGGTATATCAGTGCAAGTGTTGTTTGATTTTAAAAGAGAAAACAGTGCCCGTGGTGTATAGTGAAAATAAAGAAACAGTTTCTTATTTTTACTTCATCCTCCATTTCAAGTTCCTGAGACAGTGACGCGCCCACACGCAGTTACCAGTACTGAGATATATGAGGAAGATCAGCGGTATATACCAGGAGCTTATCGAAAAGTGAAGGAGCCACCAAACGTTGGTAAGCTTCTTAATCTTCTTCTTATTATTGATTACAATTTTCTGTATTTACATATATATCTTATTAGTGTAATAATTTTTAAATGTATTTGTTTCGGCAATAATTATGATCCCAAGTTCACTAGTCCCATATACAGATTACGATATGTATAAATTTTTTTAAAACCCATTTACGATGTGTGACAGGTGAACGAGGTTCTAACATGCTTCTGGTGTGGCATGGTGATTCCAACTCCCTATGGGTAGAATCTCTTCAAGTGATCAGTGTTCCAAGTGTGGTCGATGGGTAATCCATCCATATCCTCCAGCCTGTAGGCTATATTCTGGACCACTAGCTTTACTAGGTAAGGGCATTCTCAGTTCAAGGCTAGCACCCAGTCTGACCGGTTCCTGGTGTTCTAGGCCAACTTTTATAGCACCAGATCTCCCTCCTTGAAACTATGGGATTTTATACTCCTGTTGAAATTATTCGTAATCCGGTTCTAGTAGACCGCTACTCTCTCTGGTATCAATCATGTTTTTCTTCCAAGAGGTCCAATTTGGCCCTCAGCATGACCTCGTTGTTCTCAGGTCTGAACCATGTAAGCTTGTGCTCTATAGGTAGGACTGCTTCCAACCCATAAGCTAAAGAGTAGGGGGTCACCGGTCGAGGTCCTCTTGGTAGTGAGGTATGCCCAGAGTATATCTGGAAGCTCCTCTACGCATTTACCCTTTTTCTGTTGCTGCTTCTTCTTCAGGAGCTTCTTGATGGTTTTATTCGTAGCTTCTACTAGGCCATTAGTTTATGGGTGAGCTACGGAGGCAAAATAGAGGTCAATACATAGACTGACACATAACTCCCTAAACCTTACATTATCGAATTGCTTACCAAGATCAGTGATGATGATCATTGAGGTACCGAACCTGCATACCACATTATTATTGATGAATCTGGTAGTGTTCTCCTAAATTATCTTGGAGAGTGGTTCTGCTTCCACCCACTGGGTTAAGTTTTTGATCGTAACAATAGCATGCTTAACTAGACCTGGAGCAGTAGGGAGAGGTCCGATTAAATCAACTCCCCAAAGAGCAAAGGTGTAAGAAGAACTGATAGAAGAGAGCCTTTCCGGTGGAAGGTGGTTCAAGTTTGCTATCTTATAACATGATTCATATGATTGCAAAAACATCCTTACATCGTGGTGCAAGGTTGACCAATAACACCCCATAAGGGGAACTTGTTAAGCCAATGTCTCTCCCACAACATGGTTCCCGCAGTCACCTAAGTGAACCTTTATGATTGCCCAAATAGTGTCGTTAAGGTAGAGGCACCAGAGTAAGGGTAAAGACCTGACTCTATGGTATAGATACCCATCAATCAAGCAGAATCTAATCGAGATCCTCTTGATCCTGCCAACTTGATTGAAGTCTTCTAGAAGCTTACCATTCTGGAGGTAATCCATAACGGGATCCATCCAACATGGGAGTCGATTACCGGGTAGACCTTATTTCCATTGGTTATGCTAGGATAGGAGATAACCTAGAGAGGTACCCCCTTAGGAAAAACTAGGCCTCCATTAGATGCTATCTTGGTTAGGACATCTACTCATTGATTTTGTTAGCATGGAATTTGTTTGATCTTAAACCCACTGAATCGAGCTTTGAGTTGTTGGACCAGTTCTAAGTAGAGAGGTCAGGATGTTGTCTCTTTTGGATTGATAGAGGCCGGTGACTTGGTTGACGACCAATTGTGAATCATTTCTGACATAGAGGTAATTTTCCTTGAGTTAGGCTGCTACCCTCATTCCTGCCAGTAGAGCTTCATACTCAGTTTCATTATTAGTTGTGCTGAACTCGAAGCAGAAACAGTGGCAGAGCTTGACTTTAACAGGAACTGTTAAAATGATCCCAGCTTCGCTTCCCGCTTGGCTGGATGCTCCATCTATATATAGGATTTAAGAGTCTCGATTAAATTACCAATCAACCGGTTCTGGATCCTTCTTAGAGCCTGGGTTTAGGTTAGGAATGGTACCAAGATCAGGTAGAGCTGAGAACTCAACCACAAAGTCTGCTAGTGCATGGGCTTTGATGGTGGTCCTGGCTTTGTACTTGATGTCGAATTGGGTAAGCTCGAGGGCCTAGAGAACTAACCTTCTTGACACATCTAGCCTTTGTAAAAACTAGTGATGAGGTTGGTTGGTGACAATAACTATTGTGTTAGCCAGGAAGTAGGGGCGCAACTTTCTTGTTGAGGTCACTAAGGCGAATGCTAGTTTTTCCAGGAGAATATAGTTCATCTCTAGCTTGGTTAAGACATGACTTACATAATAGATAGGTCATTGAACCCCATCTCTACATTCCTTAACCAAGGCCCTGCTAACTGCTGCCTCTGATATGGCTAGGTATATATGCAGTTCCTCTTGAGGTTCCAGTTTGACTAGCAGTGGTGGGCTTGTTAGGTATTCCTTCAAGGATTAGAAAGCCCACTCGCTGTCCTGGTCCCATTTCATGTTTTTCCCTTGTTTGATTGCTTTGAAGAATATGAGACATTTATCGGTTGAACGGGATTTGAAGCGGTTGAGTGCAGCTACTTGGCCATTCAAAACCTATATATGCTTGAGGGAGCTAGGAGATTTGAGGTCCATGATGGCATTGATCTTCTTCAAGTTGGCTTCTATACCCCTCTCATGGACCATGAATCTGAGGAACTTTCTTGCAGCTACCCTGAATGCACATTCGGCTAGATTCAGCCGTATTTGGTTTTCTTTTACTATCTGAAAGGTTCGGCAGAGGTGGTATGGTGCTGCTATGCTATCTGGGACTTGGTAATCATGTCGTCAATGTAGACCTCCATCATCCTTTCTATCTCATGTTTAAAAAACAGTTGACCAATCACTGGTAAGTGGAACCTGTATTCTTGAGACCAATGGGCATTACCTTGTAACAGTAGACGCCTTGCCCTGTAATGAAACTGGTATTGTCTTGGTCGACGGGGAATATCATAATTTGATTGTACCCCGAAATGCATCTATAAAGCTAAGAAGCTTATTCCCTGAGGTGGAATCCACCAGTTGATCGATCTTGGGCATGGGAAAACTGTCATTTGGGCAGGCACGGTTGAAATCTTTATAATCGATACACATACACCACTTCCCATTAGCCTTGGTAACCATTACCTCATTCACAATCCATTTAGGGTACCGGGACTCCATGATGAATCTAGCTTTTAACAACTTGTCAACCTTTTCTTGGACCGCAACATTCATTTTGGGGTTGAAATGTCACCTCTTCTACTTCACCGGTCTGAAGGTGGGTTTGACCGCTAACCTGTGAGCTACTAAAGAGATAGTGATCCTTGACATCTCATATTGACTCTAGGTAAAGATGTCATTGTACTCTCGGAAAAGCCTGATCAAGCTTTCCTTCACTCCTTTCTCTAACCCGGCTCTAATCTTGACCACTTTAGAGAGATCATTCTCACATATCGGTACTTCTTCTAACACATCAACTGGGTGGCCGCTGGCCCATCCTCTGTCTTACTCTACCTTTTTCTCTATTATGATCTCTGCATCTAGTTCTTCTCCTGTGGAATCTAGGATTTTGAGATCCCTTTCTGACTACTTTTGCATAACAGCTACTTACGCACCTTGCTTGGCCAATGTTGTTTGGTTAGCTGATATGGCGTAGCGCTTACGGGCTACCTGTTGATCACCACGTAACTCATCTACCCGATCTCCCACTAGAAACTTCAGGACATTATGGTTGATGGACAACACTCCCTTGAGAGATGACAAGAATGGTTTTCCCAAGATACCGTTGCAGGCTCATGGGGTGTCGACTACCACAAAGTCGATCATGAGATTCTGCTGGAAGGGAGCAGTCCCCAAGATGACTGGTAAAATCTTTGACCCGACAGATACTATTAAGTCCATAGTGAACCCTTAGAATGGGTTTGTACAACTATTGTAGAAGCATTGCTTCAGATTGAATGTGTCTAAGATATCATTAAAGAGGATGTTCGTACTGCTACTAGTATCTATTAACACGTGGTCAACTAGGCAATCGACATTCTGAACCGTGACAACCATGTGATCATTATAAAGTTTCACGGTGTTGTATACATCTTCTTAAGTGAAAAGTGTCTAAGTTGAATGGTTCATACCTGTTGATTCCCGGATGACCTTAAGAACGACATAATTGATTGGTCGTGTTACCGAAAATGAATACCGTTGATAAGGGAGTCAAATCACATGGGGTTTACTCCCGTTGATTACATCAGGTTTCTGTTTGGGCTTTAATATGAATAAATGACTAATCCGTTGACCTGTCTGGTCACATTATGGCGCTTTAATTGTGAAGAAGTCAACTCTATAACTTGGAGAAGAAACCATGATTCCGCATATTGAATGGTGAGGTACCTCGAGGTACCGGTCTAGTTGATGCTTAACCGATCCTTTTGGAGCTTTCCAACTAGCTTTCTTCTTAACAAATTAGTGTGTTCTGTACCTAGTAACCGGTGGTGAGATGGCATCGGAGGTACTCAGTTAAATATCCTGGTGCTTTCTGTAGGTGCTGAAATCTTCCAGGTGGAGATATCAAAGTACTTGAGTATTAGGCTAAAGGAGGTGCCTAAGTATTAGGCTAAAGATATCCCTAGTAGCAGGTAGGAGATATCTTGGACTGGTCATGGGTTAGTGTCAAGGTACTAAGTAAGAGTCACATCGCTGCTGGCTAGCCCTGATCTTTGGGTGGTGTAGAGACCGGTACCTCAAGGTTGGTAGCAGCATGCCAGCCATACCTAGGATTAGAAGGCATGTCTTACCAGGTACCAGTTAGATGGTAAATTTCACTTAGACCCCATGCTAAAAATGTCTATTAACACATGTCTTCCTCAAAGAACGACATCGTCAATAGAATCATCGAGGGTGATTCCATAAGTCTCACTCATGGGAAGACAGATCATAAAGACGACTGTGGTGGAAATGATGTTTCTAAACCTCAACGTCGTCGCTCCAACCGGAACATTGCCATTGAAGCCGGCTTCTCAAACGACCCTGATACTCCGATAGAATTAGTCGAGAAGGACTCGGGCGATGAATCTGGTGAGGTTAAGGCTGGAAGAGACCTGGCCGAGGTTACTGCCAACGTACTAGGATTTTCTCTCCCTTATGATATTCGGTGCATTCCTGATGACTCCCCCCGGCTATTTCAATCTTGTTGGGATTATGCTCGATACAAAGAGTATAATAATGTAATTGACAATCTGATCATATTAATAAAGTGATTTATAGTTTAACAAATCGTATAGCATTTATAGTTTAATTATTCTAATTGTCAAAAGTAAATAATCATAAGGTCAAAAGACTATGAGAAAAGAAAAATTGTTCATACATCTAGATATGTATGAGGTAGACACAATTTTTCAGTTAGTCTTGAATAATATTCACAACTTAAGATAAAGGTTGGGCACCTTTATCTTGTCAAAGTTGTAGATTCTTTTGCTAGCATTTGAGTGAGATCAAATGTGTTATGATGAGTCTAAAATCATCAAAGTGTGGTGTCTTTGGGCCAAAGAATCTAGCGCACTAGGTGTATTGAATTGGATCATAGTAAACTACTTTATCTAGAACCGTCAATGGATAAAAGTTTTCACTTGAAGAAAATCGGAGAGTCTATCACAATCCTGAGATAAATGATGGACTTATGGTTGCAAGTGTTGTCATTTGAGTTATCAATGAAAACGCTCATATAGTTTGGTGGTATTCATTTGTTAATCGATAGAGGACTTTATTTATAGATATGGACATCGTGGCTCCATTTATGAAATGAGAGTAGAATATCATCATATGGATGTTTTGAGGTATTGGATATTAAAATCTTAACGTTAAACGATAGAGGACTTCATTTATAGATATGGACATCGTGGTTCCATTTATGAAATGAGAGTAGAATATCATCATATGGATGTTTTGATGTATTGGATATTAAAATCTTAACGTTAAGTTTTCAATAGTGTCTATTGAAATATGGCTTCTGGACAAGTTAAAATATCCAAGTTCAAAATGTGGTCATATGAGTAAATATGGTAACTTGAAGAGCTATAGCAGGTCTATGAGTTCTTGGCAATTACAGATATTCTTCACGATGATAGACTTTCTCCAATAAGGTTGTTTAGAGTATGCATAAGAAATATTAACTTATTCTATCTTTATTTAAGAGTGCAATTTTAGTTCTTTAGAGGAATAAACTAAAATTAATAAATCGGACCTAAGTGAATCATTTGTTGATTGTGATTGGGTGGGAGCTTAAATTTAGATAGCCCGCCAAGATCATCAATCCACACAAACTTGCATGGATCACTTGATATATTCTACCGGACCAATTTAGGGGTCCATCTAGAATTGTATTGAGGTATGTGGACTTATTTCTTTTTGTAAAATTAGGTCTAATTCACATGTGGACTTTTTATTAAGGTCCAATGGATTTAATAAAATAGATAAAATAATATAATGGCTCATATATGGTGTTGGGCGGCAAAGCTATATAGTTTAGCTTAATTATATTATTTCTATTTTATTATATTAATTAAATGGAAATTAATTAATTATTTAATTAAAAGTTAAATATTTTTCCTAGTAGGAGATGGTCTCCTAATATTATACTATTATTGGTAGTATAATTAATATTAAAGACTATATTTGATAAATGGATAAATAAAATGAATTATTTATCTAGTCAAATTAAGAAATCTTTAATATGATTACAAATACACTATTTGAGTTGGATTAGGAGTCTTGGTGTAGGAAAGAATTATTTTTGGAAAAGGATTCTTGGTCACCAACTAAATCCACCTAAGAATAGAATTCTTACCCACCAAGTAAATCCTTCTTAGGAAAGAATTTGTGATCCTATATATATATATCTCTTGTAAAATTCGGCCAGCCCTAGTGAAATTCTAAGAGAGAATTTCGGCCAACCTAAGAATTCTACTTGGAGAGAATTCGACCACCATAAGAATTTTGGGAGAAAAAATTGTTTTTGCTCTAAACAAAATTCGATCAACTTCAAGAAACAGTGTGAGATTCAATAAAGATGAAAAGGAAGAAATAATGTTTAATTTTTGATAGTACACTAGTACCTTTACATTAAAATGTTTTGTGTACAGCATCGAATCAAGGTTCACGCGAGTTTCAAAAATATTGATTGATAATTCACAAGTGACATAATGTTCTTTGTTTTCCTCTTGGAGGATTATTATGACTAAAAAAGAGAAAGATTTTGTTTGTTTCTATCCTCAGGTATACAATTTAAAGAAAGAGAGCCCACACTCCTATGTGATTCACGTTTGTGATTGGATTGGAAAATCTTACGGATTTAATTCGGTGTTAGTTCAATCGTCACGATAAAAAGGTATGACACTTTTTATATACATCAATTAATCTAGGGTTAAGGTTTTTGTTATTATAAAGGGAAAAGTTTTTAAATGTATCAAACCATAATCCCAATATTTTCACGCTTCCGTTACACGATTTTCCGTACAATTGGTATCATAGGCTGGTTGTACCCTTGATTAATTGATGTATGTGTACGTGAATCTTTTTCTTTTTTTATTATATATATTCATATTTTAGAAAGAGATGACACTCTAGATATTCGTATATATATATATATATATATATATTTACATTGGAATGTATGGATATATATATATATATATGTTTTATGTGTGTTTGTTATTGCTCAATTTTAGTCCTAGAATTTCAATGTATTTTTGTTTTGGGATTGTAACAAGAAGGGTGACCTATCATTGCCATAATTTTCTTATTGGTAGTTGTTAAGTTTTTTTGTTGTTGTAATAATAAAAAAAAAACTGCACTATATTGTAATAAAAAAACTGCAGCATTTTTTTTTAATTCTTCTGTAATACATTCAAGTATCGAAGACTCGAAGGTTTGAAAAATTGGAAGCAACCGGAACAAGGTTGGGACCGTGCGAGCCATAGCAACAAACGTGCGTGCGAAGAGCACGCGGTCACGATTGTTGTTGCATGGGCTGCGCACGGCAGCCCTATAGAAGCCATGGGCTGCACATGGTAGCTCTTTATGGGGTTGTGGCATGCGCACGCCCATGGGTAGGGGGCAAGGGTGCACACGCCTATGGGACTCAATCGAAGCCTGGTCCTGATCACTAGACGGCAGTCAAACATATTTCCAAGTATCTCAAGAGAACGAGAGATTATATGCTTGTATACTCTGAAGGGGATTTAATTCCCGTTGGGTATACAGATTCTGATTTTTAGTCAGATTCTGACTCCAGGAGATCAACATCAGGATCTATGTTTACTATTGAAGGAGGGGCAGTCATATAGAGGAGTATCAAGCAATCTTGTATTGCTGATTCCACCATGGAAGCCGAGTATGTTGTTGTATGCGAGGTTGCTAAAGAGGCTGTCTGGCTCCACCAATTCTTGATTGACTTGGAAGTGGTTCATGATGCAAATAAGCAAATTACTATCTATTGTGACAATAGTGGAGCAGTGGCTAATTCGAGATAACCAAAAAGTCGTAAGAGAGGGAAACAAATTGAAAGAAATAATCACCTTATAAGGGAAATTGTGCATAGGGGTGACGTAACGATTACCAAGATCGCGTCAGTAAATAATCTAGTGGATCCTTTTACAAAGGCTCTTCCACAAAAGAGTTTTGATGGGCATCTAGAGAACATGAGGATGAGAGATATGACACATTTGCAATAGAGCAAGTGGGAGATTGTTGGGATTATGCTCGGTAGCAAGAGTATAATAATGTATTTGACAATTTTTTTCATATTAATAAAGTGATTTCTAGTTTAAAAAATCTTATAGCATTTATAGTTGAATTATTATAACTGTCAAAAGTCAATAATCATAAGGTCAAAAGACTAGGAAAAAAGAAGAATTGTTCATACATCTAGATATGTATGAGGTAGACACAATTCTTTTGTTTGTCTTGAATAAAACTCACAACTTAAGATAAAAGGTTGGGCGCCTTTATCTTGTCAAAATTGTAGATTCTTTTGCTAGCATTTGAGTGGGATCAAATGTGTTATGATGAGTCTAAAATCATGAAATTGTGATGTCTTTGGGCAGAAGAAGCTAGTGCACTGGGTGCATTGAATTGGATAACAATGAAATATTTTATCTAGAACCGTCAATGGATAAAAGTTTTCACTTGAAGACAATCAGAGAGTCTATCTTAATCCTAAGATAAATGATGGACTTATGGTTACAAGTGTTATCATTTGAGCTATCAATGAGTACGATTATATAGCATAGTCTATCCTCGATAGTTTAGTAGTATTCATTTGTTAATCGATAGAGGACTTCAATTATAGATATGAACATCGTGGCTCCATTTATGAAATTAGAGTAGAATATCATCATATGGATGTTTTGAGGTATTGGATATTAAAATCATAACGTTAAGTTTTCAATAGTGTCTATTGAAACATGGCTTCTGAACAAATCAAAAATCCAAGTTCAAAATGTGGTCATATGAGTAAATATGGTAACTTGGAGGGCTATAGGCGGTCTATGAGTTCTTGACGATTACTGATTTTCTTCACGAGGATAGACTTTCTGCAATAAGGTTGTCTAGGGTACGAGTAAGAAATATTGACTTATTCTATCTTTATTTAAGAGTGAAATTTTAGTTCTTTAGTGAAATGAATTAAAATTAATAGATCGGACCTAAGTGAATCATTTGTTGATTGTGATTGGGTTGCGTCTATTGGAGCTTAAATTTAGATAGCCCGCTAAAATCTCCAATCCGCACGAACTTGCATGGATCACTTAATATATTCTACCGGACCAATTTAGGGGTCCATCTAGAATTGTATTGAGGCATGTGGACTTGTTTCTTTTTGTAAGAATGGATCTAGTTCACATGTGGATTTTTTATTAAGGTTCAATGGATTTAATAAAATAAAAAATATAATATAATGGCCCATATATGGTGTTGGGCGGCAAAGATATATAGTTTAACTTAATTATATTATTTCTATTTTATTATATTAATTAAATGGAAATTAATTAATTTGGTAATTAATTAATTATTTAATTAAAAGTCAAAATCTTTTTCATAGTAGGAGATGATCTCCTAATATTATACTATTGTTGGTAGTATAATTAATATTAAATACTATATTTGATAAGTAGATAAATAAAAGGAATTATTTATCTAGTCAAATTAGGAAATCTTTAATATGGTTACAAATACACTATTTGAGTTAGATTAAGAGTCTTGGTGTAGGAAAGAATTCTTTTTTCTTAAGGATGGGATTTTACCCACCAAGTAAATCATTCTTATCTTAGGAAAGGATTTGTGATCCTATATATATCTCTTGTAAAATTCGGCCAACCTTAGTGAAATTCTTAGAGAGAACTTCAGCCAACCTAAGAATTCTACTTGGAGAGAATTCGGCCACCATAAGAATTTTGGGAGAAAATTTTGTTTTTACTCTAGACAAAATTCGATCAACTCCAAGAAATAGTGTGAGATTCGGCAAAGAAGAAAAGGCAGAAAGAACGTTTAGTTTTTGATAGTACACTAGTAGCCTTTACATTAAAAGGTTTTGTGTATAACATCGAATCAAGGTTCACGCGAGCTTCAATCAAATTGATTGTTAATTCACAAGTGTCTAAAAGTTCTTTGTTTTCTTCTTAGAGGATTATTGTGACTAACAAAGAGAATGATTTTGTTTGTTTCCATCCTCAAGTATACAACTTAAAGAAAGGGGGGCTACACTCCTAGGTTATTCACGTTCGTGACTGGATTGGAAGATCTTGCAGATTCAATTCGGCGCTAGTTCAATCGTCACGATAAAAAGGTACGACACTTTTTATATACATCAATTAACCCAGGGTTAAGGTTCTTGTTATTATAAAGGGAAATTTTTTTAAATGTATCAAACCCTAATCCTAATATTTTCACGCTTCAGTTTAGCGATTTTCCCTACAGATCTGGTGTTTAATTTAAGGACACATTTCTTGGTCCCTGATAGTATTACCATCACCATACCACACCCGAGGTATAATGTGTACACTCCCCTCCCCGGTGAGCTTCCGATTCTTGTCGCTGCTTTTTACAATGGAATTAGGCTATCACTCCACCAAACCTTTCACAGGGCATTCCTCGCCTTACAGTTAGCTCCCCTTCAGCTTACACCGGGATACTGAGGACACATAGTTGGGTTTCTCATGTTGTGGAAGAAGAAATACGAGAAAGATAACCTCATGATGGAACCAGAGCAAGAAGATTTGAGGTTTGTCTTCCAAGTTACCGCCAACTCCCTTAGTCCGAAGGGATAATTTTATGCCTAGGCAAAGAACAACTTGAAGTTTGTGGTACCGGGAGCCACAAAGAAGGATATCTTTTGGAATAAGGAATGGGTTGTGGTTGGTGGTGATTGGGGCATTTTGGTCCGTATCGAGGGAATTAAATTCAAAGTCCTCACTCAATTCAGCAGTAAGCCAACGTGGGAGAAAAGCACCATCTTATGTCAACATGCAGTATCCTACCTCGGATGCTTTTGATGCTAAGAGAGTAGACCGTTACCTCCGCATCTCTCTCGATTCCTTAGAAAGATGAAAGTTTTTGTCTTTGCTATACTGTGTAGCTTTGTTGATTCTTGTGGATTCTAACCCTCATTGTTTTTTTACAGTTTTCATGGTTCCTTACCGGTCTATAGGGAGCATGAACTATCTGAAGAACCCTCATTTTCTCTAAATCCCTCTCCACATGGGTCTCCCATCACAAAGACTGCCAGAATCCTGCCTCTTTCTACCAGAAATATGAGAACACCACGTTCTTCTACCTCAACAGGACATGGAAGACGCAGGTCTATCACAATCGAGGTGCCAAACACACATGTTCCTCTACCTCATAGACCTAGATCTCAGATGGCAGCATTCGTAGCTAGATTGGTTAGGGTGAGGGGTCAAGACTCTACTGCTGCTACTGCTTCTACCAATATTCGTTTATCCCCACCTACTACAATACCTTCCAGGGTAGTGGGAAGTCTTTATACTGTCACTACTACCCGATCCCAGTCATGGAGCAGAGGTTTAGAAGAGGTCCTGGATCTCTTTGCAGCTTCCTGCTCAGGTGGAAGGCTAAGAGCCATGTCTTCCATACTGGTGGACATTCTGATCACCAAGGGCTCTGCCCTCTTGGCCGAGGTAAAACTCCTTATTCCCAACTTCTTTCATATGTGTATGCTTGATACTTGGATGGTAGTTAACACATGAGTCGTGACTTGTAGGCCTTTAAGTTTAATATGGCCATGAGCCACCAGGTTGACCCTTTTCTAAGGTGTACCGAAACTGTTTAGGCCATGCTCGTAGCAGCGCGGAGGAAGATCGCTCAATCACAGGTGAACAACCAAGAGCTAAGCCATGTCTTGAGTCAAACTGAAAAATCCTTTGACTATGCCTAGTGTGACGCACATCAGTATAAGCATGATTATGACACGGAGGTCCTCTGGTCAAAACGTCATGCTCTGGAAAAGGATCTTCAGATGGGGAAAGTTAAAGAGCTGGAAGAGGATAACCATGCTCTACGCTCTAGGATAGCCAGTTTGGAGGTCAAGGTGGATACCTTCTTTGGAGATGGCTACTTCTATGATGCTTTCCAGGTGGCCCAAACTCTACCTTAAGGACTAGAACATAAGGGAGATACTGGAGAAGGCTGTAAAGATGGCAGAGCCTGCTACTGCTAAAGCTGGCACCTCTCAGGCTACTGGAGCTGACGATGAGGATGGTGATAAGGATCAATGACCTATCTCTTTCTTTTTACCAGGTAATGGAGTAGATCATATCTTGAAGATCCTTGATGATGCTACGGTTCAGGTTCAGGTTCAAGGAGGAGCCTCTGGCCCAATTGTCCCTCTATCTGGATCTACAGAGGTGATGGAGGACCAGTCTGCTATAAAAAAAGAGGTGGAGTGGGCTAGACTGGATGTCATGGAGGAAATTTAGATCGGTCTAACTTAGGTAGAGGCCCCATCTGATATGGCATGAGCGGAGGTGGTGGAGTAGATAACAGGCTAGCCCCATATTGATCTAGATACTGGAACTCTGGGTGGTGATGCTATGCTTGCTGAGAGGGTTGAGCCAGGTGTTGGATGAGGAACATGAAGAGATGTCAATCAGGGGGAGGCAGCTACATGATTCTTTTTTGAAAACCATAATCAAACTTCTTTGTATGTAGCTCATAAAAAAGAGGTGGGATCCCTGCTATACCCAGTGAATCAGCTTTAACTTTTTTTTAAAACAAGCATGTAGCCTAGAACATGGGGATGATCTTTACGGTTGAGTGAAGGAAAAAGTAGTTTTTCTCCTGTTCTTTTACATTCGTTTCTGGTTGATCTCCATCTTGATTGCATCTGAGTGACTCTACCCATAGCATGAACCTGGTCTTGGAAAGTAGTCCCCAACATACACCTTACTTAAATGAAATCTGGTAACACAAGGAAACTTAAAAATGTGATCAAAACATGAATATGGTGTGATAAGTAACTAGTACCAGATTACCAAGGTACTTAGTCAAAATGATCCCTAAGGGACCTTGTCAAAACTGATTATCCTTTCTGGAAGAATCATGGTACCAAGCATCCCCTTAATAGTATAAGGATGCTCATGTAAAGACATGGAAACTTTTAAAAGGGGTGTGGAAACTTTCTAAGACGGTGTCAGAAAGTGTTAATCAAAAATTTGCTCAAGGTGAGAAATATCGATCAACACCCTCAACCAGCTACCCCGGAAGGCTATGGGGGGTAGGTACCCATACCTTGGTGATCTTGTATGAATAAGAAGGATGATGCGGTAGGTAGGAGACAAGTCATCCCAACCATCGGGCTTCACCCATATAGAGGAGATACGAAGAGCTCAAGGTTCCATTGCTGGTGTAAAGGGGGCTGAACCTGGTCTCTGGTCCCTGCACATACGCGATGATTTATCGTTCGTTAAAGTATAAATATGATCATGTGTACTTCAAGGTGTGATGCCCGTAGAGGTTTTCGAGCATGGTGTTTGCTCCCTCAAAGTGTGGAAGGGGTATATCTGTGTCTTGGTACTTGGAGCTTGGTCTGACCTTTCACATTCACTTGGAGCTTGATATGGCCCTGTAGGCACCCTTTGGTGGTAACTGAGCTTCAGTGAGCTCCCTCCTTCTTATCCAGTTAGGTTTGAATCTTCCTTTGGGGAAGTGGAGCGATGCTAGCGTGAACTTGATGTCTTTATAGGTCTTTTTTACGTCTGGAGAGGATGGCGGGCTTCTAGGGAGGTTACGAGGTAGTTTCAATCTCGGCGAGCCTGGACCGCCATGCGTTAGGCTTCCCCTGAATTCTTGTTTTGGTGTAAGGAGCCCGATCTAATAATGTTGAGCTCTACCTTGGGTGCTTCTGAAGCTTGACGACTTTTCCTCGCTTCTGCGGGGTGGCTCCACATCTCAACCTCAGGACCCGGGGCTCCATGGTAGGTAATCTCGGGATTGGACTCGGGTTAGGAGGGTGTAAAATTTCTCTTTAGTCCTTAGCCAAATTTGGCTATTAACAAAGTGAAAAAAATAAACAACCCCAATGTTTAATATATTTTCATTTGTTTATTTTTTATTTGAGAGCATCTAACTTAAATATTAAGTGGTTATGTTTTTACTATTCTACCATCATCTTAACGAATGACTTAACTTTTGAAATATTCACTCTCATTTCAATTATATATTTTCATTCAATTTTTATGTATTTTCATTTTCAACCAAAATATTCATTTTTCTTTCTTAAAAGAAGTATTTACTTGGATTTATTATTAATTTAATATAAATAATAAATAAATATTTTATTTAAAAAAAATTAAAAATAAAAAAAATGGCAAGTGCTGCATCATGGAGGTCGCTTGGCCTTCTCTAAGTAATAGCAGAGGCCGACAACCTCCTCAATGGAGACTGTCGGCCTCTGTTGCCGAGTGTCGAGTTTCTTGGAGGCCGGCAGCCTCTCCAATTAAAACGAACGGGAGGAGGTCGCGATCTCCTATCTTAAATCTTGAGGAGGTTGACTAGCCTCCTCCCAACGGAAAAAAAGATGAGGTCGGCCTCCTCCGGTCAAAGCTTATGGAGGCGGTGCCGCCCTCACCACCTCCTCTTAGGTCAATCTAGGATTATGTTGGTTAGGGTTAGGGTTTAATTGTAGGGTTGTTTAGGAAATTGGAAGTTTTTTTTGTTTAGGGGTTTTTTTGGTAAAGGATTAACCGTAGGAGGTTAGTTTTAGAAGAAATTTTCAATAATGATGACTTATTAAATAAATAAAAAGGTAAAAAATTTAACTTTTTATACGATATTTTTAACTTAATTAAGATTACAGTCACAAAAACAAACAACACAAGTGACAAACCACTTGATTTAATTTTTTAATCAAAATAAAATTTAAGTGAGAAAAACAGACAACCCTCAAAAAATATCTCATTTATTGTTTTGTTCTCTTAAATATGAATAATTTGAGTGTTGCTAACTTGCTATTCTGCCTACGTGGTAAAGTACAAAGTTAGTTGATTGATATATAACAAATTTGTCTGACAGACCCTATTCTTCGGCCGCAACTAGCTTGTCTTATGGGTCCCTTCAAATTTGCCTTCACCTATCATTCCAAGTTCCAACCTTTGAAAAATACTAATTATTTCACGGTTTTAACCTCCATTGTTCTAAGATTAAGTTTACTGATCAGAAAAGTTAATGATAAAAAGGAATTAAATATTACGCTAATTTTCATTCCAATAGATCTTGATTCTCATCCATTTTCATTTACGGTTATTAAAATTATCATTAATGTTGTTGAACATGTACTAAACAATAATATCTAATTTCTCTTCTGGTTGCTTTCCTCTCTTTTTTAGATAATGATTTTTTTTTAAAATTTTACACATTTATATAAGAGGTGAATTCATAAGTAACCAAAAAAATTATCGATTTATTTTTTTTAACCATCAATTTTATTTTTTATTGTTTTTATCACTTTTCACCACTTTTGAACAAAAATGCCCTTAATTTTGAAATTTGGAAAAAAAAAAAAAAAGACAAACATTCTGTCCATATGTTTTGTTAGGGTTACGGAAGAAAGAGAGAGAAAGGATAAGAGAAAGAAAAAAAAATGTTCAGTTCATCGCACATCTCATTGTTGTTGCCGCTTTCGCCGAATCTGTCGCTTTAGGTCGTCGATGTCATCTTCAGCTATCGTCCGTCGATGTTGCTGCCCTCGTTCGTCGAAGCCGATGCTCTTGGTCGTCGACTCTGTCACGGTTGCCGTCGCCCTCGCTCATTGGTTGTGTGTGCCTTCTTTCTAGATCTTTCTCACTTTCGACTCTCTCTCTCCCTTGCCAGACTTCTTCAAATCGATTTAGGGTTTCTTTTTTATATGACCAGACTTCTTCAAATCGCAAACACAAATCCCTCAGATCAGGTAATTCTAATCACTCTCGATTGTGTATCAGTTTTCGTTTCTCTCCCTCGCCAGACTTCTTCAAAACGACTTAAGGTTTTTTTGTTGTAATTTTTGGGGGTTTTGTTTTTAATTATTTGCTCGTATGAATCCTAAATTTATTTTTTGTTTAGAGAATTTTGAGGTTGATAAATTTAGTGATATGAAGATGATGTGTTGCAATGTTATGTTGGATTTGATTCGATTTCTATTTGGGCATATTCGAATTGCTCTAATCGTTTTTATTGTTGTTCTTGTGTTACGAATTTAATTTGGTGACAACTAATTGTGAAATATGTTTTTTTTTATTGTAACATGTAACTATAAATTAATTATCTGGGAGGAGTTTTGATCACTTTTCATTATTTTCTTGGTCCGTGGTTCTGTGTTTCTGTCTGATTTATTTGCGTTTGGATTTCTGGTGTGGCTGAGGTTTCAGCTATTTGTTTTGTTGTTTAGTTTCTTTTTTGTTGTAATAGCTTCGTCTGCCCAACCTTTTAGTGTTGGCTTCGTCTGCCCAACCTTTTAGTGTTGTGACTTGTGTTTTATGTTCTTTCTCTGTGAAAGGGTTTCTTCACAATAGAAAACATATCATTTTTTTCCAATCTTAATAAGCTTCAAAATAGTTTTATTTTTTTACAAAATTATATGGCTTGGCTTAGTTGAGAATGAAGAGATTGTTTTGAGATTTGCTACTTGGCTGCTTTGGCAAAACAAGAATCGTATCTTGTATGGTGGAGTGGTCAAAGAGCTAGGACATTGATGGAGTAGGACTGGTGAACTCATTGTAGATTTTAAAAATGGTGGAAAGGTGGTTGGTTTACACTGAGGACAAGTCTCAAATGAGTTGAATTTGATGTGTTTGGAGTGGTGGATTTTTGTAATGAGACCAGATTCTCTTGTGCAGAGTGTTTGATATTTTACCTCTGAAATCTAAGTTTACAAATGTGAAAATTGTTCATATTTCTAGGAATCGCAACTGAGTCTCTCTCAAGTTGCTAGGTTTGCATTTGGTTATGTTAGCTCTATCTGTTGGAGTAATTTATTTCTAGATTGGCTTGATCATGGAGTCAGTCTCAATGCCAATGTGTCTAGAAGTGAAAATGAAACTGCGGATAGTAGGAAATAATGACATTTGACTTGAAGAACTGTAAATTTGTTCATTCCATTAAACTTAAAGTTATTGTAAAAGAGGTCTGTAGGAGGTGTCTTGTAATATATTTTTTCCCTCTTTGATCCACATTATTTTATGGCATTATTTATAATTTTTATCTACTGACATGTGTAATAAAATATTCATTTACAAATAATTATTCCTCTATTCATTTCTCTTTCTTATAAATAATTGGACCTTGTGTTTCAACTGTGAAAATCAATACTAACTGGCATGTAACTTCAAATTACACCAGCATGTAACTTCAGTTGAACTTGCATGTAGCTTCTAGCATGTAACAATACTGGAATTTATTTTTAGACTTTGTGTTTCAACAATGAAAATCAATATTGATTGGCATGTAAATTATAATTGCATTGGCATATAACGTCAAATTGAACTAGAATGTAACTTCTGGCATGTAAGAATACCATAATTTTATTTTTAGTACAAGTGTCTTGCAGTGATATGGGCAATACGAACTGGCATGTAACTTCAAATTGCACTGGCATGTAACTTCAAATTGTACTGGCATATAACTTTTGACATGTAACAATACTGGATTGAATTTCATCAGTGTACTAAATTAAATAATGGAATTTGGTTTTCAAAACAATTCATTCAATACTGGAATTTAACTTAATAAAGTCTGCAATACAAAATATTGTATCTAACATTGAATCCAATTGACATGTAAATTTATACAACTACATATAATTTGAAATTAAATAACTCGCATGTTACGTTGTGATCTTCTTCTCTACATCTGTTATCTACAAGGTCGGTTTGGTAGGATGAATGGTGCAGTCCTTTGTTGATTGTGACCGGGTGGTTGTGTTGGTTCTGCTACGTCTCATACAATTTGGCGGTATAATGATAAATTACCTATCAAAGACAAAACCAAAGTGCAATCAATATACAAGATCCAATTCATAAACAAACCAAATCCAAGTGATCATTGACCAATCAAATACAACTATGATAGAACTTTTAACACACAAAAACACAACTGTAAACAAAGGTATCATTTATCGATTCTGATATGGATTTTTTTTTTTAACAGACATGTAACTTCATTTTGAACTGGCATGTAACTTCATTTTAAACCGGGCACGTAACTTGTAACATGTAACATGTAACATTACTGGAGTTCGATTCTGATATGAAATTATCTTTGAACATGCATGTAACTTCAATTTGAACTGGCATGTAACTTCATTTTAAACCGGACATGTAACTTGTAACATTACTGGAGTTCGATTCTGATATGAATTTCTTTTTAGAAAAGACATGTAACTTCATTTTGAACGGACATGTAACATCATTTTAAATCGGGCATGTAACTTGTAACTTGTAACTTGTAACTTGTAACTTGTAACTTGTAACATGTAACATTACTGGAGTTCGATTCTGATATGAAATTATCTTTGAACATGCATGTAACTTCATTTTAAACCGGACATGTAACATTACTGGAGTTCGATTCTGATATGAATTTCTTTTTAGAAAAGACATGTAACTTCATTTTGAACGGACATGTAACTTCATTTTAAACCGGGTATGTAACTTGTAACATGTAACATTACTGGAGTTCGATTTTGATATGAAATTATGTTTGAACAGGCATTTAACTTCATTTAAACCGGACATGTAACTTGTAATATGTAACATTACTAGAGTTCGACTTTGATATGAAATTATATTTGAATAGGCATTTAACTTCAATTTGAACTGGCATGTAACTTCATTTTAAACCGGGCAAGTAAGATGTAACATGTAACATTACTGGAATTGTAATTTGAAATCAATGTATTTCAATACATGATACTCTAAATCGAAATTACAGAAACACATGATAATCAAAAATAAACTGACATGTAAATTTAAATTAAACTAGTATGTAACATTAAAATAGTCTAGTATGTAACCTGGGAACAAAAATTGACAGTATCTGGTTTCACTCAAAATCGAAACCATCCTCTTTTTCTTCAAATTAAACTTGCTCATTCTTGTAAAAAAAAACATGTGGGAAAGGGATACATATCTTCTACAACTTGAACACAGAGGTGAATGCTATTTCAGAGCTGGAATGTGGTGACCGAAATCAGTTGACAAATAAGAATGTGGTGACCCAAATCAGTTGAGAGACACGATTTACCTGCAGAGACGAAGACCCACGAGTTTCATACCCGATTTGCAGAATCGATTTAAAGAGAGAACAATCAAATCGATTTTGAGAGAGAAGAAGCAAATCGATTTTGTAAGAGAGAGAACACGATTTGAGAGAGAATAAGCAAATCGGTTTTGAGAGAGAGAACACGGTTTGAGAGAGAGAATAAGGCAATCGATTTGAGAGAGGGAGAGAGCAAGTCACCAAAAATTCAGAGATTTCACAGAGATAGAGACAGAGAGCGTATGATCTTTTGGTTTTCAAAATATTTGGGGGGTAAAGGTCATTGATAAGTGAAAAGTTTGGGTGGGAAAAATTGGGTCACATAAAACAAAAATAAGGGCATATTTGGAAGTTCAAGGTTAAATATGCTAATTATAAGCAAAAATAAAGTTTTGGTTAAAAACAATAACTTAATAAATTTTTTGATCATTTTTTGCAATTACCTCTTTATGAAATCGATTTTTTATTAAGAAGGAAGACTTGAACCTACAACCTCATAGAAAATGCATGAAGTGTTTTACTATCGAACAACCGGGTCTATCTTATCATAATTGATCCGATCTAAAGGCATGTGTGCTTCATGTAGTGCTATAAAAATGGACTGGCCTGGCCCATTAGGCACGCCCTGGCCAGTCCATTTTTGAAAACAGGCCTGGTTAGGCCTGGCTGGGCCGTGCCAGGCTGGTCCGGCGGGCCTGGTCCGTCAGGCCCACCATGCCTGGAGGGTTTTTTATATATAAAAAAAATTGGGTCGTTGGGAGGGACCGGCCCACCGGCCCGACAGGCCGGTCCAGGGGCCTGGCACGCCGGCTTGGCGTGCCGTGGTGGGCCGGCCAGCCGGGCCTCGTACCAGCGGCCTGGCACACGGCCTGTCACGGGCTGGGCCGAGGCCTGGCTCTCTTCCTTCTTGGCACGGCCCGTTGGCTTCGTTGATCGGCCTGTCTTGGGCCGGCCCATAATTACAACACTAGCTTCATGCATGAATAAATATTTTAGTGGGCCGGTTCCGGGATAGCCTCCGTCCAAAAAACAGACGTTCCTACACTAATTGGGATAAATAAAAGTTAATTATAATATTTAAGATATAGGTCGATAAAACCATTATTTAACATAGCTTGAACCCTAAGATCCAATGAACATGAATGGAAATTGCAATTATAAAGAGGTGTTAAACAGAGCTGGTTACAAATTGAATGCACCTAGAGATTCTTGCCCTAAACTCGCGGCCAGTCACCATTGTACGTCCCGGCCTCTCTCGGTTAATCATGATAAACAAAGCATCAAAGCACGTGAAAATATTCAGGATCAGTGACTAGACATGTAGACAGACCGACCATGCATGCTTTGATAACTTTTTTGGGTTGGAGTTGGACCCAGCAAGCTCTCTTGTCCTTGGCATTCCCGTTCTCATGCCCATTTTGAGGTCCCTTCGTTTTCAAACTACAAAGCTGAAATATAATTAAATTGTATACCCACTTTTTATTCATTATTCGATCGCAATTATTTCCATCTAAATGATTACAACATGCACTTGGGAAAAAATACAGTTTAATGTAAATCAAACTCTCAAATGTTGTTTAATGAAAGAGATCAATGATGTAGATATTTAATTGATTTAGCTGGCTGGTTCAAATAATGGAATTTATTAATTGGTATCGATCGAGGGATGAATGAATTCAATATGATTCCCTTTGATGTAGTAGAGTACTGTTGTGTACAAGAAACAATAGTTGAAGTATAGATAAAATTGACCACAAAAGTGGAGGTTACCGACTCTTTGTTCTTGATCAGGATCCCCTAAAGTGGATTTTGGGTCCTACATGTTGATTAATTTGTACCCATATTGAGCACCGATTCCAAAATTAAAGCCTTTTATTTGGAAAATATCTTTTCTCTCCAGTGTCCTGACTACATACTCGAGTGTGTGACTATGTGTATTATTGAAGATAAGACACTCTCACTCATCTTGGAAAGTGACCTTTGCTCTCTTTCACGTGGATTGCTTGGTTCATACTTTATACTTGATATACTTCTTTAAGTTGTTTACGGTTATTTTTGGAAATACAGAAAGTCAATTGGTCAATCATATAATCCGTTCGGTCTATAAATAAATAAAATAAAAATAGCACGAATAATAAAAAAATCGGTTTTACGTAGTAAAACTTTAATAATAGATAAACATCCGTGGGTTGCCGTTTGACAGTGAAGAAACAAATTTACTATGAAATTAATTGAGTATACCCTATGACCTCTCTCACTGCTATTAATTGACTATATCCCATTACAGTGAATACATGACTGTAGTTATATCATAATCTCGAGGGTTTCTTGGCTCTTGGCAAATAACCAGTGGACTCATTAATTTGAATCTAGCTGAAACTCAGACATTACGGACCTATTGAGATTCTTTTCTAACTAGTGTTAAGTCATTGTCTGATTGGGATTTTGTATCTTTTAAATAAAATGAGGTTCTTTTCTTTTCGGAGTATATTTATTGTAGTTCAGCGAAACTGGAAATTTCCTTAACCGGACAAAAAGATCTCGTTGAACAGAGATCCGTTGTGAGCAGATTTCTTGAATATTCGGGTCTCTTGCCCAATTCGGCTTACTTGATGCGCAAACATCTAGTCTCATTGACTAATTATGGTAACGTGGCTAACTTGAATGACGTGTTCTAGGCTATTACTAGCGAGTTGACTTTTATCGACGTGGCATGATTGATCTTTCGCTATTTCCGTTCTTCTCAGGATGATATGTCACTTTGGCAAGTTTCACATACAACAATACCCCTTAAATATTTGAGCCGAGTATCTCATTTGATTTTATGGAATCAACAGAATCGTGGCTGGTTTTCGACATGGTAGAAGGAATCTTCTAGTTAGACGAAAGAAAAAATGGAGGCATTGCTCGTGAAGGTAATGAGAGGAAGTTTTCTTCTCTTTGAAAATTTGAAATTTGAAAAGAGGAAAACGTTGAGACGACAATGAGATAATCGGATTTAAATAGAAGTGAATGAAGCAGTGACGTCGGGGACACGGAAGCAAAATCTTCGGTGGAGATTGCCTCGAATCCTGAGAGTTGGCGTAACGCAACTGGATTATCTTGAGAAACACACCGGTCTCTGCTCGCCATGTCACTCGTGCATTTAATGAGAGGATTCCCACCAAGATTCTGGTAACAATAGTGGAGGGAAATTTTCCAAATTAAAACGGGAAGTCTGACTCTAACCACAACTCAATCACCAGTGTTCAAGTCAGAGGGGACTTCTATTAATAGCCAAATTTGGCTAGGGACTAAAGGAAAATTTTATACTCTCCAAACCAGGGTCCAAATCCGAGATTACTTATGTAATATCCCAAAAAAATGGGTCAAACCGCCCTCAAGTAGTTGGTTCCAATTATTATGAATTTGGGCTCAACTTAGTTTAGTTTCTATAAGGTTTGAAGTCCAAAATGACAGTGTTGGTGATATTATAATTGTGACAAGAGAAATAATGATTTGGGCTGGACCCAAATCGATTAGTATTTGGGCTTGTCCTTATTTTAAATGCTAAGGCCTAAGCTTGCTTAAGTTGCTAGTTGACCTAAACTTAATTTAGGGTAACTCAAAAGGTAAGTTTATAATGTCCTATGCATTCGATGAGTTGAAAGGGGGAAAAGAAATTAAAAAAAAAATGGAACAAACAAACAAATGGAGAGAGAGACAGTTGTGTTGGGATTTTTGAGTCACTGTCCAGTTTTCTTTTGGTGACAATTCGGAGGTCAATTGTGGTCCGATTGAGCTCGAATTTTGTCAGAATGTTCTACTCCGATAGTTCTTGATTTTGGATGTGAAGATGTAAATTGGAGTTCCCTATGAAGAGATCTAAGGCTCCGAACAGAGCTGGGCAGAAACATAAGACGAACAATAGTTTGAAGATATTGGTGCTAAGTAAATTGTTCTATCATTCCCATGTCAATGATTTCTTAGATATGTTAGACTGATTTTTATGAATCATTTATGATAATAGACATGTATATGATTGATTTATATTGATTCCATATTTCATGGTCCAGATCATGATTTTTTTATAGAATTTTCGAATTGGCATAGAGGTTGCTGAAATCCTCTGTTTTACTAGACCAGCCACATTTCGAAAATCTGTTTTGGATTGGTTATTAATGTGGGAAAATTATGAAAATTTACACCAATGTAGGAATATGAGTATATTATCACTCCGCCAAATTTCGTGATCTTTATATGTGTATAAATAGTTTTATAATTCCTAGAGTAGACAGATGTCGGATTTCTTTTTCTGCTAGATAGTTTCAGAAACCATGAAATATTGGTATTGTTGTATGATCTAATTACTCCGTATTGATCTGAAAAGTTTACTGTAGATTACCCTATATGTCTAGATTACATCTGAAAAGTTTCATAATTTATACATGAGTAGAAATACTTATATAAATTTCGGAGTGGACTGTGGTTGACTAAGGTCTCTACTGGACAGATTTGGGATAAGTAAGAATATAATTAACATTTTGGACATACTATCAATCCTAGATTGGATTGAAACTTTTACT
Source organism: Dipteronia dyeriana (assembly GCA_032871835.1). Classification (NCBI taxonomy): domain Eukaryota; kingdom Viridiplantae; phylum Streptophyta; class Magnoliopsida; order Sapindales; family Sapindaceae; genus Dipteronia; species Dipteronia dyeriana. Next base: position 16,991,105 of record CM065297.1, read on the forward strand.
GCAGTATTTTCATAATGTATAGACAATCAATGTTAAATTTCGTAATATTTGTAGCTGCAGAGAAATTATTAAAAATCGGAGATCAGAGGATGGTCAGTTGTATTAGCTGGAAACTTGATTTCTAAGTATAGTTCTATATATGTGAAGCTTATGTTGATTTACCTTACTGTGGTGATAAGGTTATGACAGTAAATCAATTTGTAAATTGATAGGTTTGAGTGATGCTTGAGCTTCTAGAACTATAGCCGATTCGTTCGTATTCGAGGTAAGTAAACTCATCTATGATGTATTATGTTTTCCAAAATGTATATTGTTGTATGTAAATTTTACCAAGCATACACGTCATTGACAGGAAGGAAAAAATAGCCAGGTGGATGCCCAAATGGGCATCCGGGAAATATCCTATAAGGTATCATTAAAGAGAAGAAAGCCCGAATAAGCATATACTGAATAAAACCTACTCGGGATCAGCTAACAGCACTCGGGATTGGTTAAATAACACTTCCACTCGGGCTCAAACGGTACTACTCGGGACCATCAGGTATTATTCTTACTCGGGAATAAATATGACCCGAGTAAGAACTTGGTGCTTATTTCATACGGATTGTCATTAAATACGTGACGATATCCATCATGAAGGAATCCCAAATGAAATAGAGTATTAAATTAGAAGAGTCCCCAATCAGGAAATAACTTGATTTCTTTACGAAGACTACATTTTTATAAGGAAACAAGTCCAAATTGAACTGCACTACTAGGATCCCACTCGATTTCCATGAGACTCCGAAACAGGAAAGAAGACAAATCGACCTCAAGAAAGTAACCGAATCACAATTAAATACAAAGATCCTGTATTACTTGTACAAGGCAGATTAGGGTTCTATAAGCATATAAATAGACCCATAATCTAGTCCAGAAAAAATATAGGCAATATAGCATACAACAATCACAGTAAATACAGAGAGAAAAAAAGAGAGATCGGGAGCTTGTAAAACATCTTATTCTCTTAGTTGATTTTGGCTTGGTTGATTTTTCAACCACCCGTGGATGTTTCTCCGGCCGTCGGAGTTTTACCACTTAAAATTTGTCTTTGTTACTCTCTCAGCATCTCTTTCTCTTTGATTCATTAGCCAAAATCCAGTTCTTGTTGGCTTTTCTGGTATAATCTAGAAATCGACGTCAACAATTGGCGCTAGAATGAGGGGTTGAACCTCAGAACTTGTTAAAAAAGCAATGGCAGGAAGCAGAAGTAGTTCAGGGAATGGCCAAAAATCACCAGGCGATTTCCATATTGTCAATACGTCACAAGATCATCCAGCAAACACGGAAAACCAGCCTGCGCGCCTGACAGGGATCCAGCAAGTTCCTCCAACCAGCAGAGATCTTACGTTGCGTTTCCAAGAGGCCCTGTAGCAATTGGTGACGGATGCAACAAGGGAAGGGATTGATCTACTGGCCGCAGGAGCACATACTCCCAATCCTTCACCCGCAAGGCTTCGTTCGATGGTGGTGGGGCCAGGAATAACTATGCCAGAAACCAGAAGGAACTCTTTCCCAATCAATCCAGCTGGACAGAAAACACTAGAAGAGGAAAATCACCAGAGGCTAGATCGCAATCAAACAATACGAGTCAGACATCATAAATACGATTGGCGCAGAGAACGGTCATCATCAGAAGACAGTGATTAACACCATCGTAAACGTCATCATGGAGTCACACGAGGGTTCCGGCATCAGAGTGAAGAATCTGAGGAAAGAATGACAGTTACCCAACGGTTCAAAGGTCAAGGAAGCCCGGTGGGGGACAGAGATGTCACAATCAAGAACCTAACTCGAGAAGTAGAGAATAACAGGCGACAGATGGAGGCACTAGTCAGACGTTACGGCTGTAACGATCTATCCGATGATGACTCCGACAGTCCATTTACCAGGGAGATTTTAAGAACCCCTTTCCTAGAAAGATTCAGGATGCCGCATGTGGAGCAATTCAAAAAAGATACAGATCCAAAGGAGCAAGTTAGACGCTATAAAAGTGCCATGGCTCAATATGCCCGTAGTGACCCCCTATTGTGTCTCAACTTTCCGCAAACACTGGGGGACACAGGCTCAAGATGGTTCGGAAGACTACCCCCGGCAAGCATCAAAAATTTCAGCGTGTTGAGCAGGAGCTTTTCAAGGCAATTCCTGAGCAACGTTCACAGAAAGAAGTTGGTGGTCTACCTCTCTCAATTAAAACAGGGGAAGGACGAGTCATTAAAAAAATACTTGGGCCGGTTTGGCCAAGCAATATCAGAAATTGGCAGCGATAATGATGAAGCAATTATTGCTGCCTTCACCAATAACTTGCAGAATGGACGACTATCCTTCGATTTGAGAATAGCACGGCTGACAAGGTATGCCGACATGATGGATATGGCGGGAGGATACGCTCTGGCCAAGGAAGAAGAGTTAGCTACAGGAAGAAGCTATATGCATGGAGGAAAGCCCGAACAGAAGAATACCGAATCCAAGGGGTAGAATCAAAAGGAAAAATGGAAAGGGACCAGCAAGGAGAAAAATAAGGATGGGGGTAATGGGCCCAACGCCGAACGGCCCACAGAGAAATACCAAGGCAGATATACCAATTACACCCCTATTCGAAAGAAACAAGACGAAATTCTAGCCATCTTGGAAGAAAAGAATATGGTGAAAGAACCGCGGCGACAATCACAGTTCGCCCGGAGAGATACAACCAAGTATTACAGGTTTCATAAAGAAATCGGGCATGAAACTTCAAAGTGTTTTCAGCTTAGAGATTACATAGAAACTCTTATTCTGGAAGGGCACCTGCGGGATGTAATCTTGAAAAAAGACGAGAGACCAGAAACCAAGAAAGTCAAGGTTGATCACAACCCTGTTCAAAACCAAAGAACCAGCCCTGAAGCCAATCAAGTAATACATACAATTTTTGGAGGACCTTCTACTGAGAGAAGCAACAAAGAACGAACTCAGGAAATCCGAGAAGCAGTAGAAGCAAGGAATAACTTCGACGTAAACTCGGTTGAACCAGACCCAAAAAGGGTAAAGGAAGGATGGGACCCAATAGTCTTTACAGAGGCAGATTCCCATGGCGTCGATGTTCGACCTAATGACGATTTGGTTATAAGTGCCCGGATCGGCCATAGGGAAGTCCGGAGAATTTTAATAGATAATGAGAGCTCAGCAGTCATCCTAAGCGTGGCCGTATATGACCAGCTAAGACTAGACCGAAAAGATTTACAGTCTTTCCATACTCCATTAAGAGGATTTGGGAGAATAGAGGTCAGGTCACTCGGGACGGTAAAACTACCTATGAAGATCAGAACGGCACCATGCTAGAGGACTGTCCTGCTTGACTTCGTGGTAGTTGACTTGGATAATTGGCCGAATAATGCATTATTGGGCCGGCCATTCCTGAATAAAACAAGGGCCGTGAAGCCACTTATGCATTAATGATCAAGTTCCCAACAAAATAAGGGGTTGGGATAGTCAAGGGACCCCAAGAGATGACCCGAAGAGCAAATCTGTCAGTATACAAAGACAAGCATGATAAGTATGCACCATAATGCAGCCAAATCAGTGTAAAGAATCCTTGTCCTTCGAACTGGATCCAAGGGAGGGCTCGAATGATTACAAGACAGAATTGATTGAAATGCTACTCGAAGAAGACAAGCCGGACAAGAAAATTAGGATTGGGGCCAACTTGGAAGGAAAAGTCAAGCGAGACTTGACCAATCTGCTTAGAGAGTACAGAGATGTATTCGCCTGGAGTCACGAAGATATGATCTGGATAGATGCCCGAGTAATATCCCACCACCTCGCAGTTAGCCCGAATGCCAAACCGGTAATGCAAAAGAGAATATCGTTCAATCCTGAAAGAAGTCAAGCAATCAAACAAGAGGTGGAAAAGCTACTAGTGACTGGATCAATTAGAGAAGTCAGCTACCCTCAGTGGGTCGCCAACGTAGTCCTCGTCCAGAAGAAAAATGGACAATGGAGGATGTGCGTAGATTTCAAGGATCTAAACAAGGCATGTCCAAAGGATGGCTTCCCACTCCCAAGAATAGATCAGCTGGTGGATGCAACAGCAGGTCATGAACTGCTCAGCTTCATGGACGCTTACTCGAGATACAATCAGATCCGGATGAACAAAGCTGATGAAGAAAAAAAAGCTTTCACAACGGATCAGGGTTTATATTGCTACACAGTAATGCCCTTCGGTTTAAAAAATGCAGGAGCTATGTACCAAAGGTTGGTCAACAAAATCTTCACTCGGCAAATAGGAAGGAACATGAAGGTATACATTGATGACATGCTGACTAAAAGTGTCTCAGTAGATGAGCATGCCCGCGACTTCTGAGAGACATTTGATGTTTTGAGAAGATACCAGATGAAATTAAACCCAAACAAATGTTTACTCGGAGTCCATTCAGGAAGATTCTTGGGTTTTCAAGTCCATCAAAGAGGAATCGAAGTTAATCCAGAGAAGATCCAGGCTTTGCAAGAAATGACCTCACCTAAAACATTAAAAGAGGTACAACGCTTAACAGGGTGTTTAGCCTCCTTAGGAAGATTCATCTCAAGGGCTACAGACAGGTGCGCACCTTTCTTCAAGATAATCAAAAAGGGGAAAGGCCTGGAGTGGAATAAAGAGTGTGAGCAGGCATTCTTAAAAATAAAAGAGTACTTGGGGCAAGCTCCCATCCTCTCAAAACCGTAAAAAGGGGAAATACTTCAGCTGTATCTGTCAATAACCGAGCTTGCAGCAAGTTCAGTCTTAGTTAGAACAGAAGATGGAGTCAGAAACCAGTGTATTATACTAGCAAGGCACTCGTACCGGCCGAGACCAGGTACTCACAGGCAGAGAAGATAGCCTTATCATTGGTTTCAGTAGCAAAAAAACTGAGACCATATTTCCAGGCCCATACGATCCAGGTTCTCACCAATTGCCCATTAAGACAAATCTTACAAAAACCAGAGATATCAGAAAGACTTACTAAATGGGCAATCGAGTTAAGTGAATTCGATATTCATTATGTCCCCAGAACCTCTATCAAAGGACAAGCGGTGGCAGACTTCATAGCCGAGTTCACATAACCAAACCTGGAAGCAAAAAGACTGTTGGATAAAAGTTTCCCATGGAAACTATATGTTGATGGTTCTTCAAACACTCATGGCAGCGGGGCAGGGATCGTAGTTCGCACCCCAGAAGGAGATGATGTTTAATGTGCCATGAGATTTGATTTCAAAGCAACCAATAATCAAACCGAATACGAGGCATTGTTAGCTGGACTAAGAGTCTGCATAGCTCTTGGGGCAGATGAAGTTGAGATATTCAGAGATTCACAGGTAGTTGTCAACCAGGTTATGAACGAGTACCAGGCCAAAGATGAAGGAATGATTGCCTACCGTGACATCGCAAAATAGCTCTTTCAAAAATTTAAAGAATACAAGATCTCTCAGATCCCCAGAGAATAAAATGAAAAGGCGGACGCTTTATCTAAATTAGTGTCAGCAACAACCTCAATCAGACCAAAGACCATTCCAGTTGCACACCTCTTTAAACCGAGTACAGCTGAACCTAAGCATTTGGAAATTTTAGAAATCCGAACACCGCAAGACGGTTGGATGGTCCAGCTAAGAAGGTTCCTGGAAGAAGGCATGCTCCCGAAAGATCCGGTATTAGAAAAGCGCATCAGGTATCGATCGGCTAGATATACCATGATCGGAGGAGAATTATACAGAAGGGGGTTCTCCCGAGCTCTCCAGAGATGTGTACCGGAGGAAGATGCACATCGAATACTTCAAGAGATCCACGGAGGGGATTACAGAAACCACACTGGAGGTAGAAGCCTGGCGCATAAGGTACTCAGACAAGGCTATTACTGGCCTACGCTTTTCTCAGATGCACAGCAGTGGTCAGAAAGTTGCAATACCTGTCAAAGGATTGCTAACGATATCCGACAACCTCCAAAAAACTCAGAAACCTCACTGCTCCATGGCCATTCGCCATGTGGGGCCTAGACTTGATCGGTCCAATGCTAGCTGGGACAGGGGGTAGAGCAAAGCATGCCATAGTAGTTGTCGATTATTTCACAAAATGGGCAGAAGCTGAAGCGCTGGTGCATATCACGGAAGCCAACACCATAAATTTTGTAAAGAAAAACATACTTTATAGGTTTGGAGTTCCGGACACTATAATCACCGACAATGGCACTCAGTTTAATAACCAAAAGTTCAGACAGTTGTGCGAGAAGTATCATATTGCTAACTACTATGCGACACCAGCTAACCCTCAAACAAACGGGCAAGTAGAAGCGGTAAATAAAATTATCAAGTACACCATTAAAGCAAAGTTAGATGACAAAAAAGGAAGCTGGGTTAAAAAGCTTCCTGAAGTATTATGGGCATATCGGAAGACAGCAAGGACTTCAACAGGAGAAACTCCGTTCACACTAGCGTTCGGAACAGAAGCTGTCATCCCCATAGAAACATCGTATGCATCCCCACGGGTCAGGCTATACGATGAAGAACAGAATGTTGATACGCTACTACAAATTTTGGATGAGCTATAACAAAAAAGGGAAAAGTCCAGAATAAGAAATACAGCATATCAACAAAGAGTGGCTCGCTACTACCATTCTCGTGTTTGGATCAGAAAATTCCAGCTAGGAGACCTGGTGCTTAGGAAGGTGTCGTTGAACACAAAAAACAGAGCCGCAGGATCCCTGGCTGACAAATGGGAAGGTCCATACAAGATCGAGGGGATAGCTGGCCATAGAGCCTATTGGATTGCTCGACCCAATGGAGGGGTGTTACCCCGACCATGCAATGCCCAATATCTGAAGATTTTCTATCCTTAATATATATATATATATTTATATTAAATATTCTATTCTTTTATTGGTAGGATAAATATAAAATTCTAATTTAAATCTGTCGATTTTTTACAGTAATAAATAAAATTACTCGAAATTTCCGAAAGGATAGCATCTAGTTCGGGATTTTCAAAAAAGGGATATGATAATAAGATCATATGGAAGCAGAGCATGATAATAAGAACATGCAAATAGAATTCTCGGGACCATCAAATCCCGAATGGGTGAAAAACTCGTAGGAGCATGCCAGCCGAGCAGGGTCAAAATGACCTCGTGAAAAGGCAAACCCGATGCACCAGACTTTGAAAAAATGCTCGGGACGCTATCGGGAGAAATTCCGGTGAAATGCGTAGCTGTGTTGAAGCATCTTTTAAAAAAAGAGCTCAACGATTAGGCAAACCCTTATGCAAAAAAAGTAGGGAGACGTCATTGGTATTGCGTAAGGACTCGAACGTATGATCATGGTGAGCCTTGATGTAACATTCGGGTAGCAACCGGGTATGAAACACAAGTGAAAAACTTCTGTCTCAAGATGACTCAGTTAACAATAAAGAAGCCGGTTTAATAAGATACTTGAAAATTGAAGTCATTCGGGTAACAATTGATTTAATAAAATACTCGGTTAAGTTACCCGAACAATAAAGAAGCCAGTTTAATAAGATACTTGGCAATTGAAGTCATTCGGGTAACTCCCGAATAACTTCAATTGCCAAGTATCTTATTAAACTGGCTTCTTCGATGTTCAGATAATTTAACCGAGTTTCTTATTAAACCGGTTGTTACCCGAATAACTTCAATTGCCAAGTATCTTATTAAACTGGATTCTTCGTTGTTTGGGTAACTTAACCGAGTATCTTATTAAACCGGTTTAATAAGATACTCGGTTAAGTTACCCGAACATCAAAGAAGCCAGTTAAATAAAATACTTGGCAATTGAAGTTATTCGGGTAACAACCGGTTTAATAAGATACTCGGTTAAGTTACCCGACCATCAGCCAGTTTAATACAACACTCAACAATAATCAGCAAAAAATAGACCAAAACCATTCAACTCAGAATAAAATTGAATTTTATTGCTCCTAAAATAATGGTTACAATTCAAATAATGGTTTTACAAGTAAAAACTAAAGAATCAAAATTTTCTGCAAATTTACAAAATCAAGGTTGCAAGGACTTTGAGCCTTTGCCAATACTCGGATATGGCACCATCTCGTACTCACGAAGCAGGCTCTCATTAGATGGCCAAGTAATATCATCGATAGTATCATCCCTCCACTAGCTATAATCTTCACCCGGGACTGGCCTGACATCCGGGACTACACCCTCAACCGACTCTTTACTTGGGTAAAAGGTCGAGAGAGAATGCTCGGACGGAATCTCTAAATGCATAGGATGGGGCTCTTTGTCTTGACTACAACAGTAGGCTCTCCATTCCTTCATCTGAATCCGAAGAGATTCCAAGGATCGGTCCACATGGTGTTTGATTGACAACTCCCACTTAGCACGGGCCTTCTCGGTCGCCCTATTCTTGACTTTGAAGAACTCACCGACCGAAACTAGCCCACGTTGAAATTCCAGAAGGAGTAGGGCGTCATAAGCAGAGGATCTTTTAAAAAGATCCACCCCTTGAACTTCCAGTTCCAACCTGGCCTCTCGGAAAAGGGATTCAACTATCAGCACTTGGCGTTCCAAATCTTCAATTTTTTGGTCATACACCGACTTCGCCTGCTCCACATCCTGCTCGGCCTTAAGCATGGATTCTTCAGCAGATTAAAGATGATTTTAAAGCGATGCAACCTTCTCCGCTGCCAGAGATACCTTGTCCTCGGCTTCAACCTGCTTCGCCAGGTAGTGGTCAGCAAATATCTGTACAGAGCCGACCTCCTGCTAATAAGCCTGCTCAGCTCGAGCACGACCTTCTTCACTCGCCTTCAGCTGAGCCTTCAGACGCCTAATCCGATCAGCTTGACATTGCTGCTTCTGAACAAGCTAAGCAAATTCGGCTACCATCTCTAAAAGAATATACTTAGAAATCCGACAGAATCAAAACAATAAAGGAGTCAGAATTAATTGAGTTAGAATTAACTGAGTTAGATTTAACTTACATAAGATGCGTCGTTGAAAACATTTTGGAGACGTTCGGTCAGTGAACCATCTCTAAAACTGCTCCAGCGGTCTTCCCCGATATAAGCCCGACCGGAGGACATCTCCTGTAGTATATCCTGTAGAGAAAGGAATAAAGGAACCCCCGAGGGTTCAGCTCCCAGATTTCCAAACTCGGGGGCAGGAGAGTTCGGCTCTAAGGATGGAGAAGGTACCCCCGAAGGTTCAGCCACCATATCTCCAACTTCGGGGGTAGAAAAAGCCCTACTCGGTTCTGAAGTTCCTGCATCTACTGATGCTCCAGCACCAACACTCGGGGCAATCTCATCCGTAATATCTTCGTCGCTAGAGTCAATGAATGAGACTACCAGAGGAACTTTGAGAGGACGAGACAGCGAACTGACTGCCTTTCGCTTCTTACCCCGAGAACGGTGGAAGTTAAGATCAACAGCATGATCTTCTAACGGATAGTCCCGAAAAGACTCAAAGAAATGGGCACCGGCGGGCACTTGATCCGTCAAGACGTTACCACTATCGCCAGCTTCAAACCGTCCAACAGGCTCTTCACCTGGATCCTCATACTGCCTCTCCCTATTTTCAGGCAGTTGGGTGTCAGTCGGCTCACCTTGGCCACTTCGACTAGTGAAATCTTGAGTAGAAGGCTGAGCACCCTGATCAAAGCACTCGGGAATTTTCTCAGCGATATCAGTTTCTTCATCAGGCTCGGGTGGAACAATACCCTCATCGCTCTGACGGGAAGCTTCCTTTCTACTCGCTTGTAGAATCGCCTTCACCTGGCGAGCCTGAAGATCGCTGACAACGTCCGTATCGAACACTAAAAAAAAAATTAGAAAAGAAAATGGAAAAGTAGAGAAATACAATAGAGGGCGTCGGGTTACTTACAACGCCTGGGATGGCCCGAAATCTGTTTGAAAAAACCAAGCTTTATCAAATCATCCTCTTTGAAAAGATAGCTCTTGCTCCTCTTTTCCAGAGTACGAACAGCTGCCCGAGTCAGCCTCTTCACCTCTGAGTCGCTATAGTCAATTGTTTTCTTGTTCCACACTTTGGGGGAACAGAAGAAGCAGGGAACACTCAACACCATGTGGGAATTCCCAGATCGAACAGTGACGTCGAGCCCGATAGTCCCTCCAATAAAAAACCAACTGTTCCTCCAGAACTTGTTGGATGTGGGGAATCCCCATATAAAGCCCTTCTTTTTCGGGTCATCAGAAACATCGACCCCCCGATTCACCTTCGCTTCTTTGGGGACCCAACCGTCAGAAGGAGTAGACGCAAGAAAATAGGTTCCCGTTCTGCTAACCTGCCTCGGCGTAAATAAGTGCCTGATTTCATTCGGGGAAGGCGGCGAAAGGTTCATTCGACTGAACATGTGCCATATACACATCAACGCTTTGTAGCTATTCGGGGCCAACTGAGCTGGGGCTATCCCTGCCTCAGCCAAAAACCAGGCAATAAAAAGCTGAAGGGGAAGTGTGACGCCGCAGCAAAGCATCGATCCGTAAATCGCGACCATGCCCTCAGGAGGATTCCATACGGCTCTATCCCCCGTAGGAACCAAAGTGACTGAGTTGGGCAAGTCGAATCGGGAGCTGTATTTTTCTATCTCAACTGGCCCGACCACGTTCGGCTCAGTATCAAAGCCACTCGGGCGAGTGTCAGAAAACAAAAGACGAGACGCCCTGTATACTTCATCAACGTCGCCCTCGTTAACAGTCTGTTCCCTGGTCTGAACGTTGCTCGAGCCGTACTTGTATACCTTACTTTTGCTCTAATGTTTATCCATCCTTCGAGAAGATACCCTGTGATCAGAAATATCAGAATCAGAACTAGATGGAGAACTCGATACAGGGCTGAAAGTGACGTCAGGGTGAAGCCCAGAAATATCAACCTCTAAAAATGGAGGTTCATCTATTGGGATATCCCCCAGTAATCGTTTAATGCAAGATACTAACTGGAAATCCCCACGCTCTAATGCATCAAAAGCGATTTTAAAGAGACGATAGCGGAAAGATGGTCCCATTAAAACTAACCTTGAATTGAGACTGATGCAAGATCTTCAAGCGAAGAATCGTGAATTTCTGGATAAAGAAATCTGAGTTTAAAGAGATATCTGCTGAATTTTTTAGAATAAACCAACAATGTCTCTCAGTGAAGAATTTAAAGATGAGACCGCACGAAACCCTAGGATTTCAAAGCGGGAAAATTTTTTATGACGAAACTCGATGACGTAGGAGGCGTTTGGGGAAACGCAAAATTAATTTCTCATAAATGTTATTGAAAAACGAAGAGACGAGGGACGCGTGTCAAGACAGGAAATAGCCCTCAACTGTCAAAACTTTAAAACGTCGTTATCATGTAAGATCTTACGTGATAAAGCAAATCGAAATTACAGAGTCACCATTAACACGCGTCATTATGACAAGACGGCTATTCTGACGAAAGAAAATCAAGATGATTAAAATACTCTTGCCCGAAATAAAATCTTCTCGGTAAAAATATTTTAAGGGGGTATTGTTGTATGTAAATTTTACCAAGCATACACGTCATTGACAGGAAGGAAAAAATAGCCAGGTGGATGCCCAAATGGGCATCCGGGAAATATCCTATAAGGCATCATTAAAGAGAAGAAAGCCCAAATAAGTATATACTGAATAAAACCTACTCGGGATCAGCTAACAGCACTCGGGATTGGTTAAATAACACTTCCACTCGGGCTCAAACGGTATTACTCGGGACTATCAGGTATTATTCTTACTCGAAAATAAATACGACCCGAGTAAGAACTTGGTGCTTATTTCATACGGATTGTCATTAAATACGTGACTATATCCATCAAGAAGGAATCCCGAATGACATAGAGTATAAAATTAGAAGAGTCCTCAATCAGTAAATAACTTGATTTCTTTACGAAGACTACATTCTTATAAGGAAACAAGTCCAAATTGAACTGCACTACTAGGATCCCACTCGATTTCCATGAGACTCCGAAATAGGAAAGAGACAAATTGACCTCAAGAAAGTAACCGAATCACAATTAAATACAAAGATCCTGTATTACTTGTACAAGGCAGATTAGGGTTCTATAAGCATATAAATAGACCTATAATCTCGTCCAGAAAAAATATAGACAATATAACATACAACAATCACAGTAAATACAGAGAGAAAAAAGAGAGATCGAGAGCTTGTAAAACATCTTATTCTCTTAATGGATTTTGGCTTGGTTGATCTTTCAACCATCCGTGGATGTTTCTCAGGCCGTCGGAGTTTTACCACGTAAAATTTTTCTTTGCTACTCTCTCTGCATCTCTTTCTCTTTGATTCAATAGCCAAAATCCAGTTCTTGTTGGCTTTTCTGGCATAATCCATAAATCGACGTCAACATATATAATATGTAGCAAGCTCTTTCATGTTTTCAAATGTTTATATGACATATTTATGTTTCAAATTATCGAACTACTGTTTCTAATCTCTCTACCATTTTATACTTTATCGTATTTTGTTAAGGATTTTACCGATTTTAAGTAAGGTTGCTTTTATAAGTATTTGGTATTAATGACATTGAACTAAATTCCTTACTTACATATTTTGAATACAATTTGACTATTGTTATTTATACTGAAATAGTTCTACTGGGAATTCTATTGTTATCTATACCGAGTACCGACATGCTATTGATTTCAAATATATATGAATTTGTAAAATATTTTTGGCTCATTGTTTCGTAGTTACCGTTATTGTTTTTGGTCTAACTGGGATATTGTGTGCACACATACTGTAGCCGCGTCACTCGGGTAATTATAACATACTGTTATTGTCACGTCACATGGGTATTTGTGACATACTATTATTGCCGCGTCACACGGGTACTTGTGACACTACGAGACATGAGCTTACCGCTTTCTAAAACTGATTAATGCATACCGTTTATACTGTAAAATAATTTATTTACCGTTTTATAAGGTGAATGATCTGTACCGTTTACTTACGTAAAAATATAGTGTTTTAACTTAGGATTAATAGATGATCTTTTGGTTTAATATTATATTTCCTCTTTAATGAAATGATTTATGATTTAAGAATATCATTGAAGATGTTTTGAAATATTGCTTCAACCGTTTTAATGACATTAAGTATATACATTGTATTAAAATGTTAATTCATGTTTTATAATGCGTTTTATTATTTAAATTCCCTAGAATGTTTATTATCAAGATTTTAGAGGTAAAGGTTTTACAAAGGCTATTTTATTTTTACATGTTATGCATGAATTTACTTACCGATTTGACGGCTCATCCTTCGTCACCACCATTTTGCAGATTGAGTTTTCGTTCATAGACGTGATGGAGATTACATTAGCTTATTGGATATATGTATTGCCCAGAAGAATTTGATTCTTTGTGTGTATGTATTGTAAGTGTCCGTATTAGATAATATTGTAATTAAGTTAGACTCTAGAGATTTTAGTGAAATGAATGGTATCACATATACATGTTGAAATTTGTGAATACATTATTGATGATATAAGTTGTGACTATTGTAAATTAAGGTTTTTGTAAGGTCCGGATCACGTAGCATCCCGATCCGTTGGGTCACGGATTTGGGGGTGTTACAACTTAGAACGGTACCGCGGTTCCCAGGGTCAAGCTACTGGGCAACCCCGCAGAAGCGAGGAAAGGTGAAGCCGGACATGATCTCGTCATGCCCTGGGAACACCCAGGTGAAGCCAAACATGATCAAATTGAGCTCTTCACTCCAAAATAAAGACCCAAGGCAAGCCCGATACATGACGACTCAAGCTCCCCGAGATCATCATTATTTATCATTTTCACCATTAAATATACAAACCTAGTACCAAAGATATCAACCCCGACCACCTCCTCTGTGGAAGTGGTCTCGAGGGTGCTAACTGAAATTCCTCACCCTGAGTGAATTTTCGGTTAACAAATTCTTAATTATTAAAATAATTCAATTATTAATATACTAATCAAATAATCTTATTATTTAAATAGTCCCCTAAATGTACTCGTGTCACTTTTGTAACAGAATTTATTAGACTATTTAATTAATTTAATCGTGACCCTTGTTATCAATAATCATAAAGGGCTAGTAAGGGGACATAATGGACCCACATTTTTTAGCTCCAATAATACTTAGAAATATTAATTAAACTCTACAATTAATATTCCATGATTATTAACCTTGGAGTTACTCCACTAAAAACCCGAGGCTGAAACTGCAGATATCAGTGTTTATCGATATAGCTATTACATATGGTATAATCCTCTATGAGTAGTTCATAATTAGAGTCAGGTCATACAATCTGTTATTCCTCTCTAATTATACATTTTCCCATAAGTACCATTGATTCTCTAATGAACAATTATACCCTTTCATCTATTACAGAAGAAGGAGAACGATCTTAATTGTTCAAGCCCCGAATCAACCCTTAAGGTAACTACTTCTTTACTTCTCGCAAGAAGGAGTGAATTTCTTTATTGTGTGTGAACTTTCCCAGCCACAAGCTAAATTGTGACTCCAAGCTATCGAGCTATTGATCGGGAATATTACTCCGATCTCAGCCACGGTATGTCAAAAGCCACAATCCAACCTGAAAGAGTCAGTAAGACACTCAATATTATGATTACCCATATACAACCATCATATGTCGATATATATGAATCTCTTTATTTAACGGATCTTGGTGAGAGATTCTATATATCATGGCCCTGTCCTATATGTTTTCATCATATATGGTGCCTCTATTCCAACGTCACTACATAAGCAGTCTAGAATAAGACCATCATATATTACGGAATGAACCACAACTGTAAATTAACCACATATAAAGTTTCCAACTTTATTTGCTCTCTATGAACTTTTTAGATTGCACACCTCAAATAGAATCTTTTTGTATATGACACTCATATACTCAGCTTGAGATTACATCTTGCAATCTTGAATATTTTACACATATGATATAAACAGATGCATGTTAATAAAATAATATTTATAGAATGAAAAACTAACTTCTTTTATTCATGTTTTTATAACACTTATATATTACAAGCTTTATGGCATAAACACCCACAACCTACATCAGGGAAGATAAATGGAGTCGTTTCAAAGTGGTAGCATCTCTAGTTGGCTCGAAAAATTTTATAACAGCTCCATTTATGTAAGTTGTTCCTCCATACACATAAGGTTGTTATCCTGTTTCTCGCATAATATTGAGTTTTTATATAGATAGTCTTAGAGTTGGCGGATGCCTATCAAATTAGCCTTTCTCGGGTAGAGAGGATCAAGCGCATAAAAGAATAACTCAATGAGAGTGAAGAGACCTATGCTCGAGTTGAGCGGGGTTGCCAAGGAAAACTTGAGGTGGACCAATAGTTAGTGAATAGGTTCCTTGCGGCTCAACTCGAAGCCGAGTAGAAGGATTTTATCACTAAAGATGAGGCCAAATCTACCACGGGCCTTCTGACCCGATGCAAGAGTCCATGCTTCAAGCTGAACAGAGGGTTGAGGAGGCCAAGTCAACTTATGAGCGAATGATTGAGGACTTGAACTGCCAGACAATCGTTGTTGAGGTTTTATCAAAGGAAATCAGGCTGAAGTTAGAGATTTAGGTCGTCGATCACTTTAAGAGGTCTCCCACCAATGATGCCCTCCTTTTTAGGGAATTTCAACGGGTACGATATCGGTTGGAGAGTTCTTCAAGGTCAAAAATAGGGAGATCATCAAAGTTAGGGATAACTGGAGCCTGTCGATCATGAGGCATGTTGAAAGAATGGCGCGCATACTGCCGTACTATGAACGATGAGATACATCCCATTCATCTTTAGGTTCCTTCAAAAAATGCTTTTTCTACCTTCCATACAAGCTAGAAAAGTGGGATAAACGACGAAGAACCTGACGTTAGTTCAGTGGCAGGTAGAGATTACAGTGTCTGGATGAAAGATGGGGCGAAAGAAATAGCTAAACCCTTGGATGCAAGCTTGTTGAGTGAGTAGGAGATGGTGCCCAACAAGGTCGGCAGCAGCGGGAGCCAGCCTCAAGTTCCCATTGATTGGAACCTAGATCTTCCACCCTTTTGATTTGTTTTAGCTTCCCTTCTTTTTAAATGCCCTCAGCCCTTGTGGGCTCTTCGCTTTTGTAAATGTTTTTGGATGAAATGAAAAGTCTTTGATTTGTACTATCGTAAAAAAAATCGCTATTTTATTGATGTGCTTATTTTTTTTCTTTTCAACATTCCTTTTTAAGGATTTTCTTATGCGTTAAACCATGTCACTTTAGCATTTATGTCTTTTATGCTCTTTTTACTCGAGTGTTACATTGAAGCTCACCCCGATTATACATCTAGGTCCCTACACAAGTCACTTGGGACGTCTCCCAATTTTATCTGCTACATGGTTTTACCGAATCGTTGGGGTAGTGTGTACCAACTAACAGAGCTGAGCATCTCACTATTTTTTCCCTTGCGGCGCTCCCGAGCGGTTTTTGGGTTATCCAGCACATCGGTGTTATCGAATTACTGATAATGCATTGCATCATCAGTTCGACATGCACGTTTGGAATATGCCTAACTTCTCTGCCTCATAGGAAATTATCCTCATCTTAGTGGTACCACAACGCCCGATGGTTCATTTTTTAAAGATGACCATTCAATTTGTTGAAGGTCTTCTCTTATTATATTAAAACGTTTGTCACTTGAAATGTCCATAACTTATCATTTATAGATGAAATTGTTCTGCAAAGGATTTTATTAATTTTTCTGCAAAACTAACCAACTGATGGACAAGTTAAGAAATGCTAAAAAGATTCAAGCTAAAAAAGCAAAAAAAAAAAAACATTCAAACTGGAAAGACTAAAAATTGAAACACTAAAAGCCCTATTTAAGGGTAGAGCTTCTTCAAGTACTGAGCATTGTATGGTTGGGGAAGAACGCCTCATCTTGGTCGGGCAATTAAGTATGTTTCGTGCCTTGCTATACCGTCTATGATGTACGATCCTACCCTCCTGTCAGCAAGGGATCATGCTGCTCTATTTTTTATACTCAAGGACACTCTTCATAGCACAAGGTCCCCGAGCTAGAATCTACGTATACGGATGTGTGAGTTGTAGCATTTGGTCACTCTATATTGGTACGTTGTATTCCTTACTTGGGACATATCTCTTCTCTCTTCTAGCTCGTCCAGAATTTGGTTTAGCATGTTGACGTTGTGCTTAAGATCATATAACTGGACTCAGAGAGATGTAGGATGTTTCTACCGAGATAACAACCTCGATTCCGTGACTAGAAAGAAAGGTGTTTCTACCGTGGAGATCATCGAAGTTGTTCGATTTGCTCACAAGACTTTGTGAAGCTTGTTTGTCTAATTTCCTTTCTTCGCATCCACTTGGCCTTCAAAGTGTGCTTAATCACTTTATTCACTGCTTCAGTTTGCCCAATGGTATGCGAGTAAGTGGGAGAGGCATAGTAGTTGTTGATTTTGTATTGTCTGCACATCTCTATGAAGTTCTCATTGTCAAACTAAGTACCGTTGTCGGTAATGATGGTGTGCGGGATTCCAAACCTATACAGTATATTCTTTTTGACGAAGTTGGTGGTGTTTGCCTCGGTGATGTGCACAAGGGGTTCTGCCTGGGGGTGAACATGGGTTTGTTTGGGTTAAGTTTAACGATACCCAAACCAAACGATTATTTAATCGGGTTATTTATTTATGACCCAAACTAAACCAATTATAATGTTAAACCAAACCAAACCAAACCAAACCAAACCAAATCGAACCAATAAAAATTGGTTCGGTTCGGTTTGGTTTGGCGGTTTAAGAAAATAATTAAATTATTTTTTTATCTGAACAAACATAATAATATCATTATAAGTAGTTAATCTCATTAACAATAAAATAAAGAATAATAATAAATTTAACTCAAGTGCATAACAATAATAGTTATATAAAAAAACTCAAGTGTAGAACGCATAAAACTTATAAATAAATAAATTAAAACTAAATTGCACTGCTTAATGCATTTCATACGAAAATATATAAAAAATAGTTACTTATCCTTAATAAATTTGTTTAGTATCAACAATTTCGGATGAGATGAAATAGCTTTAAGAATAAATAGAGTGTGTTAAACTTAGAACTGGGAAAACGGTAACCATGGAAATAATTATAATATAAAATTAGGTTAATTTTATTTTTTTAACTGATAATTTAGTTTTTATATATAAGTATGCAATAGTTTCGGTTGGGTTATATGGGTTGATAAAACACAACCCACAAACCAACCCAAACCAATTGGGTTACTAAAAAAATAACCCAATTGGATTTTTTTTCTTTAACAAACCAAACCAACCCGCTTAAGTTGGTTTGGTTTGAGGGTTTGACGGTTTGGGTGCCCACCTTCGGTTCTGCCTTAGTCCACTTGGTGAAGTAATCCACTGGTACAATTGCAAGCTTTGCTCCACCTTTTACCATATCCGCCAAGATCTTGCTAGCCTCTTCATCCTCCACAAATCTCTATAATGTCCTTGAAAATCCCTTTTTGTACCATTTCCCATTGATGATGCTATTGGAACCCCGTTCACCGGCTACGCAGCGGAACTAGCTTTTAAAATTTTTATACATATCAGAATCTGTATCTGGGACCAGTGAACTTGGGATCGTAATTATTTTCGGAACTAATACATATAAAATTATTACAATAATAAAATATATGTATACAAAGGAAATTATAATCAATATAATAATAATAAGAAGATCATACCAACGTTTGGAGGCTCTTTCACTTTATAATATGCTCCTGTCTGAACCAATCTTACCAACGTTTGGAGGCTCCTTCACTTTCCGATGTGCTCCTATTTGAACCACTCGATTTTCCTCGCTATCTTCCGAAACTGGTAACTACGTGCTGATGCGTCACGGTCTCAAGAACTTAAATGGAGGATGTAGAGAAATTGAAGAAACTCTTTCTTCTTTTTCACAAATATATATCTCACGTCTTGCTTCTTTTATCACAAATATATATTTACACCTTGCTTCACACGCAGGTATATATATATTGCGTCTTTTTTTTCACATATATATATCTATTCATATATCATGTCTCTGCGTATATATATATCTCTAACGCCTCTACTTATTTTATCACAAATATATATTTACACCTTGCTTCACAAATAAATATATATATATATATATATATATATATATATATATATATATATATATATATATAGCTGCTGCTCACAAATTTATATATATATATCTCTAACGCCTCTACTTATTTTATCACAAATATATATTTACACGTTGCTTCACAAATATATATATATATAGCTGCTGCTCACAAATTTATATATATATATATACCTGCATCTTTTTGTTTCACATATATATCTATTCATATCTCATGCCTCTGCAAATATATATATATATACACGCCTCTGCTTCTTTTATCACAAATATATATTTACACCTGCACTGCGTCTTATATATTCACACGCCGTATCAAGTATTTGCATCCTATGTAAATTCTTATTTTGACAATTGTTTCATATATATACACCAATTTGTATTTAATGTAATCTCTTATGTTATTAATTGATATATATTTTTTAATTATCATTTTTAAATATATATAATATATTAAAAGTGATAATAAGTATTTTAAATTTAAACTAAAATTCAAATACTTAAATAAATGATTTAGTAAAAATAAAATAATCCTATTATTTTATCTTCACCTAAATCCATATCAACTAACACCCTCCAATTAATAGTTAATTAGTAATTCATAATTATCAATATAATTAAATAATCTAATTATTTAATTAATTTAACTATTAACATTCATTAATTAAATAATCTCATTATTCAATTAATTCCCGAATAAATACAATTAATTGGACAATCCAATTAATTAACCATGACCCTTGTTACCTAAATCGATCGGGCTAGCAAGGGGACCTAATGGACTCACAGTATTTTGAGCTCCAATAATCCTCGGAATCATTAATTAAACTCTTTAATTAATATTTCTTGATTATTAACTCTGGTGTTATTTCACTAAAAACCCGAAGCTGCACTCTCTCAATTGTAGACGCTTTTACACAGACCGATACAACTCGGTGTCCATCAATATAGTTATTACACATGGTGTGATCCTCCACAATAGTTCATAATTAGAGCTGGGTCATAATGTCCATTATACCCCTCTAATTACATATATCCTTTAAGTGTCGTTGATTCTCTAATAGACAATAAATCATATTTCCTTACGGAATTAGGAGAGCGCTCATATTGTCCAAGCCCCGAACAACCCTTAAGAGAACTACCATCTACTTCTCACAAGAAAGAGTGGATTCCACTATTGTGTACAAACCTTCCCAGCCATAAGCCAAACCGCAATCCCAACATACCGAGCATATTGATCAGGAAATGCATCTAACCTCACCCATGGTATATCAAAGACTACTATTTAACCTGAAGGAGTCGATAAGACACTCATGATTAAGATCACCCACATATAGCCATCATTAGTTGATATATATGAATCTCATCGGTAAACGGATCTTGGTGAGAGATTCATATAGATCATGGCCCAGTCCTATATGATCACATCATACAATGTGCCTTCATTCCCATATCTCATATGAATGATTCAGGATAGAATCATCGTACATTACGGAATGGACCGCAGCTATAGATTAACCACAAATAAAGTACCCAACTTTATTTGCTGTCTATGAACTCTTTAGATTGCACGTCTCTTACTGTATCCATCCATATATGACACTCATATACATAGTTTGAGATTACATCTGGCAATCTTGGATGTTAAATGTATGCACAAGTTTATACAATAAATAACATAACAAGAATGAATTGAACTTTTCTTTTTATTTATTTCAGAAATCCATTTACAAATTACATCTTTAGAGCATAAACCCCAATAGATGGTGCACCAAGTTGATCTGTACCTGATGTGATTTGCCTCTAGGGTGTCTTCTGGTAAAACATCTTTTTCCAAATATTCCCTGACGAGTGTCATTCAGTTGCTTGATATTTCTCTGATCTCAGCTACAATCACCCTACCAGATGCAAGTTGTTGCGGATGCTAGTTTAGATATTGCATCAGCTTTCTCGTTCTTTTCACGCGGAATCTGAATGATCTTATAAATTTTGAACCCCTATATATAGACCATCATACACTCATTTTTTGCCTAGTACTTATACAGGACCTTGTTAAACATGACTAGTGAGTCGCTGAAAATCTCAACTTCGTTTACCCCTAATGCTATGCATACTCTTAAAATAGCTAGTAGGGCCTCACACTTGGGCTGATTGTTGGTCGCCCAGAAGTCAAACCTCATAGCGCATTCGACAATATCTCTTTTTGGGGTAGATATCACTGTCCCTACCCTGCTGCCATTGGTTTTTGACGAATCGTTGACATACAATTTCCACTAAATTCCCTTTTTCTTCCATCATTCTTGCCACTTCAATGTCTAGCTTAGTAAATTTAGCTACAAGTCCGCTACCGCCTATCCTTTGGGTGACCTTTTGGAATTGTATTTGATTTTGAACTCGCTCAATTCTATCACCTACTTAGTTAGTCTGCCCAAAAATTTTGGTTTCTACAATATCCGTTTGAGCGGGCAGTTGGTGTAGACATCTACCATGTGCACTTGGAAATATGGCCTAAGTGTCCTCTTTATAACAACTAATGTGAGGGCCATTTTTTCCACAGGCGAATTTATGGTTTCAGCCGGTAGCAAAGCTTTACTGGTGTAACATATCGGTTTCTGGATTCCAATCTTCATTTTGATCAGGATAGAGCCAGTTGCGACTTCTGTGACAAATAGGTACATGGATAACGTCTCATCAACCAATGTTTAGAGAGGATTGGTGCTCAGCCTAAGTGCTTCTTCAATTGTTGGAAAGTCGTCTCGCATTTTTCCTTCCATTTAACTCATTTCCTATTTTTTGATGCTTTGAAGAATGATAAGCATTTATCTATGGACTTTGATATAAATCGGTTAAGAGTTGCGAGGCACCCGGTCAATCTTTGTACTTCCTTCAGTGTTTTTGGTGAAACCATGTATGCCAGAGCCTTGATTTTCTCTAGGTTAACCTCGATTCCTCATTGGTGGACTTGGAACCCTAGGAACTTTCCCGAAAGCACCCCGAACACACACTAACGAAGTACATCGAAGGTCTCTTATAAATCTTACACTTGCATTTTTGTTGTGATGCTTATGGTTAACATATCATCCATGTAGACTCTCATGTTCCTTACGATCAACTGGGCAAATATCATGTTCACCAGCCTCTGCTAGACAGCTCATGCGTTCTTCAAGCCGAATGACATTTCTGTATAACTGTATAGTCCTTGGTCAGTTGTTAACGTAATTTTTTCTTCATCCGACTTTCGATATCTGATTATATCCCGAGTAAGCGTCCATGAAGTTGAGTAATTCATGACCTGTAGTGGCATCCACTAATTGCTTTTTCCTTACCATAAGAAAACTGTCTGTGGGGCAAGCCTTATTAGGCCAGTGAAGTCCACACACATCCTCATTTGATTGTTCTTCTTCTTCACTAATGCCTTATTTGTTACCCATTGCGGATACTTGACTTGCTTGATTTATCTTGCAACAAGTAACTTTTACACTTTTCGCTTGATCATCGCGCTTCTCTTCAGATTAAAGAACCATCACTTATGGACTATCGGTTTGGATTCTTTATTAATAGCCATGTAGTGTGGTATCAATTTTGTGTCGATCCCCGACATATCCTCATGACTCCAAGCAAACACATCATTGCATTCTTTCAACAGACTAGTCAACTCAGCTTTGGTGCTCTCCTGCAAACTTACGTCTATCTTGACCTTTTTGGTTGACTCATCTTCATTAAGGATCACTATTTTTGTGGTTTCAAAAGTTTTACTCTTCAGGTCCTTCTCTCGTGTCAAGTTCAAACCTTTCTAGTACTTCGACCTGAGCCTTTGACTCATCTATGGTCACACACTCATTGAACTTATGGACCATAAACTCCTGGTGATCCTCTATCTTGTCCCCATAAACTACAAGATTTGCCTTTTATGCCATCTCCTGAGACCCTTTGACAATTCCTACTCCCGATTCGGTTGGAAATTTGATCATCGGAGTATAAGTTTGTATGATAGCCTTTGTTTTGTTTAAGAATAGTCGGCCGAGTAAGGCGTCGTAAGGCATCTTTTCTGTGTCCACTTCCATAAAGTCCAGTAACATCATTTTCTGACATGGGGCTTCTCTAATATTTACTGACAATTTCATCATCCCCAAAGATCTTGCTTCTACTCCTCTAAACCCTCAGTGTAAGATGTGAAGGGGTTGCTAATCTTTTCTGTCCAACCTCAGTCAGTCATACACTCTTGCACTTAAGATGTCTGCTGAACTTCCATTTCTAATTAGCATTTAGTGAAAGTCCTTATGCCCCGATCCAAACACTTATAAACAGCGCATCATTGGGCTTAACATTCACGCTGTGTGAATCAGCGTCAGTGAATATTATGGGATCCCGACCTTATTTGATTATTTTCGGGTCATGCTCAATGGAGTTGACATCGAGGTCCATCCTCGCCTCCATGGCTTCTCAGACTTCTTATGTCATCTATCTCTTTATTGATCTTCCCTATTGAAGGACCACCAAAGACGGTATTTATTGCTTCCTCATCTTTGGTCAAATTTGGACTTTGCTTTCTTCCTCTATATTTCATTTGTCGGTTGTCTCGGCTGGGCTGACTGTCCGCTGCCTTTTTATAGATCATATATTTCAAGTGCGCTTCTCAAATGAGGATTTTGATGTGAACTCTGAGCTGGTAGCACTTTGAGGTTTCGTGCCCATTTTCTTCATGGAATCAGTTGTACTTTGTAGTATCTCGATGAGCAAAGCATAACTGTCTGGGTGGTTCTTTGACAAATTCTTCTCATCTATGATCGTAAGGATCTCCTTCTGCTTCTTCTTCAATGGATTATAGTTTGTATACTTTCCCTGGCACCTTGAAATGGTTCAGTTTACCTCAGGGTCATTATCTCGATTGTTGTTTAGAGTCTTGCTCGTTTACTTATCATCTTTCTGGGTTTTCCCACTATTCTCTTTAGACTTTCCTTCCTTAAGGTGACCCCTATGCATAAAATTTCCACTTGTTTCAATTCCTTATTCCTCTACTAACGCATACCCTGCTATCACGTCTATCATGTCGACGTATTTGGTCAGGCGAGTCCTTCTCAAATCAAAGGATAACTGACCATTTTATAGGTTATTGATAAATGCCGCTAAGATTGCCTCATCATTCGGGCCCTTAATTTCTAACACTTCCTGGACGAATCTGCTTAAATATTTTCTTTAGTAACTCAATTTTCTCCAGTTTGAGATGAGGAGATATGCCACTGATTTCTTCATATGCACGTTCCTAAGGAATTATCATGAGAACACCTTGCTGAGTTCACTAAAGCTTCTTATGGTGGTTGCGGGGAGTCTTATGAACCATCTGGGGCCTAGATCCCCAAGTGTCTATGGGAAATTGAGACAAAGTAGGGCACCATTCCAGACTTATTGGGCCATTTCACTCTTGTATCTTCTCACTTGCTTATTCGGATTAGTGTCATTCTTGAACCTCTAGACATGAGACATCTTGAACCACTCTAAGAACAGAGTCTGAAGGATTTTTCATTGATGATGAGTTATCCGACTCATCATCTGACAGCTCACTGCACCAATACCGTTTCATCAAGATGTTCATCTTTTACATGTTACTTTGGACTTCCTGGGTTAACTTCTGTATGAATGCATCCCGTTCGCCATTTAGTTCCCCATTTGGGCTAAATTTATGTTGTTTGGTCAAGCCTTGGCACCCTCGATCGATATTCTTCTTTTGGGTTTCTTTATCCAGGTCATCAAAACGAATTAGTCCCCTCAGGAGTCTTCACCGGTGATGCAAATCACTATCTTTGGGCGAGGTCGAGCGGCTCCTTTGACGAGTATACCTGTAGAGCCAATCTAGATCTTGCTAGGATTGATAATGATCATGCCTATCATGAAGGTGTTTATCTTCCCCGGGTTCCCTACTACTCTGGGCATGCCTTTCTGACAAGGTTTTTGAATGATCCGTTGGGTTCCTCCTCATTTTTAAATGTGCATTTGGTGTTGGATCGACTATTATAGAGTGCAGCTTGCCCAGCTGATCCTCAGTTATATATAGGTCATAAGGTGATATCATTCCTGAGGTGGTTGTTAGGGTGATTCCCTGTCTAACTACATATGCTACAAGTTATTGCAAGGAATTACGAAACCGTTGGGCAATCTCTTCAGTTGTTGGGGGAAGCCGCCGAATGCTAGGAACAGTTGTTGATTGATCCCAGACAGTCAGTGTTGTATCAGACGCTCCCCTGGTTATAAGAGTAATGTTAGCTCCTCAAACCTCTCAATATCATCTGGCAAACTTTGGTTGCTCCCGAAACCACTTTTATCTTCGTTATTGGTCATTGCTTGTAAGGATTTACAGAGTTTTAACAATGCCCCCTCTTTCTAGCGCCTATTGGGATTTTGTTTCTTTTAAGAGGAATGTGTTTGTTTCCTTTTCAGAGTATATCTCTTGTAGTTCAGTGAAATTGGAAATCTCCTTAACTGGATGAGGAGATCTCAGCATGCATAAATCCTTTGTGAGCATATCTCTTGCATATTCGGGTCTTTAGCCCGATTCGGCTTACTTGATGCGTAAACATCTAGCCTCATTGATGGATTATAGTGACGTGGCTAACTTGGATGATGTGTCTTTGGCTACGACTAGCGGGTTGACTTTTGTCGACGTGGCATGGTTGGTCTTCCACTATTTCCGTTCTTCTCAGGATGACTTGTCACTCTGGTGAATTTCACATACAACAGTAGTTTCATTGGTGTGTCTGTTATCCATGAACTTATGGACAGAGAATCGGGTGGGTTAGAGGAGATTAATTAGTAGCTAGTATAATCAATATATTAAGAGAGTAGTGGATAATGCATATTATATATATATATATATATATATATATATATATATATATATATTGGTTTTTCAGTTAGTGCACACTGATATAAGTTATATCAGTACGTTGCATATGGACCATTGATTATGGAGAAGTTTTGACAAGTGTATACACTTTAAGTTAAAGTATGTAAATCTAATGGTCAACATTCAACGTACTAACGAATTTATATCCGTACGCACTGATTTGAAAATTTCTATATATATATACGGGTAAGGTGAAAACAACTTAAATTTCTGATTTAATTTTTTGACTTTATTATCTCAACTATTCATGTACTCGTGTACTCTTCTATAATCTAATGGTAGAGGTATTGAAGTGAAGAAACTAAGTTAGAAATTTAAGTTCATATAGTTTGTCCATATATCATATATATTTTAAGTATTAAAATAAATTTTGACATAGAACGATCGGTTCATGAGTACATCGCGACCTAACAATATCAAACTCTACGGACATGTTTGTAAAACACACATTACATAATATAGATATTAAAAGAATTTCCTTCCAGTTTAGTAATTAGTGCAATATCTCCTATTTATTGAATATGTTAGCATAAAAACTTTGTTTTATTTTACAATCTATTTTATTTATTTCATTTAAAAACAGTGGAAAATTAATGTGTAATTAATTTAATGTATAAAGATATTCTTAGTGAATTAGAAACACCTTTAAACATTCCAATAAAAAATTCTATTATGTAATTTGAAATGTTGAAGCATACAGAGTCAAAAAAAAATGTTGAAGCACATAATTCATTGGGCTCCATACACGTGGTTCAACCTGCAACTTTGATCTTTGTTGGGTCTGCGTGTATGCCAGACTTCAAATAATTGGGCCCATATTCAGAATCCATTATTAGGCATGTGAAATTGTAGACTATTGTTAAATACATCCCAATAAATTCTAACTTTCTAAGGATACCCATATATAACATTAGGACCCTGCTTGGCACACCGGATTGGACTGAGATTGGATAATTTTAGTCCCAATCCGGTGTTTGGTGCACGTTTGGAAGACATGACAATTAGTCCAAAAAGCAAAATAATCTCATGTTTGTGGGATTAAATAAACCCACCTCCCCACCCATCTTTATTAATCCCAGGACTATTTTACTATGGTTCCCATCCATATAGGCAAAACATTTTCATCTTCTAAACTGTTGTTGATACCTTTGAAATTATTATAGTTAAAAATAATTTAGTTAAAAATAATATATATATTAAAAATACTTTTGGATATTGTTACTTTAATAATAAAAAAAATAAAATATTTATTCTTCAAATACATATTTTAATATTTTATTTTTCAAATTTAAAATATTATTATATTTAGTATAATCTCAGGTTTTACCAAACAAAATATAGTATTGATTCAGTCCAGTCCCATGTTTCTCCAAACACAGTATAGTATTAATTTAGTCCAGTCTAGTCCAGTCCAATCTCATTTAATCCCAATCTCATCTCAATCCAATCATATCCCATAAAATAGTCTAATCCAATCTTATACATCAAACGGGGCTTAGAAGTTTAGAACTCTAAACTATTTGAATTGGTATTTAAAATTAAATAAATAAACAAATAAAACATTTTCTTTTGATAAATAGCCCAGTAACATTGTTGGTAACGAAACTTAGCCAAACCCATTATAATATTATATTGGGAAAGTATCAATTTTCCCCCAATATTTTGACCTATTGGTAAATGTTCCCCTTGTATTTTCATTTATAGCCGTTTTTCCCCTTGGAATCGAAAATATTGGCCATTTAACCCCCTCCCGTTAGCTTTTCAGTTAAAATGGCTCACTCTGACAGCTGCAGTTGTTTGAAAGACTATTTTACCCTTGAAAAGTGTTGCTTGAAGATAAAATACAATTATGCCCCTTTAATGAATCCGTTGAACACCAACGGCTATATTTCAATCTATAAAAACATCACCTCTCCAACATAGTTGCACACATTCATATTTTCCAAATATTTTTCTTTGCAAGCACAGCTGCACACAGTCATCTTTTTCATTCAATTTGCTTTACAAACACAGCTGCATAAATTCATCATTTTATTTTTTTTACATATTCATCTATATATATATATACAAGCACAGCTGCACACAGTCATATTTTTCATTCATTTTGCTTTACAAACACAACTGCATAAATTCATCATTTTATTTATTTTACACATTTATATATATATATATATATATATATATATATATATATATATATATTTATATTAAAATACATAAATATCCTTCAATGGAAGGAAGTTCCAGCACATTAACTAACATCAATGGTGGAGTTACAATCATAAATAAAATATGTTTTTGTGGGAAAAATGTTGGATTGAAGATCTCTGAATCAAAAAACAATCCAGGTAAATTGTATTATTGTTGTGAAAAAAGGCAGTGCAAATGTTTTATTTGGTGGCAGCAATATGAAAGAGATTTTATAGGATGCCAACAAAGGGTTGAAGAAATGAGTAGAGATGAAGAAGAAATCAAAGTATTAAATTAGAAGATGCAAATCATGGAAACATGTTTACATGGAAGAATGCACAAGTTGGAGTCCATGCAAAGTGGCTTAAGGATGATGATGCTAGCTAATATGTTTTTCTTTGGTATTTAAATAGCTATGCTTTTTTCTAAATGTAATGAACATGTGATTCATGTTGACAATTAGTAATGAAAGCAACAACAATAGTTTAAGTACTTCAACTCATACATAGTTAATCAAACTTACTAAGCATTCATACATAGTTATAATACTATCAAAAGCATGCAGAATCATTTTCCACAGCTAAGCATTATAATCAATTCAACCAAATCCTAAGAAGTGGTTGCAAAAGTATACTAAAATTCAACCAAAAACTAGCAAACATAAATTGTACCAATAGATAAGCAATATAATCAGTTTAAGTGCTTACAAAAACCATACTAATATCCTACTAAGGCAGATGTATGATCAATTTAAATGCATTGTCACTTGGGAATGTGGTTTGGTATGAACCTGAGTGGGAGGCTGTGAGGAAAAGGCACCACCATGTGCTGGTTGTGAAGATGAGGTTGTTTCGTGTTCTAGTTGTGCATAAGAGACTGTTCTGTTTGCTGGTTGTGAAGAGAAGACACCACCCTTTGCAACCTTCTACTCAAAAAAATAACAAAAGAAAATAAACAGTTCATAGTGAATATCATGAACAAATTTAGAAGTGTTTAAAAATAATATTATTACCTTAGTATTTATAGAAGTGGGAACTAGTTTGCAATTCCTTTTATTGTGTCCGGATTGTGAAGAGGAGGCGGTTTTTTGTGTTGGTTGTGAAGATGAGTTACTACCCTTTGCAACCTTGTGTACACAAAAACAGTTAAAAATAATAATTAGTAATAAATATCATAGACAATTTTAGAAGTGTTTAAAAATAACATCATTACCTTATTGCTGTCAAAAGTATTAACTGCTTTGCAAGTCCTTTTGTTGTGGCCGGGTTGTTTGCATTTTGCACAAATAACACTACCACGCCTAGCCGCTTTGGGTTTCTCACTTGATTCTCTCTTCCTTAGAAGCTTCGGTCTACCGGGTTTCTTTATCAATGGAGGTGGATCAACATGCGCTACTTCAATATCAACCCATGCACATATATTTGGAATGGGATGGATCATGCTACAGTAGGTTGCAACAAATGCCGACTTTGACAAGCTTGGGTGAACAAAGTCAATTAACCTCTCATTAGCTACACCCATTCCGTAAAAGTGTCTAATACCAGCCAATGCATGGCTGCATGGCACCCCATTAATCTGCCATTGACCACACTCACATGAGGCATCTTGTAGTTTGGTAGTATAGGCCCTGGTTAAACCCAACATCTCATATTCTCCTTCTCCTGCATGTATCATTGTAAGGATTCTACTGTCTAAACTAGCTTGAACTATCTTTTTGTTAACACTTGGTGGGAACTCGGTTTTCCACCTTTGGCAATCCTCTTTTCTTTGCTGAAATCTAGTCATCACCAATCTTCTAATGTATTCTAGCAAGCTCAAATATGTCCTAACCCTATAATCCCCCAACAAATTATTGAATGCTTCAGTCATGTTATTAGCGACATGATCACACTTAATATTAGGATCAAAGGCATGTCTAGACCAATGTTTGGGTTCTATTTCTTCTAACCAGGCTTTTGCATCAGCACTCACAGTACCTATATCTGTCATAACTTTCTTGAACACATACATGCTCTACTAGCTTCCTAAAAAAGGTCTTTTAGTTTTTCTGTGGCCATACAACACCACGCAAGTGACATGCAATTACTAGGTTGAATTGAATAAATTATTTGTTAATTGTTAGCATCAGTGATGCTTTAGTGGAGTCAATTAATAGCTTAGTAGAATCTTTTAATATGTTGGATAAATTAATTGTTATTTATTAAGTAAATTCGTGATAAGTGGATTGTATTTGTTATGCACTACTTACCAATTATTTCCTAGATTCATTGAATTATTAATTGTTTATTGCTTTATTGATTGTATGGCTCATAAATAGTCAAGTTATAGATTAAATGGATATAGATGAAATTATTGAAAACAAATCGTCTCCCCTTACATCGTATCTGTTTCTTTCCTCATTTGTTTATTCTTATGTATTTCAAACCTGAAATACTATATCTTCCTTAATTTATCACTATATATTTTTCAGGATCAGAAAAATACATAACTTCAAATATTAATATACAAGCTTCACATATCGCAAAAGCTTACGTTGGAACTTTGAAGATTTCATATTGAATCATAAAGGAGATACGGATCAATTAATCCCTCCCCTTACCGGAACAAATTAAAAGGACTGGTCTTATTCAATTTTTGGTTCTTCTAATAGTCGGATGTGTCATGTCACATGTGTATACATATCTAGTGGGTGTGGTGTGGGTGGATAGCTTGTTTGTTTTATCAAATTCATGTTCACAAATATTCTTCGTTTGTGATGATAAAGAATGCTGATTCTTGTAATATACAGGTGTGTATCTATTATTATTATTATTATTATTAAATTGAACACCGGTTGGATCAAGAGTTTATCGAGATCGGACAAAATCAATATGACTTCTTATATAAAAGAGAAGTCTTCGATTCATTTTACGATTTAATTAGAAAATATAAAACAATTAGTATTTATTATTACAAGACTTGGACAATATTGGGAGCTATTTTAAAGTCTTCTACCAACAGGTTATTTGTGTCGTGATTTTTACATTTAGTTAGCTAGTTAGATTCGCGTAAAATACAATAATTTATAAGATAAATTCAGCACTTATAAAAAATATTAAATTCTACGTAGATGCATGAATTCAAGATAAGGTTTTGTAACCAAACCAAATATTCTTATTTGTTATAGTCTTATATTTTTATAATAATAATAATAATAATAAATCATTGAACTGACGATATATTTAACACGAAATACGGCCACACAAATGTAAAATAATCATTCGTTCAATATAACGTTTTTGTCACACAAATGTAATCCTAAGGGATGAGTTAGTTAAAAACATAGGATTGTGCTAGTGGTAACCAGTACCAGTAAACCCATTATAAATACATCCAGTACTGTTATGTTCGAATCGACTCTTCTGATCACCCAATTTTAAAATATTAAAATAATTAAAAGAATATATATTTTATTATCAATGCAATCATTTTCGTTGGTACATCTTGTAATATAGATCATGCTACTGCATTTGTTTTTCATTTTATTTAAATAAAAGTTAATTATATACTTATATATACAATTGATACTGAATTAGGATTTTGTCCTTTTCTTTTACTGGATCCTAATCCTAAAGAGAATTTTTTTGATGCACCGATACACTGACACATAAGTTTTTATAAAAAAATAAAAAAAATAATAATGGAAAAATGTGAGAAACAATACAAATGAAAAGCTGACAGGTACTTTTATATATATATATATATATATTAGATGAATCAATGGCGGATGCACCAACCGAAGATTTTCTCGATCTGAATGGTTAAACTTAATTACCATAATTATGACCGGGTGCACCAAGTGAGTGGTACACCGAAGATTTTGTCGATCGCTGAACTTATTACCCGTAATTGTAGATTTGAGGTTTTAAAAAAGGAACTATCTCAACTATTGTGTTTTTCCTTTACTTTCTGTAAGATTTCTTCATTGTAATGGGAGTTGTAACCTGACCCTTGCCTGTAAGTTATAACTTACTGGAGTTGATATTGCATTATTGCCGGTTCAACAGATCACTTGCTCAACTATCAATTATTGAAAAAAAAAAAAAAAAAACAATGGGAGACAGTAAGGTGACGGTGGGATCGGTGCATTGTCAGCAAAGATTAGGAAATACAAAGTCATCCAAAATTGGGTTCCTTTTGTGACCAATTTCAATCGCTTTGAAATAAGTTGTCCAAAAGTCATACAACACTGCGCGCTTTTACCGCTAAGCCTATAAATATCTCAGAAGTCGCCTGTGTACACCTCTTCACTACAACAAACCTGAGACCCATTCCACCGGATTCTTTCTGTCTTCTCTTCAGCCTTCAGGTACGCTAGACTACAGTGTCTGCCACGTTACCAGAAACTTGTTTAAGACGGTCTTAGTATTTTCAAATATATTTTTATATTTTCAAATTTAACGTATTACAACGTATGGTGGTAAGACCATTCCATTGGAATACTTTCGTACCAGAAAAGCCAATGTATGAACAAGGATTAATTTTACTTCCCCACCTAGCTACTCTAGGCTGGGGGGTAGGTCCTGGGGGAGAAGTTATATGCACCTTTCTATATTTTGTATCTGGGGTACTTCACTTAATTTCCTCCGCGGTATTGGGCTTTGGCGGTATTTATCATGCACTTCTGGGACCTGAGACTCTTAAAGAATCTTTTCCATTTTTCGGTTATGTATGGAAAGATAAAAATAAAATGACCACAATTTTGGGTATTCACTTAATTTTGTTAGGTATAGGGGCTTTTCTTCTAGTATTCAAAGCTCTTTATTTGGGGGTATATGATAGAATAAGTTAAGATGGAACAGAATAAGATTGGATCGATTGTTCTGCATTGTGTTTGAAAAGTTTGGAACAGAACTGTTAAAGGTCGTTTGTTTTTTTTTTAATTTAAAACTTAATGGATCTGAATTGAACTCATTAAGTTGCTTTGTTTGTTTTTTTTAAGTGGTTAAACAACTTAAAAATAAAAATAAAAAATAACTTAAAATAAAAAATAAAAAATAAGAAATACTGACTTTTAACTTATTAATTTCAGATAAAATTTAATATATTCACTTCCAAATTTACCCTCCCAAAAAAGATTTATTTCCAAATTTATTCTAATTTGATAATTGATATGGTGTAGAATTCTTATATATAACATATTTTTTATTTTAAACGGGTTTTAGAAAAGAAAAAAAAACTCTAATCACTTCTTTATACTAACTTTTTAATGGGATTGAACAATTGAATTTCTTTAGTTCCTACAAAAACCTAGTAAGAACTCTGTATATTTTTTTTTATCTAAATATTCATCTAATACTCAATAAATTTATCTAATGTATTGATTCGATTTTATAGTTTGAAGATGCTATAGAATAATTATATATATAATTCAAGAATCTATTTAAAAAAAAAATCAATAATTTTTTTTTACTTCCGGTGCATATTGAACTTGAACTCTTTTTTTTTAACAATAACTTGAACTCTTTTCATGGGATTGAACAATTGAATTTCTTTAGCTCCTACCAAATCTTGATAAGAACTTTGTATAATTTTATTTTATCTAATTATTCATCTAGACTCAATAAATTTGTCTATCGGATTGATTCGATTTTATGGTTTGAAGATGTTATAGAATAATTATACACACACACACACACACACACACACACACACACACACACACACACACACACACATATATATATATATATATATATATATATATATATATGTATGTATGTATGTATGTATGTATATATATATGTATGTATATAATTCAAGAACCAATTTTTTTTAAAAAATCAATAACTTTTTTTTGCATCCGGTGCATATTGAACTTGAACTCTTTTTTTAATTAATAAATTAAACTTGAACTTTGTTTGCAAAACATGCAAATTTTTATCCTTTGATAAAAATTTTGTTTTGTTAAATTGAATTTTGTTTACAAAAGAATATAAAAAAAATCTTATAAGAAATGGTGCATGTTAAATTGTTTCTTTTAAATAGTATGGGTATAAATGTAAAATTAGTTATTTTCAAATAATTTTATTTTAGAAAAACAAATATGTTGACAGTACATTCAGATGTGAGAAGAAAAAAACAAACAAACAAACAAACAAACAAACATGTCATTCAGATTCAGATTTCAGTCCACATTCAGTCTTCAGAAAAATTCAGAACTAATCAGTTTTCAGATAAAAAAACAAACGACCCATTAATTGTACTATTATATATTTGGTATGACATAAACAGGACGGAACAAGATGTTCAAATGACTAAAGTACCCTTCTTATGTATAACAACATATATTATTTTTTTTTATCATTTTGGGAGGACTTATTTTATCATTTTTTATCATTATTTTAAATCAATTTTAATACTCAATTATGCTCAAATTTAATACTTTTTTTTAACAAAGTGTAAATTTACTGGAGATTCAATATTGAATTGTTGCTGAACTTGAGCAAACATATCAACATATCATGTATGTCACAGTAATTATCAATTACAAGCTAAACTCGAGATTTTCCTTATCCAATAACTGGACATTCTCAGAAACAAACTCGAACAAGTTACTGTATTTTGAGATTTCGGTGAAGTGCATGAATTTATTCAAGAAGAACAAAAGCAAACCAACAATCCAAACTGCAACAACCCAAAATCTCACAACACCCATAACGCCAAGCAAGGACACAACAACTCTGATATGAACCTCACCAAGAGCAGTGAGACTCGGAACCAATATATGGTAACGAAAGATCTTTTACTAATCAAGTTTATAAACAAATAATGTTATCAGACCGCGACCCGTTACCTATAAGTAGGTAAGAACCAACGGTATCAAGAAGTTGAAGACGCCACACTCAAGAACAAGAAGACGATGTGAATGATAATTCTAGATTTCATAACCAAAAGAGATGAACTCTCGCTATTTTTTTTTATTCAATCAAGTCTGGCGAATTACATCCAATTCATTCCTTTATAAACTAAAACCCTAAATGAAAAGAAAGGCTACAAGCCAACCTAAAAGGAAACAAGAAAATTCGGCCATTAAGGCCTTATAATCAGAAAACTAAATTGGGCAATAATTGCCTTACAAACAAAGAAAAACTAAATTAAGCAACTATTGACTTACTCCCTAATTGAAAAGCTAAATCTGGAAACAAATCAACTATTATTCTTTAGAAATTAAAAGGAAATAAATCAGTTGAAATTGAATCTCCTCCAACACTTTGCCGCTCACCACAAGCCCAAACTTGTGCCACACGCTCAATTCTCTTCTTATTCTGCCCAATCAATTGCTTTGATGACATTAATTAAGCATTGGTCTTCATGTGGGTTTATCTTTGACTTCAACAATTCACAATTAGCCCAAGTGTCTTGAATTATGTCATTTAGTGCTTCTTTGAATCTCTTAGATCTTGCCCTTGTTATTGGCCAAACCGGAACATGCAATGGATCATTTGATACAGCTGTCTTATTCTCATCATTCTCTCCCTCTTGAAAATGATTAGTCCTTAAATCGTCACTTACATCAAAAGGAGACAAATTAGAAACATTGAAGCTTGCACTAACATTATACTCACCTGGAAGGTCTAACATGTATGTCTTGTCATTGATCATTTCAATCACTTGAAATGGGTCATCTCCCATTGGAAGTAGTTTAGAACACCGATGGGTTGGAAACCGTTCCTTCCTCATATGCAACCACACCTAATCACTGGGCTCAAACACAACTTTCTTACGCCCTTTATTTGTTTGGTTGGCATATTGCTCTGTTCTTCTCTCTATGTTTTGCCGAGTCTTTTCATGGATTTGCTTAACAAAATCTGTCTTTTTCTTTCCATCCAAGTTAACATGCTCATTCACAGGTAAATGAATTAAATCAAAAGGAGTCAATGGGTTAAAACCATACACAATTTCAAAAGGCAAAAACTGAGTTGCATAATGCACGCTCCTATTATAAGCAAACTCTATATGCGGCAAACAATCCTCCCATGTTTTCAAGTTCTTTTGTATTACAGCACGCAACAAAGTAGATAAAATTCCTATTAACTACTTCAGTTTGATCATCAGTTTGTGGATGACAAGTAGTAGAAAATAAAAGTTTAGTGCCTAACTTACCCCACAAAGTCTTCCAAAAGTAGCTTAAGAACTTAACATCTCTATCCGAAACAATGGTCTTAGGAATGCCATGCAATCTCTCAATTTCTTTGAAAAAGAAATCAGCAATATGTGATGAATCATCGGTTTTATGATAAGGAATGAAATGTGCCATTTTAGAAAACCTATCAACAACCACATATATAGAGTTCCTACCCCTTTTTGACCTAGGCAAACCCAACACAAAATCCATAAAAATATCAATATAAAGTCCACTAGGTATAGGCAAAGGAGTATACAATTCGTGATGCTTAACCCTAGACTTGGCTACACCAAAATGCCCCATTAAACCTCCCTCATGACCTTCTCTAACAAGCAATTCACGTAAAGAACTCTTATGCACACATAATTTAGTTTATTTAAACAAAATTCCATCATGCCTATAAAATTTGCCAAATGCAACCTTTTCACATGCATTGAATACATTTCCAAAATCAGAATCTTCTACATACAATTCTTTATTGTAGTCAAAACCAAACAATCTAGCATCCAAAATAGAAAGTAGAACATACCTTCTAGACAGAGCATCAGCGACCACGTTTTCCTTACCCTTTTTGTACTTGATCACATATGAAAATGTTTCAATGAACTCCACTCACTTGGCATGCCACTTATTTAGCTTGTGTTGCCCCTTTATATGCTTTAAGGACTAATGATCTGTGTGAATCACAGATTCTTTTGGCCAAAGGTAGCATTGCCAAGTTTCCAATGCCCTAATCAAAGCGTACATCTCCTTGTCATAGGTATGATAATTCAAGGCCGCTCCACTTATCTTCTCACTAAAATATGCAATAGGACGACCTTTTTGCAATATAACAGCTCCGATACCTATTCCTGAAACATCGCACTCAATCTCAAAAGTTTTAGCAAAGTCAGGTAAAGCAAGGAAATGTGCATTAGTTAATTTTTCCTTAATCAAGTTAAATGTCTTTTCTTGTTCATTACCCTACTTAACATTCTTTTTGATAACTTTAGTTAAAGGTGCAACTACACTACTAAAATCTTTCACAAACCTCTTATAAAAGCTAGTCAACCCATGAAAACTTCTCACTTGTCCCACATTTGTAGGTTTCGACCACTTCTTAATTGCCTTAACCTTTTCTTCATCAACCCCAATTCCCTTAGCACTAACAACAAAACCCAGAAATACAAGCTTATCGTTTCAAAATGTACACTTTTTGAGATTAGCAAACAACTTTTCTGTTCTTAAAACACCTAGAACAAGTTTTAAATGTTCAACATGTTCATCCAAGTTTTTGCTATAAATCATAATGTCATCAAAGTAAAAAACCACAAATTTTCCAATAAAAGCATGCAAAACATGGTTCATTAATCTCATAAAAGTACTTGGTGCAATAGTTAATCCAAAAGGCATAACTAACCACTCATATAAACCATATTTTGTTTTGAAAACAGTTTTCCACTCATCACCTTCCTTCATCCTAATTTGATGATATCCACTTTTAAGATCAATTTTAGTAAAAACAATAGAACTATGCAATTCATCAAGCATATCATCTAATCTAAGAATAGGATGTCGATACTTTACAGTGATATTGTTGATGGCACGACAATCAACGCACATCCCCCATGTTCTATCCTTCTTTGGCACAAGCAAGGGAACCACATAAGGACTCATGCTCTCATGCACATACCCCTTTTCCATGAGATCACTAACCTGCCTTTGAAGTTCCTTTGTCTCCTCGGGATTACTTCTTTATGCTGGTCTATTTGGAATGGGTGCTCCGGGTACAAAGTCAATTTGGTGCTCAATCCCTCTTATTGGTGGTTAACCAATAGGCATCTCTTCGGAAAAAACTTCATCAAAGTCCTGCAATAGAGAAACAACAACACTCGGCAAGGAAGGGTTAAGTCCATAATAGTACTAAAGCAAGCCTCTTTGTACAAAAGTACAATCATTTGTTGATTTGAAAACAAAGCCTTTTTGACCTCACTCTCCTTTGCATAAAAGCTTACTTCTTTTTTTTCTTAACAACCTCTTTTTTTTCATCTTTTTTTTTCTTTTTTTTTCTATTTCGAACTCCCTTTCTTTTCTCTCTCTCTTTCTTTTGAACTCTCACTCTCACTCTTTTTTTTTGACATCTCTCTCTTTTCTTAACCTCACTTGATCTTCATACACTTGTTTTGGGATTAAAGGTACAAGAGTGATTGACTTTTTTTTAGTACAATATACCCATCATGAGTCCCATGTCTATCGAACTGCCAAGGTCTCCCCAAAAGATATGGCCCACATTCATTGGTACCACATCACAAAGGACTTCATCTTTGTACTTTTCGATTGAAAATAACACCAATACTTGTTTAGTCACCTTGATTTCCCCACTATCATTTAACCACTATAGCTTATACGGTTTTGGATGCTTCAAAGTGACAAAATTCAATTTCTCCACAAAACTAGTGCTACCCACATTAGTACAACTCCCCACATCAATAATCATGCTACATACCTTATCATTAACATGACAGCGAGTGTGAAAAATGTTGTCACGTTGTACCTCATCATCTTCCTTGGCTTGAGCACTAAGAGCTCTTCTTGCCACTAAAAGCTCTCTATCCAACGGATTTTCAATATCACTTGCATCCTCCAAAGGTGGCATGGACTCATCATCAGATTCACCATCGGATTCGATTTCACCATCATCCTTCAAAACCATTACCCACTTGTTATCATCCTTCAAAACCATTACCCGCTTGTTTGAGCATTGAGTTGCAATATGACCTACTCCCAAACACTTAAAGCACTTAATGCCACGATTTCTAAAAGGTTGAGAATCTGATTTACCTTGTTTTAATGTGCCTCCTACCTTTTGATCTTTGAAAGGTTCGGCCTTGGCCTTGAAACTAGGCTGGTCCCTTTTACTCCAATTCGGTTTCCATGATGATGAAGAACCCGAATTTTGCCCAACCCGTGTGGAACTCTTTCTCTTCAACTGTTGTTCCACCTTAATTGCCATGTGCACCATGTCACTCAATCCAACATAATGTTGCAACTCCACCACATTTGTTATGTCTCGGTTTAGTCCACTTAAAAACCTACCCATAGTAGCCTCTCGGTCTTCCTCTACATCAGCTTGAATCATGGCTATCTCCATCTACTTGTAGTAGTCTTCAACATACATCGACCCTTGAGTAAGATTTTTCAATTTTTGAAACAAACCCCTATAATAATTGTAGGGAAAATAAAACCCGCGCAGCAGAAGCGTGAGAAAATTTAATAAAAATTAGGGTTTGCGTAATAAAAATTTCCCCTTTTTCAATAACAAGAACCTTAACCTTAACCTTAGATTAATTGATGTATATAAAAAGTCTCGTACCTTTTTCTCGTGACGATTAAACAAGCACCGAATTGAATCCGTAAGATCTTCCAATCGAATCACGAATGTGAATCACCTAGGAGTGTAGACTCCCTTTCTTTAAATTGTATACCTGAGGAATGAACCAAACAAAATCTTTTTCTTTGTTAGTTACAATTATCCTTCAAGAGAAAAATCCAAGAACGTCCGGTCATTTGTGAATTATCAATCTAATTGA
Source organism: Dipteronia dyeriana (assembly GCA_032871835.1). Classification (NCBI taxonomy): domain Eukaryota; kingdom Viridiplantae; phylum Streptophyta; class Magnoliopsida; order Sapindales; family Sapindaceae; genus Dipteronia; species Dipteronia dyeriana. The sequence goes on from CM065297.1 coordinate 17,031,157, forward strand.
TTGAAACTCGCGTGAACCCAAATTTGATTTTGTACACAAAACCCTTTTGATGTAAAGGATACTAGTGTACTATCAAAAACAAAAACGTTCACTTTTTCTCTTTTCTCCTTGACCGAATTCTACACCCTATATCTATTAGTTGATCGAATTTTGTCTAGAGCAAAAATTAAATTTTTCTCCCTCAAAATTCTCTCCTATTAGGCCAAATTCTCTTCTTGAAAATCGCTTAGCTTGGTCGAAATTCCTCTCATAGAAAACCTTAGGGCTGGCCGAATTTCCTAACATATATATATATATATATATATATATATATATATATATGATCATAAATCCTCTCCCAATAAGGATTTACTTGGTTGATAAAAATTCTTTCCTCAGATGGATTTATTTGGTAGTTAAAAATCATTATCTAAAAGGAATTCTATCCTCTTATATATATATATATATATATATATATATATATATATATATATATATATATATATATATATATATATATATATATGGGCTGGTCGAAATTTCTATAGAATTCAATTAGTAGACTTAATTTTTTCCTAAAAAGGATTTACTTGATAGTTAAGAATCATTTTCTTAGGTGGATTAACTTGGTGGTTAAGAATTCTTTTCAAAAAGGAATTCTATCCTACACCAAAACTCTTAATCCAACTCAATAGTGTATTTGTAACCATATTAAAGACTTCCAAATTTAATTAGATAAATAATTTCTTTTATTTATCTACTTATCAAATATAGTCTTTAATATTAATTATACTACCAACAATAGTATAATTTTAAAAGACCATCTCCTACTAACAAAAAGATTTTGACTTTTATTTAAATAATTAATTAATCAACAAATTAATTAATTTTCAATTAATTAAATAATAAAATAATATAATATAATTAAGCTATACTAAATAGCCTTGCCTCCCAACTCATATATATGGGCTAATATATTATTTTCTTATTTTATTAAATTCATTTGACCTCTATAAAAAAGTCCATTGTGAACTAGACATATTCTTACAAAAATAAACAAGTTCACATGCCTCAATACAATTCTAGATGGACCCCTAAATTGGTCCGGTAGAATATATCAAGCAATCCATGCAAGTTCGTGTGGATTGAGGATCTTGGCGGGCTATCTAGAATTAAGCTCCAATAGACACAACCCTATCACAATCAACAAATGATCCACTTAGGTTATATCTATTTAATTTTAGTTCATTCCACTAAAGAACTAAAATTGAACTCTTAAATAAGGATAGAATTAGTTGATGTTACTCATTCATACCCTAGACAGCCTTATTGGAGAAAGTGTATCCTCGTGAAGAATACCAGTAATCGCCAAGAGCTCATAGACCGACTATAGCTCTCCAAGTTACCATATTTACTCATATGACCACATTTTGAACTTGGATATCTGGACTTGTCCAAAAGCCATGTTTCAATAGACACTATTGAAAACTTAACGTTAGGATTTAATACCCAATATCTCAAAACATCCATATGATGGTATTCTACTCTCATTTAATAAATAGAGCCACGATGTCCATATCTATAAATGAAGTCCTATATCGATTAACAAATGAATACCACCAAATTATCGAGGATAGAATATGCTATATAATCGTACTTATTGATAGCTCAAATGATAACACTTGCAACCATAAGTCCATCATTTATCTCAGGATTGAGATAGACTCTCCGATTGTCTTCAAATGAAAACTTTTATCCATTGACGGTTCTATATAAAGTATTTCATTGTGATCCTTTTCAATGCACCCAGTGCACTAGATTCTTTTGCCAAAGACACCTCACTTTGATGATTTTAGACTCATCATAACACATTTGATCACATTCAAATGTTAGTAAAAGAATCTACAACTTTGACAAGATAAAGGCACCCTACCTTTTACTTTAAGTTGCGAATATTATTCAAGACTAACTAAAGAATTGTCTACCTCATACATATCTAGATGTATGAACAATTCTTCTTTTCTCATAGTCTTTTGACCTTATGATTATTTACTTTTGATAATTATAATAATTAAACTATAAATGCTAGAAGATTTGTTAAACTATAAATCACTTTATTAATATGAAAAGATTATCAAATACATTATTATACTCTTGCTATCGAGCATAATCCTAACAATCTCCCACTTGCTCTATAGCAAATGTGTCATATCTCTCATCCTCATGTTCTCTAGATGCCCATCAAAACTCTTTTGAGGAAGAGCCTTTGTAAAGGGATCCATTAGATTATCTGCTGAGGCGATCTTGGTAATCGTCACGTCACTCCTATGCAGAATTTCTCTTAGAAGGTGATACTTTAAGATTTAATACCCAATACCTCAAAACATCCATATGATGGTATTCTACTCTCATTTAATAAATGGAGCCACAATGTCCATATTTATAAATGAAGTCCTCTATCGATTAACAAATGAATACCACCAAACTATCGAGGATAGACTATGTTATATAATCGTACTAATTGATAGCTCAAATGATAACACTTGCAACCATAGGTCCATCATTTATCTCAGGATTGAGATAGACTCTCCGATTGTCTTCAAATGAAAACTTTTATCCATTGACGGTTCTATATAAAGTATTTCATTGTGATCCTATTCAATGCACCCAGTGCACTAGATTCTTTTGCCCAAAGACACCTCACTTTGATGATTTTAGACTCATCATAACACATTTGATCTCATTCAAATGTTAGCAAAAGAATCAACAACTTTAACAAGATAAAGGTGCCCAACCTTTTATCTTAAGTTGTGAATATTATTCAAGACTAACTAAAGAATTGTGTCTACCTCATACATATCTAGATGTATGAACACTTCTTCTTTTCTCATAGTCTTTTAACCTTATGATTATTTACTTTTGACAATTATAATAATTAAACTATAAATGCTTGAAGATTTGTTAAACTAGAAATCACTTTATTAATATGAAAAGATTGTCAAATACATTATTATACTCTTGCTATCGAGCATAATCCTAACAATATTGACTTGGAATGAAATGCGTCCTCATGACAGCTTTCATCTGCTCCCAAGTCTCAATAGGTCTTTCTCCATTTCGTCTTCTACTTACAATCAGTTGATCCCACCAAACGATAGCATAATCAGTGAATTCTATGGCAGCCAATTTCACCTTTTTTAATTCGAATAGTCATGGCAGTCAAATACCAATTCTATTATTTTCTCTCACTCTAAATAAGATTCGGGGATCAGTTTTACCTTGGAACGTTGGGATCTTCACCTTTATACTACCTAAATTATTATCAGCCCTCTCTCCACACCTATCTCGTCTATACCCATACCTATCTTCTCTATTCCCATACCTAACTCCTCTACGTCCCATTCCACTCCTAAATCTGCCAGCACCCATATTAGACATGCGATCACCCCCCTCTAGGTCATTCCCATAATCGTCTTCATAGGCATCCCTATGTGAGTTTCTTTCTCTTCGTTCCACATCAGGAGCTCTAATTGGCTGCTCCATTTGTAAACTAGACTCCACCTTATCCATCCTATCATGCACCTCACCAAACTTAATCTCTATCCGCTCCATGTTTTTTTGTATGGCTTTATACAAAAAATTGAGATCTACCATTTATGGTACATCATCAGATAAGTCTCTTCTAGTATCACGTGACATATTTGAAACCTGTAAAACAAAAAAAAATAGTAAGCCTCACAAACATTCCCTCACGTGTTTACTCTCAAAGATGGTGGTACTTACACTCGTGTTTCAATCAATTCTTTTGGCTTTTACCCTCTGATGAGCTCACACTCTCTTGCCTTTTTCCACTCTTTGTTCACTCTTTCAGTTCCTTATTTTGACTTAGGCAGACACTCATAAGAAGTTCAAGAAAATAGATATAGCAAAACAATAAGACAAGAATAACACAGACGATATTCTACTGCTATATATATTTTGAATATCAATGCACGGAATCAAGATAAGAATAGGAATAATTGATATAAGTTCAACTATACGACCTAAAAAAAATATGTGCTTTTTTTTTACTTTAATCAAATAGACTCAAGCACGGCTTTTGGTACTTTTTTTTGTACCGGATTTGATCAAACGGAATAGATTTCTTTTTTTAAACCAAATGAATACAGAGAAGAAGAAAAAAAGAGATAGTTTAAACCTTAGTTTAGAAACCAAAGCTCTGATACCCACTGATATGAACCTCACCAAGAGCAGTGAGACCCGGAACCAATATATGGTAACAAAGGATAGTTTACTAATCGAGTTTATAAATAAATAATGTTATCGGACCGCGGCCCGTTACCTATAAGGAGGTAAGAACCAACAATATCAAGAAGTTGAAGACGCCACACTCAAGAACAAGAATGAGATGTGAGTGATAAGTCTAGATTTCAGAACCAAAAGAGGTGAACTCTCGCTATTTTTTTTATTTAATCAAGTCTGTCGAATTACATCCAATTCGTTCCTTTATAAACTAAAACCCTAACGAAAAGAAAGGCTACAAGCCAACCTAAAAGGAAACAAGAAAATTCGGCCATTAAGGCCTTACAATCAGAAAACTAAATCGGGCAATAATTGCCTTACAAACGAAGAAAAACTAAATCAAGCAACTATTGACTTGCTCCCTAATTGGAAAGCTAAATCTGGAAACAAATCAGCCCCTTAATTTGAAAAACAAATCAACTATTATTCTTTGGAAATTAAAAGGAAATAAATCAGCTGATATTGAATCTCCTTCAACGCTTTGCCGCTCACCACACGCCCAAACTTGTGCCACATGCCCAATTCTCCTCTTATTCGGCCCATTCAATTGCTTTGATGACATTAATTAAGCCTTGGTCTTCATATGGGCTTATCTTTGACTTCACCAATTCACAATCAGCCCAAGTGTCTTGAATTAGGTCATTTAGTGCTTCTTTGAATCTCTTAGCTCTTGCCCTTGTTATTGGCCCAACCAGAACATGCAATGGATCATTTGATATAGCTGCCTTATTCTCATCAAGCTCCCAATCACCACAACCACCGAGAAAACCACACAAACAGGCAAAGATATTAGTAAATCAGCTATCAGACATCTCACTAATATCCCCTTCCAAATCTCTTTCAAACCTTAAACACAAAAAGAAGCACAAATAATTCCATAAATAAACTAAACTAACTCGTAAAAAATTAGTGAAAGAAATCAAAATCGAAAATTGAAATCCCAACATCCAAAATCAAGAACCCTAGTCAAAATCCCAAAATCCAAATTTGAGAACACTTAATCGAAAACTCAAAATTCAAAATCGAAATCCCAAAATTTAAATTAAGAAACCCAAAATCGAAATCCCAAAATCCAAACTTGAGAACCCTAAATCAAAAATCCAAACCCCTTCACCAAAAGTAGAAACCAAAACCCCAAACCCACAAAGAGAAAGAGAGAAAGAAACCAGACATAGAAACCTAAACCACCAGATAGGCTCAAATCGAAAGTGGTCGAACAGAAAGAGAGAGATAAAGAAGAGAGAGAGAGAGAGAGAGAGAATCGTGAGAGATTGAGTGATGGAAATGACTTTGGGCTTTTTTTATATCTTGTATTTTTGTAATTTTAAAAAGTATCAAAGGTAAAAGAGTCTTTTTGAGACTTGTCTCATACATGTGACGAGTCTGTCCTAGGGTCTACGGTGAGACAATTTTTCTTGTTTTTTGTTTCATGTTGTCCCGTCTCGTCCCATACTTAAAACCAGAGTTGTATCCATGATTTTTTAATAGGGTGAGCTAAAACACACACACACACACACACACACACACACACACACACACACACACACATATATATATATATATATATATATATATATATATATATATATAACAGTATTAGAAAATTTCATTAATCGAAAAACAAAAACAAAGTGCTAGAGAGAATTAGGGTCTGTTCGAATTTTCATTTGAAATCAAGTAATTGATTTTCATTTTGTTCACTAAAAAACTTTGAAACGTATTCGTAGAAATAATTGAAAACAATATTCTAAAAAAGGTGTAATATGGATTTAAAGAAATTATTTTAAAAATACCTTTTTAATATATTGTTTTTCTTTTTAAAGTATTACAAAAATTCAAGGTAGTTTTTAGAAAATAGTACTCGAACTCACAGCATCACGAGGCAAGTGTGAGTTTACCATCGGATAAAAGTCATCTCGCCACTTTTTTAAATATATTGTAAGAATAAAAATAATATTATTTATAGATATATTATATAATCAAAAATGAATTAACTTAAGATAAAATGATTTTTTATCTATGAAAATATATTTTTTAATATAATTAAAACAATAAATAGAAAAGATAGAGAATCAGTAAAGCGAGAGAGAGAAACAGATGGAGAGATATAAATGATGTGACATTGTCTGCTGCAGTTGGTGTACTTTCTAGACTCTACTATGTTTTAATTAATTAAATAATATTGAATTAATTGTTTTTTTTTATAAAATGTTGACCCGAACTAGCCCTCCTTATAGGGATGACAGCGGATCGGGTTCAGGTGGATTTTGTAAAATCTAAACCCTCCCCCGTGAAATTTTTTCTCACCCATGTCAGCCCGCGAACCTGTGTAGAAAAGCGGGTTCGCGGGCGGGTTTGAACCCATGGGTTATGGCTGCACCCATACCCTCACCCGCGAATCCGTGAAACAATACGGGTTCACGGGTGGATGCTTCACCCATGGGATACCCACGAACCCGCAACTCACGAACCCGCGAACTCGCGATTTATCATTTGTAAATTTCTACATGTAATAACCTATTTGATACTTAATTGAATTAAATTTCTATTTTTAATTCCATACTTGATACATTACAAAACAATAATAACCATAAAAATAAAACGATAAAAAATAATTTAAATGTCTATGTTTGTTTATATACACGTATTTTATTTATGCGGGTTAGCGGGTCCAACCCGGGAGTTCGTTTTTTCAACCCGCACCCACCAGATTTTTTATTAAACGGGTTCGCGGGTCAACGGATCGTAAATTCACCATCTACACCAGACTCTACAGGCCGGTTCCTGCAGGTACGGGTCAAATTGCCATCCCTACCTCCTTACCGTCCGTCCCTATTTAAAACGTACCAAACGTGGAATAAGAGAAAGTTATTCGACATTGTTCTATCTATCTCGCATACTAAATACACCCTTCAAAGTTTTCCCCATTTCGAATCCTATTTGTTTAGTCATTTCTGTGTGCAATTAGTGCTGTGAAAATGGGCCGACCCGCTACAGACTGGTCTGGCCGGCCTAGGGAGATAACGAGCCGTGCTTGGCACGGCCCGTGAAGGTAGCCAGCCAGGCCGCAGCCTGGTCAGTGACAGGCCGCGTGCCGAGGAGCTTGAAGGAGGCCTGGCAGGCCGTCTCGTCATGGCACGCCAAGCAGGCGTGCCCGGCCTGTCGGACCAGTCGGCCAGTCCGTCCGGCCAAGCAGGTTTTTTTTTTTTTTTCAAAATCCCTCCAACGGCTGGAATTCAAATTCCAGCCGTTGGAGCCAAAAAAATTTACAAACCCCCCATGAAATCTTTTAAATTACATTTTGACCCACAGATCAATTTTTTCTATAAATACTTCCATCCATTTCATATTCCATTCACTCTCTCTATCATTCTTTCAATCTCTCATTCTCTCAAATCTCAATCTCTAATATATTCTCCAATTCTCTAAACTTTTTCATTCAATTTGGTTATTACTCTCTCTACAAAATTCTCTACATTTTCCACCAATACACCAAATTTTAAAGGTACAATTTTGTTATTACTTTTGCTCAAACATATTCTCATAGTAAATTTATATGTTTATGTTTAGATTTTAGTTACTTAATGAAAACATTTTTATTTAGTTAATTAGTTTATCAATTTTTGGGCTTTAATGTTAATATTATTTGTTTAGTATATTAAGATTTTTAAGTTTAGTAGTAATTTTAATATTTGTTATTAGTAAATTTAGAAAGTTAATTTGTATTACTGAATTTAATTTTATTAATAAGTAAATGATGAATGTTAAGTGTAGTAATTACGTTTGATATTGTTTTTTTCATAAATTATGAATTTTTAGTGTTGTTGTTTATTTTAATATTTTTGGTGAGTATATTATGAATTTCAAGTGTAGTAGTGAATTTAAAATTTTTTGTTAGTAAATTTAAGAGTAGTGGTTCAATTCATCAATTTTATGTTAGTATATTATGTTAATAAATTTATCAATTTTATTTGTAGTAGAGAATTTAATATGTTTTGTTAGTAGATTATGTTTTTTTTGTTTATTTAATTTATTTTTGAAGTAAATTAATTATTGTAAGTGTCGTATTATTTATAGTAACTATTTTTAGTAAATTAAGATTACTGTTAGTAAATATTGATTTTTAATTTGACTATTAACTACTATAGTGCTTATTTTTTTACTTCAGATAATGGATCCTAACCGGCAGTCTTATTTTCCGGACGGTTTGAATATGCTCAACGATGAATTTGATATTTTAGAGCCGACCCATACTCAAGCGGGACCTTCTGATTCCGGCGTTACACCAACATCACGTCCCAAAAAATTAACATCAGATGTGTGACAATGTTTCAACATACATAGTCCAAATAACACTCCCAAACGGGACGTCTGACCCAAGAGCTAAATGTAAGTTTTGTCATAAGGATTATGCTACAAGTACGGGGGGAACCGGACATTTGAGACGGCATATGCACAAATGTATGCCTGCACATGGACAGATAGACACTACAACCCAGACACAACTTCAAGGGCACCTAGACGGGTCCGTTACGACATGGCAGTTCGACGCCATGCACGCTAGAGAGTGCTTGACACGATACATTGCACAAACTAATCAACCGATCAGTATTGGTGAGAGTCCATTTTATAAATAATTAATCACATCTGCATATAACCCCCAATTTGAATCTGTTTCTAGAACCACCACTAGAAATGATTTGATACGATTGTTTGAAACCCAAAGGGATGACTTAGTTGCTGAAATACATCATTTAAGTGTCTCTGTTGCATTAACTTCTGATATTTGGAATGCATGTTCCAAACAGGACTATTTATGTGTCACAGGACACTATTTAGATTCTGACTGGAGGATAAAAAAAGAATTTTTGGTTTTCGTCCTATGGATTTTGCACATACCGCAGAAACCATTTTTAATGTCATAATGGAAGTTTTAGAAACTTATGAAATCACGCATCACATCCTTTCGATCACATTTGATAATGCATCTGTAAATACTAGCTCTATTGCATTGTTTGTTGCAAGAAATATCCCGCAAGATGGAGGTTATTTATTCCATCAACGCTGTGCATGCCATATTATAAATTTAGTTGTACAGACTGGTTTAAAGCAGGTAAGCGACCAAATAGATCGCATTAGAGATGCCATTTCTTGGATTTGCAGTTCTAATCCTAGATTCAGTGAATTCAAGAGACATTGTAAATTAAACGGTCTCAAACCCAGACGATTCCAAACTGATATGCCGGTATGGTGGAACTCTACTTATTTAATGTTGCAAAATTGTTTGGAATATGATACAACAATTACATGTTTTTATAACATGAAATTGGCCGAAACAGGTCAACATAGTCCAAAAATACTTACCACAGACGATTGGTATGTGGCAAAGATTTTTGTTCAATTTTTAAAGATTTTTTACATTGTCACTGTAACTCTTTCCGGGGTATATTACCCCACATTTTTCCAGGTAATCCATTAGATAGTGGAAATGTTTAAACAGTTAAACAATTATAGAGAAGATGAACATCTAGGCGCTGCAGTTGTTACCATGGAGACAAAGTTGAAAAAATATTGGGCTAACATTCCTCTACTTTATGCCTTAAGTGCTATAGTAGATCATAGGGATAAATTATCTGGTTTAGAAGTTTTGCTTGAGTTTATTGGTATTAATTTGTCAATAGATTATTCAGAACAAATTACTGACATTCGAACCAAGTTGTTCGAGATTTTTCGTATTAATGAGTGCAGGTTTGGCAACATTGACACCCCCCAATCAACACAACCGGAGACAGAGCCGAATCAAACAAGTTGGAGCCTTCTGAAACGCCGAAAAAAGGAAAAATGAGCAAGTATTTCTTCAGGGCAAATATCTAGCCCATCTTCTTGTACCGAACTTATTAGGTACCTTGAAGCACAGTTCGATGTTGTTGAAGACAAGGAAGAGTTTGATTTGTTGTTATGGTGGAAGACCTATACGTACAGGTATCCAGTTCTGTCAAACTTAGCACGTGACGTACTGGTTATTCCAGTGTCAACGGTGTCTTCAGAACAAGCTTTCAGCACCAGTGGACACATAATTGAACCAAAAAGAAGCTGTTTGTCTCCAGAGATGGTGGAGGTACTAACATGCCTTCGGGATTGGGAGCATGCTAAAAAAAGGTTGTAAAATCTAACCGTAGATAAAGAACTTATTCTAAATTTCGACAATCTATATATTGATGACCCTTCAGGTAATGGCCAGGGCCAGAACTAGGTTATACTTTTACATATGTATTTATTATTTACTTGTAAGTTGTAAAACGGTTGCACTCTTTTTCCCTTACCAAGTTTTTATCCCACTGGGTTTTTCTTGGTAAGGTTTTTAATGAGGCAATCATGTAAATATTTAATACTAAATTCCATAAGTGAAAAATAAATAAATAATTAAAAAATTGTTCATTCTCTTTATTCATTTCAAATCCTAAACCCTAAACCGTAAACCCTAAATCCAAACAAACGTAATTTGAAAAAAAAATTGAACTAAAAGACTAGCTCGTCGGACCAGGCCCACCAGACCCGCTAGAAGGGGCCTGCGGGCCGACCTGACACGGCACGCAGGCACGGCCCGCCTGAGACAAGCCGACTTGCCATACCGGACCTACTGTTTCGGAAACAGGCCGGACCGGACCGATCCGCAACACAGTAGAGTGCCAGGTCCAACCAGATCCGTTTCCACAAATGGACTGACCAGGCCGTGCCTAATGGACCGGACCAATCCATTTTTACACCGCTATATGCAATTATTAAAGTTGGTCGGTAGTCGCTGGCGTGCCGCATCAAAATATATAATCAGCTCACAAATAGACGACAAAAAAAAAAAAAAGGTGGGTGTTGTTTGTAATAAATCATCATTTTAGGGCCATTTCGGTAATTTCAAAACATTAGAGGGCCGGAGACCTGAACAAGCTATATAACCTCATTTTTGTTGGCTTTCGTGTCCTTCTCTTCTCTGCCCTCTCCGAAGACAGTCCTCATGAGAAAAGCCTTATTTTACCGCTCATAATCTATCTGGGTTCGTTTAATTTACTAAGTTGCTGCTGTTGTGTACTTTTGTTTCACTTAGAATGTGCTCTTATTTACTTATTGTTTTTCTATTTACATATAAATTGAACTTGTTGTGTTGTGGGGTTTCAGATTAGTATCCTATCGAGCTTGAAGAGAATGGACAGCGGTTTCGACCCCAACATGTTGTCTAGTCTCCAATGGAACTGGGTTCTGGGAATTTCGGGTAGTTATCGATTTCCACGTATTGAAAATTAGTTCCAGTAATTTGGTTTTAATTGTTTTTGGTTTCTTCAATTGTAGGTGTTCGCATTATAGAAGGAGATGCAAGATCAGAACACCGTGTTGTGATGAGATATTCGATTGCAGGCATTGCCACAATGAATCGAAGGTGCTTTTTTTATTTTTTATTTTTTATTTTTGCTTTTGATTTTTTAGTTTGATTTTAGCTAAAGGACTTGTAAGTAAATGCAATTTTGTGATTTTTCGTTTTCCAGAATGCGTTAGAGATTGATCCTCTCGATCGTCACGATGTTCCTCGGCATGATCTGAAACGGGTTAGTTGTTTATCATTTCTCGCTTAATTTGTTGTGTATAAAATTTGGTCCACTTTTGGTATTGTATGACTAGTATTAAGCTTGAAAATTCGTTTCATGTTCAAACACGCTTTGTCAATAAAGAAAACTTGGAAACTAGTAAAAGATTGATACCAGTCCTTTTGAATTGCTTTTCGTATCTGCAAAAAGTTATAGATTCCATGAGAAAGTTGAATTCTATGGTTCTTTGTTACATATTATGCTGAATTTCTGATCTTGAATTTGAGGTATGACTTTGTCATTGTGTTCTCTTGATTAATAATCATTTAAAATATATAGTAATTCATTATTTATTTGTGCTATTTGTTTGTCCATCAGGTCATATGTTCCTTGTGTGACACAGAACAAGATGTAAGTTTTCTAAGAAATTCTTGTGATATGTTACCAATGTCAAAAACCATTATAATGATTGCAACAACAAAAAGAATGAAGTATGTGACTCTGTTTGCTTTTCTCACTTTTTCCATCAGGTTCAACAACACTGCGTTAAATGTGGGGTTTGCATGGGGAAGTATTTTTGCCACAAATGCAAGTTTTTCGATGATGATGTGAGCCCTTTAATTCAGTGTTTCCTCAAAATTTCCGTACATATACTTGCTAATTTGATAAATCATTTTGTTTTTGCTAGATATCGAAGAATCAATACCATTGCAATGAATGTGGTATATGCAGGTTAAATTCTTTCCTTGACTGCTGTTTTCTTTCAGGTTCTCATCTGTAGTTCACTTGTATGTTCTTCTTTCATGTGCATGAAGACCCTTTGTGATTCACTTACATGGTTGCAATGTGTGTTTAATTGTACCCAACGTACATGTGCATATAATGAACCGACCAACCCCATCCATGTTGTGAGCCGTTTAATATTAGTAGTGAGATAGGAATGAATTGTCCCAAGTAAATACGGATTTGTCATTATTATAATGTAGTTATCTTTAGTAGAATTGTATTTTAATTAATGGATAAGAAGAAAAAGGGATGTAAGAGTTTTACAAATTGCTAACACTTTCGGCCAGAACGTAATCTTCATGCACATCGATCTAAATTTCTCTGCATTTGGTAATGCAGAACTGGACGGGAGGAGAACTTTTTCCACTGTGACAAATGTGGTAAGATAAGATTGTACACTTCCATTGTTCATTGTTTGAGATATCTTTTAATTGGTTCTTTCTTCAATAAATTTAACTGTGTAGATCGTTATATCTGTTTCAGGTTGCTGCTATTCAAACTTATTGAAAGATTCACATAAGTGTGTGGAAAGAGCAATGCACCATAATTGCGCGGTTTGCTTTGAGGTAAATCTAACAAACTCAGGAGTTTAACTAGAGTGATGCAAAATGCATTAATTTGCAATGCACTAAACTCATTTTCTCCAATCGAATAGTTCCTTTTTGATACGACAAAGGACATCACTGTTTTGCGGTGTGGACATACTATACATTTGGAGTGTGTGAAAGAGATGGAGCGTCATTACAAGTAAGCTTCTCGAGTACAACGAGGAATACCTGTTATATTTCATGTTAAATTTTTGAATGATTACCTTACTCAATTCTTTATTTAATTCTTCCGCAGCTGGGTTCTCTATTAAACTAAGTTCTTGCAGGTATTCATGCCCTGTCTGCTCAAAATCATTTTGTGACATGTCCCGCGTATGGGAAAAACTTGATCGAGAGGTATGTCTATTGGATCAAATTAAAAGTTTGAAATAGTTATACTGTTTCTGTACACTTACCTATGTCTTAATTCCCGACTAAAATGTTCTTAAATAAAATTCAGGTTGCATCTACACCCATGCCTCAAATGTATCTTAATAAGATGGTAAGCAATATAATTCTGATTATGTTTAATTTCAATGGCAATTGAGTTGCAGTTCTAATTACATCTTTATTGTTTTACTGGTTAGGTTTGGATTCTCTGTAATAACTGTGGGGAATCGTCAGAGGTTAATTATCACATCTTGGCACACAAATGCCTGAAATGTAATTCATACAATACAAGGCAGACACGAGGAGGACCTGCCTCGTGCTCATCGGATATCGCTGAGATGATGAGATGATTGGATTCTCCATCACGATTTCCATAAACCAGATATCGACATTCAATGTAAGGATTGGTCATTAACACAGTTCACATGAGGGTAGACTTCAGCTGAGGGTTGAGCTGGAGCAATTGGTTCCTTTATTCTTTGCTCTATAACTTCTGTATATGTTGTATTTCTTTGTTGTATCTTGGGTGCTCAACCTGGAGTTGAGTTGTAGTAACTCACTATAGCTAGTTAAATCATATTTAGGAAGGATGGAGTCTGTAGAGCCTCTGTACTAAGGCTTTTATCAATAATACAATAATACAATAATATTTACTTGAAGTTTGCCTTGAATTTCAATCAATATTTGAGTATGTGAACAGGGTAAATCTCCGAGTATACTCTTTTTTGTCATTCTTCAAAACTGAGTCATTGTTACGCTGAATGAGTGTTTTTGGCTGTGGTGGTGGTCATTAGTTAATTTGAGAATTTTGTCTTTTATTTATTTATTTATTGTTATTATAAATTTGTGGCTACGTAGGACAGGAAGATATATATATATATATATGGACTTGTGTTGTGTGGGACTTATTACCACTACATGATAACCTCAACTTTGTTCAAATACTCATATTATAAATTAATTAAACATTTAGTGGTTAATTAAACTTTCACCCTTGTTTTCCCTATTTTTACATATAATCTTTTAATAGAACTGGTAGTACGCCTCCTTTTCACATAAATGGTGAGATTCCATGTACCATATGTATTTTATAAGTATATATGAGAGGTTTTGTTTTCTTCAGGTTGTGAGAGTAGTTATATTTGGACCAAATATGCTTAATCTCGATATGTATAGACAGTCCTATTGTAATAGTAAAAAAATAAAAATAAATTAAACAGGTATTTCTGTCTTTTCAAAGCATATTTCTCTTTTTTATATTTTAGCTGGATGTTTGATCCCTCAATGTCCTGACAGCATTTAATTTTGGCTAGCAAAGCATATGATATTAAATTCATGATATAAATAGTAACGAGTTTTGACTTTGATTGTCATTTTTTTCAATTATGGAATATTGAAACAGTCAGATTCCTTACAAGCTCGCAAAGGGCGATGACCATGTACGTACGGTCGAAGTTCTGAGACTTTTTGTTGACAAGAAAATTCTCTGATTATATACATGATTAAACCATTACCAGAGAATTCTAGAAAGTTTATTTCAAGAATCAACTCTAAGATTCAGAGTGCTAAACACTGTAGAAAAGCGACCAAAAATTATACATAACAATTTAAGTACAAGAACAACGGTCGTTTTATTAAATTATTAACTTCGAGAATGCTTTTTCGATCTCTCCAACGATAAATAAAATAAGTAACCCGGCAATTCATGATATAAATCTTATAATATATATATGAACATTTTAATATACAACAGTAACAATATATTTACATGTGATCGTATATATAATATAATGTTATTGTATATTAATTATATATAATCACGTTAAAATAAAATATAATTTTAGTGTGATATATATATATATATATATATATATATATATATATATATATATATGAGTTGTATGTGATCAGAATTGAAAACGTGATCACAATGTAATCTTATCAATTAAAATATCCCAGACTTCCAGCCTCTCACTCACTCACATTTCGGGCACACGAAACTTACATCAAAAGATGAAAAACCTACATAAATATGATGCGCCACCCATGTTCTTTCCTTTTTAAAGCTAAACTCATCTCGATCGGTTTGATTTTCAGCTCCACCGAAAATGGGTTTTCTAAGGCTAAGAAAATTAGTTGCTGTTTAGTGCATATATAGTGTTATTATGTTCAATTGAAATACGGTTATATTTGGTTAAAAAACAAGACATTTCAAATGGGATGTTCAAATGGGATGTTGAGTGTACATGTTCTGGTCACCAGATTGCCAAGAAAACGTGTGGTGATGTGAATCAATGGCCAGTTTCCAAAGCTGGAGATACCATTTCTGCATGTGCTACAAATTTAAAAGAGCTGTAAATGTTTTACTTGTTATAATTAATTAGTGGATTTCACATGTATTTGAATTTATAATTCATTTCAATTTTAATTGCTGATAGTTGAGCCAAATCACCAATCATGTAACCAAACAAAGTTAATTATACAAATGTTAATTAATTAGGACAATCATAAATAACAAGGAAATGGGGGTCACGTTTTCAGTACGATCTAAGCATCGATCCAATATTAATCAAAACATATTACAACTCAATACTGAGCTTTCTTGTTCTGTTCATTATATATTTATATATTATAATTGTTAATATATTCGGTATAAACAAAACGAATTTGGATTATCATTTACCAACGAAAAATCCGAATTCCAACATAAGCGGGATCGAACACCTAGAACTGTATCACCGCTCGGAGGACGATCACGCGATCAGAAAGTCCCCTCTGATCACAATGCAAGAACCCACACTCTGATTTTGGATGAGAGAAAATTCTACAGATTTTCTCCACATCTCTGACTCTTGTTTAGTACTATGTATTATGTTCTTTGATGAACACATGCACATATGCATCATTGCATGCAATCTTCTCTTGAACACACACATGCTTTTGAATTGCACCCAATTCTCCAGACAACACTCATTCTTTTGTTGCCCTTGCACATATGCATTTTTGTTGCCCTTGCACATATGCATAATGCACACACACATAATAATATCAGTCAACTCATGATATGCATTGTACAAACAATGCCCGATGTCCTGCCTTCACATGCACTCACTGAAAATACATGTTGAGTGTATTATATAGTGGAAATAGATAGAAATAACCATCCTTAAGTTTCAAAAACCAAAACTAGTCATTGATTGAAAAATTTCCTTTAATGGTCATTCTTGATTTTACTTTCTCCTAAATAACCCATCAAAGACTAAAATACCCTTCCACTTAAAAATAAGCCAAATGACGAAATTTCCATTCAATGTCCTAATTGACCCATCTACCCAACCCTTGAACACTTACACCAGCAATTCGTTTCCAATTTCCAGAGCTACACAAAAAAGGATTTTTTTTGGCTCAAACGTGACACCCACACCCCTCCTCTTCGGTCCCCCTTCATCGACCTTCATCCGTCTTCAACTTCCACCATCATCATCGACATTCATCTGTCTTCAACTTCCACCATCTTCATCGACCTTCATCTTCAACTTCCACAACCACCCACCAAGTACCTTCATCTTCAACTTCGTCTTCGGTCCCAGTTCTATGTCCTCTAGGATTCCGAGAAGCACAAAATCGAAAATGAGGTATGAATGTCAATCTTCATCTTCGGACTTGTTGAATTTGTGATTATTGAATGAGTGTTTTAAACCTGAAGTTTTATTTATGTTTGATAGAAGAAGAAGAAGATTTTTTTTGCTTTGGATAGTTACATTCACTGCAATGTTTAGATATTATATCTTTTGTTATGAATTTGAACTCTTGGCATGTATTCAGGGTAAATGTCAATCTTAATAAATGTTGTTTCTTGCAGCTTTTGGGTGTAAAACATAACTACTTATTTAATAATGTGGAGTTGGTACTGAGAAGTGTACTAGGTTGCTCGACCATTAGTAAAAATGTTCTATAAGTGATGAATTGCATGAGATCTAGAATAAATGATTTTCCATGCCTTTACATTAAAGAAACCCCATTATTAATTGCCTCAATATTCAGTCTAATATGTGGGTTATATTTTTTCTTAGAGTGTAATCCATGTCATTTGGAAAGCAGGATTAGATTAAAGTTTGAGAACTACCCTGTCAATGTTGCTCAAGCTATAGTTTAATGTAAATTCCTCATCGTGTCCTTATTGTAAATCCCTTATTGCTCAAGCAGTCAAGCTATATCATATCATTTACGGGTCTTTTTTCAGCCTTCTATGCTGGATTGATGACTGCTATTTTTGCTATTGAAAGCTCATTTTAGAGGTTTTCATCACCTTTGGATTGAATGTAACTCATTAGCAGTAGTTTGTTGTCCCTCTGAGTAGCACTAATCTCCTCCTTAGCAGCTTCTCAATTGTTTATTCAATTGCTTGGATGGTCTGCACAACATGAAAATTTATGTTTCTCATATCTATTGAGATGGAAATTCAGTGGCTGATTTGCTGGCTTAAATTTTTTGATTTTTGTAATGGTAGAATAGTCAACATCAGGAAATATAAAGAGCTTCTTCTTAATTCTTTGGATGTTATTCACTTGTGCATTATGTATTGTAGTTTAGATTCTAGTCTCTTGAGAGCCCTTTGTTTCTCCTCCACTCATTAATATGATATATATCTCTAAAAGTTTTCTTTGTAGGAAAATGAATTGAAAAAAGGTCTGATCTCATTTTTAAAATCATTGTTAATATCTTGGTGGTGATCTTGTTTATGAAAAAGGTCTGATCACATGCAGCTTTTAGCTTCATTTTTATTAATTTGTATTGATTGATTGATGTTGTTTTGTGAAATGGGAAAGTGGTTTTTCTTTGTTTTGCATTTTGTGAATTCATCCCTTGATGTTGTTGGGTTGGACTCTGTGACTTGCATCTGTAATTTGTATTATGCGTTTAGAAATTATGCGTTCGAATCCCTTGTTGAGATTGGGTCAAGTTGTATCTTGAATTTTAAGTAGTTTTGATACAAGGCTTTTGAAATGCAGTCATATGATTCTTGTTCTAATTAGTGATCTTTCAACCATGTGATGATAATTGAAAAGACAAACCGCTGCTAGCTCAATAATCACAACCTGACGTTGTAGGACTTGTTCATTATGGATCCACAATTTTGCGGCGGAGCAAGAACATGAGCTCCCTTAATTTTAGGGAAAATTATGTTATCAATAGTTAGACTTTGTATGATAAATTGTATGCTGATTGGATGGATAAGAGAAATGTAACCGGGATCCGACAATTGATTTTGTGAAACATTTTCTTTTTCATAGTGCATAATTTTATTTTATAACTTACCGGTTTGCATTAGCCATTTTCAAATACCTTAGTGGGTTTGCATTATGTATTTTTTTTTTTGGTTTGCATTATGTATTTTGATATTATGTGGTATTGATTGCAATTGTTAGCAGTTTGCTTTTGAAGTTATTACCCTTGATTTCCTTATGTACTCTGGTAGCTTCCATCTTGATTTTCACTTACTTTCTCTGCTCTTTAGATATGTATACGTATGTATATATTTTTTGTTCTTGCTTTTTGATAAGAGTTGTGGATTGTCTTGAAATTGAGTAGAATTATCAATTATGTAAGCTATTTTAGTGAGAATTTTTCTGTTCTGCTGTTTTATACGTGTAGTCTTTCCTGGCTAATTGTATCGTTCCTTTGATGTTGTGTCACTCTTATAGACTGTAAAAAACAAACGGGGTCTTGGAGTATAAGAACTTATTTCCTAATTAAAGATTTTAGGAATTAAATACATTTTTCTTTTTGCAATTAACTGCCAAACAAATTACTTGAAACTATAATTCTCAAGGTTCTCACACTGCTTTTTATACACAATAAATAGAAACGAAAAATAATATTAAAGTTTTCTTTTTCTTTTTTAATATAATTATATTTTGATTTGACATACTTTTGCACCGCTGATGTGAGAGATGAATGTATTTGTTTTTTCAAAAGCTGTTGTGGAACTTCAATATTAGGGTAAGTCTAAAGATTATCCAAAAACCATAGATATATTGCAGGTAACAAATTTATAATATACCTATATACCATTTATAATTAATTTCATTATGTAAATAAATGGTCTTGGACTAATATATATTTAGCATTTTTTTTTATAGAAAGTAGTCTTTATATAAAAAACAAGTAGACCAAAAGAAAAACAACCGGTCTGGGAAATCAACATGGAAAAGCCTCCCTATGCAAGGAGGGTAGTCCTTCTACCAAAAACAATCTAACATAACAGGCCAAAGCCAATCTACTTAGACTATATATGGGCAACCCTATTAGCTTTCCTAGAAACAAGCTTAACATCAACATTTTTGTTTTTGATATTTGCACTGCATTTCTTATGGTGCATTTCTATATATGTCAGTTTCTAAGTTCTAACCGACGAACTTATGGTGCAAACAGGGTAGGTTGGAGCCCATAAGAACTTGTTTGAAGAATAATAAACGGGGTCTTGGAGCAGATAAAGTAAAGAAGAAAGTACCGAAGCCGCTTTAATTGCCCAATCTTGAGTGCAAAATTACAAGAAGGTGAGTTTCATTGACTTCATTAACCATACAATATTTTATTTATTCATTATCCTTTTCCTTATCGGTCGAACCTCTCTCTGGTGGGATGAGGGTTTTTATATTATTGAAGAATATATATATATATATATATATATATATATATATATATATATATAAGATCAGAAAAAAGGTTGTAAAGAGTATTGTATTACTTAATCATCTGTGATGAAAATTGTAAGCCTTTGAAGATCTATTTAGTCTCATCCCAGTGTCCCTTTTAATCATGATTAGTTAATTGTTTGGTGTTTGCTTCTTGTTTTCTTTCTCTCTGTTTTAGATCGCTTTCTTGTGTTGTTTGCCTGGTCCTGTGGCGGTTTCTCTTGGTGTTGTACTCTCGTTTGTTTCAGTTTTGCTTGTGTGGCACATTGTGGCTTTTCTTTCCTCTTGCTTTGTGCCTAATCTGCACACATACTCAACAACAAACATATCAAGGGTTTGCTTGAAAAAATATGGGTGGGGAAAGCTTAAATTGAGCTACTAGACGTGTATGCAAAATGAAAAAAAAATCACCCACAAACCTATGTTTTTCCACACCTTTAAGGATCTAGGGTTTTAGATGATAGTGGGACACAACTGTTTTAATACACAATTAGGGCATGACATACCAATATATCCCTAAATAATATATAAAATTAATAGCTACAAAATGTAGTTCCAGAAATCTGGGCTCAATAATATGAACTGGGCATAAAAGATTGATTTTCGGGCTTAATTTTTTAAGAACCGGGCTTAAAAAGATTACCCCTATTGAGAGTCTATTTAGATTACGAGTTATTATCCCAAATTAAGGTACGACATACCAAAATATTTTACTAGCATGATCCAGTAAAATGATAATAAAAAAAGGTTGGTGGATACAGTTACAAAATCCCAAGCTCAAAAGATTGATTTCCGGACTCTATAAACTGATTCCTGGGCTTAAAATATTAAGAACCAGGCTTAAAATGAAATACTCATATTGATAGTCTAATTAATTTTGTACACATTATCTAAAGGGTATGGTATATACATATCTAAATAAGCATTATCCAATACTATAATAATAACAATTACAGTAAAAGTAATATTTCAACATAGCAGCCATATGTCACACAATAATACTCCTCATCAAGCCCAAAGCATGACTGCAATGTCTGAATACTAAATTGAAGACAAATCAAGAGCAGTGTTCCATAATAACTTACAATCCAACACCATATAATAGAACATGGTCACGAGATGGATGCTAGAAATTTATAATTCATATTGATTGGAACATGATGAGAGTCTGAATCATGAAGTCCACAACAGTTGCTATATTACCGTATTGTAGAGAAGTATTATGCAATGAGGAGGAAGATAAAGAGATTACAGCATATGAAAAAATAAATTCCTCCACTAAACCAGCCAACCTTAACAAATTTAAAAACAAAAAATAATAAGGCCAATAATAAGGCCATGAGAACAAAAAATAATATTCTTTCTATACACCAAAATCAGAACCACATTTTATAACTACCTTTCTATAACTCCATTTATAAACAAATCCAATGACATTGCCTCACAAATGGCAGGTACATCATTTTGGCTAAATTTGTTAATCCACGGTAGAGAGGTGCCAAAGAGTATAAGTTCTGCGTATTTAAGCATGAACACACCACAATTTGTACTGCAAAATGTTAATGGACAAAAATAAATATAAATGATGAATGAAGACATTTTATCAGTTACACTAATCAAAAACCAATATCCGTCAGCCTGTTGTGGAAGAAAATTTTGGTCGATGTTTTCTGCCAAGAATGCATTATTCCTCGGTTTGATTCCCAATTGTTCATAGTATCCTGCTCGGTGCAAAATGGAGGGCAACAGATAAAGAAGGCAACTGATTTCTCTTAACCGGACTTTTTTATCGTTACCGCCTCAGATTGAATCAAACAAGTTTACCTTTCCTTCTTTCAGAAATACTTGACAAAGAGCCCAGTGCCCGTTGGTGTTGCATGGTATCAACACCTGTATACACAAGACAAAGTTTATGACTAAAAATAAATATTTAATCCATTGACATGTGATCAAAGAAATAGAAACTAGAATTTTCCTCATCCTCAACAATTTTGTTTTGAAGTCACCAATTCTAAGCATACAATAAATAACAGATTCCATTGTCCACCAAGGCTCATATAAAGAATCATCACCACGAACATAAGTGCAAAAATGTTCTTCGGGCTCGAATTCTAAAGGTACAAACTCCGGGTATTCATCCCAAACTTCTAAAACCTGAGTAGGAGATATTTTCTTTTTGCCCTTCGGTTTGCCGTGAACCGCCTCAATTTCTTTTACACCCCTTTCAATTTGTATTCTCTCCATTTCAGTAGACCAAAATTTTTTCAATAGAACCTGTATAATGTTTTGAGTAAATTTCTCCATTTCAATAGATCATTTCAATAGACCATACTTACGAAAAATTTGCATGTGGCAAATGTGATATTTTGCAAGTAGTTAACATTTTCCGTCGAACGTCTCCTCCATAAAATATCCATGTAGCTGTCAATGTGCTATGTAAATCGACCGATGAACATTAGTTAATTAGTGACATAAATCCTTATTAAAACAATATAGAAATAATTAAAAAAACTACCAAGTTCGATATCCATTCGTTCTTGTCCACTATCTGCTTGAAGTCTTGACGAAACATAAACTGTTGCATTTTTCCGACATGTACCCTGTTATTAAATTATGGTTAAACTTACTTTATATTGGGAACAAAAGTTTACACATTAAAATATCAATATAAAGGAGACAATGAGGGGACTATTACTTAGTTGGGTCTTTGCTGGCCAGAAAAGCTGCGAATTCATTGTAATTAGATTCAGCCTGAGTTGATAGTTCCTCTAGCTCACTTGACTTCTTTTCTTTTTCTTTTTGGGCATTGGATCAGTCCATGGGCTCCCAAGAAATCTTGACCGCTTTCGAATCCTAATCTTATCTTGATCCTTGTATTCAACATTAGGGTAAGCCTTGTCAAGAGCTATCACACTTTGGTCACTGTTGGGAACCAACATGTTCACTGCCGGAGATGGGTAATCATCGACAACTATCCCCTGAACTTGAACCTGAACCTTTGACAGCGGCACATGCTGCTGTGTGGCAAGTAGAACATAATTGTTGATCTCATCCATTTCAGTTGGGTTGAATAACACATGTTCAGCTAATACCTGCACCCAGAATATTTAGTATATATAATACAAGGGATACAAAGACAAATATATGCATACCACATATACCTGAGGTTGCTTCTCTCCAACATTCAGGTTTGTGGTTGGAATATCACTCTTTATCGGTTCGACATCGTTGTTAGGATCCTAAATTTATAAACATATTTATTTAAGGTTAAATGGGGCATGAAAACTTTACAATCATGAAATATGCATTGTTTATATAGTAAGTGCATAATACCAACAAATAAGAGAAACAAATGAAGAAAGAAGCATACAAGGGAGAAAACATGAACAAATAATAGTGTAGACATTGTTCTATTTTGAAGTCATACAAGACATGTTAACATAATCCATAATAAGTTTCATGTACCTGAGCCACTGCTTCTGAAACGACACTCGCTTCCATTTCAGCATTCAAAGCAGTTTTGGCCACATTGGCATCAGGATCCTGTGCTGAAGCTTCTCCTGAACCCTCAACTAGAACATCTGTGTTATCTTCATTTTTCTATTTTTCTCTATGATCTATGATCATAGAAGAGCCCCTTTACCATTATATACAAATAGGCTATTCTATTTGTACAGATATGGAAGAGGGGCACATTCAATCCTTGGTTGTTCATTAGTTCCCAGTTCTTTTCTTCGTCGCGGGTTAGAGCAGTTTGGTAGCTCGCAAGGCTCATAACCTTGAGGTCATGGGTTCAAATCCTGTCTCCGCAACATTTTCAATTTTTTTTTGACAAAAAAAAATTAGGTTTTATTTTGTTAACTAGTAATTAATTAACACTTTTCTTTTTCTGTTGGGTTGGAAAGATAGAACCGCTATACTATCACGGTCAACTATAATGATCCTTTTATCTTATTAAATAAATTACTTTATCCTGCGCGGATAGCGGGAATCGAACCCGCGTCTTCTCCTTGGTAAAGAGAAATTTTACCATTTGACTGTATCCGTATTTTTTTTTTTTTTGTAAAATGCCTGGATAATGTTTATCCAGAGTTAGGCCAGATACTCTCTTCATGGGGATTCCATCAAATTCCACCATCCAACCCAACCAATTAAAACAATTAAAAACCCATTTATTTTATTTTATTTTATTTTTTTATTTAATAAAAGCGAATAGCAAATTCAAATTCAATATTATTAAATATTGAAATAAGAATTTCAATTAATTAATTAATTAGAATTATTGAATTTTTTTGAATATCTTATTTCGATTATATTTCGATTCTATATGGCATCAAAAATTTTGGTTGGAAGGTCACTCTCATCCAGTTTGGCATCGACTCCGGTGTCGCCTAGAAAATCAGGCATTTCAGAATCAACAGCGAATGGAACATCACTCTTTACAACTCCTGAATGTATACCACTCTTACCATATTCTTCTGATTGTGATTTTTCACCCGATTCGATGTTGCTTGATGTATGAATATGTTGTTCGGATGTTACCACCACAATTGTATCTCCAACCTTGTGCAATGCCGCCATTTCTTCTCTAATACTTACGAATTCGACTTTACAAAATGCAGTTATCCGTTCTTCACTTTCCTTAAATTTTGCTCCACAAAAAGCAGTAATCCGTTCTTCACATTCCTTAAGCAGTAAAACCATAACTGAATAGAGTTCAACGATATTGGACGGCACTGAAGTCTGAATTTTAGACTGCAAATCAAAAAATTTGTAAGTTCCTAAAATTACAATACATCACATGTAACACAACACTAAAACGAAGGTGATACCTTCGGAGTTTGAAGTTCTGCCTTAGGGGGGAAAAGCTGCTTCTTAGCTAGGGGTTCTGATATTGAGTTTGAAGATCTCATGACCGATGTTGTTCTTTGGTGGTTGGAAAAAGCAGCATCTCCATCATTGATATTTACGGGATCTTCCAATTTCTCATCTCGGTCCTCATCAGAACCAACATCCTCTTCGTCATTAATTACATCTTCAACCTCTACCACCTTACCCTTGTGTAGTAGTTTTCCACACACATAGTCCGGGTCCAATGACTTGTAGTAATCCGTCTCCAATTCCTTCGGGTCAACTTCCCAATTTACCAATGATATCTGCATTTAGGAAACAAACAATGTTATAGCCTAAACTTATATTCACTAATAACATTTATGTAATATACAATTTTATATATTGCAAGAGACGAGAGCAAAATTAATGAAATACACACCCCCCCTAATGTGAACTTGTTTTCGATCTTCACGGCTTTTTTATTGAAATTCCAATTGTTTATCCTTGGAAACCCCGAGCCAATTCGTGTACCGATGACATTTGTCAACTGCAGTATAGTCTCAATGGCCCATATCTATACAATAACAATAATGAAACAATGCCAACTTTTATACAAATAATTTTTTGTATTCTTGAAAGGATCATAAAATAAGATACGCATACCTGAAATGCTAGAGCAAATCCATGTATGTTATATGTATAGGGCGTTTTCCCTTTCAGTCTTTGAAGTCGTTTCTCAGTTGAAGAGTGAAGCGAAAACAATGTCATACTGAAGATATATGTTCCCTACGGAAAATTTGTAAAAGCTTGTTCATTATCAGCTAAAGCTATCAACCAACCCAGTATGGCGCTCCTTTGGTCATCTTTGCCAAAGAATTGGCATACCATTAAGATGTACGCCATCTTTAACAAGTGTTCACCGTCTGCTTCCGTTCCATGTGAAAAAATGCTTTCCAAGACTTCTGGTGTCGGCGTATGTTTGAAATATTTTGTATACAAATAAGTCTCTACATCAGGTTTCATCTTCAAAAACCCTTCAGGCATCACGCCCATTTTCAACCCACTACATACACAAAACTGTTCTTTACCGAAACAAACTTTCTTTTGTCCCAAGCCGAACCGCATTTCATCCTCTCTTCCTTTAGGATGAATAATCTCTTTTTTAAGAAGGTTGTAAATAAGCATGCCGTGAACTACAACGGGTTGTGGCAAATCCAAATAATGTCCGAAAGGTCCATTCCTAAACCTTTCTAACATTCCACACTTACTAAGGACATCTTTAAGAACTTGAATAATCTAACCTTTGCTATTACTGTTTATTCTTGAGCGAACCCATGTATTATGGTCTGGGAACCGCCAGTGTTTGTCATTAGGATCCTTAGGCATCTGGTTACCAACAAAACAAAGAAGTGTCAATATAAGGAGGAGACTTGAAGCCAGCCGTGACGAATAGTATGATTAGTATGAAGTAAAAAATGAAATAAACAGTCAACCCAAACACTTAAAGGAATCTCAAGAGTTTAAAGATCAAGTTTGGCAAAGGAAATTCATACTACATATATGATTGCACAAAAGTAACAGGCATTATTAAAAGAATAAGACAAAATACTAGAAGCATCAACTCGAGACAAACAAAATTGTATAAAACTACACATCATATACAATTTTGTCATTTTCAAGGGTTTTTTAATCCCTTATAAACCAATATTCCACATAAAAGATTCCACAACGAACTACAAAACAGGGTTATCATTATAAAAAACCAATTTAAAGAATCACCAACAATATGGAAACAGATACTTAAAACATTGTATGATTGTACCGGGCTCCAAAAGATTAAAACCCAGGCTTAAAAGATTGATCCCCGGGCTTACAATAATATGAACCGGGCTTAAAATGAAATACAACCATTGGGAGTATAATTAATTTAGGAAACATTATCCAGCATAAGAGCATGATATACAAATATCAAAACAAGCATGATCCAGTACAATAATAACAACAATAACAATAATAGTAATAATTCAACACATACAGAATCCCGGGCTAAAAAGATCAAGAAACGGACTCATACGATTGTTTTCCGGGCTCAAAGGACGGAGAACCAGGCTTAAAATGAAATACCCTCATAATGAGTCTAATTTAATGAGACACAATCTAAAGTAGGTGCATGACTTACAAAAATCTAAACCAACACTATTACAATAATGTAATAATAATAATAATAATAATAATAATAATAATAATAATAATAATAATAATAATACTAGTGTACTAATGTCATGTGAGAACTTAATTACCGGGCTCAAATGATTAAAACCAGAGCTCAAGAGAATGATTACCGGGCTTAAAATGAAATATCCCCATTATGGGTCTAATTTAATTAGGAGACATAATCTGAAGTAGGTGCATGACTTAAGTTATAATAATAATAATAATAGTAGTAGTAGTAGTTATTTCATACACTTAATATAGTTATGACATTAAGTTATGAGTTGTGCATTTGGTCTCCTTAAATCGCTTTCAGATGCGTGATCTAACACCATATTATAGTCAAATCATGTGAGAACTCACCCGCGGTGTCGGAAAAATAAAGTTTTATCAAAAAATTAATTATCGGGCTCAAAGGATTGATTCTCGAGCTTACAATATTAAAAACTCGAGCTCAAAATAGGTCTTAGAATTTTTTTAAAACCAAAGTATTGAAGTAAATAACATTTGGAATTGAATTGTGAAGTGAATTTTGTATCCCTTTTATGAACACAAAGGACATGCCGACATGGGCATGTTCAAGTATGTCACTTGTGATATGTCATGGTGATTTAGGCTGTCAAAACAAACTTATAATCACAACTAATGTATACCTCATAAGACCACAAGAACCCAAAGGACCAACACAAATGAGTAACATGCATTATAAGAATCTTAAAAGTATCTACTGTGGACTATCAAAAAATGAAACGCGGATATTAATTGATAATTGGATACAAAGGTCAAAAATTATGTATACAAAGACTAACAAAAAACATCCACCTAGGCAAAAGATAAAAAGATGAATCCACCTGTTCTCTAAAGTATATCTGGCTCCTATCTTCACGTTCAGTTCAAGCTTTAACCTCACTTTTCCAACAAAGTGCCAAGAGCTCTACAGCAGATCACAGAGCCCAAAAACCTATCAAAACAAGAAGAAGTTATGTTAATATTGAGCATGATATACCTATCAAAACAAGACGATGTTCTGTTAACAACCACAAAAAACACAAAAAATAACCCAAAAAAATAGAAAAAAAAAACAGAGCAGTTCTAAAACTATCAAGAGGAACAAAAATCCTGACATTCAAGTTATTTAGCCTTAAAAGCTGATGTAAAAAATATTGAAACAGAAACTCAGATGAGAAACAAACACATAACCAGACTTGATATAACTTATAAGTAAGTCGTCAACTATATGTTAATGTTATTAGTGGAAGGGTATTGATTGATGGATCGAGAAGGATTATTGAAGTGGGATGGTGGTTTTAATCCTCATGACAAAGACACATAAACAATTTGTGTAAGTCGTCAACTATATGTTAATTTTTTGGGGCAAGGAATTACAAATTCAATTAGTAATTCAGTACCTAGCTAGCAAGGCTATTTTCAAGAGAATAATCAACTATCTAATTATCTTTGTTTCGAAAACACCCCAATAAAATTGTACAGACCATCAAATATGAGAAAAAGCTTAAAGTGTGCCCTAATTACCATAATTCAATAATGAAAAGCAATTTGTTTTTGAACAACGACATTTTATTAACACAACCGGAGAATTAAATGGTAACATGATGCCAACCAGCCACAAGAACCAAGAGAGACTCGACCCTAAACAAAGATAAGCCAAACAAGACAAAGATCACCACAAAAAACGCACCAAAAACAGAGCAAAGTACAACCAAAAGCCTCGCAGGCAAACCCCGATCCAAAAGCAACAAGGACAGAGACAAAGAAAGACAAAAAACAGAGCTGCTGAAAAACAGAGGAGCTGACCATAGAAACAGGAAACAACTCAAAAACCCCCCCACAGCTTAGAAACAGGAAACAACTCAGAAACAGAAAACAACAGTGAGTCCCCATCCATTCTCGATCCCTTCTTTGCCAACCTGTCGGCAAAAGAGTTGCTTACCCTAAAACTCAACACTACCATGGTTTTTCCAAGAGGACTCAAATATTATTGAAACAAATAATATGGAGTGCTAATATTAATCTAGAGATGGGGGGGGGGGGGGTGAATAGATTTTAATCCAATTTTTGTTAATGGTCAATTAGACGAAAATACCCTTAACTAGTCACAATAATATCACAAGTGTAATAAGTGCGAAAATAATAAAGACACTTGAGATATACGTGGAAACCCTCAAAATAGGAAAAACCACGGACTGTTAAGTGCGCAACACTCGAACAATGAATCCACTGATGATATAGGCGTTACAACCTACTCCCGGTATATAACCCACTACCACAACCTAATCCCGGTATTAAGTGGACCTAGTCCAATTTGCTTACGCTTGAAGCAACCTACTCCTGGATTCAACTCAAGACTTACTTCTCAATGAAGAGATAAACACCCTATGTGAATATATGATGATATTCAAACAACAAACAAGGCTAGGGTACCTTATATGCTTATCTAGGGTAATGAGATGACAATAAATGCAATCCTAGATATCAAAAGCTAAATGACATGTCGTAAAGCTTAGCTAAACATAGAACAAGTAATCCTATGAAGCTATCATAAAAGCCAAATCAACACATGTTGTCATTAAGCATGGCAAGGACTATAACGCAATCACTAAATGCAATCAATGAGTCATAAACAATATCTAAATGCAAAGCATAAAGATTTAGCTAGAAGTTATCAACAACAACAATCCTAGCTATCACAATACAACACTCAATCATGGCATCACAACAATCTCTAATTTGTATCTAGAAATATTCTAAGACAATACAATTAATTAAAGAGATGGTTTAGCAAGCAAAAACACATAACTTGTAAGAAGATAGTGGAGAGCTTACCAAACAAGATGTGATGAAGCAACCCTATCCATAGATGCACTTTAGATGAACTTAGAAGATGCAAGATGAAGATTTAATGCTCATGGGGATGCTTTGAGTGATTAAAAATGAGTTTTTGGAAGTGTCTTTCCTTTGAAATGTGTTATAAGGAAGAAATGTGATATTCTGAACTCTTCAACGACCTTAAGGTATTGATTTTATATATATATATATATATAAGATCCAATCAAAGTGAGGTCGTTTTGGAAAAAATGTTCTAGCTTCCTCTGCGTGCACTGATCGAGTAGCGCACCACCAGTGCACAACCTATTTTTAAAACAGGCGCTGGACGAGTGGCGCATCCCAGTAGCGCAATACAAGTGCAGATTCTCTTTGATGTTTGTGCTGGTGAGGCCGCGCTAGACGAGTGGCGCACCACCAACGCACGCCCACATTTTTCAACTACACGCAGGTGCAGCAGCGCAACACTAGCGACAGTCCACTATGAAAGTTGCGCTGGTGAGGTGGGTTGGTCGAGTAGCGCACCACCATCGCAATGCCTATTTTTCCAACACTCAAATGCACAAAACAATAAGTTCAAGAGTGATGAAATTGCATCCTATATTAATGCCTAGCATGACATACAACTTTCATAGCAAGATGCAAATAGGTCAACAAGAGTCATTTAAACTAAAATGCACACAAGAAAACACTCAACATATAAGATCAAGAGTTATACATGAATATGTGAGTGTGTGCAACTATATCTTCAAAGTACGTAAGCATAAGAATTTTAACCTTGATACTTCGCCTCTTGAGGTCTTGAGAGCTTACCCTTACATGAACCCCAACAATGTGGTTGTTCACGAAATAAGCCAATCAACAAATAAGGACTTTTCATTTATAAAAAGCAATTATCAAGCATTGTTCATATTAGAATCAAAAGTTGTACCATTCTCAATAAAGATAATTATACAATACCAACAAGTGAATTAATTAAATACAACTAATTGGAACATGAAAAATGTAAACTCAGTTGAAATAAACTTCAATTATCTGTCAGCTTAATTTAAATAACTATATCAAATGAAAATCAACTTCAATTCAGTCAAAATAAGAAACCAAAACTGATTTCCACTAATAAAGAATTGGGAAATTTTGCATCAATCTCCAATTTTGGATCTATCCGATGTGCAAAACTAAAACACAACTTGATGAATGGTTTCATGAGAGCACACAAAAACAATCAAATAACTGAAACGACAATACATTATAACATATATAACATCCCAGTACTCGATCTATACATCTAGAGAGAGAAAGAGAAGAGCTAGTTGATAATATCTTCAAATTTGTATAACACAATTTTTTTTTAAAAAAATACACACAACAATTCTCATACCCTGGTATATATAATCATGATGCCATCTTCTTTAATCACCCAAATCAAATCCCAAACATTATCATAACAAAAAGGCAATGTCTAAAGAAACTGTTGAATCTTGAAAGTACATATAATAACGAGATAAACTCACTGAATGTAGTTGTGTCGTGAGCAAGAGAGCAGGCTGTGGTATTTTGGGAGCTGCGAAACTGATGAGAAAAATTTGTTGAACAAAGGAGCATCGGTCGAAATCTGAAGGATTGACGATATAAAACCCTAGACTAGACAACTAAGACATCAACTTCTCAAACGGATTTCCAAATTCAATTGCTGTCAATCCCAGAAACTGTAAAATCCCAAGAACGTCAAACGGAGGCGGCGGCGGCGGCGACGATGATTGACTGAGCAGTTTGCCGTAACACATCATCCATTACATATTCTCCTTCCTTGATACCATCGAGTCAGAGCGAGCTCCGTTTCTCCAAACTGGGGGGAGGAAAGGCACCTTTTTGTTTCAATGCCTCACTGTGAATACTTGAAGCCAAACCCTAGATCGATCGTCTTCTATTTCCACTACTTACAAATACCTGTGTCTTTTCAATTTTCCCCAATTTGGTAAAATTATAAGAAGGGTAATTTGGTAAATTGTGTATTAAATGAGGTAAATGATGGAAAACAATTTAAAAGGGCACTTTGGTAAAGTCAAGTATAAAAAGACCAAAAACACAAAATTTTCAACTAAAGGCTATATTTGGTTTTGAAAACCGAAGATGACTATTTATGCAAGTCTCCCTATTATATATTGCATGAACAGTTTTTTAACATTCAACAACTGCTTTCATATTGGGCTTGTTACATATGGACTTGGGCTTGTCCATGTACGGTTTATGTTATGTCCACTTAGGTGTCTAAATTGGTTTCCAAACCAAACCCAATTATGCCAACATCTCCCACTCGCATAAATGGGGCCAACACAGTTAAATTGCCACAAACCCATCATATGTGCAACCTTATTAATCAACATCTGTTACTCCCCAAATGGCGTAAGATGTGATATATATAGAGGAGCCTTTAAAACATTTAAACACAAATATTATAATCATTATCAAAAGTGTTCATACGGGTAAATGCATCGTGTGACCTATGAACAATCAATATATATACATACATATATATATATATATATATATATATATATATATATATATATATATATATATATATAAAGTGAGCTAACAATATCAAATATAAATTCTCTATTTACAAGAGATAATATTGTTCATTATTGTATCCTATATTTAATTTATAATTTTTATCAGTCTAAAGCATACTTAATCCCTTAAAAGTTATGCTTGACTTTATCACATTTCATGTATTCACAATTGTAACAAATACAATTGGTAAGTCGGATAAAAATTCATTAAATTTCCCATTTCATCTCTATCTTTTCGTCTCCAGAACAACTGCTACCCTAGACGTGCCCTATAGGCTAAATTATCATAGCCATAGAAATAACACGTTAAATGTGCTAACATTATCCTATCACTTCAAGATAAAGTGATTGGTCATAAAGACACTGTTTGAAGTTAACGTAAAACTTCAATGGAACTTACACAATGAGGAAGCAGAGATTCATTCTCTCATTTTCTACATCGGTCACAAATAGCACACGTGGTATGAAACACGTGTCACATGGAATTTCATTCTAAACAAGAATGCACCTCTTTATCGCTGAGATGATGAGATGATCGGATTCTTCATCACGATTTCCATAGACCAGATATCGACATTCAAGGTTAGGATTGGTCATTAACACAGTTCACATGAGGGTAGACTTCAGCTGAGGGTTGAGCTGGAGCAATTGGTTCCTTTATTCTTTGCTCTATAACTTCTCTATATGTTGTATTTCTTTGCTGCATCTTGGGTGCTCAACCTGGAGTTGAGTTGTAGTAACTCACTATAGCTAGTTAAATCATATTTAGGAAGGATGGAGACTGTAGAGCCTCTGTACTAAGGCTTTTTTCAATAATACAATAATACACTAATATTTACTTGAAGTTTGCCTTGAATTTCAATCAATATTTGAGTATGTGAACAGGTTAAATCTCCAAGTATACTCTTTTTTGTCATTCTTCAAAACTATTGTTACGCTGAATGAGTGTTTTTTGTTGTGGCGGTGGTCATCCGTAGAAGTGGCTACAACTTGTAAGATAACAATTTCCTGAAGGATCTATAAGTAATTTATTGGCATATTTTCTAATTACAAATCTGAGAGTTGGCTGAATGAGCTCATTTTGCCGTTATAATTTGAACATACAATTTCAACGCGAATATGACTATGTGAGGAAATTAGCACTAGCCACCTCAACCTCCCAAGTGTACATTATATTGGGACATTTAGCTATGAAATATTTCTTCCTTACATATTGTTGTTTCTTTCCAAAAAAAAATAAAAAATGAGAACTCGATAACCTTGGCTGGCTAATTAGGTGTATTTTCGGGGCCCGGGTCATAGAGTTGAACTCGTCTGCTATTTAGAGGCTGCAATGGTCTGGCATTCACTTCTGCAAACTGCAATAGTGCAATTAGTTAAGTTTATGATCACAGTTAATTAGCTCATTCAAATTATAAATTAATAAATTCGAGTCTTATCTTTGCTTCTTAAATCAGAAAGTCAGGAAAGACCCTACCGCAATGGTGGGAGATGCATTCTGGATCATCCTAAGTCCTATTGGTGTCAAATTTAAAAGAGAAGAAAAAAACATAGCAACTTACGTCGTGGACAGCAGTCCGTAGTGCATTAACTTGGTCTTGAGAAACAGTTCTTATCTGGTTAATTTCAATCAAAATGCAACATCAGGACCATTGATCCTTTATATTATATAGGTCGATGTTATTATATAATTAATTACAAATTAATTAATCAAATAAATATACCTTCTTGTTGATAGTCCAAATAACACCTTCAGTGCAGGGAGGGACAGTGAGTGAACCCATGTATCTGTAATACTTCCTCCCACCCATCTTTATATCCTTTGGATCAATCTCTCCTATGTTTCTCTCTGCCATTTGGTCAGCTATTGGCATCACATTTTCCATCAACTGCTCCCATCAATAAAATATGATATACATGTTAGACAAAGGATGCTTAATAATAGTGATTATCAGGTCTGATGATTTCGTATGAAAAAACATACAGATCAATCCCGTTCCTGAAACTAAAACCTGTGCTGTATATAATAATATACCTTAGAGAGGAAAGGATCTGGCGGACCAATCTTGTAGAGGAGTGCAATGACAGCTATATAGTTGGTAACATTAGGATCCGGGCACACATGAACCATGTGAAGCTCCAAGTCAAACCTATACCAAATCCAGCAATAAAAAATGAACACATTACATCATCTACACAACTGAAGTTGTTGAACCCCTTTTGCTTCTTCTGGATTTTTTAATATTGAAAATAGAAGAGATACTTGTAGATTTTTGTAGTATACCTTCTGCCATTGATGGTATGCTCGGATGGTGAATGCCAGTGGCCCTGTTGGAGGATGTAATTATCGGCGCTGCCGTTAATCTTGATCATTCCTGCACTGTTATTCAACCATTGAAGCTGCATGTGTATATACATTTGCACATTAAACCAGTATAACATACAATTGCATTATGTTGAAGAGATCATATGTGTGAGGACAGAGGAGTTTTCACATACAGAAATGTCATGGCCTCTATTCTTGAGAATTGCATTACAAGGGTAATAGGTCCTCTGGATATCTGGTGACTTGGCAACAACTTGGACTCTGTCACTGGACATGTCTATGGGAGATTGCATGCCTCCACTCTTACAAGCACCCCATTCTTGTTTCAAATCTCCCCAGTGTGCTGGTCCTTTCTCACCACTTTCACTGTAATCAAACTCTTTCTCATCCTCTGCATGTATATATTATTAATCAGCATATATATGAGAATATATATTCAAAAAGAAGAAGAACAGAAATTAATGTTGTAGCATTAACTAATTACCAACTTCCTGTGCTGTGACGACTGATGACTTTGAGTAGTGCAAGAGAAATATAAGAAGAAAGATGATGAGAAAACTGTATATGCTGCTTTGATGCATTGCATGTGTGTTTTCTGATCCCAGAAAGCTGACCAGGCAATGCTCGATTGATCTTCTGATAAGTTGCAGTGCAGATGCTTATTGTATATGTATAATTGAGTTGGAGATGGTATGTATTTATATATATATATATATATATATATATATATGTTTGTAATGCCAAAAATGGAGAGGAAAAGGACAAGAGAGATTTTAATTTCGTTTTAAGTTTATTGGGTTCAACAACCATAGCATGAACGTACTTTGGACCACAAATTAAGTAGACAAAAACAAACAAATAAATTAAGCTATGTCTATTTTGTGTACACCAACTACAAAATTACATAGATTGGTTTTTTTATTTATAATAAAATTGGACTGACATAGAAGAAAAAAGTATCACAAGCGATTATATGTTGAAAAAACCCTAGACAGTATCCATCTATAATATAAAAATAATAAAATGTAAAGTAACAAAAAACAGAAAAGCACAAAAACCAAAGGAAACAATCCCAGTAAAAACATTGGCACACAGACCATAAAAACAAAAAACATCAAGAAAAACAAAAAGACTCCCTACCTATATAATCTTTGTCAACCAATAAAGAACAGAAAGACGGGGTGTTTCGAATCGACCTCTGACCCCAAAGCATGCTTAAAAAGAAAGTCCGCAACCTGATTCCCCTCCCTAAAGATATGAGAAACCTGAAACTCCATTTTTGATATCTGATAGTTACAGCGTTGCCAAACCTGCCGAATCCGCTAAGGAACCTGTTCGGAGCTAGAGGAGATCAGCTGAACCATATAAGAAGAATCACTCTCATTCCAGATCCGATGCCACCCATTCTGCCAAGCAAAATTAATAGTTATCGAAGCTGCAAGAAGTTCCGCCTCAAACGCAAACACATGATCAAGGCCCTTTACAAAAGCTCTACAATTACAGAAAATACCCCCATAACCCCCAGCACCTAGAGAACTCAAGGCGGCACCATCAATATTAACTTTGGTCCAACCAGGAGCCAGAGGTGACCAAATCACACTCTTGATAACAGGGCCCTAGCCGGACGGCCACGAAGAATCAAAAGATCATCTTAACAATTATGCCTACACCCAATCTCAAACCGATTAGCGTCAGACACCCTTAAGCCAAACCAAAGACAAAGCAGATATGAAATCCATAGTCTTGCTATAAAAAATCCACTAGTTACGGGCAAGCCACACACTCCAAACCACAACATGAATAGCTGTCTTCCATAAAACACACACCTGATCGCTAAACGAAACTGAATTGGCTTGAGAGAAGAACGAACTCCACGTATCGGTAGAAATACGTCTCTGAAAAGCTGAGAAAACCGCTTCCCAAAGAGCAGCCGTTAAGGGGCATCGAATGAAAAGATGATCAGACACTGTATTGTATTGGGAAGCTAAGTGAAACCCAGCCCTACATAAGCAATCCTCTGTAGAAAGTCGATTCAACAAAAGATGCCTTGTCAAAGATGACCAGGAGGGAGAGATAAAACGGCACCAAACATCTCTCCACCGTTACAGAGATTGGTATCATTAGTTAATTTGAGAGATTTTTTTTTGTCTTTTTTTATTTATTTATTGTTATTATAAATTTGTGGCTACGTAGGACAGGAAGATATATATATATATATATGGACTTGTGTTGTGTGGGACTTATTACCACTACATGATAACCTCAACTTTGTTCAAAAACTCATATTATAAATTAATTAAACATTTAGTAGTTAATTAAACTTTCACCCTTGTTTTCCCTATTTTTACATATAATCTTTTAATAGAATTGGTAGTACGCCTCCTTTTCACATAAATGGTGAGATTCCATGTATCATATGTATTTTATAAGTATATATGAGGGGTTTTTTTTTTTCAGGTTGTGAGAGTAGTTATATTTGGACCAAATATGCTTAATCTCGATATGTATAGACAGTCCTATTGTAATAGTAAAAAAATAAAAATAAATTAAACAGGTATTTCTGTCTTTTCAAAGCATATTTCTCTTTTTTATATTTTAGCTGGATGTTTGATCCCTCAATGTCCTGACAGCATTTAATTTTGGCTAGCAAAGCATATGATATTAAATTCATGATATAAATAGTAACGAGTTTTGACTTTGATTGTCATTTTTTTCAATTATGGAATATTGAAACAGTCAGATTCCTTACAAGCTCGCAAAGGGCGATGACCATGTACGTACGGTCGAAGTTCTGAGACTTTTTGTTGACAAGAAAATTCTCTGATTATATACATGATTAAACCATTACCAGAGAATTCTAGAAAGTTTATTTCAAGAATCAACTCTAAGATTCAGAGTGCTAAACACTGTAGAAAAGCGACCAAAAATTATACATAACAATTTAAGTACAAGAACAACGGTCGTTTTATTAAATTATTAACTTCGAGAATGCTTTTTCGATCTCTCCAACGATAAATAAAATAAGTAACCCGGCAATTCATGATATAAATCTTATAATATATATATGAACATTTTAATATACAACAGTAACAATATATTTACATGTGATCGTATATATAATATAATGTTATTGTATATTAATTATATATAATCACGTTAAAATAAAATATAATTTTAGTGTGATATATATATATATATATATATATATATATATATATATATATATATATATATATATATATATATGAGTTGTATGTGATCAGAATTGAAAACGTGATCACAATGTAATCTTATCAATTAAAATATCCCAGACTTCCAGCCTCTCACTCACTCACATTTCGGGCACACGAAACTTACATCAAAAGATGAAAAACCTACATAAATATGATGCGCCACCCATGTTCTTTCCTTTTTAAAGCTAAACTCATCTCGATCGGTTTGATTTTCAGCTCCACCGAAAATGGGTTTTCTAAGGCTAAGAAAATTAGTTGCTGTTTAGTGCATATATAGTGTTATTATGTTCAATTGAAATACGGTTATATTTGGTTAAAAAACAAGACATTTCAAATGGGATGTTCAAATGGGATGTTGAGTGTACATGTTCTGGTCACCAGATTGCCAAGAAAACGTGTGGTGATGTGAATCAATGGCCAGTTTCCAAAGCTGGAGATACCATTTCTGCATGTGCTACAAATTTAAAAGAGCTGTAAATGTTTTACTTGTTATAATTAATTAGTGGATTTCACATGTATTTGAATTTATAATTCATTTCAATTTTAATTGCTGATAGTTGAGCCAAATCACCAATCATGTAACCAAACAAAGTTAATTATACAAATGTTAATTAATTAGGACAATCATAAATAACAAGGAAATGGGGGTCACGTTTTCAGTACGATCTAAGCATCGATCCAATATTAATCAAAACATATTACAACTCAATACTGAGCTTTCTTGTTCTGTTCATTATATATTTATATATTATAATTGTTAATATATTCGGTATAAACAAAACGAATTTGGATTATCATTTACCAACGAAAAATCCGAATTCCAACATAAGCGGGATC
Source organism: Dipteronia dyeriana (assembly GCA_032871835.1). NCBI lineage: Eukaryota > Viridiplantae > Streptophyta > Magnoliopsida > Sapindales > Sapindaceae > Dipteronia > Dipteronia dyeriana. The sequence continues at coordinate 17,070,336 of CM065297.1, forward strand.
GAACACCTAGAACTGTATCACCGCTCGGAGGACGATCACGCGATCAGAAAGTCCCCTCTGATCACAATGCAAGAACCCACACTCTGATTTTGGATGAGAGAAAATTCTACAGATTTTCTCCACATCTCTGACTCTTGTTTAGTACTATGTATTATGTTCTTTGATGAACACATGCACATATGCATCATTGCATGCAATCTTCTCTTGAACACACACATGCTTTTGAATTGCACCCAATTCTCCAGACAACACTCATTCTTTTGTTGCCCTTGCACATATGCATTTTTGTTGCCCTTGCACATATGCATAATGCACACACACATAATAATATCAGTCAACTCATGATATGCATTGTACAAACAATGCCTGATGTCCTGCCTTCACATGCACTCACTGAAAATACATGTTGAGTGTATTATATATTGCATGAGCAGTTTTTTAACATTCAACAACTGCTTTCATATTGGGCTTGTTACATATGGACTTGGGCTTGTCCATGTGCAGTTTATGTTGTGTCCACTTAGGTGTCTAAATTGGTTTCCAAACCAAACCCAATTATGCCAATATCTCCCACTCGTACAAATGAGGCCAACACAGTTAAATTGCCATAAACCCATCATATGTACAACCTTATTAATCAATATCTGTCACTCCCCAAATGGCATAAGATGTGATATATATAGAGGAGCATTTAAATCATTTAAACACAAATATTATAATCATTATCAAAAGTGTTCATATGGGTAAATGCATCGTGTGACCTATGAACAATCAATATATATATAAAGTGAGCTAACAATCTTAAATATAAATTCTCTATTTACAAGAGATAATATTGTTCATTATTGTATCATAGATTTAATTTTTAATTTTTATCAGTCTAAAGCATACTTAATCCCTTAAAAGTTATGCTTGACTTTATCACATTTCATGTATTCACAATTGTAACAAATACAATTGGTCGACCGGTGAATGCTTAAGTTAGATAAAAATTCATTAAATCTTCCCATTTCATCTCTATCTTTCCGTCTCCAGAACAACTGCTACCCTAGACGTGCCCCATAGGCTAAATTATCATAGCCATAGAAATAACACGCTAAATGTGCTAACATTATCCTATTACTTCAAGATAAAGTGAATGGTCATAAGGACACTGTTTGAAGTTAACGTAAAACTTCAATGGAACTTACACAATGAGAAAGCAGGGATTCATTCTCTCATTTTCTACATCGGTCACAAATAGCACACGTGGTATGAAACACGTGTTACAGTGAATTTCATTCTAAATAAGAATGCATGTCTTTATAATATTCACTGTACATAACTTAGGTTAGTCACGAAATCTTAGTCTAGTCACAACTCTCGTAACTAACCTGAGTTCTTAAAAGCTCACCTCTCTCTAGTGCCACATTAAGATCTCATATTTGGCTTGAATCAGGTATCAATGATAGTGGGGTCTATCATGACCGGTTCTAAAATATATTAGTATATTTATTGTGAACCTCATCTTGACAAAGTCAATGTGACATATTCATATATACTAGCCCGCGAGAATATATCCTACATATTCTCTAATATATATGTGTCTCATCTCAGCAACTGAGGCGACCGCACGTGTAAGGATGTTGGTCTTAACCTGACGACATATTTTTATTACATTATGTGTGTAATTATGCTAGCATTAACGGTAAATTTCTTTACTATTAAAGTTATATCAGAATCCTCTCAATCTAGGATTATATTGATATACACTTACCAATCTTGTAGTATAATTTATATTGGGCCTTGTACATATCACAATGTACACTAATTAGTTAGCCGTACTTTCAAGGTATGTCATAATCCTCTTAACAACATCTCAATGCTGTAATTAAGGATTATATTGGTGTTCACTCACCAATCTTTCAAAGTAACTAATGATAGACTTTGTACATATAACAATGTACATAAGACTTTGTATGGTACTAACATAAAGAACTTGTAATTAATAACTTGATCTTATGGAGTTTCAAGGTACACATTGAGGCTGAGAGTTTGTAATTTCACAATAGGAGTATTTATGAGTTTATAATTGCTCATTAAGAATCAACTCTCACTCCTAATATATATATAACATTGCTCATAAAATCTCAAAGAAATTTGAGAATTACCATTTCATTATAGTTTTACGAACGCTTCATTATTTCTAGCCAATACATATAGTCCACATATATAGATAATATAAAAATTATTCTTAACCTATTTAGTGTACTTACCATGACTATCTTTAGTCATCAATAATCTGTAAGACATTACAGCTTGATGAAATAAAATATACCACTTTCTAGAGGATTGTTTCAAACCATACATTACGTAAGCACACTTATGCGTTCTTGGTCTTTTGAAACAAAATTTTTCAGGTTATTCCATGTAAATCTCTTCCTCTAGTTCTCTATCAAGAAGTACAATCATTATATCCAACTGATGTAATTTCAGGTTCAAATATGTGACTAGTGCTAGAATAAGACATATAGAAGAAAACTTTACTTCCAAAGAATAAGTTTCTTCATTGCGATTATTTGCGTCTTATACCTCTCATTAGTACTTTCCGCTTTACATATGATATATATTGAAATCCATACGTTGATAACGGTCTAATGACCAAGCGGTAAGTGAACCAAGTCCCTGACATGATCACTTTCTAGACTCCATCTCCCTTTCCATTGCTTTCATTCATATATTCACTTAGTATATAGTAGTGATATCATAATTCTAAAATCTTTGGCTCATCACTGTCAACCGAATTAATCATCAAAACTTCTCTTTCAATCTCTAAAAGATGACATGGAATAATTTTGTGATTATGTCCAAGAGTTGATAAATTATTATAGTGGTTGATTTAACAGCTGTTTCACTCCCACTAGAGATGAAAGATCCATTTAGAATTCTACTCCCACTAGGGATGAAGGATCAAGTTAAATTTTAATTTACCGCCACTCGCATATTAATACAGATCATCTAATCCTAAAAATTAGATATCTATATTAAATTCACTTCTACTACGAAATTCATTCTCTAATAATGACATCTTGTGATCTAAATTCATTCACACTTCTATCTAATTATACAACATCGTTTATTTAATCCTTTTGAATGCAGAGAGTATCAAACAAAGATACAACTTCTCTTCTTGCATACAATTTCTCATTTCTAAGAGACGGATTATAAACATAATCTACATACCCCTAGGGTTGTAGATTAGTCAGACCAGGCTACCTACTTGTCCAGAATTCATATGGTGTATAAGTGTTTGATCAAATGAAACATGATTAAGAAAGTAGGTAGCAATTATGATATCTTCTAATAAGATACTAAATAATTCACATGCACCATCACAAACTTCACCATTTCCAACAATATTTAATTCCTTCTTTCTCTACACAATTTGTTACGAAATCCTAGGAATAAATAAATATCTTTTTATATCTTTCTTACTAAACAATTTCTTGAACCATTCAGAAAGATATTTACTTACTCAGTTTATTCTTTAAACTCAAAAATTTATCATCTAATATGATCCTCAACCAAACAATCTGAATGCAATCCAATGCTTTCGATTTATGAGAGATCAAATAGATATGACCGAGACGTCTAAAGATATTAATGAATATAACTAGATATGAAATTTCAACCTAGTCTTTACACTAATTCAATCATAAATGTAATTATGAATGAGTTGCAATGGAATTCCTAATTTAGTTCCTTATTAAATGGTTTTCTAGTTATTTTTCTTGCCAGATAATTTGCATGACCTTTAAGATAAATAAGTTCAATTAGTCTTCTTTGACTAATATACTCATTCTATCTAGTCAACATGACTTAATCTAGCATGCCAAAATATCAGCACCATTACCATTGTAATGATTGAAAAACAAACCAAATTATAATCGTCTCTACTTAAGTATAATTCTATAAAACCATTAAACTATCAAGTACTATATGAATATAATTTGCTAAAATAATATTTATATAACCATCATGATCATTAATGATAACTCGAATCATTAAGGATAACCATGGACATTAAAACCAGTTAGATCTCAAGTGTATATTAGAACATCATGGAGTTTAAATTTGGGCTACCATGCAAACCCAGTTTGTAGGTACTTAACTCCAAAATTGTTCTAACACATATACATCTTGTCTCTAATAATCTAACTTTACTCAACGGATGCTTTACAGTTTCCTGTTAGATTGTATATCTTTGCTTATCTACTATCAGCAAAAGACGAGATTCAAAAGAAAATACCTAGTCGGAAACTTAAGCATAACTTAACAAATTCTTAAGTTTGGGTTATTCTCTTTTCGACTCAATACATTTATAAGTGAAAAAGACTCAGATTGTCACAACCGCAACAAGTTATTTTAGTTTTGCCCTTCCTCAATTTGTTATCCCTTAACTTCTTGCATATTTCGATATAAGATTAAGTGGTTATGACTAGATTCACTTCTCCTTTTGGAAATAAGTATTTCCACTAAAATGCTCAAAATTAAAAGTTTCGTGCAAGTTGGAATCTTTCATATAAAAATTGGCTAGAAGCCTAAGCCGCCTTTAGGCGCTCATCTTCTACTACCAAAATGACGCGATTGAAACATGTCATATTAATTTATATATTCCAACTATCAAAAGATATCAGACCGTTTAGTCGGTGTATCATGTTTTATATTCTTATTGGAGGCTATCACTAATTTTGATGTTTCTTATAAGTAATCAAACCTTGATACCATACCTACTAAAATTTTAGTACTGAAAATACTACTAAAATTTCCCTTTCAAGCCAAACTCTGAAAGGTAAACCACTTTGCTTAAATCCTACTATACTTGTAAAGCATACATATGAAATTACTATTTAACTTACTCCGCAACATGATGCGAGTAATTTAACTTCTGGCTTGATAAGCTTTCACATCTTGTATGTCGAGCAATAAGTACTATGCCAAAGTTCAATCATGATTTATGTTATAGTCTTAAGAGCATCTTACTCTTAAAATACACTAAACCTTATTGTATCTCTATTCCTCAGATTACAAGATTTAGTTTATCGCAATCAAATAGACCACAACATTATAGATATATAATCTATATTTTATGCTAATCTATGTAGAGACATACTATTTACTATGCAAGCATATTAATTTTAAAAAATACACACATTTAATTTTGCTACAAACACTGACCGAACAAATGATGAAACAATTTAAGGAACAGAATCGAAAAAGTCGACAAAGCGTCTAATTACCATCCGTTTCCAAAAATTTAATCATCATTAATTTAGTAATTTGTGCCAAATTCTAATTCTAATATTGTACTCAACAATTTATAATTTCCAAAATAAGTGATCATATAAATAAAGAAGAATACAATGCACAAGTCCCAAAAAAATCTTTTATGGGTCAAACCGTTTTTACTACTACAAAGTAAATAAACCAAAGTTATTTACTATAGAACGGTTTATTAAAACCACAGTATTTTCTCAAAATACGTGACTTTGTATGCTATTCATTCTATACGTTTCATATTTATATCGATCACCACTGAGAAAGACTCTCTAAGTCTTCACACCTCATCTAATTGTCATTTTCTCAAGAATTTTGGTCATCTTTCGCGTGTGCAATAACTCATGTGCCTAGTAGCACTATGAATATTCATTGCGGATGTAGTAGATCGCCTCACATTCTCAAGAATGTAACGCTCCTCTACGATTTCCAGTTCACACGCTATATGATCAAAATACATCGTGCTACCTTACTCTAGCTTTTCCAACCTTATAGATCTATTAACTCTTCGGAAAATTTCATTAAAAGACTATCCACTGCATCTCTCCGCATTAAAACACGAGTCATTGACTGTGAATATATGTCAATAAAAGATTAATGAAATCTTCTCCGTTAAGACATATGAGATAATCCAGATTTATTCTAAAAAATATTATAAGTTATTTAGAAAAAATTTCTTTTAATAACCTTGTACAGTTCCAATGTACATTCTAATAAAATTTATTTTTCCCGATTGCATAATTAATTAGAAAAAAAAATTTAAACAAAGGCCTTTCAATATAAATAGCTCTCACTGTAGTTAAATTTCGGTGACCAAATTTTTCGCAGGAAAAATCCATGACCAGTAGAAAAAAGTGCTAAATGTCCTGCTGGAAAAATCCACGGTGGTCGAAAATGCCACCGAAAACCATCTGTGAAATCCACATCTAAAATTGTTACCGAAAACTGCACCAGAGAAAGTCATCGGAAACCGTGCCAGAAACCGTTACCAGAAACTTGTCACCGAAAATCATACTGGAAACTGTCATTGGAATCCACACCAAAAATTTATCACTTGAATCTGTCTTATTAAAAAAAATCTCATCCGGAATTTATAGGGCATTAATTCAGCTCCCATTGGAGTGAAACAAATCGATGAAAGTAATAAATAAAAAAAGCACCGGAAAACCGCCTTTGGTCACCGGAAAATAATTTATTGGATGTCGGAAAAAAATCGTCGGAAAACTTACCGGCCGGAGTACCAAAATCGGAATCCGATAGGGTCAGTGATGATGTGGCAATCGGTTACTGTCTTGGAATCTAAAATCGTCAACGGAAACTTCCCTTGTGGGCCGAAAACCGTCAACAGTTTCCTTCTTACCACGTCAACGACACGTGTCATGTTGCCACCAGAACACGTGGCGCAAATGACACAACACTTGACACGTTGCGTTTTCTGGGATATCCACGTGTCAACAGCTGAACCACTCAAGCCTTTTTGTGCCCAACGCCCACTGGCGCCTGCGAGGAGCGTGATGCACGCGCTGTCTTCCCAAAATTTCCCGATCACGGAATCACCACCATCCGACTCCAAATTTAATTTTAATTCCATATATGCCCTTAATAACGATATTCGGGTTAGGGGTGAAACGCACTCTCCGTTCATAGGTGCGTTGGACATGTTCTTTATGTTCTTCACCACATTCAAGAACATAACAAGTTTCCAGATTTTGATTTCGAACGTAAATATTTGAAATTGTTTTTCTCCCTCGTTTCGTAGCAAAATTATGCAAATGTCCTATCGTTGGAAATCTATCGAAAGGCTCTATATAATGGTACTATGTCGTAGAGAAACAAAAAAATGACAATAAAATTCGAACCCCATAACAGTCAATGGTTTTGTTTTTAATTCATCAAAATTCTCTCAATTTTGAAGTTATAACATGTCAATAAAATCCAGAACATATAATCACACACACACACACACACACACACACACACACACACACACACACACACACACACACATATATATATATATATATATATATATATATATATATATATGTATACAATCATGCCATCTAAAATGAAATATAACAAGTGTATGGTGTTATGACATTATCGAATTGTGAAGTATTCAAAACATGAATAACAACTCCTAAACATGGCATTTCTACCAGAATACAGTTCCAAACATGCTCATATACCAATGTTAATATATTCGATATAAACAAAACGAATTCAGATTACCGTTCACCATCGAAAAATTCAAATTCCAGCGAAAGTGGGATCGAACACATGGAACTGTATCATCAGTCGGAGGACGATCACGCGATTTGGAACTCCCCTCTGATCAAAATGCAAGAACCCACACTCTAATCTTGGATGGGAGAAAATTCTACAGATTTTCTCCACATCTCTGACTTGTGTTTAGTACTCTATATTATGTTCTTTGATGAACACATGCACATATGCATCATTGCATGCAATATTCTCTTGAACACACACATGCTTTTGAATTGCACCCAATTCTCTAGACAACGCTCATTCTTTTGTTGCCCTTGCACATATGCATTTTTATTGCCCTTGCACATATGCATAATGCACACACATAATAATATCAGTCGACTCATGATATGAATTGTACAAACAATGCCTGATGTCTTGCCTTCACATGCACTCACTGAAAATACACGTTGAGTGTATTATATATTGCATGAGCAATTTTTTTTAACATTCAACAACTGCTTTCATATTGGGCTTGTTAATTATGGAGTTGGGCTTATCCATGTACAATTTATGTTGTTGGTCCACTTGGATGTCTAAATTGGTTTCCAAACCAAACCCAATTATGCCAACAATAATTTATACACGGAGGGGAGGGGTTGCCGTTGTCGTTTTTTTTCTCAATACAAATCTCAATGAGAATGACCTTATTTATAGAGTTGTATATTTAAAAGATGGCAAGGGTTAATAGTTACGGGAAATATGCACCTTTGGTAGTCCATTGGAACTTGGAAGGGTAAATAATGTCGGATTTGGGTCTATAATATACCTATCAATTATCTTACAAGTTGAAATTGTCTCGACAACAATCATTAGGAAATCCTCGTAATGCATTGCAGTTTCCTAAATTCCATTGTTTCAGTCTTCCTTTTTTGGTTTTATCTTTTTAAGTATTTTTGGGTCTACATAACTTTTAATAGAGATTTCTGTTTTTACGATTTGTTTTACTGGACTTGGTTAGAAAACTTATTAGAATTAGTCAATAACTTAAATTTGTCTTTTTTTTAATATTCAAACATTTCCTTATTTAAGTTCGTTTAGGAGTCCTAGTCATAGCTAAGTGGACTCAAAATTGTTTTCCAATTTATTAAACATGAATCCAAACCAAACTCTTACTTTTACTTTTCATTATCATTAATAAAAGGGTTTTATTGGAAACTAACTCATTTGGGAGGCTCACGTCAATAACTAACATTTTTTTTTGAAAAAAATTGCAAAACTAACTCTTTTTTGATGTGTAAATACAACTATACCATACTTACTCACTTTTACATTTAACTTAACATATCCATTCTTTTCCTCTTATTTCCACCACAACACCATTCTTATCCTCTTATTTCCACCTCTCTCTCCACCACAACACCCAATTTCGGTTTCTCTCCCATTATCCTCTCTCACATTTTTTTTTGTTCTCTCTTCTTTCATTTCAAAATTTAGTAATTATTTACATTCTCCACCATTGAGCAACTCAAAAATATTCATCCACAACATATTCAAGCTTTGAAGTGAGTTTTTTTTTAATTTTTTTTAGTTGAATCTCAGATTTAATTGTATTTGTGTTAATTTGTTGTGGAAATAGTTTACATTTACACAATAAAGTTTGGGTCTTGTGTCAATTTGATGTTGTTATGATCAATTTAAAGTTTAAATATAAATCTAAAGTATATTTATATTTTTCATCTTTTTTTTACTTTCCTTTGTGCATTAGGGTTGCTTATTTTTGTGAAAATTGTTTTCATCAATATAATAGAGCATGGGTATTGGTTGAATTTGTTATTGGTGTGATCAATTTTAATTTTATAATCATTTATTTAATGTTTGAATATTTTTTTTAGTTTAATTTGTTCATTAGGGTTGATTTTTTTGTGAAAATAGTTGACATGAATGTAATAGAGTATGAATCTTGTGTGAATTTGATGTTGGTGTGGTTAATTTTCCATTGTTAGATTGAATTTACACAATTTGTAGTTTTTTTTTTTAAACAAAAGGTGTCTAGTACAGTTTTTCCTAACAGAGTTGGAAATTCCTAACTGCATTGGGAATTTCCAACGCTGTTGGGCATTCCTAATTGCATTAGAAATTCCCAACTAAGTTTGGATTTCCTAACGGTGTTAGGAATTCCTAACTGCGTTGGAAATTTCCAACGTTGTTAGGAAAAACTGTGTTGGACACTAAAACACAATATTTTGGAGTTCTTCAATGGTAGAGAATGTAAATAATAACTAAAATACAATATTTTGATGTTTTTGTGATCAATTTATAGTTTAAACATAAATCTATTTTCTTTTCTTTTTTAAACTCTTATTTACTTTCCTTTGTGCATTAGGGTTGCTATTTTTTGTTAAAATAGCTTTCATCAATATAATAGAGCACGAGTCTTGGTTGAATTTGATATTGGTGTGATAAATTTTAATTTTATACATAAATTTAAAGATTTTTTATTGTTTGAATAAGTTTTTTAGTTTAATTTGTGCATTAGAGTTGCTTATTTTTATCAAAATAGTTGATATAAATGTAATAGAGCATGAGTGTTCTGTGAATTTGATGTTAGTGTGGTTAATTTTCCATTATTGGATTGAATCTTTACAATTGATAGCATTTTTTTGAAAAAGTGTCCGGTCCAGTTCAGTTTTCATAACGCTGTTGAAATTAGTAACTATTTTAAAAATGTATCTACATTTTTTATCTAATAATGTTGTGTGTTTATTTGTAGGTTCCTAGAAGATACAATAATGTTGGAAGTGTTTTATGTTGGAAGACATGATGTAGTGATTTTGTCTATATTTGCTTGAAGTTTTGTACAATGTTGACAATATTGGATTATATGGATACACTATTGCATTATTACATTGTGTAATGTTAAATGGATTCATCGTGAAATTTATATAATGTTACATAAATTGTAAAATGTTAATATTTTGAAATTTATGTATGTTATGGGCAAAATCTGCACAATTTATACAAAATTCAACCTTTTAGACAAAATCTGCACATTATGTTACTTGATTTGTACACAATGTCTTCCCACTAACTACAAACCACATATCTGACTTATTATGCGACTCTATTAATCTTCACCGGGAAATGTTCTGGAACCTTAACTAACAAATCAACCTCTTCTCCCATTCTATTTTCCTGAAATGTTACAAAACAATATTAAAAAGATAGCTATTTCTTGATCTTTGAGATCTGGATGACAATTATGCTTTTACACTCAGACCATTCTTAGGGGTGGTAGCCCGACCAAGGCATCAAGAGGGCTATCGATCTATTTTTTAGGTCATGCAATCTGGATGGAAACTATGCTCTTACACTCAGATCCTTCTTGGGGGTGGTAGCCCGACCAAGGAATCAGGAGGGCTTATCTAGCTATTTCCTAGTCTCGAAATCTGGATGGAAACTATGCTCTTACACTCAGACCCTTCTTAGGAGTGGTAGCCCGACCAAGGCATCAGGAGGGCTATCTAGCTATTTCCTGGTCTTGAGATCTAGATGACAGCTATGCTCTTACACTCAGACCGTTCTTGGTAGGAGTAGTGCCCGGCCGAGGCATCAGAGGTGGCGAGAGGGCTTCCCCTGCTAACCCCTAGTCTTGGAAAGATAATGTTGAATTTCCATATAGACCCAAATCATAGTAGAACGTAGTTGAAGATGGTGAAAAAACAGGTTTTACTGATAAAAAAGAAAGGAGTAAATTATTGCTGGAGACTAATGCTATGTGGAGGTAGCCTGCTCATGAGTCCCCTGTTCAAGGGTAGAATTTTTTTAAGTGATCTGCATTCCAAGTATGATCAATGAGTCGGCCATTCATGTCCTCGAGCTTGTATGCCCCATTATGGATCACAACTTTTACTAGGTATGGCCCTTCCCAGTTGGGCCTAGGACCCCGTCTGACCTCTTCCTGGTATTCAACGTTACTTTCCTGAGAACTAGGTCCCGTTCTTTAAATTTTTGGGCTTTTACCCTCTTATAAAGTACCTAGCAATTCTACTCTGGTAAACCGCTACTTTCTTAGCTGCTCGATCCTGCTTTTCTTCCAAGATATCCAAGCTAGCTCGAAGCTTATCCTTGTTGCTTCCCGGTTCAAACTGTTGGACCCTAAAGGACATCAGTTTTTACTCAATGGGAAGAATTACTTCAACCCCGAAGGCTAGAGAATAAGGCGTTTCCCCAGTGGTTGTTCTTCTCATGGTACGGTAACCCTAGAAGACCTCGGGAAGCTCCTCGGCCCATCTGCCTTTTATTTTCAATAGCCTCTTAATGGTTTTATTAGTGGATTCCACCAACCCCGTTAGTCTAGGGTGGGCTACCGAAGCGAACCGAAGGTCAATTCCCAAGCCTTCTTAAAAATCTATAAATCGGCCATTGTCAAATAGCTTTTCGAGGTCCGCTATAATGCCAAGAGGGGTTCCAAACCTGTAAACTATATTGGTTTTGATGAACCTTGTTGTGTTTTATTCTGATATCTGGGAGAGGGTCCGGCTTCGACCCATCTCGTGAAATAATCAATTGCCACGATAACATGCTTGGCTTGATCAGGAGCAGTAGGAAGCGGTCTGATCAAGTCGACTCCCTACATAGTAAAGGGGTATGGCGAGCTAATGGACGACAACCGCTCAGGGGGGAGGTAACTCAAGTTTGCGGCCTTCTGGCATGTCTCGCAGGTTCGCACTAAACTTCTTGCTTCTTGATGGATGGTTGGCCAATAATACCCCATGCGGAGTACCTGATATGCCAGAGCCTCCTCGCCAATGTGGTTTCCACATTCCACGGAATGAACCTCTCCCAATACCCACTTGGCATCTTCAGGGTGTAAACATCGGAGCAGAGGAAGGGATTTTCCCTTCCTGTATAGGTGCTCATCAACCAAACAATATCGGACTGAGAGCCTTTTGACTTTCCTAGCTTGGTCGGGCTCCCCGAGAAGTTTCCCATCTTGTAAATAATCAGCTATTGGATCTATCCAGCATGGTTGTCGATCCAAGGTATAAGTTTCCTTACCTGCCATTGTGCTAGGTAGGGGGATCACTTGAAGAGGGACCCCGTGGGGTAAGGTCTGGTCACCATTTGCAGCTATCTTGACAAGGACGTCAGCTCGACGATTCTATTGTCGAGGTACCTGCTCGATTTTGAATCCTTTAAACTTGGTTTGGAGCTGTTGAACCAGTTTCAGGTAAGCGATCATGTTATCCCCTTTTGTCTGATTATCCCCGAAGATTCGGTTGACTACGAGCGACGAGTAACTCTTAACATTTAGGTAATCAACCCCGAGCTCCGTGGCTACCCTTATTCCGGCAAGAAGGGCTTCGTACTTTGCCTCATTGTTAGTGGCTTTAAATTCAAATATAAAGTAGTGACAACACTCGGTTCCTTCTGAGTCGAATAGAACTATGCCCGCTCCTCCCCCAGTTTGCCTAGAGGCTCCATCAGTGTAGAGGATCCATGACTTGCAACCTTCCGGCAAGCTGTCGAACCCTGGGACCTTATCAGGGGCTATGTCTGTTGCTGCAGAGGTCGCTTGGCCTGGGGGCATCGAGAGATCTGCTACAAAGTCTGCTAGAGCCTGGGCTTTAATTGTGGTCCGAGGCTTATACCTCAAATCAATTTGGGTGAGCTCCAGGGCTTACAAAACCAATCTTTCAAAAACATCCGGCCGTTGCAAAAAATGATGGAGGGTTGATCCGTCACCACTACTATCGAATGAGCCTGGAAGTAGGGTCGGAGCTTCCTCACCGAGGTTACCAAGGCATAAGCAAGATTTTCCAAAAGGGTATAATTCTTCTCGGGCTTGGTTAAAGCATGACTTACGTAGTAGATAGGCCTCATGACCCTATCTCCACATTGCTTGACTAAAGCCCCACAAACTGCAGTTTTGGAAACGGCCAAGTAAATCTGTAGCTCTTCTCTAGGGCTTGGTTTAACCAGTAGCATAGGGCTTGACAGGTATTTTTTCAATGCTGGAAAATCTTGTTCACTCTCCTAGTCCCATTTCATGTTTCTTCCCTGCTTAATGGCTTTGAAAAAGGGGAGACACTTATCGGTGGACCGAGAAATGAACCTGTTGAGCGCTGCTACTTGCCCGGTTAAGACTTGAACCTGTTTAAGCGGTGTGGGGGACTCTAGATCCAGGATAGCCTTAATCTTTTTCGGGTTAGATTTATGCCTCTTTCATGGACCATGAAGCCCAGAAACTTTCCCGTGGTCACCCCAAAGACGCATTTGGAGGGGTTCAATCTCATCTGGTTTTTCCTTAAGATCATGAAGGTTTTGCGAAGGTCATCCAGATGGCCTTCAGAGGTTGATGACTTGGTGATCATGTCATCGATGTATACCTCAATTGATCTTCCAATTTTGGTCTTAAACAACCGATTGACTAACCATTGTTATGTAGCTCCTGCGTTCTTAAGCCAAAAAGGCATCACCTTGTAGCAATACAGACCCCGCCCGGTGATGAAACTGGTCTTTTCCTGGTCGACGAGATGCATCATAATTTGATTGTACCCCGAAAACAAGTCCATGAAGCTTAGGAGCTTGTTTCCAGAGGTGGAGTCAACTAACTGATCAATTTTTGGTAGAGGAAAACTGTCTTTCTGGCATGCCCGATTGAGGTCAGTATAATCGATGCACATGCGCCATTTCCCATTCGCCTTTGTGACCATGACCACATTGGCCATCCATTCTGGGCAGCGTGCCTCTCTGATGAAGCCCGCTTGGGTTAACTTGTCCACCTCTTTCTGGACCGTAGTATTTCTTTCAGCGTTGAAGTGGAACCTTTTTTATTTAATGGGTTTGAAGGTCGGATCCATTGCCAATCGATAAGCAGCCAATGTCATTGGGATCCCAGGCATCTCACCGTGACTCCAAGCAAAAATGTCATTGAACTCTGTGAGTAGCCTGATCAAACCGTCTTTCACTCCTGGCTTAAGGGTGGTTCCGATTTTGACGACCTTCGAGGGATCGCCCACTCGGATAGGAATCTCTTCTAACTTATCCACTTGATGGCTGCTGGCCCATTCCCTTATCTGTTCCTCCCTGTGTGGCACTATAGGGTCATCCTCAGGGTGATTGGTGGGCCCTACATCTCCCAGGGTCAATACAGGGGTTGCCCTATCTTGGATCGTTGTCACCTGGGCAAGTTGTTTTTCTAGAGCAGTTAGGTTGGCAGACACAGCGTAGCATCTCCTAACTACTTGCTGGTCACCCAGAACTTCTCCCACCTTTTCTCCTATTGGTAACTTCAGGACGTTGTGGTAGATGGATAGGACCCCTTTCAAGGATGATAAAAATGGCCTTCCTAATATTGCATTGTAGGCCGATGAGGCATCCACCACTACGAAGTCTGTCATGATATTTTGCTGGAGAGGTGTGGATCCAATGATCACTGGTAGGATTTTTGATCCCATGGGTATGATTGAGTCCCATGTGAACCCGTACAGCGGGGTAGGGCAACTATTGTAACACCACTGCTTCAAGTTCAATTTTTCCAATGTGTCTTTAAATAGGACGTCGACGCTGCTACCAGTGTCGACGAGCACACAGTGTACCATACAGTTGGCAATCTGTACCGTGATCACCATGGGATCATCATGAGGTTGCATGGTGTTGTTGACATCCGTTTCGGTGAAAATGATATGTGATAACTGAGAGGGATTGGTCGGGCTCAGGTAGACCTTGAAGATACCCCACCTTTCGTCCACACGAGGGACTTTCCTTGCATGGTTTTTCCTGGAATTGTTGGAGGTGCCAGTCAGAGTAGGCCCTCCGCTGATGGTATGTATTATCTGAATTTGTTGCATCAGGTCTGTCTGCTCCCCCTTTCTCTTCTTTGTGTGCTCACGGATCTCGGCTTGCACTTCCCTTTCAGTCTGAATGTTCTCCTTGACTTACTGTAAGAATTCCACCAGACATCCTCCTCTTATCAAAGCCTCGATCTGATTCCGCAGGTTGTAGCACTCTGAAGTGTTATGCCTCATGTCCTCATGAAAGTCACAGTATTTATAACGATTTCTCTTATCGACCAGGGCTTTCATAGGAGCTTGCTTCTGAAGCAAACCCTTGTCCCGAATTGCGAGATAGACTGTTTCACAGGATACATTTAAGAGGGTGTAATGATCATACCCCCTCTCATCTCGAGCTATTGAGGCCACTGTCCTGGGAGGAGGTGAAGCTTGAGCAGGAGTTTGTTTTTCTGGATATCTTTTTGATTTGGGTTGAGAAATGGGGAAAAGATATGTTGACCTGTTAGGGGGTTTATTTGGCTTTTCTGAGCTGGCTCGGGTTTGGAAGCTTCCTTCTTCTGTCGCGTTACTGCTCTCATGTCTTCATGTTCCATCTTGACCTTGAGTTGTTCGTCGACTTCAATTTGCTTCAGATCCCAATCATAGGCTTCTTGGTAGGTCTCCAGAGGTCTCTTGGCAAAAGACCGGAAAAGCTTGCCCGCCCATAAGTTCCTTCTGAAGTTAGCGAGAGTTTCTTTCTCGGTGAAGACCCCCATCTGGATGACTTCCTTGTGAAAACGTTCGACATAAGCCCGGAGGGTTTCCCCTCTCTCCAGAATCACGTACTGTAGATGGATTGGGTCCTTCAATCGGGTCTTAACTCCTTGGAATTACGAGCAGAAATCGATTGATAGCTTCGTGAAGGAATTCACACTGCCAGCAGGTAGCTTTCTAAACCAGGTCTTAGCGTAATCCGTCAACGTAGTTGGAAACGTTCGACACATAGCGGCCCTGGTCGTGTTCTGGACATCCATCTGTTGAACAAAGCTTTCTAAGTGGCTCAAGGGATCCTCAGTTTCTAAGAATCTGTCAGTCAGAATTTTGAATTTTAGGGGGAGCTGCCGCTTCCTGGATCCTTCTGATAAAGGGAACATTCATTTCACTTAGTGGGTCCTTTTTATCCTCCTTGTACTTCCCTTTCTTCATCTACTGGACCTCTCTCTGAAGCTCTGCCAACTGATCTCTCAGTTGTTTCTCTCAGGTTTTCTTGAGTTGATCTCTGTCTCCTCATTGTCAGACCCCTCTAACAAGCTAGCGACCTCTACCTAATTCCTTCCTCAGAGGAGGTTTGTCTGGGGGCTTTGCTGATTTTCTTCCTCCCAAGCTCGGGCTTCCCTCTTTGAAGTCGTTAGGTAGAGAAACTCTCCCCGCTCTTGGGGAAGGATGTCTGCCACGGACTTAACTTGCCTTGGTTGGTAGTGTGGCAGCACTTCGGGAAAGGGAGGCATGGGCCCTAACCTATCCTGAATAGAGGGTGGGAGTCCCATTCTTTTACGAGCTGGCTCCGGAGGGGTAGGTCCCAGGCAATCAAAGGCGGGTTGCTTAGCTCCGGGCCTGTTTGACTCCCTTCGATTGTAGAGGTTTGCTTGCTGGATAGTAATACCCTCAGCGAGCAGTCGAAGGCGGACGTTTTCCACAAAGGCCGCCGCTTGTTGGTCAAGCTCGACCTTGTTTCCTATTAGGGAATCCAAAGCCCGTACTGTGGTTGGCTGGTCTGGAACCTGGTTATGGAGCCCGGATTTTCTCCTTTTCTTCGAGACTTTTCTTGTCGACGCAGCAGAAGGTTGTCCCGATGCGCCTGACTGTCCTTAAGAGGAGCATAGCCTCATGATTCCTGTGAAACAACAAACTTGTTTATGTAAAGATGGTGGTGTAGGAGTTTTCTACAGACGGCGCTAGGAAGTGTTAACGGAAAATTTACTCAATATGAGAAATTCTGACTAACACTCTCGAGACCACTACCACAGAGGTGGTGGCTGGGGTCGGTACTTTTGATACCTAACCTACTTAGATAAAAATGAATGTTTGTATAACAATAGCAAGTGGAGGCTTTATTATTGATTATTTGTGATATACAGGATTCTCTCTCCCATATGCTCACAGTCTCTTTAGACCGTAGGAAGGTGGTAACATTTTGCTAGTTGAATAGTGGATATTACGGTGGCCGTGTTCTGTTCACAGAATTTAGGCCCCTTTTTCTTTATGTTTGTCGATTTCTCTCTTTGGTTATGTCATCTCTTTTTTATTTTTCCTATACTCTGCCTTTTCTCCTCCCCCTATTATCACCATGCTTGGCCCTACTTATATTTGGTCAAAGTATGTTTAAATTCACAGATATCCCGCCACGATCCTATGAATATGTTCCCCCCTTATCGGGCGGGATCCTTTATTTAAAAGTTGTTGACTCTGAGTAAATAGCGGAAATGATGATACTGTTGACGAAGATAAGTTTGTTTCCTTTTTGGGATCAAACTCTTGACTCTCACGTAAATATCGGTTATTACATGGATATGATCCTGTGTGTACTCATGGCATAATTCTTCATGGAGGTCACTGGATTAGCTGCTCGTAGTCTTTGTAGAGGGAGATAGATCTATGCTTTGGTTATATTCTCGAAAGCTTGGAAATGACGTCCTGGTAGGCAGTCCTAGGAGGTAACACGGATCTGATTCGTTTAGAGGCCCTCTTCCTCCTTGTATCGCGGAGGGGACAGCGAGCTTCTAGAGAGGTTGGTAGGCTTCTCGTTCAGGCTATGAATTAAGTTTGACCTCTGAAAGTCTTAACCCTAAGGGGGCTTACTTTGCTTGTCGGGCTTCTGTCGAATGTTTCTTGAGCTTGGCAACCCTTCTGGCTTTCACGGGGTGGTTGAGGAGCCCAACCGCAGGAACCGAGGTTCCAAGATAGGTGGCCTCGAGAAGCCCAGATTCCAGTGTTCCCGTGGGGGCTTGTCCTGGTTGTGCCTAGCTTGTTTCCTGATAGTTTTGAAGCCCGACAATCCCTCCACACTTCCGCAGGGTAATTTTATGGTACATCCGGGGTTTCATGAATGTCGACTTCAGGCCTCGATTTAGGCTGGGAGAGTGGAAAATTTCTCTTTGACCCCTAGCCAAATTTTACCATTAACAAATATCTATTTGTTTATCATACAAAGTAATTATAAATTTTACTGAAATAAGTTTAATATTAATATTTTTAGTAAAGTGATGATTATAAAAAATAAAATCAACAAGGATATAATATACGTATCATATTTCAAGATAAAGTATTAAAATGTAATTTCCTATTAAACAAGGGACATATTTTATTAAAAATATTATTTTATAAAACAATATCAATAGTTATATTTAAATATTGTACAAAAATATATATTTAATTAACATATCAATAGCTTATATATAAATAGTATTAAAAAAATATCAGATATAAAGTTATAGCAAAACGGTAGATAGTATTAATTAGTTTATCAAGTATATAAATGTGAGTATCAATACTAGCTTAATTATGAGATCTTTTATAAATTATAATTATACAAGAGAATATAGATCTTGGATTTAAGGAGAAGAATTGTGGGTGAATTTGATTTGAATTTGAATTCTCGTATAATTTTTTATAAAAAAATATAACTATTAATAGCTATTTTTAGCAAAGGGTCAAAGGGAATTTTTTCATCTAACTGACACCTGGTAGGAAACATCTCCTTATACCAGGTAGTTATTACATGCTATAATCTACTTTGAAGAACTGGGTCTCACACAAACGAGGTACCTCGGCTTCATTGTTGAAGCAAGATAAAGCTCTTACACCTCCATAGACTACCCAACCAGTACCTGAGTACCCTGACACTATTTCGCTGTTCAGTCACGGTACATATCCTACCCCTCTAACAGGAAGGAAGTTGCCCATAAAGCTCCTAGATGATCATATAGCCCTGACACAATTGATCAAGTGCCACGTCGTTAGAATGGTACCTCGCCATCAGGTTAGTATCTCGAGGCACCTCGCCAACAGAATGATCAAGCACCACATCACCAGGCCAATACCTTGAGGTTTCTCGCCACTAATAAACGGAATCAGAGTCATTCTTCAGACCGTAACAATCTCCACGTACACATAATGTAATAAATAGTCAATAAAAGAAACGAACACGATTGTCTCCAAGATATCCTCCACAAACCGATTCTCCAGGGTTAACTAACATTAAACAGAAAATCCCGCATAATAAGGAAGAAGATCAATCATGTGACCTTCGGTTTACATGCCACGGATTAACCATAATTGCACCATGTATAAATACAGGGGTAATAGCACGAAGAAGGGGATTGAAAAATCAAATCAAGAACCTCTAGAGCTATTGCTTAGTTCCGCAATCATAATTAAGCCTAGTTATAGCTAGAAGTTCGCCACCTCAAGTTAGTTGAAGAGAAAAGAGAGACTGAGAGTTATTTTATGTCACTACACTTATTTCATTGTTGAATAAAATAATACCTCTTGGCTCACTATCATTCTCTCCATCATTTCATCCGTTTTTTTACACGTGAAATTGGTACCGAAGGTACCTATTCCGATCGCAATCTACCTAGGTAGTGCTCCTGCGGGTGCTAACTGAGATTCCTCATCCAGAACGAAATTTCGGTTAACAATAACAAAAATTCAAAAGATTAACATGCAATATTTTATTTTTTGTGGACTAGACATTTTGTTTGGAGTAAAAGTTTTTTCTAAAAAGGGAGATATTTAAGGCATTAATTATTTCTCTGCCTACTTCAAAAAAAAAACAGGCTTTATCTTGCAATCATTTATAAATCTGCATAAAAATTTACTCAATTAGATTAGATTGAGATTCTCTTCAACTCCAAACGAAATTAATTAGAAAATTTGTTAACCACTCTTACAATAATTAATTATTCCAACTTTTATAAGAAAGTTCGAGAACCGAATAATTGAACAAACACACCTCATTCCCAGTTATGGAACATGTGGATTTCCTCACGCTTATTTGTGATCTTCGTTATTTTCATAGTTTGAAACAAACTTAAATTTGAGAATGTTTTATTGGTATTGTGACTTGTGAGCGAGTGCCATGGACGGGAGCAAAGCGATTCTAAAATTTAAATTTGCCGCTAAGAAACGTTTTTTTAAGAGTTTTATTGAAAACGAACTTATTTGGGAGTCTATAGTTAATTTCTAATCTCTTTTTAAAAAAATTGCTAAACTAACTCTTTTGTGATAATATTGGTCTTTTGAAATTTTGAAATTATATTCATATCATAACACTCTAAATCATCTCTCTCCCAATCGACCACACTTTTCTCATATTGTAAAATCCCTGATCTCTCTCAAACTGACAAAACCTCTCTAAAATTTCCAAATCCCTAGTCTCTCTAAAGTTGACCAAACCTCTAAAATCGACCAAATCCCTAGTCGCAGTGAAAGCCTTCTCTCCAACCACGGCAGCGCAACGGAACCTTGAAGACGATGACGACACGATGGAAGCTTGAAGACGACGACACCACAGAACGTTGAAGACGTCGGCAACTCCGTTTGGCTTCTGGGAAAGTTCAATAAACTTAAGGTGAATGGTTCTTCAATTATTGATTTTTTTTGTGGTGTTTTTTTCTGATCTGTAAAATCAGTGGTGTTGCTTTCTCCTTCAATTTTTGTACTTTAAAAAATCCCTAATTTGAATTAGAACCCTATTTTTTTAGGGGTTTGAAAAATCCCTAAATTGAATTAACTTGAACTTGCATGTCAATGTGTTGTGATATTTGTGTTGAGTTTTCACTTTTCAGTTATTTTTTTGAATCCCTAATTTTTTTTTTTTTTGCGTTGAAAAATCTAGATTTTTTTTCTTCAGTTTATGAAGCTGAATTTGATTTAGTTTCGATTTTTGTATGATGGCTCTTTTTGATTATTTGTATCAGTATTGTATTGAGTGGGATTTCCCTTTTTCTTTTTTTTTATAATTAACATTGCAATATGATTCCCTTGCGTTTGAATTCTATTCTTCTGTTTGCCGTTCATGATGGGTTTCTTTATTAATATGTAATTATTTTTAGTTAAATTATAATTTTGCTTTATGTGATCTTTACTGTGGAATGCAATGAACTATGAGTTTGTTCTTCATTTTGATTGTCAATGAATCAAGTGTATTTTTAGTTGTTGTTTTGTCATCTGATTGTCAATGAGTTTGTTCTTCAAGCTGTTGGACAATTTACAAGCATTCAACTTTGTGGTGTTGTTTTGGTTCTTGACGTTTGAATCATTTGAAACTTTTGGTTCTTCATTCCCTCTATGATTTGCAGCCAAGCCATGTTTGAAACTTTAATTTTGTATAGAAATAATGTGACACCTACGTTTGTTATAGCAATAGATTGGTAATAAGGGTAGATTCCTATTAAACCTATTAGCATTATATAAATGTGAGTGTGTAAGAGAAACAAAAAAAAAAAAATAACGAATGCTCCCTTTCTTTTCCAGCACCCAGCCTACACCTTCTCTGTGAAGAAATAAGGAATCAAAAGTAGCTTGAAGAACTCCTGGTTCTAGGTAAGTTTTTTTTTATTATATATTTTTCTTGTATTTCTTTCATGTCATGGACACTCTAGGTATATTAGACTATTTTTAATAATGATGTACGAGAGTATACATATATAGGATTGATTTATATTCATCCCGGTATTCATTGTCACAGACATGATTTTTATTGGATTTTCTTCGGACCATTACAAAGAGTATTGGAATCCCTGTTTTGATAAATATCTTCCATATTTGACAAATCGTTTTGAATGTGTTATTCACGTCTAAAAATTATGAAAATTTATGTAAAGGTAGATGAATATGTTTAGTATAATTATGTAAAGTTTCATGATTTTGAAGCATGTATAAATATTGTTATGATTTTTGGATTAAACAGGGTTCAGCATTAGAATTCTGCTGGACAGTTTCGGGAAACCATAAAAGATTAGTGCTTCTGTATATTCTAACGACTTCATATTGATCTTAAACTTTTACGGTATATTAAATTATATGTCTAGATTAAATCTGAAAGTTTGTGTAATTTATACAAGAGTATAAATATTTATATAAATTTCGGAGTGGACTAAGGTCAGCTAAGGTCTCTACTGGACAGATTTGGAATAAACAAGATTATAATTAACTTTTTGGACATGCTATCTGTCATAGATTAAACTGAAACTTTTACCGTAGTATTTTCCATATGTCTAGACGATCTATATATAATTTCAAATTTTTTGGAGCTGTATCAAATTAAATAAAAATTATAGATTAGAGGGTTGTCAGTTATGATAATTAGCTGAAAATTAGATTTCTAAGTTTAGTTCAATTTATATAAAGTTTATGCTGATTTAAATGGCTGTGATGATGAGATTAAAACAGTGAATCAAATTTAATAATTGATAGGTTTGAGGAATTTTTGAATTTCTAGAGCTAGAATGGATTTATACGTGTTTGAGGTAAGTAAATTCGTTGATTGTACGAACATTATCCGGTTTAACTCGAGACATTGCTCTTGGTGTGGTTTTATGGCAGATTCAATGTTGTTGCTAATGAAAAAAATAATTGATATGATGCCTAATATGATTGTGTTGTTTTAATGAAAAAATCTAAATCAAGCATATCTTGTTTTGTTGGCCCTTTGCATAATGATACATTGGAAGAATCTTTTGGGTCTTCCAATATCAATAGGTTGATTGTTTCGCTCCTGGATCTTCCAAAAGGAAAAAATATCTCAGAGAGCTTTTGGGTTCTCCCAATAACTAAAAAGTGTATCATGCCTGAATCTAACTGGGGTTCGCGGTGGTGGAGGAACTGGCTCGGAAAAAAGAGGGATTCTGGTTGTAAGATATCTAATGAAACCGTCGCTGGAATTGAGATCTCATTCAAAGAGAAAGATATCAAATATCTGGAGTTTCCTTTTGTATATTATATGGATGATCCGATCCGCAAGGACCATGGTTGGGAATTGTTTGACTTGTTTTAAGTTTAGCATAATTATGTTTGATTTCCGTTCCTGTAATGAATTTTTATATATAGTTATGGCAGATTCATTGTTTTTATTTTTAAAATAGTGTATCAAAATGTTCTGGATTTTCGATATTGTTGGGTTCATAGTTTGTGTAATGAAATGCATTTTACTAGTTTGAGTAATGAGTTAGGAATTCCTAATACTGTTGGAAATTCCTAACGATGTTGGGAATTTCCAACTGAGGAATTCCCACTGAGTTAGGAATTCCCAACTTCAGTTGCAAATTTCCAACACTGTGTTAAGAATCCCCAACAGTGTCGAGATTCCTAACGTTGTTGGGAATTTTAATTTTTGACTATCATCATTGTATCGAACATGCAAATTGTGACTCTAGAATTTCGATATTGTTGGATTCATAGTTCGTGTAATGAAATGCAGTATACTAGATGGTGTTTTAGGAATTCCTAACTATGAAGAAACCATTATTATTATTTTTGTTCATATTTACAGATTATACAACAGTAGAAATTGAATGAATGGTTTATAAATATTTGTTGTTTGTGGCTTGACTATATTTGAACCCCATGAAGACCTGGGTTTTGAAGAATTACCGTTACTGTATTTTGCATTTTGAGGCTTTTGTGGTTGATTTTGATCGACGAATTTTAATGTTTTGGTTTAATTTTCCCCTGTCATTGTGAGAAGAGGTGTATTACTAGTGAAAGAACTAGGAGAATTACTAGTTCGTATAATGAAATACAGTTTACTAGTTGGTGTTTTTGAGTTAGGAATTCCCAACAGCATTAGGAATTCCCAACGCGGTTAGAAATTCGCAACAGTGTTGAGGTTTGCCAACAACGTTGGGATTTCCTAACGGTGTTGGGAATTCCTAACATTGTTGCTGAAACAAATAATATGGTGTGTACTATTAATCTAGAGGGGGGGGGGGGGGGGGGGGTGAATAGATTTTAATCAACTTTTACCCAATTTTCGTTAAGAGTCAAGTTGACGAAAATATCCCTATCTAGTTACAAAGATACCACAAGTGTAATAAATACGGAAATAGTAAGAACACTTGAGATATACTTGGAAACCCTCAAAATGGAAAAAACCACGGGCTGATGAGTGCGTCACACTAGAACCTCGAATCCACTAATGATAAAGGATTTACAACCTAATCCCGGTTTAATCCTTCACCACTACCTAATCCCGGTATAAGTGAACCTAGTTCATATTGCTTGTGATTTAAGCTACCTACTCCCGAAAGCAACACAAGTCTTAATTCTCAATGAAGAGATAAAGTGTCCTAAGTGAATATGTAATGATATTCAATGAACAAACAAGGCTAGGAAACCCTATATGCTTATCTAGGATAATGAGATGACAATTAATGCAATCATAGATATCAAGTGCTAAATGACATGTTCAAATAACTTAGCTAAACATAGATCAATCAATTCTATGAAGCTAGCACAATACAACACTCAATCATGTCATCACAACAATCTCTAATTTGTATCTAGAAATATTCTAAAAGAATACAATTAATTAAAGAGATGGTCTAGTAAGCAAAACACTTAGCATGTAAGAAGATAGTGAAGAACTTACCAAACAAGATGTGATGAAGCAGCCCTATCCATTGATGCACTTTAAATGAACTTAGATGATGCAAGATGAAGATTTAATGCTCATGGGAATGCTTTGAGTGATTAAAAATGAGTTCTTGGAAGTGTTTTAACTTTTAAATGTGTTCTAAGGAAGAAATGTGATATTCTGAACTCATACACGACCTTAAGGCATTGAGTTATATATATATATATATATATATATATATATATATATATATATATATATATATGTGTGTGTGTGTGAGGTTGTTTTGAAAAAAAAACGTTCCAGCTTCCTCTGTGTGCACTGGTCGAGTAGCGCACCACTAGCGCCCAACCTATTTTTAAAACAGGCGTTGGACGAGTGGCGCATCCCAGTAGCGCAACACAAGCGCAGATTCTCTGAGATGTTTGTGCTGGTGAGGCTGCGCTAGACGAGTAGCGCACCACCAGCGACCGCCCACATTTTTCAACTACTCCCGAGTGCAGCAGCGCAGCTCAGTGGTGCAACACTAGCGACAGCTCACTGTGAATGTTGTGCTAGTGGAGTGCGATGGTCAAGTAGCGCACCACCAGCGCAAGGCCTATTTTTTCAATACTCAAATGCACAAAAAACAATAAGTTCAAGAGTGATGAAATTGCATCATATTTTAATGCCTAGCATGACATACAACTTTCATAGCAAGATGCAAATAGGTCAACAAGAGTCATTTAAACTAAAATGCACACAAGAAAACACTCAACATGTAAGATCAAGAGTTATGCATGAATATGTGAGTGTGTGCAACTATCTCTTCAAGTAAGCACAAGAATTTTACCTTTGGTGCTTCTCCTCTTGAGGTCTTGAGAGCCTAAGTTACCCTTACATGAACCCCAACAATGTGGTTGTTCACGAAATAAGCCAATCATCAAATGAGGACTTTTCAATCTCCCCATTTGGCTATTTCGTGACAAAACCACCACTCACATTGATCCTCACAAAACAAAATAGAAAAACACGGGGAAGATATTCTACATTACAAAGAGATAAACATAAAAAAAAACTTCAAGTCTTCAATCTCTTGTAGAACTATCAACCCTACATACAAGGTAAGCACAAATACACTTTCCAACCAAGTGCATGTTAGATGATCAAGTGAATATACAACAAAAGCTATTGCATTCAATGATATGAGAATGACATCGTGAAATACTCATGTAATGCTCCCCCTCAACGGGTTACTCCCCCTACATGTAATCTCCCCCTCAAACAAGTACACTCATGCAATGTAATGCTCCCCCTCAAAGCCATCACATGCTACTCCCCTAACATCACAATGATAGGTCAATGCTACTCCCCCTTTTTGTCATGATATAGGCAAAGGAGAAGTCCCCAACCGGGTCACTCAAGGCAAAGAAAGAAAAGAGCATACAAGATTGTTGCACAATTATATAAGCCACATTTATGCAATCTCAATTGATAGAAGAGACACAAGGAGATTTATTGAAGGACAATGTGTGAATCAAAAAGTGCTTTGCATCCAAGACATGTTACATTCAAGTCCAAAAACAATGGTATTTGGCAAAGCAAATGACAAAGGTTTCCAATATAATTCAAACCAATTTCACCATTTGTCATGAGAGAAGCAAGGATATAGAGTTCTTATAAATATCAAGTTTTAAAGGCACTATATCCAACTTTATAAGCTAAAAATGGCTTGAGCAACTTTGTACCCTATTTGATTTTTCCGAGAGGATACCCGTATGATAGTAGCCATGTTCAACAAATAAAGAAAGAGAGACATTCATTCAACATTTTAGTCTCACTAGCTTCTTTTCACACAATACTTTGCATTTAACAATTGCAATCAACAAATCATGCTTTATCATTTTTCATTGGCATGTCATTTAAGAATCATCATGTCATGGAGATAATTATAGGTCATTCAACATGTACTTCCAATGTATATCTCCTAGTCCAAAATTGCATGTTTGAACATAAATATGATATGGATTGTAATCAAAGAAAAGTTCACACTTATTTAAGAAAATACAATATACTATAAGTACAACCAAGCTACTCAAGCAATCAATAAAAAGGCATAAACGTATTTAAGAAAAATTGCATGCAACAAGTATACAATAGCTCTCTTTGCTTGAGTTCCCCATATGGGGTCAAAGACCACAACACATCACTCCATTAAACAAAATCCCTATAGATCTACTAAGAGTCTTGAATCTAATAGCATCTAAGGGTTTAGTAAATAGATCCGCTAGTTGGTCATTTGTACCTACATGCTCATGTACAATGCATTTGCTCTCAACTAGTTCTCTAATGAAATGATGACGGATGTCAATATGCTAGGTCCTAAAATGTTGAACCGAATTCTTTGAAATATTAATTGCACTCATGTTATCACAAAAGAGAGTAAGAGTTCCTTGATTGAATCCATAGTCGACTAGCATTTGCTTCATCCAAAGAAGTTGTGTGCATCCACTCCCAACGGCAATATATTCGGCCTCAGCCGTGGACAAGGAAATTGAATTTTGCTTCTTGTAAAACAAAGAGACAAGGTTGTTCCCAAGGAAAAAGCAACCGCCCGATGTACTTTTCCTATCATCATAATTTCCTGCCCAATCTACATCACTAAAGCCTACAAGACTAGCATTAGTGGTAAAAGAGTACCAAATCTCATAGTTAGATGTCCCATTCACATATCGAATGATTCTCTTAACAGAAGAGAGATGGGACTCCTTAGGATCCACTTGGTACCTAGCACATACACCCACACTAAAGGAGATATCGGGCCTACTTACGGTCAAATAAAGGAAGCTACCAATCATGCCACGATATAAAGTTTGGTCCACACTTTTACCACTAGCATCCTTGCTTAGCTTCAAAATGGTACTCATGGGTGTATCACAATGTTTGGCACTTTCAAGGCCAAATTTCTTCACTAGGTTTTTGGTATACTTAGCTTGAGATATGAAAATCCCATCATCCATTTGCTTAATTTGTAAACCTAGAAAGTAACTTAACTCACCAACAAGACTCATCTCAAATTCATGAGACATGACATCAACAAATTGTTGGTCTTTGGTGTCATTGGTGGAGCCAAAAACTATATCATCAACATAGATTTGAGCTATAAAGAGCTCATCTTTGTTTTTCTTGATGAATAAAGTCTTTTCAACACTACCCATAGTGCAGCCATTGTCTATGAGATATTGGGTGAGACGCTCATACCAAGCCCTTAGTGCTTGTTTCAACTCATATAAAGCTTTCTTGAGATGATAGACATGATTAGGGTGGTGAGGATCTACAAACCGTTTGGGTTGCTCAACAAATACTTCCTCTTGCAGGAAACCATTGAGGAAGGCACTCTTAACATCCATTTGATATAATTTGAACTTGTGCAAACAAGAAATGGATAAAAGAAGCCTAATGGACTCAATCCTAGTAGCGGGAGCAAATGTCTCCTCAAAGTCAATACCCTCAATTTGAGAGTATCCTTATGCTACAAGCCTAGCCTTATTACGCACAATGTTGACATCCTCATCGGATTTGTTCTTATATACCCACTTGGTACCTATCACATTGGTGTTCTTGGGCCTAGGAACTAGAGTCCAAACCTCATTCCTTTCAAATTGATTAAGCTCTTCCTGCATGGCAAGAACCCAAAATTCATCTTTTAAGGCTTCATCAATTTTCTTAGGTTCTATTTGAGAGGTGTAGCAAGTGTAGCTAATAAGATTAGTCATTTGACGCCTAGTCCTAACACCCTCACTAACTTCACCAATAATGTCATCTTTGTCATGAAGTTTCCTAACCCATGGAGCAGGTTCTTTTGAGTCCAAGTGAGGAATCCTATCACTAAGTTGTGCTATGTCATCATCAAGATTAGCCTTTTCAACATTAGAGATATCAGCTACTTTCTCTAAAAGGGAGTCAACAACTAAATCTATCTCCTCCTCATGTTCATTAATCTTGAGCCTAGTATCATCAATGACAACATTAGATGATTCCATTACGGTCCTAGTTCTTAGATTAAAAACTCTATAGGCTCTACTATTCAAGGCATAGCCAATGAAGATACCCTCATCACTCTTAGCATCAAATTTGCCAAGTTGATCACGGTCATTCAAAATGTAGCATTTGCTTCCAAAAGTGTGGAAGTAGCTAACATTTGGCTTCCTACCTTTCTATAACTCATAGGAGGTTTGCCTAGTGTGGGGCCTAAGGAAGACTCTATTTTCTATGTAGCAAGCTGTATTGACGGCATCGGTCTAAAGATTCCTAGGGACATTGTTGCTAAGCAACATCACACGGGCTATTTCTTGAAGAACCCTATTTTTCCTCTCAACAACTCCATTTTGTTGAGATGTCCTAAGAGCCGAAAACTCATGAGAAATGCCTAGACTATTGCAAAAGTTTTCAAAATGGGCATTCTCAAATTCCTTCCCATGGTCACTCATAATTCTCTTAATGCTTTTAATCATAGAGTTCATTTCATTTTGAATTTTAGAGCAAAGCATTTTAAACTTGTCAAAAGTTTTAGATTTTTCTCTAAGGAAATAGGTCCAAGTGTACCTAGAATTGTCATCTACACACATAAAAATGTATCTCTTCCCACCTAAACTCTCAGTTTGTATATGACCCATAAGATCCATGTGGAGAAGCTCTAGAGTTTCTTTAGTGGTTATATACTTGCCCTTTTTGTGCATACTTTTGGTTTGCTTCCTTTGTTGGCAAGGTCCACAAACACCATTAACCTTTTTCCCAAGCTTGGGAAGGCCTCGCACAACATTGAACTTATCTAAGATTTTTAGATCCCTAAAGTTCATGTGACCAAGTCTTTCATGCCACAACTCTATTTGTTTATCCTTGGACACATTACAAGACACACTTCTAGCCTCAAGACAATAACAATTGTCACTAGATCTCATACCTTTTAACAAGGTTTGTCCATTAGGCAATAGGATAGAACAATCATTTTTCCTAAACAAGACGGAGAGTTCATCATCACTAAGGTGTGAAATGCTTATAAAATTGGCTTTTAGACCATCAACATACAAAGCATTGGACAATGAGGGTAATCCAGGAAAGGAGATGATTCCTTTTTCTTTGACCTTCTTTTTGGATCCATCACCAAATGTGACATTTCCTCCCTCCTCCATCATAAATTTTAAAAGAAACTCTTATTTCCAGTCATGTACCTAGAGCACCCACTATTCAAATAGCAAAAATCACAAGAATAAGCTTTCAAAGTAATTTATGCAACATGGCAAAGGTGTTCATCCTTTCTAATCCACATAGGTGCAGTATTTTCCTTCCTAGTGGTCAATAGTACATGGGCTCTATATGTCCTAGGATCATGCAAAAGTGTTCCACTTTTCCTAGTGACATGCATCATGGCTCTAGGTTTCTTAGGATCATGCATCATGGCTCTAGGTTTCTTAGGATCATGCATCATGGCTCTAGATGTCCTAGGATCATGCATCATGGCTCTAGCCTTTTTCTTTTCTATCATGCTTTCAATCCTACACAATTTGATATACCTAAAGCAATTTGGCCTAATGTGACCATCAATACCACAAAAATGACATGTAGGTAAATAGTTAGGAATTATACCATATCCTTGAGGATGCATTGGAGCCTTCCCATGTCTTTATGGTTGTCTTGCTTGTTGTTGAGGAGTTTTCCTTTTTTGTTGTTGAGCAAGACTTGATTACATCCTTGGTTGAGCTTGCATGATAGGTGTCTTCCCTTTGTGAGCTTTTGGTTGAGGGAAGTTAACTTGAGGAGCCCTTGTAGGATGAGCTTGAGGTGGGATTCTTGGTGCCACCTTCACTTGAGCACTACTTGAACACTCTCCTAGATCAAGCTTCTTTCTAGGAGTTTGATGAGGAGAGGACCCATTGAAGTTCATGCTTCTTACAAAAATGGTCTTGCTTGGAGTGGAGGACATCTTTTCATCTTCAAACCCAAGCCCCTTCTTGTCACTTAGCCTCTTTCCAACATCTAGCATGTGGTCAAGTTTCTTGGTGCTAGAAATCATCTTGACCAACAACTCTCTAGCATCTTCAAGCTCTTTCTTCAACCTTTCTTCACTCCTCTTAGATCTTTCCAACTCTTCAGTTTGTTGGTCAACTTGAGTTGAGAGGTCTAGGTTTTCTTCTTTTAATCTCTTGGTCTCATTCTTGTTCTTTAATCTTGAGCTCTCAAACTTAGCCATGTAGTCCTTGAGATCCATCCTATCCACACTTCCATTTGTGGATTGTGATGAAGATCCATCATCACTTGAGTAGTCTTCCTCTTGACTATCATTCTCGTCTTCACTAGCATCTTTGCTCCTAAGAGAGGATGTAAATGCTATGAAGTTAGCCATGAGTTCTTCATTATCCGAAGACTCATCTCCTTCATTAGAGTTATCACTTTCACTCTATGTGGCAGCCATCACTTTTCCCTTATTCTTGTTCTTGTGATTTGCACATTCCAGGGAAAAGTGACCTATTCCACCACATTCATAGCATTGGACTCCTTTCTTCTCGGTCTTTTCTTGCCTAGGCTCAAACTTCTTGAAGGGAGCCTTTTTCTTCAAGTCTTGACCCTTGGATCCAAAGCCTTTCTTCTCGGACTTGTAGAATTTTTTGAACTTCCTCATTAGCAAGGCCATCTCTTCATCCGAGTCATCACCTTCCTCATTCTCAACTTTGGAGGCTTTCAAAGCAATATCTTTTTGCTTCTTTGATGGTGTGGGGTTAGGACATTTCTTAGATTCATAAGCTAGAAGACTCCCAATCAATTCACTAGGCTTCATGTCCTTATACCCACTATTCTCTTCCAAAGCCGTCACCTTAGACTCAAATCTATCGGGTAGAGATCTCATAATCTTCTGCTTGATCTTCCTATCCGAATAAGGATCACCAAGTTGATGACTTTGGTTCACAATGTCCATCAACCTCACTTCCAAGTCGTTGAAGCACTCATTCTCATCCATTTTGAGCAATTCAAATTGCGTTTGGAGAACTTGAAGCTTTGATTCCTTAACCACCTCGGATCCCTCATGTGCAACTTCTAGGATGTCCCATGCTTCCTTAGCTATCCTAGTATTTTGAACTAACTTGTATTGGTTATCATCTATTGCACAAATGATGACATGCATTGCCTTCCTATTCCACTTTGAAGCCTCAAACTCTTGTGCATTCCACTGAGCCTTTGGTTTGAGTACATCATCTCCTCCATCTATAGGAGTCATCGGTGGAGTGTAGCCATCTTCAACTGCCATCCATGCCCTGTCATGAATTTGGCATATGTATGACTCCATCTTGCCTTTCCAAGAGGCATAATTCAATCTGGTGAGGAGTAGAGGTCTAGTGCTGGAAGCTCTCTCATTGCCACCGTTTCCACTCATTGTATTTATGAATGAATGATATGAATGCAAGTGTATGAATGGTCAACACAAACACACAAAATGAAACACATACCAAAATGAGCAAGGATCACCTATGTATGTTTAGGAACCTGCTCTGATACCAATTGAAACAAATAATATGGTGTGTAATATTAATCTAGAGGGGGGGGGGGGGGGGTGAATAGATTTTAATTAACTTTTACCCAATTTTCGTTAAGAGTCAAGTTGACAAAAATATCCCTATCTAGTTACAAAGATACCACAAGTGTAATAAATGTGGAAATAGTAAGAACTCTTGAGATATATGTGGAAACCCTCAAAATGGTAAAAACCACGGGCTGATTAATGCGTCACACTAGATCCTCGAATCCATTAATGATAAAGGAATTACAACCTAATCCCGGTTTAATCCTTCACCACTACCTAATCCCGGTATAAGTGAACCTAGTTCACCTTGCTTGTGATTTAAGCTACCTACTCCCGAAAGCAACACAAGTCTTACTTCTCAATGAAGAGATAAAGTGTCCTAAGTGAATATGCAATGATATTCAATGAACAAACAAGGCTAGGAAACCCTATATGCTTATCTAGGATAATGAGATGACAATTAATGCAATCCTAGATATCAAGTGCTAAATGACATGTTCAAATAACTTAGCTAAACATAGATCAATCAATCCTATGAAGCTATCACAATACAACACTCAATCATGTCATTACAACAATCTCTAATTTGTATCTAGAAATATTCTAAGAGAATACAATTAATTAAATAGATAGTTTAGTAAGCAAAACACTTAGCTTGTAAGAAGATAGTGAAGAACTTACCAAACAAGATGTGATGAAGCAGCCCTATCCATTGATGCACTATATATGAAATTAGATTATGCAAAGTGAAGATTTAATGCTCATGGGAATGCTTTGAGTGATTAAAAATGAGTTCTTGGAAGTGTGTTTCCTTTTAAATGTATTCTAAGGAAGAAATGTGATATTCTGAACTCATACACGACCTTAAGACATTGAGTTATATATATATATAAGATCCAAACAAAGTGAGGTCGTTTTGAAAAAAAAAACGTTCCAGCTTCTTCTGTGTGCACCGGTGACGTGCGCTGATCGAGTAGCGTACCACCAGTGCATAACCTATTTTTAAAACAAGCACTGGACGAGTAGCGCATCCCAGTAGCGCAACACAAGCACAGATTCTCTGGGATATTTGTGCTGGTGAGGCTGTGCTAGACGAGTAGCACACCACCATCGACCGCCTATATTTTTCAATTACGCATGGGTGCAGCAACGCAGCTTAGTTGCGCAACACTAGTGACAATCCACTGTGAATGTTGCGCTGGTGAAGTGCGCTGGTCGAGTAGCGTACCACTAGTGCAAGGCCTATTTTTTCAACACTCAAATGCACAAAAATAATAAGTTCAAGAGTGATGAAATTGCATCCTATTTTAATGCCTAGCATGACATACAGCTTTCATAGCAAGATACAAATAGGTCAACAGGAGTCATTTAAACTAAAATGCACACAAGAAAACACTCAACATGTAAGATCAAGAGTTATGCATGAATATGTGAGTGCGTACAACTATCTCTTCAAAGTAAGTAAGCACAAGAATTTTACCTTTGGTGCTTCTCCTCTTGAGGTCTTGAGAGCTTAAGCTACCCTTACATGAACCCCAACAATGTGGTTGTTCACGAAATAAGCCAATCAACAAATGAGAACTTTTCAGTTGCGAATTCGTAACTAAGTTAGGATTTTTAATTATTGACTATCATCATTGAATCGAATATGAAATAAAGATGAAAGACTGTTGAAAGTTGTTCAGTAAGATGAATTGGTTAGTTGTTCGTTTTTTAGTCATGCTCGGTTCATATATGCCATTCTTAACCAAGTAGCCTTAACATGGCCAGAGTTTTTTATTAACTTAAACTATATTAAGTTTATCGTCCCAACTTCGACCAAGTAACTATACGTGACGAGATTTGTCATGACCCATTTTTAGAAAGAGTCGGGTAGACCATTTATGTTGGCCGGTCGATTACTTTAACCCCCGATCGATTTGTTGCTTTTTTTTCTTTTGTCAAGTTGTTTTCTTTTATAGACCATTTACATGGTATCTAGTTTACAGACGCTTGTCATTTATCTGTCTATTAAGTCATTGGGACGTCTCCCAATAGTATGTTGATCAAGATTCGTTGCAATAGAGTGACTTATATCCTACTATTTTTCATAAATGTTTAAATTTTATTAGCAATTGTTTCTAGCATAGATATTTCGTTCCTCATTCAACTCTTGGCACATCTCATCAGGTCCTTATGGCCTGAATGCACTCTAACATTGTTTCATTACACCTAGTTATTTTTGGTGAGTGTACAATGCCTTTACGGTGTGTGTTTTCCTCAATGGGCATCCTGGGTGCTCCTATCAAAACTAAGCGATTTCTAGGTGCCCTGGGATTGCTTTTGTAAATAAAAGCAAATTTAGAACACCTTTTTTTGACTTTTTGAAATTATGCCTCAAAGGGATTTTTATTGAGACATCAACAAATTAGCTAACAAGGTAAACTGATTTGTAAGCTAAACTAGGTGAATTTATTTCTAAATTAGAAAGAAATATTTAAAAACGAGAAACCCCTAGGGGTAAAACATCTTCAAGTACTGAGCATTGCATGGTCTGGACAGTTCATCCCTTTCTAGTCTGGCGAGGCGGTACGCTCAACGACCGACCAATCCAACCACTTTTACGGTCCTTCCCATTTATCTGCCAGCTCTAGCTGATCTTTCCTTTGTACTGGGCGATACCTTCCTCAGAACTAGATCTCTGAGTTGGAATCTCTTAACTTGGACATGTGAGTTGTAGTACCTAGCTGCCCTTTGCTGATAGGCAGCGTTCCTTATCCTCGACAGATCATTTTTCTCCTCTAACTCGTCTAGATTATGTTCTAACATTTCTACATTTACCTCGAGGTGGAAGATGTGTACCTTTAGTGAATTATAAATTACTTCCACTGGATTACTACCTCTATTTCGAATGTTAGCGAATAGGGGGTCTCTTCTATCGAAGTCATCTCTATGGTCCGATATGGGCACAGGACTTCGTGTTGCTTGCCTGCCCAATTCCCTTTATTAGCATCCAGCTTTGCCTTTAGGGTATGCTTAATTATCTTGTTTACTACTTCCGTCTGGCCATTGGTTTGAGGATGGATTCTTGTGGCATAATAATTCTTTATACAGAAGTCCTGACACATGTTTATAAAGTTGTCACAGTCGAACTTGGTCGCGTTGTCTGTGATTATTGTATTGGGGATCCCAAATCATTAAATGATATTCTTCTTCATGAAACGGGTTATGTTGGCCTCAGTTATATATACCAGTGTTTTTTCCTCTACCCATGTTGTGAAGTAGTCTACAACCACAATGATGTGCATTGTTGCTCCTTTAGTTGTTATCGGTATTTGGCCAATCAGATCTAGCCCCCACATGGTGAACGACCATGGTAATGTCAAGTTCTTCAATTGCTCGGGGGGAGTCTTGATGTCATTGGCTATCCTCTGACATCTACCACAATGTTCTGTGACTACCTGAGTATCCTGGAATACGGTCGGCTAGAAAAAACTCTACCTAAGAGTCTTGCGCACTAGACTTTTACCCCCGAAGTGATTCCCACACACATACCTCTATGGATACTTTCCAATATCTGTCTACCTTCTATTGGGCAGACACACTTCTGTAAGACCTTTGAAAATCCTCTCATGTACAATTCTTCTCAAACTAATGAGTATCTGGTGGCTCTATACCCGATGCATTTTTCTTCAGTCAGCTCTGCTGGGAGCATCCCATCATCCAGATATTCTCCGATTGGGGTCATCTAGGTGGCATGCTTTCCTTTGATCACTCATACTTTCTATACTTCCTCTTCATCTTTGATGCTTGATTTTTTGAAGTGAGCAACTGGGATAGTCTTCGACCGTATGCTGATAATAGATGACACACATTTTAATAAAGTGTCTGCCTTCTCATTCTTTTTCCTCGGGGTCTTAGAAATCTTATAGGCCTTGAATCTCCCAAGCAATATCCTAGCTATCCCTAGATAAGCATCCATGTTACTATCTTTGGCCGGATACTGGTTCAAGATTTGGTTTACCACCACCTGCGAGTCACTGAATATCTCCAACTCAACTGCCCCAAGTGTCGTGTAGACCCTAAGTCTTGCCAAAAGTGCCTCACACTCGACCATATTGTTAGTGGCTTGGAAGTCGAACCGTATGACATATTCTACCTGATCACCTTCTAGAGTGGATATCACTATATCGACCCCACTTCTATAAGTGTTTGATGATCCATCTACATGCCTTTTTTAGATAAATTCTTTATTCTCTTTCATCATCATGATCACCTCGCTGTTTTGTTCAGCGAACTCGGCGATTAGGTTAGCTACAACTTGCCCCTTTATTGTGGCTCTTGGCAGATATGCTATGTCGAATTAACTAAACTCCACTGCCCATTTGGTTAGCTTTCCAGACACCTCAGGGTTTGATAGAATCTACTTCAGTAGGCAATATGTGTAGTCCTCAATCTTGTAAGCTTGAAAGTAAGGCCTCAATTTTGTTGCTACTGTTACTAGTTCCAATACCATATATTCAACCGGTGAGTATCTTGTTTCAGATGGTAGTAAAGCCTTGCTTGTTTAATACATTGGCTTTTGTACCCCCTCGTCCAACCTGACCAGTACTAACCCCGTTGCCACAGCTGTGACGGACAGGTAAATGTAGAGGTCTTCTCATTCTAGGGGTTTAGATATGATCGGTGTTTTATCTAGGTATTCTTTGATCTTTCGGAATGCCTGCTCACATTCATCAATCCATTTTACCCCTTTGTTGTTCTTGATTACTCTAAAAAAACGGCAAGCATTTGTCTGTTGGCTTGCTAATGAATCGATTCAGAAATGCTAAGTAGCCTGTTAGCCTTTGAATTTTTCAGGGTGTTTAGGGACCTTATTTCCTCCAATGCTTTTATTTTCTCCGGGTTTACTTGGATTCCTCTCTGATGAACTTGGAAACCAAAGAATCTTCCCGAAGGCACCCCAAAAACACATTTCTTTGGATTGAGCTTCATGTCGAACCTTCTTAGTACCTCGAATGTCTCCCTGAGATATTCTACATGTTATTCAGATGTTGTGCTCTTTGTCGGCATATCGTCTACATACACCTCCATATTTCTGCCAATCTGTCGGGCAAAAATCTTTTTTACCAGTCTCTGGTTGGTCACCCCGGCATTCTTGAGACCAAAAGAAATAAATGTATAATAGTATAACCTCTTATCAGTTGTGAAGGAGGTTTTATCTTCATCGGGTTTAAACATTCGGATATGGTTACAACCCGAAAAAGCATCCATGAAGCTTAATAATTCATGATCGGCTGTTACATCTACTGGCTGGTCGATCCTAGGCAACAGAAAGCTATCTTTCGAACTTGTTTTGTTTTTGGGTTAGTGAAATCTACACAGATCCTCCATTGACCGTTCTTATTTTTCACTAGCACTACGTTGGCAACCCATTCGGGGTACTTCACCTTCCTTATGGATCCTGCTGCCAACAGTTTTGCTATTTCTTCTTTGATTATCTTGCTTCTCTACGGGTTAAACTGTCTTCTCTTCTGGATGGCTGGTTTTCGATTGGGATCAACCACTAAGCAGTGGGAAATTATCTTCGGATTGTTCTTGGGCATTTCTTCATGTTTCCAAGCGAACACGTCCTTGTACTATCTTAATGGACTAATCATTTCATCTCTTATTTCCCCCGTCAATCGGCCCTAAGTTTTATTATCTGATTGGGGTTGCCCTCATCGATTATTACTTCCTCAGTTGGCTGGTCTTCTTAGGCCTTCCCATCTTCTGGACATACCTCCCTCATGTCCATGTCGAATCGGGTAGGTGTTTCTGCCGTATTCTATCCTTCATCCACATTCAGGTCTTTCTCATCTCTTATGATATCTATCTACATCACGCACGGTTCTGTTTTTTTCTCTATATACAGCTAGATTGGTCTTTCTTCTCCACTCTTGAGACTTTTCATGACACCTACCCCAACTTCTGTTGGGAACTTCACTGTCAGGGCATAAGTGATAGTCGAAGTTTTCAACTTGTTCAAGAAAGGTCTGCCTAACAAGGCGTTGTACGACAATTTTTCCACATTTACGACCATAAAATCCAACAATACTATCTTGGTGCAGGGAAAGATCCTATTCTCTATAGGTAAGTTAACGGTTCCCAATGATCTTACTTCCGTTCCTCCAAAGCGTCTCAATGGGACATTGAGTGGCTGGAGGTATTTTCTTTGCAATCCGACCTGATCAAATACTTCCACACTTATGATATCTATTGAGCTCCTACTGTTGATCAGCCTTCTTCTTACTTCCCTGTGATCCATGCGAACTGACACAATAATCGCATTGTTCGGTCTTACCTCCGATCCAAGTGTGTCAGCTTCAGTGAAGATTATCGGGTCTTATCCTTGCTTGAACTTTTTCTGATTGGGGCCTAGTACATTTACTTTCAGATTCCTCTGACCGTCTATGGCTTCTCTAACATTGGTCATTCCCTTTCGACTACAACCCCCAATATGCGGCCCACCAAAGATGGTGTTGATTGCCCTACTATCTGAATTTCTTCTAAGGCCTATTTGGCTTCTATCGCGCTCTTCCTTTGGGGTGCTCTTATATTGGTCATCCCCATTTCTAAGGACTATGTCCTTGAGATGTCCCTTTTTGATCAACTTTTCAATTATAATCCCTTAATTGATAACATTTAGAAGTTTCATGACCATTCTCCTAGTGAAATCTGTAATATTCGGTGGTGTCTCTCCTTGCAAAGGTCGACTGTCTTGGAGGCTTTTTGTGCATATTCTTGTCTTCTATCATATTCAAGATCTCCTCTTGTCTTCTAGCCAACGGGGTGTAATTGGTGTATTGCCTTTTAAAGTGCTTACCACCTTTATCATCATCCTTATATCCAACCTTACCTTTTCCCCCATTGCCTTTTTGGTCCATTTTGCCACTGTTCTCTAGGTTGCCATCTTTGTGTTTTTGGCTACTCTTGGGCAGACCCCCATGTATGAGCTCTCCACCATGCTTGTGTACGTGTGTAGGCCTCTTATGTCTCAGACTTAGCGTCAAGTGGTTGTGCTGTAAACTGTTAATAAATGCGGATACTACCACGTCATCATTGGGATCTTGTACTTTTGACACTTCTTACGAGAACCTAGTTAGGTCATCCTTCAACTTCTCATCCTTCCTATACTTTATGGTTGATAAGGCTGATATGGATTTCCTTCGCTTTATATTTCCCATGAACTGCCTGGTGAAAGCTTGTATTAGTTCCTCGAAGTTCCTCGAAGTTCCTCGAAGTTCCTAATGGATCCTGCTGAAAGTCCTTCAAACCACCTGGATCCCTGATCTCCTAGTGCATGTGGGAACATCCAGCACATAAGAGCATTATCATAATCGTACTGCGTAATTGCACTCTGATACCTCCTTACATGCTCTTACAGGTCAGTATTGGCCATGAATTGTTCCACATGTGGCATCCTGAATTTTTTTGAAAAACGGGTTTGCCTTATAGAGTCAGGAAATAGACTTCCAGAGTTAATGATCAGCGGGTTTCCCTGGCTTTGTCTTCTCTCAAGGGTCTCTGTTCTTCTAAGAAAGGCCTCTCGCTCCCCTTCAGACTATCCATGCTAATCAAACTTTTGTCATATGGTGAGTCAGTATGAGTTCCTAGAGACTCGCCCACTGATCTAGGCACCATACCGGCCACATCTGATCACATGGGTTGGCTCATTGCATCTTCTGGTGGAAGTTTTGTCATCACTCGAATCCGAGCGGGATCTTTTCCTCTAGCCATCCTGGATATCTACCTGTTCGGGATGGGTTTCTTCTTCACCATACCTCCTCAAATGTTCCCATGAACTAGACTCATATGCTCCCTAGTTCCCCGACCTTCTTGACGGTCGTCTTTTCTGTGTGAACATTCCCTTCTTTCAAGATGTTTCGCCCTATCTCTTTTGGATTTTCAGGGTGCTCCTAGAATGACTGCCACTATTTCAGAATGTACCCTAGGATCCTAGGCCACCACTGACGTAGAGAGTTGGTACGGTGAACTCGGATTGGGAGTGGTCGTTATCTTATTCTCTATCTAGCGACATCATCAAAGACTTTTTGTAGGGATTCTTGGATTTATCGAAATGCATTTGGGGAAATACCAACGGTTACATCTGTGGATGTAATAGTATCAGGTCTGGTTGATCGATGGTGGAGTTCTTGATGGCGAATCTTCTCTAGCGGTATTGACATCAACAGGATTGGGGACGTTAGCACCGCGTGAGGCTTCGGTGTTACGTGGAGATAGACTTATGTCTCTACTGGTGGTCAAGATATCGTTTCTTGTAATCTTTTTCTCAGAGCTAATTATTCAGACTCAGTGCTAACGAATGTTCTCCCTCCCTCCTTCTAGCGTCAGTTATTGACGGTGATTTTTGGATTAAGATTAATTTATCACTCGTCGAACAAATGAACGTGAATAAACAATCAAACTATGAATCGAAAGAAATGAAAAGCAGATAAGGCACAAGGTTTTATGTGGTAAAACCCCTAGGTGGGGAATCATCCACGAGTGCTAGCAGCGGTGAGAAGAAATTAACTAAAGTGAAAGTAGTTCCACACACAATCTCTCTTACACACTTATAAGCTTAATTGGTATTCATCCTTTTTATGGGTGTCATTAGGGTCTATTTATACATGCATAGAGCCCTAATTCTTGATGTACGAGTAAGGAAAGTTCTCGTGATTAAACGAAACTCTAACTTATTAGAGTCGTGTTATCCTTCTTCCTTTTTTTGCGTTGATTATGTTTCGGCTGTATTAGATCTCTTGCCTAGTTTGGACTTTGATATCTATAAGAAAATTTACTTCCTCATCAAAGTGTACTTCTAGACACCTTATTTAAGTAGGGCTCATTCTCTTCGCGTTTAAGTCATAACTTCTTTAAATCTGAGTGATGTCCACATGTCACGCAACCGACCGCTCGTTACATTTGACCAAATTTACTTTCTCTGATCGGTGGTTTTACATGATCACAACATTTTCTCCGACCATCTTGACAATCCCGATCGTGTCTTTTTATCCGATCGTTTGCATTATCTTTATCTTGCTCGGGGGGGAGGGGGTCAACTTTGGGTTTGTTCGTTCAGTTGTTTTTTGGTGACGTGACTCCCCAATTATTGTCTTTTATTGACGTGTCATATCGTCCAAATTAAGCCAATAACACATTTTAAAAAAAAAAAGAATTTTAAATTTATTTTAAATTGTAAATAAATAATAACATTTATTTAAAATAATAATATTTCCTTTTTAATGTAAATAATATTTCAAATTTGAAAACAATAATATTTTATCACAATAATATATTATTTAAAAATAATAACATTTTAAATTTATTTAAGAATAATAATATTTCATTTTTAATAAAAAATAATAAGAAACCATTTTTAGGGAAGCTTGTTGGAGTGTTAACTTCTTATATGGCTCATTATTTATAAAAAGTATAACAGACTCTCTAAATATAAGGAAAATATAGGGAGCCTTGTTGGAGTTACTCTAAGATATATATATATATATATATATATATATTGTTTGAAGATATGGACATCTTCACATGTGATCGATCACGAATGATTTATTCACTCCTGTCACGGAAGCTCCTTTCCAAACACCATATCGTACTAAATTTATAATGTTCGACTGTATTTATCTGTCGTGTTATCTAACAAGACAGTAACTGATATTAAATTTAAAAAATTATACTGATATCTCTCATTTCTACATTTGGTATAGCCTTCATATCCTATTAAATATGCTCGTTTCCCGAGTAAAAATCGAGTATTTAACGGTTTAATAAGCTTGTGCAGGTTCTCTTAGCAATCCAGGGGTAATAATGCAAAGTTAAGGAATTTCAAGGGACAAACTGAAGACTTGAAGAATCAAAGATGAAGGAAAAGAGCATATGCGTTGGACGAGAAGCGCATCACAAGAGCACCACCAGCGTAATTCACAAGAGGATCAACATTGTACAAGCGATTGGTCAATATCGTAAGTCCACCAAAGGATCAGTGTTGTACAAGCCCTCGTCCAACAACGCACCACCAACGCACTTCCTTTAGTAAGCCATCGTTATTCAAACGCTCTTCGACCATCGCATCACCAATGCATAGTTAATCCAGCTCAGCTTCTTATGGAGTTATGTGCCCTAATTCTCCCAACACGATAAATAACTCTCTTCCCCTCATTTCCAGCACCTCCAACTCCAAACCTTCCAAGAACACATTTTTACCTTCTAAATCCATAAAATCATCACATCAAACCTTTAATCCATCATCCAAACCTCAAATCCACTTCACTAAACGCTTAACCTCTATCTCTTCCACTTAAATCCATCAACAAAACCCAAACTTAGAGCATAAGAAAGAAGCATCAAGAGAAGGAGCAGCCTAACACACTCAACCAACCAAGAAAGAGGAGATCTTCATTTAGTTTATTCTTAACTTCTCTTTTTTTTCATTTAGCACTTGTATCTTGTTATGGTTTGCATAACGATCATATCTTTTCTAGTCATGTCTTGTAATATGAACTAAAACCATCTTGGCTAAGGCCAAGATGAAACCTTTTCCATGAAACATCAATAAAAGCTATCACTTTATCGTTATTACTCATGTTGTGTACATTTATTGTATGCTTTTAATCATTATTGAATGTGTAGCTAGCATTTGGTAATTTTATGATGTACCATAAAATCATCACATCAAACCTTTAATCCTTTATCCAAACCTCAAATCCACTTCACTAAACGCTTAACCTCCATCTCCTCCACTTAAATCCATCAACAAAACCCAAACTTAGAGCACAAGAAAGAAGCATCAAGAGGAGCAAGCCTAACACACTCAACCAACCAAGAGAGAGGAGATCTACATTTAATTTATTCTTAACTTCTCTTTTTTTCATTTATCACCTTTGTAGTCATGTCTTGTAATATGAACTAAAAATATCTTGGCTTTAGCCAAGATGAAACATTTTCCATGAAACATCAATAAAAGTCGTCACTTTATCGTTATTGCTTGTGTTGTGTACATTTATTGTATGCTTTTAATCATTATTGAATGTGTAGCTAGCATTTGGTAATTGTTTGGTTGTTGTATGATGTACCGAGAGGAGAAACACATAACGTGTTCGATGAAATGAGTGATAGGAGTTGGTAAGATAGAAATATGCGATGCTAGCTTCTAGGGATCAATTGTGTGCTATAAATCTTAATGAATTTATATGTAGCTCGGATAACCAATGAGAAATAGGTTGTTGATGTATATGAATATTGTCTTCATCACTTAAAAGAGGGTGGATATTAATTGAAGGTATCACGAATCTATATACACACTTGCATATTTTATTTTAATTATGTGTCTATAATTGATAAGAATTGGATAGGTGGATACAAGGTCTTAGCCTCATTCACATATATTACATCCAAGTGCTTGAGTTTGTTTGC
The DNA here is from genome assembly GCA_032871835.1 of Dipteronia dyeriana. Lineage (NCBI taxonomy): Eukaryota > Viridiplantae > Streptophyta > Magnoliopsida > Sapindales > Sapindaceae > Dipteronia > Dipteronia dyeriana. Next base: position 17,114,281 of record CM065297.1, read on the forward strand.
TTGTTTACTAGATTTATTTATTGCATTTTAGTTGTAGTTTTAGTAAATCAATTTCAAGTAGTGTAATTCAATCATCAAATATTTGCTTATCTAAATAGTAGTTTCATCAATCAATTATGGTAATTAATATATCGATCCCCATGGAACAAACTTTACTTATTATTGTACTACTCTAACGGCCTCGTACACTTGCGAGCGTCCATTTTAGAGCGGTCATAAACATGTTTTTTGAGTTTATAAATATAATTTTACAAAACACTGAAGTTAATTAATAACTTTTTCAGGAGATTTTGGACTGTTCTCAGAACTATATTTCAAAATTATCATCTAACATTAATACGTCTATCAATACATTTGTAATTGTATCACGGTATTGAACCAAAAGCTAGCTCCCTTATTTCAGAATTTTCTCTTCATATAACCACCGAATAATATGATGTAGAAAATCGACAATTCTATGCAATAACATCACATACCATTAAATTTAAAGAAAAAGAAAAAGAAAAGTCTCAAACTTTCAAAAAAAAAATAAAGGCAATCTTGGAGTGTATACAGTAGCACAACTACTTCTTTTCATTAGGAAAAGAAAATAACAAAAAAAACAAAACAAAACAAACAAAGTCAAAAACAAAAACTCTGCATCACCTGGCTTGTTAGTTAGGGGAGTTTTCCGGGTTCGGGCAATAGAATTGAACTCCTCTGCGATTTAGAGGCTGCAATGGTCTCGCATTCACTTCGGCATACTGCAATTAGTTTAAGTTAATCACAATTAATTAGCTGATTCAAATTATACATAAAATCTAGATTAATAAATCACTAGTTAAGCTATATAGAGCAAACTTACATCTTGGACAGCTATTCGAAGTGCTGTTACTTGGTCTAGAGAAACAGTCCTCATCTGGTTAAATTTCAGTCAACATGATCATATATCAGTTTTATTTTTTGTCTCAAATGCTAATTATATGAAACCATTAATGAGAGTTATTAAATTAACTGATTAAATTAACATACCCTTTTGTTGATAGTCCAAATAACACCTTCGGTGCAGGGAGGGACAGTGAGTGAACCCATGTATCTGTAATATTTCCTCCTACCCATCTTTATATCTTCTGGATCAATCACTCCTATGTTTCTCTCTTCCAATTTATCAGCTATTGGCATCACATTCTCTATCAACTGCTCACATCAATTATTTAGTCAACAATATATATATATGTTAATTGTTATCCATACTATAATGTAATAATTAATTAGAATATAAATGTATAGATGTACCTTAGAGAGGAAAGCATCGGGCGGTCCAATCTTGTAGAGTTGTGCAATGACAGCTATTTTGTAAGTCGCATTAGGATCAAAGCTTAGATGAACCATGTGTAACTCCAAGTCAAACCTAATAACAAAATCATGAAATTAAAAAATATATATATATATATATATATATGATTAAACACAATACATTTACAAGGGAGACAGATAGATAGATGATAGCTAGCTAATTAAGTAGATTTTGAAGTTGCAGTACCTTCTGCCATTGATGGTATGTTCTGAAGGTGAATGCCAGTGGCCCTGTTGGAGGAAGTAGTCGGTGCCGTTAATCTTGATCATTCCAGCACTGTTATTCAACCACTGAAGCTGCATATTCATCAACACATTAACATTTCATATTAAATCACTATATTTTTAACTTAATTAGACACAGTTTGACTTTGGTTTACCAACTCTATGTGCAGGATATAATATTATATTCATTAAAATATGATGTATATCTGCTTACTATATTTGATATAAGTTATTACTTTGTGACAATGCATTCTCACCTAACACGATTTTTTTTATTTAAATATATGAAAGTAAATACTGAATATATATAAATTTTCAATTAGTGCGTACTGATATAAATTTGAAGTGCGTAGGATATGGACCAGATATGGACCATTAGATTTACATACTCTGACTCAAAGTGTATGAACTTATCAAAATTTCTCCGTAGTCCACATGCAATGCACTTATGTAAGTTATGTCAGTACGAACTCATAGGAAAACCAATATATATATATAATAGACAATCAGGAATAATTTCTCTATTAATAAATAATTGGAGGCATGACTCATGAGGCATCAATCAAATATTTAAAGTTTTTTTTTTTTTTTTTAAATTATTATTTTGTTAGAGTCACAAACCAACAATCTTCCAGGACTTGATGCAAGTACTGCCTAAATTCTCATTTCAGTTCCAAGGGAGGGGCAGTTTAATGGGTAAATGTGATATTATATTTACAAATTACAATATCATTATATTAGGGTTTGAAGTTTCCAATCACCAAGTCAGGGTACATTTGGTGATATGAGCATGCAAGTTTCTTGTGATCACTTAAAAGGCAAAACCTGTGATTTTAAAGAGAAATTTTTGTGATGATTACCCATACATACCGAAATGTCGTGGCCTCTATTCTTGACAATTGCATTAGAAGGCGTGTAGCTCCTCTTGATCTCCCCTAACCTTTTAACTATTTCCACTCTGAAACTGGACATATCAATGGGAGATTGCAAGCTTCCACTCTTACAAGCACCCCATTCTTCTTTCAGATCTCCCCACTGTCCCGGTCCCTTTGCACCAAGTAGGCTGTAATCGAACTGCGTCTGATCCTCTGCATGCATACATATTATATAATCAATCAAATAGAATAATAAAATATATAACCAATGCAAGCATTATGCATACAAATGTTTTAAATAGAATAATTAATTACCAACTTCTTGTGCTGTGACTGATTTTGAGAAAATAAGTAGAAATATGAGTAAATTGTATAAGAAGAGGATGAGTTTTCTTTGATGCATCATGTTTTCTGAGACTGAAGAGGTGGAGAAGAAAATTAACTATAGCAGGTTTCAGCAACAATGACTTTTCCTTATTGTTGCAGTTGCAGATGCTCGTGTACATGTAATGGAGATGCTATTTATATAAATATATGTAACGCTATAAATAGTTGGTAGAGTGATTTGGCAGATGCAAAGGGAGACAAAAATTTAAGAACATTTAATTAATTTATGCCCAATTTTAAAATTAAAGGAGAAAAATATCAAAATCATCCTTATTATTTGAACAACTGTCAATTTAGTATATGCATGGGTTTGAAGAATTAAATATTTTAGTCATGTTGTTTCAGTTATTACTTGTTATCAATAAATATCATTTTGTTTCAATTGTATCCCTTTATAATGTTATCATTAACTTTTCAATAATTTTTTTTGAGAAAGACTATTATACCCCATTTTTTATAATATTTTAAAAATTAAGCGATCATGTTATTCATTACAAAAATTATATAAAAAAAAAACCTTGAAAGATTGCAAAAAAATAAATAAAAAATAAAATACTCCCTATAAAATTACTGATATGCTTCTGTAAAATTACTATAACAAAAACTTTATATGGTAACTATTTTGGTCTAACTTTAAATAATAGAGACTCTTTTTTATATATACATTCAAATGAAAATTAAAGAGATTTGATATAGAATAAATTATAAAGATTAAATTTATAATTATTTATACAAAGAAGGAATATATATGGTAAAAGTATATTAAATTTGAAGAGAATGTTTTATAATTCATTCAGTCTCAATAATTTTAAAAAGCATATCCTCGAGAATGAAATTTAAAAAAACTAATGGCTTTATGATCGAAGATGATCAGATATTCAGATTTTCGAATTTGATATTTGCGGTGGATGCATGCCTCTCCATTCTCCAAGCCGGCATGATAGAAATATAGGATATCAGCTTGTCTTTAATTGGTACGTAGGAAAGAAAAAAAAAAAGGTAACAATAATGCCAATTTGGGAATTATGAGAGGTATACAAAATTACAAAAATATTAATATTAAAATTTTAGTTATCAACTAGTTTTTTGGGCGGCATTAGAGCCACCCTTTTCATTAAAAATGAAATATTTAAAATCTATTCTTATTGTGTGCCCTCAATCCTCATTAAGTTTACTTTTTTAAAATATGGAAGGTGACAAGAGACTTTGTATCATTAAGTAACTAAAAACTTAATTAAAAGGATTAGTTAGGAGCTAGGGTCATTAGTTTAAGAAACAATTCACAATAAGAAGGAAACTATGGAATGATATCAGCTCCAACAAGCGCAAATAGTTATTAATTGGATATAGATAATATCACATTATATAACTAATGATTTGAGAATCACATTATAAGCAATCAACTTTAGTATTTGAAAATTCTAAGCCAAAATCATATATTTTTATCAAGTACATGGTACTTTATTGACTTAATTGTACCTGGATTTATCGTATACATTAATCATAATTATTAAATAATTTGAAAAAATTCACAAAATACAAGAATATTGGTCTAGTACTCCCCTCTCTTTTTCTCGAAAGTTCAAAAACCTTTGTGAGAAAATTAGATTTAATTATCTTAAGACCCTAACCAAAAAAAGACCCTATATATAATGTCCAATTAATGGGGTGTATTAAAATAGCCATGTGGTGCATTATACATATGTACAGATTTCATAATAAATTTAAATGTTCGCTGCATGAAGAGAGAATATATTGCTAGATACTCAAACCAACGAAAATCTTGATGACAATTATATAAATGAGTAAATGACAAAGAAACCATGAGGCACACGTTGTCAGGAAGTTGGCGAGGTGTCTGAATAATTAGCATCCAAGAAAAAAGTCTACCCTACTGACAAATAACAATTAAGAATAATTTTAATTTGGATATTCCAACAGCACAAGGAGTTTAAACAAAACATATTATTACTCAAAACTGAGCTGTCTTGCTACTTGCTGCTCATGTCAACACACATCTCTTTATATATATATATATATATTATTTTTGGCTACTGATATACTTTTTATTGTTTTTATCACTTTTAACCACTTTTAGACATTAGTATCCCTAGATTTGAATTGGACAGTGAAAAATTAACATCACAATTTATTTTGTTACATCAAGTAAAAACGATTAGGGTTAGTAAAAAAGTAGAGAAGAGAGAATTGTCGCCGCTCCCAATCGTCGTCGATTACAGGTAGGGGTGGGAACTTCTAGTCCAACCTGACCAATCCAACCCAACCCAACCCGAACCAACCCAAAAATAAAGAGTTGGGTCGGGTTAGCTACAAAAAATGTGTTGAATTAGTTTATAATTGTATAACCCAATTTTATGTTGGCTTGGGTCGGGTTTTTTAGTAAACCCAGACCCGACCCGACATATATGCATAAAATAAATAGGGTTTTCAATTCTTTTCTTTTTATTTTCTCTCTCTGAAACCCTCGCTCTCTCAATTCAACACCGTTTCACACTACATAGCCGGTTCAACTATCGATCTATCGCTCTCTCTTCTTTGAAGCCGTTCCACGGCTTTTCCTCTCGCCGGCACTGCCATTCTCATTAAAGAAATAAAGACGCATATCTTATATATAACCTTAAAAAGCAAGCTCTAGCTGGGTTGCGTTCTCTTCTTGTTAGAGCTGGGTTGTATACTTTTAAAATATCATTTTTAATTCTTTTACTTTTTATAACAATTTTAATGTTATGTTGTTTTCTTTTGATTTCTGTTCTTGCTTGTGATTTTGAGCACGGAGTTCTTCTTCTTCACTTCAATTATTATTGCATTTGATTTTGGCTGCAATAGAAAATAATTAAAGTGACATTTACTTTTATGACTAACTATCATTGTATCATATTACTCTTTAATCAGTTTATCTTTTATTGACACTTTATATCAAATTTTTCTTTCTCTGTGCCAAATCTTTACTCAAGCTTTGTTTTCCAGATCTCTACCCAAGCTATTTTCGAATGAACTCTTAAGAAACTCATTTTCGGTTTTGTATTTATTTTGCTTATATCTCTTTAGATTTGTGTTTTAGAGTTGTTGGTGTTCACGAAAATGTAATTTTCGAGCATGTGTAGCTTCGAAATGACTATGATTTTGTCGGATCTGGTATAGGTACCCATTTACAGAGAAATGGAACATCTTGAGGAAGAAGACGAGTGGCGCGTGTGTGTCCATCATCATAGTCATCTGTATACATACATGGGAGAACACGCTATGGCCACTGTTTGGTTTTTGACCGAAAATTATTTTTAAAATTATTGTTTTAAGAATTATAATTGGATGTTTCTTGGGCCTCTTTTATATTTTATTTTCGGCCTATTACCCATTTTACTTAAAATTTAGCTTTATGAATTATAATGGACCTGTTTTGCTTGGGTCATTTGTATGAATTAAAACGGGCCTATTAGAATTATAGCAACTTTAATCACATATTAGAATTTTTTACTAATATGTGATGTAAGTTTTTATAATTGATAGATGTAATATATAATATTCTTATAGATGTGTGATGTAATATGTACGAAATTGAATTTTTTTACGAATGTCTAACCCGATCAACCCAACCCATTAAATATTGGGTTGAATTGGGTTGGGTTGAATTTTTCTAACCCGAAATATGATCAAGTTAGAAAATTCCAACCCAACTCGACCTGAACTCGAAAATTTCCACCCTAATTACAGGGGTTGCCGCTCCCCGTCGTCGTGTCAGTCGCTCCCCGTTGTAAAGTCACTGTCGCTGCCATTCGCCCTCACCGTTGGTGTCTCAATGTCGTTGCCGCTCGCGTCGCATCTCCCTCCCGTCGTCGTTGCAATCTTCTTTGATATGACGAGCTTCTTCAAATCTAATTCCCGAATCCTTGGCTGAGGTAATTATAATTTTCATCGTTTGTGTATCAATTTTGTTTATGGATTTGTTGTTTTATCTTTTCAATCGCAAACGGTCGAATTTCTTTCGTGGGAGATTTTTTTTTTGTTTGTGGATTGAGAGATATAACAAACGATAACTGTGTTTGATTAGTGTATATGATTAGTGTTTATGGGTCTTGTTGTGTTTGATTAGTGTATATGATTAGTGACAATTAATTAGGTGAAATTGCAGTAAAAAATGTTGAGAAAATGAGAATGTTTTAGTTTAACTAAAAGTGTATAAGGCTGGTTAGAGAGTAATAGATTAAAGTTTTTTTTAAACACCGATATGAATTGATTAACCTAATCAAACTTATGTGTGTTATATAGATATATTTCAGTGACAATAATGTAATTTTTTTTTTGTGATTTTGTAGATGGAGAATATCAATTATGAGGATTTTCTCATTAAACCGAAGAATTCAAGGTTAAAAAAGTCCACCACCAATTTGTACTGCAATTTGAATGGGATGTCAAATATTACGAAGGTTCTTAAAAAAGTAAGAGAGTTGGGTAAGTTACAGTAGACATGTTTCGGGCACCTACTTGCCATCCCTAAAGAACTGACTTTTTCGACGGGCGTACTGCATAACTTGATGTTGAGGCAAATACATATACCCGGAGTGACTGGTAAGGATGAATTTCACCTCTTAGTAGGAGGTAAAGTGGTCAAATTCATAAAAATAGAATTTTGTTTGGTCACAGGCCTAAAATTTGGGGTGATGTCTGACATATTTTTGAAACCTTATAATGCCATTCCAGATGTGATCCACGATAGATATTTCGAAAGGGATAAGAATGTACAATTGAAACATGTATGAGAAAAGTTTATGGGTGGTCAATTTGAATAACTGAAGGATGGTTTGAAGATGGTGATGTTATTGATTGCCAACAATGTTTTGTTTGGACAAGATTTGAGGAGGAAAGTGACATTATGGTTGTTTGCATTGGTGGAGGATCTAGAATCCTTCAATTCTTTTCCATGGAGAAGTTATGTGTTTATGATGAGAATACACAACCTACGACAAAGTTTTCGATCTGCAAATGCACTAAGGAAGGTCGTTGCGCCCTATAACCTATACGGCTTCCCTTGGGTTGTAGTGTTGAGCTTTCAAGTCTTATTTTTAAACATTTTTCCATACTAACATGTAACTTCATTATGAACTGACATGTAACTTGTGACATATAAAACTACTATAATTGTGCATGAGATTAGTCTTCCAAATTTTGTGATTAAATGAATTGACATGTAACTTAATTTTTAATTAGCATGTAACTTCATTAAGAACCGGTATGTAACTTGTAGCATGTAACATTACTAAAATTTTTGTAGTTAAATTGTTAAAAATTTGTTAAATGCCAGTTATGGGCGATAGAAGTATTCAGCTCATTGTTTGAATTGATGGGGGAGAACTTATTCCACAGACATCAGCGTTTGAAGAATTGGAGAATTTTAAGAGGCCTCACAATTTCTTTGCCAAATTTACAAAGTATGAACAACAAGTGAAAGATTGGAAAGGTATATTTTTTTCTTTCCTAACCTTAAATTCAGTTTTCTTTATATTAGTAGTTTAAAAAATCATGACACTTGTGTTAACTGGACAACATGTTGTGTTGGAGGAATCACATCCAACAGTCGATGAAAAGTTACAGCCTTACTTGGTTGGTGTGGACATGGATTTGTCTCAAGGGCCACAGTTTGTTCCACTCAATTACGATGATAGTGAGCAACGACTTTCTGATGAGATTGATGATGATGATGCTAATGATGGAGGTCAATCATGACCTAAAGAGATGAAGAAGAATATGTCTCCTCAGAAAGAAAAAATAGGAGAAAGGATAAAAAGGACACTTACATCTCCAGTCATGTCACCAGTAAGTTGATTACTATCCGATAAAAACATTTGGTTAAGTAAACTAGAATCTGATACTAAAGCTTATTTTTCTTTATACATTTTATGTGGGTGATAACTCGACATAATCTTTGAGAACAATCAGGGAACTAATGAATGTACTATCAAACGAGTGTGAAAACATTATGAAGAAGGAGATACAAAAGGAGCTTTCGATAATGGAGGGGCACGTAAGCAAACGCCTTGACCAATTGGAGTAAGGATTGGCTGATCTTGTTGAGCCATGTCATCAGGTTACTTCAACTTACTGTATGTAACTTCGTTTTGAATTCGCTTTCATGGTTTTGTAATAACATGTAACTTGGTTGTGTAATAGCATGTAACTTGGTTTTGTACTAACATGTAACCTGGTTTTGTACTAGCATGTTACTTGGTTTTGTACTAGCATATTACTTCGTTTTGTACTAACATATAACTTCGTTTTGTACTAGCATATAACTTGAACTTACAGACATGTAACTTCATTTTCTGAATTTTTTGATTTTTTTAAATAAACACATATTACACCTGATGGGACGCCTCATTCTGAGCCACCTCATTTTGAGCCTAACTTCTCAAAGCCAGTTCATCAACATTTTGAATCACGAAGAGCAGAGAATTTAACTAAAGTGCAAGGGGAATACGTGGACAGTCCTAATGTTCAGGGTAATGGTAGTCATGGTGAGGGGGACATTACTTCTGGTAAAGGGGTTGGTGAAAGAGATGCTTAGGGGGGTGTAGGGGTGATGTAGCCCTTGGAATGGAGGTTGTTGGGTCGGATGGTACCGTTGGTAAAGGGCATGTTAGGGATGAAACCATTGCTAAGGGGCTTAAGCTTTTGCTCCACAACATTTTGGTCTATGAGAGATTAACGGTGTAGACCTTTCCCCCGTTGATAGTTGACAGAATATTAGGGGATGCAACTACGCTAGAGTACCTGGCTGTGAAGAAGAAGCGGGAGCAGTGGTTAAAGATTAAATCTCGACATATGACTTCACCACACATCGACCCATTCCAAGCGACAATGTGAGAAAGCAGTACAGAAAAGCAGTAAGATTTTGTAACATGTTCGTTGTTCCTTGTTCATATAAAATTGTGTTATTATTAACTTGTTAGTGAAATATTTCAACTTTTCATCACAGATTGAATGTCGGATCCGACTACTATGCAACTAAGCAATTCTTTCTCGAGTTGGAAGATAAAACATGCTGGTTGTCTAATGAGGTTGGTTACATTTGTTAATTTATATAAATATTGATGTAGCATATTGAACAAAGCTCAATTTAATTTATACAAATTTTGATGTAGCATATTGACTTATATATGAGTCTACTATGTAAGCAACGACAACGGAAATCGGAAGATTAAAATCTGATGTTGCGGTGCTATGTTTGGATTTTTTTGTAAGAAAACTAGTTTTTAAAGGTTTAGTTTACGTAAAGACGTACATATGTTCCTAACATACTTATACCTTTTAGGCAAAGTTGTCTGAGGAATGGAAAAAATTCCAACTGTCGGAGGATGCACCCTTGAAATGTGAATTCGATGCACTTTAATATCAATGTCTGACGGATTGGATGTTATATGCTTTTGGAGACAAGCCTTGGTGGGGAACACCTTGGTCCACTGTTAAACATGTAAGTAATGTTTGAAAACCAAATATGGTTTTGTACTATCATGTAACTTATTTTTGTACTAGCATGTTACATGGTTTTGTACTAGCATGTAACTTAGTTTTGTATTAACATGTAACATGGTTTTGGACTAGCATGTAACTTAGTATTGTACTAGCATATAACTTAAACTTACTATCATGTAACATAGTTTTGAAGTTACTAATCGTAAATTGTTACTTACTTTTTACAGTTGTTGGTTCCATGTGTTGTTGGTGATCCAACTGGACATTGGATATTATGTGTCGTTGATTTGGAAAAACGTAGTCTTTGTATTTATGATCCACTGCACCGCACAATGGAGGTTGAGAAACGTGTGAAGCAAATCACCCCATTTTTGCATTTAATTCCAACAAGTTTGTAAGGATCCAGTTATTTTAACATAAGAGGCATATCACCTGATGGGACCATGTTTGTTGTTGAACAATCAATTCTATAGAAGCTATCAGCACAACTAAACGAAAATATTTATGGTGTCTTCACATGTCAATACGCTGACATGTTGATGCATAATAAATATTTTTGGGGGTGGGGACAAAAAAAATCCTCGGGTTTTTAGAGGAAATGACACTAGAAATTTATGCTAACAGCGTATCGGCATGTGATAGGTTTCTTGACTTTACGATATACATTACTGGAACTCTAATTTGGAATGAAATTATTTTTGAACAGGCATATAACTTCATTTTGAAATGGCATATAACTTTATTTACAACTGGCATGTTACTTGTAACATGTAACACTACTTGACATATTACTTAGAATGAAATTCATTTTGAACTGACTTGTAACTTTATTTTCAACCGGCATGTCACTTGTAACAAATAACACTACTGGTCATGTAACTTGGAATGAAATTATTTTTTAACATGCATGCAATTTCATTTTGAACTGACATGTAACTTTATTTTCAACTGGCATGTTACTTGTAACATGTAACACTACTGGACATGTAACTTGGAATGCAATTATTTTTAAACAAGCATGTAACTTCATTTTCAACGGGCATGTAACTTGTAACATGTAACACTACTAAAGTTCTATTTTGAAATGAAATTATTCTTGAACAGGCATAAAACTTCATTTAGAACTGACATGTAACTTATAACATGTAACACTACTAGAATTGTAATTTGGAATCAATGTATTTCAACTGTCAAATTCAATATGAACTTAATAAAGTCTACAGTATGGAAAAAAATATTTCACCCTTACATATAAGAATTATAACATCATTACAACTACGGTAAAATCTAGGTTGTACCAACCACTTCCGGTGCCAATGGACACTTTTGTGAATTTTGGCCTTCATCTCCACACTTCCTACACCTGTAAGGTCTATGTGGTCAAGTCGATGTTGCCGATGGGCATGGTGGAGGAGCTTGACAAGGCTATGCATTCCTACAATTCTATCGGTTGTGAACAAATTTTTTACAAATCGTACAGTTTCTGGTCTTTCCATTACCATGTTCTCCGGCAGATTTAAATCTCTTCTTTCTTTGCCTTCCAGCTTATGCACGAAAAGGAGGTGGAAGAACAACCTTTGATTGTACATCTTCAGGAATATTCCATTCACTAGGATGCTCAACCGGGAAAATGCCCCCAACATATGCTTCAACCCAACTGGTGGTTTTGTAACAATCCCCACAATAATCTAGAAAAGGTTTCTTCGCATACCTACAAAATTAAAGATTATGAGTAATTAATTGAATCAAATTAGGTAAGAAGGTAAAATACAATGGAAAAAGAGAATATTAACCTTACTGCAGCTAATGCATGGTGACATGGGAGTTTATCAACTTCAAATTTCGAACAGCTACATGTCTTTTGAGAAAGGTTTACCAAACCATCTTTATTTTCATCCTTAACATTAAAGTTAACAGAATTAATTGGATGAACCATGTACTTTTCTGAATCAATGTTTCTTTCTCTTATTAATTCAGTGGTCATGGAGTCAATTGTGTCTCGAGTTTTTTCAGCCTTGGTCCGAAGCTTATAAAACCATTTCTGGAGCATGTCTCTAATAAACTCAACCATTGTTGTTATTGGCATTTGGCGAGCATGTACCAAACATGAGTTCATCGACTCGGCAATGCTAGAGGTCATCAACCGATAATGCCTAACAAGAGAGTAATCACGAGACCACTTTTTAGGCCTAACATTTATTAAATCTTCGAATGCTACCCTATTAACCTTCATCATCTCCAACAACGCTTCCTTGAATTCAGATTTCTGGTATGTCTTCCATGTGTTTTTGAAAAGAAGGCTCACATATTTCCTTTTGTAATCATTTTTGATGTTTGAGCCATGTGAAACACATAATGTCCATGTGGTACATTAGGGTACACTTTCTCAATTGCAGCCTTGATACCGAGGGGGCAGTCAGATATGATCATGCAATCATCAGGATTACTAATAGCATTTTTAAGCTCATTTAAAAACCATGTCCATGGCATTTCATCTTCAATGTCGCCAAAGCCATATGCCAAAGGAAAAACCTGTTGTTTGCATCCAAACATATAGCTACAAACATAATACCAGAAAATTTACCCTTCAAATGAGTACCGTCAATGGCAATAATCAGGCGAATCACGGTACGAAATCCATGAAGTGATGCGGCATGAGCGATGAACATATATTCAAACTAATTCGTAACATTTGTCTTAATTGTAGTAATAGTTCCTAGATTTATTTCTTCCAATCGATGACAGTAAGCAAGCAACAGTTTAACTGATTCTTCGGGAGGACCAAAAACAGATGCCTTTGCATGATCATTTGCCCTCTAAGACATTGAATACAACAATTGTAGTCCATGTTCGACTTACATTTTGACCATGATGTCTTTGGATTTTAGAGAGTGCCCATGTATTTGCAACTTTGGTGCTAATAGTTTACCGACAATCCAAGAATTTGCTTGTCGAAGATGTGCATGGAAACCATCGATATTGCACGTATGATCCTTCACGAACATTCAAACCATAAAATATTATCCTTTTTACATCTTAATCCCATGTAATTGGATTCACACTCGCCATCCTTACATCGAGCCTCATAACGTGTCTTGCTAGACCTTCTAGTTCAGACTTTAAATTGCTCTTTCAAAGCATACATATTCAATGTTTGCTTCAAATCTTTCATGCATTAAAATATTCTACCCTTGTATAACCAGCCATCATCTGAAAATACTTCCTCCGTGCTAATGCATTCGAAAGAATACTTTTCGGTTCTATGAATAATCCAAGTTCGTGGGGAAGCATGTTCAGAAGTTTGATCAACATCGTCACCCAAACCATCCTCTCGAAAGGAAACACTGCTAAATATAGCAAACCCTAATAGACCAGCACATCCATGTCCACCAACACTGCCAGAACCAGAACCCACACCATGATGGCAATCTTCATCGTCGTAAATACCTCTGTCAACATTGGGTATCAAGCTATCATCACTGTTATCGGTGTCCGGTCATTGATTGTTCTCTTGATCATCAATGGTTTCTGTTGGGATTATGTTCAATAGCAAGAGTGTAATAATGTATTTGACAATCTTTTCATATTAATAAAGTGATTTCTAGTTTAACAAATCTTATAGCATTTATAGTTTGATTATTATAATTTTCAAAAGTAAATAATCATAGGGTCAAAAAACTATGAGAAAAAAAGAATTGTTCGCACATCTGTATATGTATGAGGTAGACACAACTCTTTAGTTAGTCCTGAATAATATTCACAACTTAAGATAAATGTTGGGTGCATTTATCTTGTCAAAGTTGTAGATTCTTTTGCTAGCATTTGAGTGGGATAAAATATGTTATGATAAGTCTAAAATCATCAAAGTGTGGTGTCTTTGGGTAAAAGAATCTAGTGCATTGGGTGCATCGAATAGGATCAAAGTGAAATACTTTATCCAGAACCGTCAATGGATAAAAGTTTTCACTTGAAGACAATCGGAGAGTCTATCTCAATCCTGAGATAAATGATGGACTTATGGTTGCAAGTATTATCATTTGAGTTATCAATGAGTACGATTATATAGCATAGTCTATCCTCGATAGTTTGGTGGTATTCATTTGTTAATCGATAGAGGACTTCATTTATAGATATGGACATCGTGACTTCATTTATTAAATGAGAGTAGAATATCATCATCTGGATGTTTTGAGGTATTGTATATTAAATCTTAACGTTAAGTTTTCAATAGTGTCTATTGAAATATGGCTTCTGACAAGTCAAAATATCCAAGTTTAAAATGTGGTCATATGAGTAAATATGGTAACTTGGAGAGCTATAGGCGGTCTATGAGCTCATGACAATTAGTGATATTCTTCCTGAGGATACATTTTCTCCATTAAGATTGTCTAGGGTATGAATGAGCAATATTAACTTATTCTATCTTTATTTAAGAGTTCAATTTTAGTTTTTTAGTGGAATGAAATGAAATTAATAGATCGGACCTAAGTGAATCATTTATTGATTGTGATTAGGTTATGTCTATTGGAGCTTAAATTTAGATAGCCCGCTAACATCCCCAATCCACACGAACTTTCATGGATCACTTGATATATTCTACCGGATCAATTTATGGGTCCATCTAGAATTGTATTAAAGCATGTGGACTTGTTTCTTCTAGTAAGAATGAGTTTAGTTCACATGTGAACTTTTTATTTAAGTCCACTGGATTTAATAAAATAGATAAAACAATATTTAACCCATATTTATATAGCTTGGGCGGCAAGAGACTATATAATAGCCTTATATATTATTTTTATTTTATTATTTAATTAAATTAAAAATAATTAATTATTAAATTAAAAGTCAAAATCTTTTTTATAGTAGGAGATGGTCTCCTAGAGTCATATTATTGTTGGTAATATGATAAGTATCAAATACTATATTTGATAAGTAGATAAATAATATGAATTTATTTTTCTAGTCAAATTAGGAAGTATTTGATTTCTATCAGGACTCAAATTGATAATTGGTCAAATTAGGAAGTTTTTTTGTTTAGTCACAATTTAATTATATTCAATAATTGTTTATTGAATAAATACACTATTTGATTTGGATTAGGAGTTTTGGTGTGGAAAAGAAATCTTTCTTTGAAAATGATTCTTTGTCACCAAGTAAATCCACCTAGAGAAATGATTCTTACCCACCAAGTAAATCCTCTTTAGGAGAGGATTTGTATACCTATATATACACATAGTGAATTTAGCCAAGCATATGTTTTGATGTTGAAAATTTTGACCAAGCAAGAGAATTTTGAGAGAGAAAAAATTAGTTTTTGCTCTAGATAAAATTCGGCCAACTCACATACATTGTGTATTGAATTCGGCTAAGGAGAAAAGAAAAAGGGAATGTTTTTTGTTTTCGATAATACACTAGTATCTTTTACATCAAAAGAGTTTTGTGTACAAAAATCGAATTGGGTTCACACTAGTTTCAATCAAATAGATTGATAATTCACAAGTGACTGAATGTTCTTGGGTTTTCTCTTGGAGGATTATTTTGACTAACAAAAGAAAAAGATTCTATTTGTTTCTATCCTCAGGTATACAATTTAAAGAAAGAGAGCTCACACTCCTAGGTGATTCACGTTTGTGATTGAATTGTGTATTGAATTCGGCTAAGGAGAAAAGAAAAAGGGAATGTTTTTGTTTTCGATAGTGCACTAGTATCCTTTACATCAAAAGAGTTTTGTGAAAAAAAATCGAATCGGGTTCACACGAGTTTCAATCAAATAGATTGATAATTCACAAGTGACTGAATGTTCTTGGGTTTTCTCTTGGAGGATTATTGTAACTAACAATAGAAAAAGATTATGTTTGTTTCCATCCTCAGGTATACAATTTAAGGAAATGGAGCTCACACTCCTAGGTGATTCACGTTCGTGATTGAATTGGAAGATCTTATGGATTCAATTCGACGCTAGTTCAATCTTCACGAGAAAAAGGTACGATATTTTTATTATATATTAATTAATCTAGGGTTAAGGTTATTTCTTTAAAAGGGAAAAAAATTTAAATATACCAAACCCTAATTTTACGCTTCCACCGCGTTTTGAATCTATTTTTCCCAACAATTGGTATCAGAGGCTGGTTGTACCCTTGATTAATTGATGTATATATACGTGAATCTATTTCTTTTATTGTAAATATGTATGTTTTAGAAACAGATGACACTCTAGGTATTTGCATATGTGTATATGTATATATATATTGGAATGTATGGATATATATATATATGTTTTATAATGTGATTTGTCATTGCTCAATTTTGGTCCTAGAATTTCAATGTATTTTTGCTTTGGGATTGTAACAAGAAAGTTGACCTATCATCGCCATAATTTCCTTCTTGATAATTGCTATTTTATTTTATTTTATTGTGGTAATAAAAAAACTGCAGTATTTTTGTTTATTTTAAATACTATTGTAATATATTCATGTATCAAAGATTCAAAAATTAGAAGAATTGGGAGCAACCGGAATAGGTTTGGTAATGTGCATGCCATAGCGACAATCGTGCGTGAGAATGAGCACGATCCATGATAGTTGTGGCTTGGGCTGCGCACGGCAACCCCATAGATGCCATGGGCTGTGCACGATAGCCCTATGGATCCCATAGGCTACGCACGACAACCCTTTATGGAGATATGGGTGCGCACACCCATGGGTGGTAGCCGAGGGGTATCGAAAAGAACGATGGTCGTGTGAAGGCTTGTTCACAAGAAAGGAGTTTTTGTATTCTAAGACATATGTAATTTACTTGCTTTTCTAAGATTGACAAAAATTGTAGCTATTTATATTTTCGTAAATATTGCAATGTTTGTTATTGTTTGATAACAAGTCATATAGAATAGGAGTGCCACTCATATATCTCTTTTGGTATGAGCATGCATTGAATGGTTTAGTTATCTAAGTGGCTTCTAGATAACTTGGTAAATCATTCTATGGAATTCGATCACATGCCTTAAACAATTGAGTGGGAGAGGTGTTTTGGAACACCTACGGTCTCCAAGTTTAGTTGAGCTTTATGTTTCATGTAATAACCCCCCAAGGGTTATTCCTGAATGGAATTTAGCAAGATACTTCCTTACAAGGATAAACTAGACAATTGGCCCAAACGATATCTACTCCCGAATGAGGGATATTCGTGGGGGAATATATTGAAGGTCGAAAACTTGGTAACACACTCAATGTGATTTTATTAATATCCTCTCAAGAGTTCTTGTTAATAAAACCGAAAGGCTAAAATTGAAAACGTTGGTTGTTATGTTAACAATTAGTTGGGACCTAGTCCAACTAGTAAATGATGCGAACTCCCAAAAGAAGCGTGACATTTATAGGTGTTGGATCACCGTTGAATTTTATGATTGAATTATATTATTTAATTCAAGATAAATATTCGAAAGTGCTATATCATGATTGTTTACTTATATAATTTTTGTTATTATAAAAAAATCATGACCCCATCTCTAATTAATATCCTAAAAGATAATTTTTTAACTGATGATAATTATGTCACATGGAAAAGGAAATTTGGGTTGTTGTTGCAAGCTGAAAAGCATAAGTTCGTTTTGTGCACTCTTAAACCACCTACTCCTACTAATGAATCTACTCAAGAGCAAAGAGATAAGTATCAGCAGTGGAATTCTTCAGATGAGATGGCTAAATGTTACATTATGACCACCATCTCCGACGTGTTGCAACAACAACATGAATGAATGGAGACTGCTGTCAATATAATGATGTCTATGGAAGAGATGTTTGCTATGAAGTCTAGGATGACTAAGAAAGAGGCAGTGACTGCTTTCATGAATCTTAGGATGAAACCTGGACAGGCTGTGAAAGATCACATGATGAAAGTCATAGCATATCTCAATATTGTTGAACTCAATGGTGTTGAGATAGATAGTGAGACGAAAATTGACATGATCGTCAACTCACTATCGGATTCCATTAATTAGTTCAAGTTGGAATACACCTTGAACAATAAAGAATACACCTTGCAGGGCTTGATGCAAGATGTTCAAAGCACCGAGAAAATCCTTGTGAAAGGCAAGGGTTAAGAAATTCATATGGTTAGTAAAGTTGTTAATGTTAAAACCTGTTAGAAGGTCAAGAAATAACAGAAGAAAAAGCAACTTGGGCCTAACTAGAAAGGGTTCTAGGAAAGGAAGAGACTGAATGAGAATGAATTCAATTTGCGTTTAGGCAACAGAGCGTTGGTGTTTACTAGTGTAGTGGGAGATATTAGAATTAGTTTTGATTCTTATAGGCATTTAAAATTTAAGTGACATTTATTATGTAACTCAATTCAAGAGAAATTTAATTTCAGTTTCTTGTTTAAATAAATTTGGATATTCGATTACTTTTAATAAAGCTTTTATTACTAGTAAGAATAACAAATTTGTTAGTAAAGGTACATTGGAAAACGGTTTATTTTATTTACATAGTAATATCTCTCGCTTGTTAGACACAGAATCAATGCAACCTATTAATAAAAGAGTAAAATTATCAAAAGATAAAACCTACCTATGGCATTTATGTCTAGGTCATATTAACCTTGATAGGATCAAAAGATTGGTTAGTGATAGACCTTTAAGTGACTTAAAGGTATATCATCTACCAACTTGTGAATCTTGTTTGGAAGGTAAAATGACCAAAAGGTCGTTCACAACCAAAGGCACAAGAGCCACTGAATGTTTAGGATTAACACACACTAATGTGTGTGATCTTATAAGCATTCAATCTAAAGGTGGATATGAGTACTTCATCCCTTTCATGGATGATTACTCGAGATTTGGTTATTTGTATCTCATGAGACATATGTCGGATGCTTTTAACATGTTCAAAGCATTTAAAGCTGAAGTTGAAAATCAGCTTGAGAAACATATAAAAATCTTGAGGTCTGATCATGGTGGAGAATATCTATCTGGTGAGTTTCAGCAATATCTTATTGATAATGAGATAATTTCTCAGTTTTCTACGCTAGTGACACCTCAACAAAATGGGGTGATAGAAAGGAGAAATATAACTCTTTTGGACATGGTTAGGTCTGTTGTGTTATTCAATGCTCCCTAATTCTTTTTGGGGATATACTTTACAAACCGCTATGTACATTTTAAACAATGTACCATCTAAGTCAGTTCCTAAAATATCACATGAGTTGTGGACTGGGCGAAAGCCTATTTTACAAAACTTAAGGATATTTGGATGTCCTGCGCACGTGTTAAAAGGAAAGATAGAAAAGATGGAGTCTCGTTCATACACATGCATATTTGTAGGGTATCCAAAAGGAACCAAAGGATATTATTGTTATAGTCCTTCAAATCTTAAAGTATTTGTTTCGACAAATGCTAAATTTGGGGAAGATGACTATATGAATAAGTTTGTGCCTAAAATTATAATTGTCCTGAATGAGCTTTCAGAAGATACAATTCCACAAGAGGTTTCACAACCTAGCCCAATTGTAAGTTCCATACCAACACAAGATCAACACTCTATCAATCCTTGTCGTAATGGGACAGTAAGTAAACAACCCGAGAGATACATCGGTCTAGGAGAAACAATAGAGAATCTCCCGGACAACGATGATCCCTACACGTACAAGGAAGCCATGGAATATGTTGATTGTCACCATTGGCAAAAGGCAATGCAATCCAAAATTGAATCTATGTTCAAAAACAAAGTCTAGTCTCTTGTGGACTTGCCTAAAGAGATAAAATCCATTGGGTGCAAGTGGGTATACAAGAGGAAAAGAGGAATGGATGGAAAGGTAAAAACCTTTAAAGCTAGATTGGTAGTTAGAGGTTACACACAGAAGGAAGGTATTGATTATGAGGAAACCTTCTCTCTTGTGGCCATGCTTAAATCCATTAGGATACTTTTATCCATTACGGCATCTCTAAGCCTATAGATTTGGCAAATGAACGTCAAGACGGCTTTCCTTAAAATAAGTCTTGATGAAAGCATCTATATGATCAACCAGAAGGATTCATTGAAAAAAGCCATGAGGAAAAGGTATGCATGTTACAAAGATCCATATATGGATTGAAGCAAGCATCTAGATCCTAGAACAGAAGGTTTGATCAAGCCGTGAAAAGTTTTGGATTTATTCAAAACCTTGACGAACCCTATGTATACAAAAGGATTAAAGGCAACAAGTTGGTTTTCCTAGTTCTTTACATTGATGATATACTACTCACGAAAACTATGTAGGTGTATTGACATCAGTAAAAGAATGGTTGACAAAACAATTTGATATGAATGACTTAGGAGAAACAAGTTATATTCTTGGTATCCAAGTCACAAGGGATAGAAAGAATATAACGATTGCATTATCCCAAGCTTCATACATAGATAAAATGTTGTATTGTTTCTCCATGCAAGATTCCAAGAAAGGTATGTTACCTTTCAGACATGGAATCAAACTCTATAGAACAAGTTCCTAAGAATGAGCATGAAAAAAAAGTCATGAGTAGGATTCTATATGCCACTGCAGTTGGGAGCCTCATGTATGTAATGATCTGTACTAAACCAGATATCTTATTTACTGTTGGTATAGTTATCAGGTTTCAATCGAAACCTGGTCCTGATCACTGGACGGCAATCAAGCATATTTTCAAGTATCTCAAGAGAACGAGAGATTATATTCTTATACTCTGGAGGGGATTTAATTCTTGTTGGATATACAGGTTTTGATTTCCAAACGAATTCTGACTCCAGAAGATCAATATCAGGATCTGTGTTTACACTAGGAAGAGAGGCAGTCATATGAAGGAGTATCAATCAATCTTAGGCCCAGTTTGGCATTGTTGTGCTGTGGGGGAATTGCTTTTGGATTTGCTGTAAGAAGAATCGGTTGGGTGTTTGGTAAACTGATTTTTAAAAGTGTTGTGAGAACTAAAAGCAATTTTAATGTGTTTAGTAAAAAAGTGTTGTGACTGAACAAAATTACTAGAAAAAACAAAAATGAATATTTAAGATGATTTGAAAATAAATATTTTATTTTATTTTTGTATAACCATAAACATGTTATAAAATAAATAATTTATTTTATTTTTATGTGACCATAAACTTGTTTTAAAATAAATAAATAAATTTTGTTAAAAAATATATAATTTTGCTTTAATATTTTTTTTATCTATTGCCACGTATATTGTAAATATATCAAGAAAACTAGCATAATTTGATTCAAGGATTCATAAGATTACGCAATTGAAATAGGCAACATGTAAATAGCAAAGTATATGTTATAGTAAATTGTAAATAAAATAATAAATGCTAAGTGCGTATTTTGTTATGTGGTAAATTTCATAAAAGGCAAGGGATAAAATAGTAAGTTTGGAAAAAAATCATTAATAAGAGTATTAAGTGTGTTCTCATTTCTGCTTCCTAGGAAGCTGATTTCTAAAAGCATTAATTTGTAGCTTCTTAATTTCTGTTGTGAGGGAAGCCAAAAGGGACCAAAAACACTTTCCAAAATTTTTACCAAACACCCCAAGCCAACTTCAGAAACACGTTTAGCTCCAAAAGCAGCCTGGGAAGCAATCCCAAACTGAGCCTTATATTACTGATTCCACCATGGAAGCTGAGTATGTTGTCTCATGTGAGATGCTAAAGAAGATGTCTAGCTCCGCCAATTCTTGATTGACTTGGAATTAATTCCTGATGCGAATAAATAGATCACTATCTATTGTGACAATAGTGTAGCAGTATCTAATTCGAGAGAACAAAGAAGTCATAAGAGAGGGAAACACATTGAAAGAAAGTATCACCTTTTAAGGGAAATTGTGCATGGGGGAGACATTACGATAACCAAGATTGCGTCAGTAGAAAATCTAGCAGATCCCTTCACAAAGGCTCTTCCACAAAAGAGTTTTGATGGGCACCTAAAAATATGGGGATAAGAGATGTGACACATTGGCTATAGAGCAAGTGAAAGATTGTTGGGATTATACTCGATAGCAAGAGCGTAATAATGTATTTGACAATATTTTCATATTAATAAAGTGATTTCTAGTTTAACAAATCTTATAGCATTTATAGTTTAATTATTATAATTGTTAAAAGTAAATAATCATAAGATCAAAAGACTATGAGAAAAGAAGAATTATTCGTACATCTGGATATGTATGAGGTAGACACAATTCTTTAGTTAGTCTTAAATAATATTCACAACTTAAGATAAAGGTTGGGCACCTTTATCATGTCAAAGTTATAGATTCTTTTGCTAGTATTTGAGTGAGATCAAATGTATTATGATGAGTCTAAAATCATCAAAGTGTGGTGTTTTTGGGCAAAAGAATATAGTGCACTGGGTGTATTGAATCGGATTAAAGTGAAATACTTTATCCAGAACCGGCAATAGATAAAAGTTTTCACTTGAAGACAATTGGAGTGTCTATCTCAATCATGAGATAAATGATGGACTTATGGTTACAAGTGTTATCATTTGAGTTATCAATGAGTACGATTATATAGCATAGTCTATCCTCCATAGTTTGGTGGTATTTGATAAACGCTTTTTTTGTCGTTACCAAATTGCGATTATCAAAAGAATATTCATAAAAAGTTCTACGCAATATGCTCTAAAGTTTTGAAAACTAATAAAGTGGTAAGCGAGGGTATTATCCACAGGGAGGAGTTATACATTAATCGCCTCATGTTCTAGAGTTTATTGAAAGCATGTAAATAAGAATGCGGAAGGGTAAGAATGGTGTGTGTAAGGTGTAAGAATATTGTGATGTGTGTGTGTGAAGGAATGTAAATAAAAAGAACGTAAAATAAAATAAAAAGAATATGGAGAGGTGAGAATCGTGATTAAAGGGACAAATAATAAAATGGTGGATAGGAGAGATGCATGAGAATGATCACACAAGGTTCATAAAGCTCACCATACATAAGTGCACAAATAGTGATTGTTAAGCATTAAGGACATCCAATTCAAGATACAAGGAAATAATACAAAATGGATAGAAAGGAGACCCATCATCCGTAACCGGAAATCGAACACCGGGTCTTCTTAGGTGTCAATTCGAGATGTCCTTACCACTGGATGACTACGGTGTTCTCCAATCTCATGAATGCACACCCCTTTATTAAGGACATTCAATTCAAGCTAAGGGCTTGTTCTCTCAATTGAGAGATTTACAAACTCAAATCATTCTCCAAGGTCTAAGTGAAGTAATTGTGCTTGTAATCTCAACTAAGGGATTAGAGACACTAATCACTCCCCAAGGTCTCAGTGAAGTAATTGTGCCTTAAGTCCCTACCATTAAGCATATGAATATAAGTCAAAACCTACTCTAGCAAGGTCTTGTATAGAACAAGTTTCATTCATTCTTTAGAGCTAATTGGATAAGATTATACCCGGATTGGTCCTCCTAGGCACAACCAAAAACCCACAAACACTCAAACCCATCCATACAAGTTAATTTCGATCATCCAAAGACATACACACATAAATAGGATATTTGATTACAACTACTCTATAATTAAGTTAATCTACTCCTAATCCCATCCATGAACACATATCAATTTCCAATCTCCATACACAAGCATATCAAGATAAGAGATTATTAAATAATAGCAAAAACATATCAAAACCCAAATGAATATAAAATCAACCAACATATATTGAGCACAAATTAGGTTTACAATATTTTCCAAGTGGGGATACATATCAATGAATAAAATAACAAGAGAAGAGTAAAAGAAGAAACCCAAGGTTGTCAATAACGGATCTCTAAGCTCCATTGAAGCTCTTCCTCCTCATAGACAAGGTAGGGTGCTCTTTCCTTTTGAAACTCCTCTAAAGATAGGTGGTTGAAGGTAGAAAATGATGGTAAGGAGGCATCCATGGAGGAAAAACCTCCATTGATGCCTTTGGAAGCTCCCATCTCTCTTAAATTTGTGGAAAAGATGAAGTGTGGATTTAAGGATGAATTAAAGACTAAGGGATTCAAAGATTATGGGTCTTGTGGCAAAGTGATGTATTTATAGTTAGGAAAAGTTTGGGGAAGAATTATGGTGGAAAAGGTCACATTTACCCTTCTAAAATAGCCTAAAAAACCATCATGTCGCGGTTTGAAATCAGGTGTGTCGCGTCTCGCGACACACCACGCGAGAAAAATTTCTAGTCTCGCGCACCATTACGAAAACGTGCATATCGCCCTCTAGAAAACCCAGAATTACGATCTTAAAAAACCTCTGGAAAGAAGACTTCTGGGAATTTCTGAATATATGAAAAGATAAATGTGATTCGATTTGAGAAGGGAGATATGCCCTTCCGAAGTTGGATGTACTGCACGGGCTTTTCTTACAATTTCAGCCCTTTTGCCACCAAATCTCACTTTTTTGCCTGAAAAGACATTGAATGCTTGGAATAACAAGGATAGAGCAATTAGACGCCAAAATATACTCGAAAACAAGCTAAAAGATATGGAATTGAGGGCCAAAATGTATGACCATTTTGGTCCGATTAGTATTCATTTGTTAATCGATAGAGGACTTCATTTATAGATATGGACATCGTGGCTCCATTTATTAAATGAGAGTAGAATATCATCATATGAATATTTTGAGGTATTGGATATTATATATTAATGTTAAGTTTTCAATAGTGTCTATTGAAATATGGCTTCTGGACAAGTCAAAATATCCAAGTTCAAAATGTAGTCATATCAGTAAATATGGTAACTTGGAGAGCTATAGGTGGTCTATGAGGTCTTGGCAATTACTGATATTCTTCACAATGATACATTTTCTCCATTAAGATTGTCTAGGGTATGAATGAGCAATATTAACTTATTCTATCTTTATTTAAGAGTTCAATTTTAGTTCTTTAGTGGAATGAACTAAAATTAATAGATCGGACCTAAGTGAATCATTTGTTGATTGTGATTAGGTTTTGTCTATTGGAGCTTAAATTTAGATAGCCGGTCAAGATCCTCAATCCACACGAACTTGCATGGATTACTTGATAAATTCCACCGGACCAATTTATAGGTCCATCTAGAATTGTATTAAAGCAAGTTGACTTGTTTTTTTTAGTAAGAATTAGTCTAGTTCACATGTGGACTTTTTATTTAAGCCCAATAAATTTAATAAAATAGAAAAAACAATATTTGGCCTATATTTATATAGCTTGGGCGGCAATAGACTATATAATAGCCTTATACACTATTTTTATTTTATTATTTAATTAAATGAAAATTAATTAATTAATTAATTATTTAATTATTAAATTAAAAGTCAAATCTTTTTTCTGGTAGGAGATAGTCTCCTAGAGTCATATTATTATTGATAATATGATAAGTATCAAATACTATATTTGATAAGTAGATAAATAATATGAATTTATTTATCTAGTCAAATTAGGAAGTATTTGATTTCTATTAGGACTCTAATTGACCGTTGGTCAAATTATGAAGTTTTTTGATTTAGTTACAATTTAATTATATTTAATAATTAGTTACTGAATAAATACACTATTTGAGTTGGATTAGGAGTCTTGGTGTCGAAAAGAAATCTTCCTTTGAAAATGATTCTTTGTCACCAAGTAAATCCACCAGGAGAAATGATTCTTGCCCACCAAGTACATTCTCTTTATGAGAGGATTTGTATACCTATATATACACCTAGTGAATTCAGCCAAGCATATGTTTTGATGTTGAAAATTTTGGCCAAGCAAGAGAATTTCGAGAGAGAAATATTAGTTTTTGCTCTAGATAAAATTTGACCAACTCATATATATTGTGTATTGAATTCGGCCAAGGAGAAGAGAAAAGGGGAACGTTTTTGTTTTTGATTGTACACTAATATCCTTTACATCAAAAGGGTTTTGTGTACAACAATCGAATCGTGTCCACACGAGTTTCAATCAAATAGATTGATAATTCGTAAGTGACCGAAAGTTCTTGGGTTTTCTCTTGGAGGATTATTGTGACTAACAAAAAAAAAATTGTTTGTTTCCATCCTCAGATATACAATTTAAAGAAAGGGAGCCCACACTCCTAGGTGATTCAAGTTCGTGATTGGATTGGAAGATCTTACGTATTCAATTCGACGCTAGTTCAATAGTCACGAGAAAAAGGTACGATACTTTTATTATATATTAATTAATCAAGGGTTAAGATTCTTTCTTTTAAAGGAATTTTTTTAAAATATACCAAACCCTAATTTTACACTTCCATCGCGTTTTGAATAGATTTTTCCTAACAGTTTCAACGTTACATACACTTGGGTCTTCAATTGGAATGGACCCATATGCTGCCAGTTGTCGGAGAAACCCGTCTTACACAGGTTGTGAACTAGGTAGGTTACATTGGTCAAGAAAAGTCGATTGTACTAGGTTGTCATCTTGCACACAATTTGTTGCTTCCTTCGTAGAAACAAAGACAAAAATCTCAGGTAATACCTTATCTACATTCATCATACATGACACATCATTGTCATTCTCAATTCTCGGACAAGCAGTACCACTAATTGTAAAGGTCAATGACCATAACTGTAAGTTGTACCTAGCAGCATCAACTTTGGCAACATCTTGTACTAACTTCACCAAGGCATCATAACTCACACCTCTAGGAATATTGACCCACTTTGTCATAACACCCTCTTAACATTTGCCCACCCAACTTCCACCGTGATGGATGACCAATTTCATTGCATCCATATTCTTACATGTAAAGTAATTCATATTTCAAGTATTTGACATGTGAATTTAAAATTAACTGAAGTGTAACAAAATAGGACTTGGATAGAATGTAACTTCAAATCAACATATCATCTAACTTCACAAATCCCCTAGCATGTAACTTCAAAAATAACCTAGCATGTAACTTCATAAATAACCAAGCATGTAACTTGGGTACAAAAAATAAACATGCATGTAACTTTAAAAAATACCTCCATGTAACTTGGGTACAAAAATTTACAATAGCTGGGTTTCACTCTAAATCGAAATTACAGAAACACAAGAAACTTTGAAATAAACTGACATGTAACATTAAATTGAATTGGCATGTAAAATTAAAATAGTCTGGCATGTAACCTAGGAACAAAAAATGACAGTACATAGGTTTCACTCAAAATCGAAACCATCCTCTTTTTCTTCAAATTAAACTTGTTGATTTTTGTAAAAAAAAACAAGTGGGAAAGGGATACATACCTTCAACTATTTCAAGACAGATTTGAATGCTAGGTTTCAGATCTGGATCTACCTTCAAGAATGTGGTGAGTGAAATCAGTTGAGAGAGATGAAATGCTCAGACGAGTTGCAGAGACAAAGACCCAAAATATGAGATGATTTGCAGAATTGGTTTACAGAGAAAGGAAGTAAATCTGTTTAGAGAGAGAATAAGTAAATAGGTTTAGAGAGACAGAGAGAACAAGCAAATCGGTTTGCAGAATCTATTTCAGGGATACAAAGATGAATATCTAAATCGGTTTTAGAGAGAGAGAGAATCGGTTTATACAGAAAAGAGAGAGCAAGAAATCTTATTTTCAAAAAATTTGGAGGTGTAAGACACTGATAAGTGAAAAATTAGGTGGAAAATATTGGGTCTAATAAAACAAAAGTGAAGGTATACTTATCACTTCAAGGTAAAAGATGTTAATTATAATAAAAATAATAATTTTTGACTAAAAACAATAACTCAATAAATTTTATGATCATTTCTTACAATTCCCTCATATTATATATATATATATACCAAAACGGAACAGGATAATATAAAACAGGAAGCACAGTACAATATAGAGCAATTCTAGAAACATATAAGGAATAAAAGACAAAATAAATAAGCAGTCAACTGTTCAACAATACAAGTATAAATACAAATAAAAATATGATTGGTCAGTACGTGGCGTTGTCTACACAAGTCTACTCTATCAGCATCAATCTGGGTACGAGTATGTCTGAGTATTCCAGCCTATATACTAGACCAAAATATAACAATATGTCAAAAAATTAAAATATAATAGGGAATATAGTTGCTTACAGTGATAAACAGAATAGTCTGACAGCAAAGTGTACAGAAAAAAGTCTAAAACTTTATTTATGAGATTCAGAAATTTACAGTAGAGGGAAAAGAAAGAACAAAGCTTCACAGAGCTTTTCAAAGAAACTTAGAAAATCTTAAAACTGAACCTGAGGCTTCTGTAAGCCTTAACAACATATTTATAGAACAAAACTTAACCTATAGTTGGATAATAACTATGGTTAAGTTACTTTATATCTAAATTATTGAAAAGATAAGTCACATTATTTTCTTTTTGACTTGTCGGGGCATCTTTGCCTTTGCTTTTGTCGGATAAGATTCTTCACTGTTTTCTTTTTGACTTTGTCAGAGCATCTCTGATTTTGCTTTAATAATGGTTGTCTGTTCTGATAATCTTGTCTGCCACCATGATAGGATAAGCTTCATGGATCAATCCTAAAGAAAGTGGTGGGGCCCGCACTGTCATACACATAATTGGTTGAGTCGTCCTTATCCTTATCTCCACTTTTGTCTGAATTAGTATCAGTCGGTGACATATTTGTCATAGTATTTTTCATTTCCTCAGCAATCCTCATAAGTTCATTAGAAGTGCTAGCAGCTGCAATCCTGACTTGATTCTGGGATTTGGCCATGAGAAAATGTTATTGGTCTGAAGCTTTATTGTAGAGAGATGGATTTTCTCTGAACCATTTGGAAATTCTTTCTTTTCCATGGTTGGCATCCAAAATAGGGGACATTTACATTTCCCACTAACTTGTCTTTTATGGAATACTCGAGCATAAGTATCCATGTCAAATTGAAATGAATAAAAAATAGTAATAAGTCTGGGAAAAATTCCCATTCATCTGGTCTGGCAAGGTTGGAAATCCAGAATGAATATCCTTCCTTGAGTTGACTAGGAAGAAAATCAATAATTTGTCCAAATTTTTCCCACCATTCTAAAAACCAGATTGGTACGTTTATTTGAATTTTTTTATCAAATTAAACAAATTAAGAAAGAGAATTCCCTGGGTTTTATCAATAAAGAAATTTTGTTCAGGCATCAATATAATCCCAGTAAAAAAAATCTAAGACATGAAATATTCTGCTAAAGTTTCTTTTTGAGTTGGGATTACCACCCCATTCCTGATTTTCCCAGAATCAGCAACTAAGAGAAAAATACGAAAAGAATTACTCAGAAAACAAAAGAAATCAATTCCGAAAAAGATGGACAGAAAACCTTAAAAGCCTTAATCAAGAAATACCTTTCTTTAAATGGTATACAAAACGGAAAAACCTTGAACAAAAATGTCTTGTTATTAATCAATCAAACATTAGAACTTACAAGACAAAAAGAGGAGAGGAAAAACAAGTTCATCCTCCTCCAAGACATTTTGAAATAGAAATGCCCAACGAGGATCCAGAAAGTGACAACAATACAACCCTTTGTACACCTTTCATAATCTTCGATGAAGATCTGTCTCCCACTGTTCCTTCATCTTCACAACAGATAAGAGTAGTTATGAGACAGAACAATTACACGAATTTCTTTTTAAATTCCCTGGGTGAACAATTAGAGAAAATTGATCTTAACCTTTCTCAATCCTTTGTTTCCCCTATCCCAAAAGTAATTCCTCCACAATTATTTGTCCCATATGAACCATCCTCGTCCTCTTCTAGAAAAGCAAAAATGTATGAACCTAGTACTGAACCAAATGCAATCCTCATGTTTCCTAACCGTACTGGCATTGAAAATTGCTTTGATAATATCATTGATGAAAAAGAGCTACTAAAAGCCCTTGAAGAAAAGCTCAAAGACCTACCTATACCAAGATTAGAAATCCAAACCCTTGACAAAAATATCCAATCATCCTCTGACGATGAAGAAGACATAGATTTTCAAAACATGGTCTAAAAGATCACATCCAATGACAAAGCAGACAGTCACAATTACACTCGATATTACCAAAACACCAAACCATATTACCTCAGGCCTACTCCTCCTGACCTACAATATGAAGAGACGGTTCCATATCGAGCATATACAGGTAATGCCTGTTATCAATTTAATATTGATGGCTTATCAGAATACCAAATCATTACAGTACTTAGACAAATACATACCATTGGGTATATTTACATCAAGAAACAGAACATGACCCATGTAGACGCTGTAACCTCGCTGACTACTGGCTTTGAAGGCCAACTATTTGGATGGTGGACCCATACTCTTAGCCTTAATTCCAGAACTTCCATTATAAATCACACCAAAGAAATTTCCACAACAACCCCATCCAGATCAGCCACTAACCCAACATCTTTTATACCTTCAACATCTACTACCACAACCACATCACAACCAGATGGTATTGATGTGTTATGTTATACCATTCTGATGCATTTTGTAGGAAACCCTAATATTAACCAGGAAAAAGAATTTTCTAAACTCCAAAATTTAAAATGCAAAAAGCTCAGCGATTTCAAGTGGTATAAAGACATTTTTCTAACAAGAGTTTTACAAAGGCCTGACAATGCTAACTCCTATTGGAAAGAGAAATTCATTTATGGATTATCACCCCATTGCTCAAGAGTAAGAATTTTACAAATCTTTATTTTTCTGAAAATCATTTTTTCTTTGTCATTCTTGTCAAAAACATCAGAGATAAAAATTGAATCTGTGTCAACTAAAATAAATTCATAAAAGATATGTCTTTTTAATGTCTTCAGAAATCCTTCCAAACAAGGGATTAATAATATCATTCGTAAGTTTTTTAGGTTCCCTAAAATATTGGTCATGCAAAAACTGATGTTCCATGGTAAAAAACCTGTCAAATAAGGGTTTATTGACATAGGAATAGGTTGGCTGGTTAATCTTGGGAAGGCTAGACTGTGAACTTCGAGCTGAACTTTGGGCTGCTAATTTGTCTTGTTTGTTTGAATGTAGGCTAACTTTGGATGATGTAACAGTTTTAAAAGAATTGATGTCCACAGAAAAAAGCGGAAAAACTGTTTGTCATATGTATTGGGCTTTGGCTTGGGCTTTTATTGGGTGAAGGTCCAGTAGGAGGTAATTGGGTTAAAGGTAATATATGAGGGTAATTGGGCTGAGATGTCAGGGAAATGGCATATTTGTCTTTGTGACTTCCATTGAGGGAAGTCGATAAGTCGATAAGTCAAAGCTTTTGTCCTTTGATAAGTCTGATTTTATGGAGCCTCTGCCACCCGGGCTTAGGCCACCACGACCTCTGCTTGTGCTCATTTGTCACCCTATAAAAATTCTCTGGTCAAAAAGTCTAGAAGACTATTTTTTGATTCTTTAATATATTCAAAATCAAAATCGAAATCAGACAATAATGCTTGCCATCAAGCAAAAATCTGTTTAGAGACAAGATTTTTCACATCCTTTTTCAAAATATATTTTGCCGATTGGCAATCAACTTTTAAAATAAATTTTTGGTTTATCAAACCATCCTGCAATTTTTGAATTTTCAAAACAATAACTAAGATTTCTTTTTTGACATTTGAATATTTTTGTTGGGTATCATTCCAGGATCTTGAAACATACCTAACCAAACATTCTTTGTCATTAATGATTTGTTTAAAAATACCACCAAAACCAATTTCTGATTCATCAGTTTCTACGATTTTGGGGGCAGTA
Organism: Dipteronia dyeriana; assembly: GCA_032871835.1. Taxonomy (NCBI): domain Eukaryota; kingdom Viridiplantae; phylum Streptophyta; class Magnoliopsida; order Sapindales; family Sapindaceae; genus Dipteronia; species Dipteronia dyeriana. The sequence continues at coordinate 17,146,265 of CM065297.1, forward strand.
GGATGACAAATAAACATACAAGGGAGTTTCTTAACATATTTCTTAACATGTTGAACTGCCTTAGTATGTTCTTGTGTCCATGGAAGGGGATTGGTTTTTAACCTTTGGAAAAAAGGTTTGCAAATAATGCTAAGATCTTTATAAAAATTTGAAATATAGTTTAGATATCCCAAAAACCTTTGTAATTGTTTTTTTGTCTTTAATTTCATCAGGAAATTTGTTAGCAAAATCTAGGTTTCTTTGAATAGGAACAAGTGTTCCTCTTTTAATATTATGGCCCAAAAATCTAATATGAGTTTGAAAAAGGTTGATTTTAGGGGCCGAAATCACTAATCCATGAAATTTAATAGTTTTAAGAAATATTTCTAAATGTTTCCAATGTTGGTCAATAGTTTTGGAAAATATTAAAACATCATCTATATAAACAATAGAAAATTCAGTGAAAGGATTAAAAATGTCATTCATAATACTTTGAAATTCACTAGGGGCATTTTTTAGACCAAATGGAATAAGATTCCATTCATACTGCCCAAAAGGAACAGTGAAGGCCGTCTTATAACAATCATGTTCTGCTATTTGAATCTGCCAAAAACCTGATTTCATGTCAAATTTTGAAAAGATGATAAAGTCATAAAGTCTTTTTAATATATTAGATTTATTGAGATTTGGATATCTGATCCATTGTAAAGCATCGTTTAAAGATTTATAATTAATAACAAGTCTAGGAACTCATTTTTCTATTTCAGCATTTTTCTAAACATAGAAGGCAGGACAGCTATAGGGGGACTTGGAGGGTGTAATGAGTTTTTTGTCAAGCAAATCATGAATTTCTTTTTTGCAATATTCTAATAAGTCGGCGGACATTTGAATAGGTCTAGCCTTGGTTGGTATTCCCTTTTCATTAAAATCTTTTGTATAAGAGAGAGTAACAATGTGCTTTTTCCTATCCCAGAAAGCATTAGGGACAGAAGAACAAACTTCTTTTTCTAATTTTTCAATAAAAACTTTTATTTTTTCTTGAAAACTAGTTTCTTCTATTCTAGCTTCTTGTCTTTTGAAAAATAAGTCATCTTTTAAAAAATTCAATTGGGTTTGCTTCTGATTAAGAGTAGCAATACAATTACTAAAAGGGTCAGAAGCTTCATCCCAAATGTTTTTGTCTTTCAAAGCATTTAAGTCTTTAACTAAAACAGGGTAAATAAAAGGGAATATGATTTCCTTTCCTAGGTATTCTGTGACAATCCCTTCAGCAATAACTTTAAAGGGAGAAATTAAATAAAAGGAAAGGTAATCCTAAAATAACATTATACGAAAGTGTTTTAACAACAATAAAGTCATTGGTATAACAAACACCATCATTACAAACCTTAGCATTAGTGAGTTTGTACTGAATATCTAACTGTTGTTTGTTAGCACCATAAAGAGATTCAGCAGTCGATTCCAAATATTTAGTGGGTACTAATGCTTCTTTGATGCAATTTAAGTCAGCACCTGTATCAACAAGGGCATTGACTCTTAAATTGTAATCTGAACCTATTCCGATGTCAATCTCTATGTACCATTTTTGTATCCTGATTTCTCTTATTTGAGCACAATTTGTAATGTCTTCTTGGTCAGGTTGGTCAGGTTAAGCAGCATCTGATTCATCAGAACTATTGAAACTGAATTGTTTTTCTGGGGATTTTTCAAGAGGTATTTTTGGAAATTGTTCTTTCAAAATGTTCTGGATTTCTTTTTGTAGGTCAGTGATAGATACCTTTCCTGGATTTGGTTTGAAATTTTCCCAAAATATTTTGTTCAAAGTCAGGTGTTTCAAAGTGGGCGTTTTTAAAAGGCTTATTGTCAGTAGAAAGAGTATTGTTGCTACTAGGGGCAGCTTCACTGGCAATTTTCTGTTGTAATTGTTTAATATGTTTTGCTTTCTGTAAAGGGTCTTCAATGTTATCAATCATACTGATTATTAAAGAATAATCATATGGATCAAGAACATTTATTTCTTTACAAAAGCAAGGTTGTGTCTCGGGTTCTAAATCTGATGATGAATTAGAGGAAGTATCATCCGAAGATTCTCTTATTATTAGGACTTCATCTGGGGGGATGATGATCCCTCTTCTGATTGTGAATTCCTTATTTTAATTTCGTTAAGAATTACCATGAAATCACATCCATTTTTATGAATTTTGATCTGAGTTTTTTTTGTGTGATATTTTCAGTGAAATCTACTTAAGAATGAAATTTGAGAATTTTTCAAGCACTACAACTATTTAAAAAAAATCTATATTTCACAATTTTTTCTGATGCCTTTACATTTAATAAAATTGGGATAAAATAGTTGTGGTACTCGAAAAATTCTTAAATTTTATTTATAGGTAGATTTCATTAAAAATATCATCCATAAAAAATTCAAATCAAAATTCATAGAAATGGATGTGATTTCATGGTTGTCTTTACCAAAATTAAAATAAGGGATCCCTTATAAGAGAATCAATAATATATATATATATATATGTGTGTGTGTGTGTGTGTGTGTGTGTGTGTGTGTGTGTGTGTGTGTGTGTGTGTGTGTGTGAGATAGAGAGAGAGAGGAAATAGCCCTTTATAACCAATAAATTAAGGTTACCCAACATTAGTGATATTGTTTTTACCCAAATATTACCATTAAGAGACAAAATTGTCATTCATTTTCCAATATTCCTTTTGCTTTTCATTTATTGAGTTCACCGCCTCTTCTCTCACACTTTTATCTCCCACAACTCTCTCTTCTCTCTCTCTCTCCCTCCTTTTTCAAATGCCAACTTTTTTTCTCTATTTTCTTTTAATTTTTTGTTTTTCTTCATTTTCCCATAGCTCTATTTTTTTCAACCAAATCTCCTCTCTAGATCTCCTCTCTCACGCCTCCCACCTCTTTAATCCAATATTTTTTTTTGTTCCTCTTCTCTCTCCTTTGATTTGCAGATATGGGTTCTGAAGAAGCCGTTGATTTTAAGAGTGGTTGTGATTGTGTTTAACTTTGCGTATTGTTTGTTAAAAGAAATTGAGATTTCATTTTGTTTATTTTTTTTCCAGATATTAAAAAATTCCAAGTTTTTTTATTTTAAAAATTTTCCAAATTAAGTTTCTTGATTTTAAAAAAATTACAGATAATGTTTATTATTTTTTTCCATATTTGATTTTGTTTAAAGAAAAATTACAGGTTTTTTATTTTAAAAATTTTCCAAATTATGTTTGTAAAAAAAATCCATATTTGATTTAGTTTAAAGGAAAATTCCATGTTTTTTTTTATTTTGAAAATTTTCCAGATTATGTTTGTTAGGGGTAGGCATGGTTCGGTTCGGTCGGTTTTGACCAAAACCATATTGAACCGACATATATTCAGTTTTTAAAAATATGAATCGGTTTGAACCGTTTGAACTTAAAAACCGAATTGAACCGAACACCTTTATCTCGGCTCGGTTCAATTCGGTTTTGGGTCTAACGGGCTTTAAATGTTTTTTAATATGTTCTTTTAATTTTTTAGGTTTTTAAGTTGTATTTTTTGCATATAGCCTTAAACTTTTTTAAGAAAGCATAATATGTAAAAATTAATTTAAACAAAATACAATCCAATTTTGAATCCGAATTTAAAATTTCAATCATATTCAGTCTACATACTCAATCAAAATATAAAATCATCATAACTTCTATAAATAGAAGTAAAAAAATGTAGTATATATATGTAGTCCAACAATAAAGCATCATCAACAAACAATCCATAATAAAATTGAATATTACAAAATAATTAATTAAGACAAATCGGTTTATTCGGTTCGGTTCGGTTCTGTTTGTATGTCCAAAACCGAAACCGAACCGAATTCAATTCGGTTTTCAAATTTCAAATCGGTTTGAACTAAATAGAAACTATGAACCGAACCAAACACCCTTTTTCGGTTCGGCTCGGTTCGGTTAAATTCGGTTTCGGTTTTTATGCCCACCACTAATGTTTGTTAAAAAAAAATCAAACTATGTTATTTTAATTTATTTTTTTCAGATTTTCTTACATTGAAATAAAAATTTCTTCCTAAAAAAATAACATTTAGTAGAGATCCATTGTTTCAAAGATTTTTTATTTTATTTTTGTATGAGGAAATCTAGAAAATTTCCAAATATATTCAAATATGGAAATTTTTATAGATTTCTTTAAACACATCAAATCACCAATTAAACACATCAGACCACAAATCAAACACATCACGGTAACCCAATTAAACACACCAGGACATGCCAATTAAACACACAAAGACAGACTAACTAAACACCAGACGTAAAGTAATTAAACACAACATGACAACCCTATTATACACACCAAAGCAGATCAATTAAACACATAATGGAAACTCAATTAAACAACAAGTACAACTCAATTAAACACACAGAGGCAACTCAATTAAATATGCCATGAAAAATCAATTAAATACACTAGGGCAATACCAAATTAAAAACATCAAGTGTTGATGTTGATTTCTGGATTGTATCAGAAAAGCCAACAAGGATTGGATTTTAGCTGTGATTCTAAAGAGAAGAGAAGGAGAAAATAAACAAACGCGAGTTTTTTACATGGTAAAACTCCGATGACCGGAGAAAAGTCCACGGGTGGTTGAATGATCAACCAAGCCAAAATCCACTATGAAAATATGATGTTAACAAGCTCTCGATTTCTCTTTCTTCTTTCTGTATTTTTTCCTTATGAATGATGCGTATCTCCCTTTATTTTGTGAGATTATGGGTCTATTTATATGTTAATAGAACCCTAATCTATTTTGTACAAGTAATAGATCTTTGTATTTAATTACAATTATTTTCTTGTTCGAAGCTGATTGTCTTCTTTCCCATTTCGGAGTCTTGTATTGCGAGAATAGGACTCTAGCAACGTAGTCCAATTATGACTTATTTCCTTATAAAAGCAGTCTTTTTGAAGTAGTAAAGTTGATGTTTGATTAGTAACCTTTCCTGTTTAGTATTCTATTTTTATTGGGATTCCTTTTTTATATGGAAATCTCTGTGTATCCTAATGACTTGATCCATATGAGCTATGCACTGGGGCCTTTATTTGATTTTTTTCATGTTTACCCCAAGTAAGAGCAATACCTGCTGATCCCAAGTAGCGCCAGTTATTCCCGAGTATAAATGTCATTTAATCAGCCCTGAATGTCATTAGCTGATCCCGAGTAGTATAAGATGTAGATTGACCTTGGGTAGGTTTTGTTCAATATCTGCTTACTCAGGTTCTCTTCTTCGGTGACGTCTTGTAGGATATTTTCTGAATGCCTATTTGGATGTCCACCTTCAATTCATCCTCTTCGTTGATGACGTGTAAGTACGATAAAATTCACATATGACAATACCCCCTTAAAATATTTTTATTGAACAAGGTTCTTTGGGCAAAAGTATTTTAACTAGTTTTCAATATCTTTTCAGTACCCGAGCGAGATCTTGTCATAATGACGTGTCTTAATGGTGACCCTGCAAATTCGATTTGTCTCCTTACGCGAGATTTTTAATGTTGGTGACCTTTTGGAGTTCTGAGGGTGAAAACCAGTTTTCCTTCTGACACGTGTTTCTTGCCTCTTCATTTTTCGATATCATTTATGAGAAATGACTCACGCGCTTCCCCGTGTGCCGCCTACGTCATCAATCCTTAACATTGTTTTTTCCCGCCTTAAGATCTAGGGTTTTGTGTTTTTATTTCTTTAAATTCTTCACTGAGACAGTTGGTTCATTCTTAAAGATTTCTCAATAGAAAAAAATTCTTAAAACCCAGATTTCTTTACCCAGAAGGTCGTGACTTTCCATTGAAGATCTTGCATCAAACTTTGTTCAAGGTTAGTTTTTAATGAAGTCAACTTCCTGTCATCATCTTTTTAATGTCGTTCTTGATGCATTAGAACGTGGCGATTTCCAGTTGGTTTCTTGCATTAGAAGATTGCTGGGGGAAATTCCTGTTGATGAGCCTCCTTTTTTAGAAGTTGATGTTTCTAGGCTTCACCCTGACGTCACTTTTAGCCCTGTATCGAGTTCTTCATCTAGTTCTGATCCTGATATTTATGATCACAGAGTACCTCTTCGAAGGATGGGAAAACATCAAAGCAGAAGCGAAGTCCGTAAGCACAACTCGGGCGATATACTGATCATGGAATAGACTGTCAACGAGCACGACATTGAAGAGAAGTTCAGAAAATCTCGCCTTTCTTTCACTGCTACTTGCCCGAGTGGGTTCGATACCGAGCCAAATGTAGTCGGGGCAGACGAGATAGAAAAGTATCATTCTCGATTCGATCTGCCCAACTCGGTCACTCTTATTCCAGCAGGTGATAGAGCTGTGTGGAATCCTCCCCCAGGCATGGTGGCAATCTACGGATCCATGCTCTGCTGCAGCGTCACTCTTCCTCTTCAGCCATTTATTGCCTGGTTTCTGGCTGAAGCAGGGATTGCTCCGGCTCAATTGGCCCCGAACAACTACAAAATTTTGATGTGCATGTGGAACATGTACAGCCGGATGAACTTATCACCGACATCCCCAAATGAAATCAGGCATGAAACAAATATTATGGTGTGCTTAATATTAATATAGAGGGGGGTGAATAGATTTTAAACAAATTTACCCAATTTTCGTTAAAGGTCAAGATTATGAAAATGCCCCTAGCTAGTTACAATAAAATCACAAGTGTAAAAATACAGAAATATAAACGACACTTGAGATATACGTGGAAACCCTCCAAATGGGAAAAACTACGGGCTGATGAGTGCGCCACACTAGAACCTCGAATCTACTAATGGCAAGGAATTACAACCTAATCCCAGTTTAATCCACCACCACTACCTAATCCCGGTATAAGTGAACCTAGTTCATCTTGCTTGTGCTTTAAGCTACCTACTCCCGAAAGCAACACAAGTCTTACTTCTCAATGAAGAGATAAAGTGTCCTAAGTGAATATATGATGATATTCAATGAACAAACAATAGGAAACCCTATATGCTTATATAGGATAATGAGATGACAATTAATGCAATCCTAGATATCAATGCTAAATGACATGTTCAAATAGCTTAGCTAAACATATATCAATCAATCCTATGAAGCTATCACAATACAACACTCAATCATGTCATCACAACCATCTCTAATTTGTATATAGAAATATTCTAAGAGAATACAATTAATTAAAGAGATGGTTTAGCAAGCAAAAACACTTAACTTGTAAGAAGATAGTGAAGAGCTTACCAAACAAGATGTGATGAAGCAACCCTATCCTTAGATGCACTCTAGATGAACTTAGATGATGCAAGATGAAGTTTTGATGCACATGGGAATGCTTTGAGTGATTAAAAATGAGTTCTTAGAAGTGTTTTTCCTTTGAAATGTGTTCTAAGGAAAATATATGATATTTTGAACTCTTACACGACCTTAAGACAATGAGATATATATATATATATATATATATATATATATGAGATCCAAACAAAGTGATGTCGTTTTGGATAAAATGTTCCAGCTTCTTCATTATGCGCTGGTGAGGTGTGCTGGTCGAGTAACACACCACTAACGAACTGCTTAAAAATTTCAATAGGTGTTGGTCTAGTAGCGCATGTCAGTGACGCAAAACAAGCGTAAAACCACGTGAATGTTTACGTTGGTGGGGCTGCGCTAGTCGAGTAGCGCACCACCAACGCACTCCCATTTTTTGCATCTTTGCACGGGTAGAGCAGCGCAACCTAGTGGCGCAACACATGCGATAACTCATTGGAATGTTACGCTGGTGAGGTGCGCTGGTCGAGTAGCGCACCACCGGCGCACAACCTAATTTCAACATTCAAACATACAATTTCAACAAGTTCAAGAGTGAAGAAACATGCATCCTATTATAATGCCAATCAAGACATAAAACATTTAATTACAAGATGCAAATAAATCAATAAGAGTCATCAAAATGCACACAGGAAAACACTCAACATATATGATCAAGAGTTATGCATGACTATGAGAGTGTGTGCAACTATCTCTTCAAAGTAAGTAAGCACAAGAATTTTACCTTTGGTGCTTCTCCTCTTGAGGTCTTGAGAGCCTAAGCTACCCTTACATGAACCCCAACAATGTGGTTGTTCATAAAATAAGCCAATCAACAAATGAGGACTTTTCAATCTCCCCCTTCAGCTATTTCATGATAAAACCACCACTCACATTGATCCTCACAAAACAAAACAGAAAAACACCGGGAAGATATTCTACATTACATAGAGATAAACATAAAAAAAAAACTTCAAGTCTTCAATCTCTTGTAGAACTATTAACCCTACACACAAGGCAAGCACAAATACGTTTTCCAAAACCAAGTGCATGTGAGATGATCAAGTGAATATAAAACAAAAGTATTTACATTTAAGAATATGAATATGACAACATGCAATAAATGTGAATGCAATGCGCCCCCTCAACGGGTTACTCCCTCTATATGTAATCTCCCCCCCAAACAAGTACACTCATGCAATGCTCCCCCTCAAAGCTAACACATGCTACTCTTCTAACATCACAATGCTAGGTCAATGCTACTCCCCTAACACCACGATGCTAGGTCAATGCTAATCCCTATTTTTGTCATGATATAGGCAAAGGAGAAGTCCCCAACCGGGTCACTCAAGGCAAAGAAAGAAAGGAGCATACAAGATTGTTGTATAATTATAAAACCCACATTTATGCAACTCTATTAATAGGAGAGAAACAAGGAGATTTATTTGAAGAAAACATGTGAATTAAAAATGCTTTGCATACAAGACATGTTGCATTCAAATCTTAAAACAATGGTATTTGGCAAAGCAAATGACAAAGGTTTTCAATATAATTCAAACCAATTCCACCATTTGTCATGAGAGAAGCAAGGATATAGAGTGCTTATAGAATCATGTTTTAAAAGGCACTATATCCAACTTTAAAAGCTAAACATGGCATGAGCAACCTTGCACTCTATTTGATATTTTCGGGAGGATACCCGTATGATAATAGCCATGTTCAACTAATAAAGAAAGAGAGACATTGATTAAACATTTTAGTCTTACTAGTATTTTCACACCACGTTTTGCATTTTAACAATTGCATTCATCAATTCATGCTTTATCATTGTTCATTAGCATGTCATTAAAGAATCATTATGTCATGGAGATAATTATAGGTCATTCAACATGTACTTCCTATGTAGATCTCCTAGTCCAAAAATGCATGTTTGAACATAAATATGACATGGATTGTAATCAAAGCAAAGTTCACACTTATTGAAGAAAATACAATATAATATATAAGTGCAACCAAGCTACTCAAGCAATCAATAAAGGAGCATAAATATTTAAAGAAAAATGGATGCAACAAGTATACAAAAGCTCTCTTTGCTTGAGTTCCCCTTATGGGGTCAAAGACCACAACACATCACTCCATTAAACAAATCCCAATAGATCTACTAAGAGTCTTGAATCTAGTAGCATCTAAGGGTTTAGTAAATAGATCCGCTAGTTGGTCATTTGTATCTACATGCTCAAGTACAATGCATTTGCTCTCAACTAGTTCTCTAATGAAATGATGACGGATGTCAATATGCTTAGTCCTATTCTTTGAAATATTAATTGCACTCATGTTATCACAAAAGAGAGTAAGAGTACCTTGATTGAATCCATAGTCGACTAGCATTTGCTTCATCCAAATGAGTTGTGTGCATCCACTCCCAGCAGCAACGTATTCGGCCTCAGCCGTGGACAAGGAAATTGAATTTTTCTTTTTGCAAAACCAAGAGACAAGGTTGTTCCCAAGGAAAAAGCAACCGCCCGATGTACTTTTCCTATCATCACAATTTCCTGCCCAATCTTCATCACTAAAGCCTACAAGACTAGCATTAGTGTCAAAAGAGTACCAAATCCCATAGTTGTATGTCCCATTCACATATCGAATGATTCTCTTAACAGAAGAGAGAGGGGACTCCTTAGGATCCGATTGGTACCTAGCACACACACCCACACTAAAGGAGATATTGGGCCTACTTGCGGTCAAATAGAGGAAGCTACCAATCATGCCACGATATAAAGTCTGGTCCACACTTTTACCACTTGCATCATTGCTTAGCTTCAAAGTGGTACTCATGGGTGTATCACTTTCAAGGCCAAATTTCTTCACTAGGTTTTTGACATATTTGGCTTGAGATATGAAAATCCCATCATTCATTTGTTTAATTTGTAAACCTAGAAAGTAACTTAGCTTACCAACAAGACTCATCTCAAATTCATGAGACATGACATCAACAAATTGTTGGACTTTGGTGTCATTGGTGGAGCCAAAGATTATATCATCAATATAGATTTGAGCTATAAAGAGCTTATCTTTGTTTTTCTTGATGAATAGAGTCTTGTCAACACTACCCCTAGTGTAGCCATTGTCTATGAGATATTGAGTGAGACGCTCATACCAAGCCCTAGGTGCTTGTTTCAACCCATATAATGCTTTGTTGAGGTGATAGACATGATTAGGGTGGTAAGGATCCACAAACCTTTTAGGTTGCTCAACAAACACTTCCTCTTGCAAGAAGCCATTGAGGAAGGCACTCTTAACATCCATTTGATATAATTTGAACTTGTGCAAACAAGAAATGGATAAAAGAAGCCTAATGGACTCAATCCTAGCAACGGGGAACAAATGTCTCCTCAAAGTCAATACCCTCAATTTGAGAGTATCCTTGTGCTACAAGCCTAGCCTTGCTTCTCACAATGTTGCCATCCTCATCGGATTTGTTCCTATATATCCACTTGGTGCCTATCACATTGGTGTTCTTAAGCCTAGGAACTAGAGTCCAAACCTCATTCCTTTCAAATTGGTTAAGCTATTCTTGCATGGCAAGAACCCAAAATTCATCTTTTAAGGCTTCATCAATTTTCTTGGGTTCTATTTGAGAGGTGTAACATGTGTAGCTAATTAGATTAGCCATTCGATGCCTAGTCCTAACACCCTTACTAACCTCTCCAATGTTGTCCTCTTTGTCATGGAGTTTCCTAACCCATGCAGCATGTTCTTTTGAGTTCAAGGGAGGAAGTCTGTCAATAGGTTGTGTTATGTCATCATCAAGGTAAGTCTTTTCAACATTAGAGACATCAAAAACCTTCTCCAAAGGAGAGTCATCAACTAAATCTACCTCATCCTCATGGTCATTAGTTTTGAGCCTAGTATCATCAATGACAATATTAGATGATTCCATTATGGTCCTAGTTCTTAGATTAAAAACTCTAGAAGCTCTATTATTCAAGGCATAGCCAATGAAGATACCTTCATCACTCTTAGCATCAAATTTACCAAGTTAATCACGGTCATTCAAAATGTAGCATTTTCTTCCAAAGGTGTGGAAGTAGCTAACATTTGGCTTCCTACCTTTCCATAACTTATAGGAAGTTTACCTAGTGTGGGGCCTAAGGAAGACTCTATTTCTTATGTAGCAAGCCGTATTGACGGCCTCGGCCCAAAGATTCCTAGGGACATTGTTGCTAAGCAATATCACACAGGCCATTTCTTGAAGAACCCTATTTTTCCTCTCAACAACTCCATTTTGTTAAGGTGTCCTAGGAGCCGAAAACTCATGAGAAATGCCTAGACTATAGCAAAAGTTTTCAAAATGGGCATTCTCAAATTCCTTCCCATGGTCACTCCTAATTCTCTTAATGCTTTTAATCTTAGAGTTCATTTTATTTTGAATTTTAGAACAAAGCATTTTAAACTTGTCAAAAGTCTCAGATTTTTCTCTAAGGAAATAGATCCAAGTGTACCTAGAGAAGTCATCTACACACACAAAAATGTATCTCTTTCCACCTAAACTCTCAGTTTGCATAGGACCCATAAGATCCATGTGGAGAAGCTCTAGAGGTTCTTTGGTGGTTATACTTGCCCTTTTTGTGCATACTTTTGGTTTGCTTCCCTTGTTGGCATGGTCCACAAACACCATTAACCTTTTTCCCAAGATTAGGAAGGCCTCGCATAACATTGAACTTATCTAAGATTCTTAGATCCCTAAAGTTCATGTGACCAAGTCTTTCATGCCACAACTCTATTTGTTCATCTTTGGACACATTACAAGACACACTTCTAGCCTCAAGACAATAGCAATTGTCACTAGACCTCATACCTTTTAACAAGGTTTGTCCATTAGGCAATAGGATAGAACAATCATTTTTCCTAAACAAGACGGAGAGTCCATCATCACTAAGATGTTAAATGCTTATCAAATTGGCTTTTAGACCATCAACATACAAAGCATTGGACAAGGAGGGTAATCCGGGAATGGAAATGGTTCCCATTCCTTTGACCTTCTTTTTGGATCCATCATCAAATGTGACATTTCCTCCCTCCTCCATCACAAGAGTCTCAAAGAAACTCTTATTTCCAGTCATGTGCCTAGAGCACCCACTATCCAAATACCAAAAATCGTAAGAATGAGCTTTCAAAGCAATTTACGCAACATGGCAAAGGTGTTCATCCTTTCTAATCCACCTAGGTGCAGTATTTTCCTTCTTAGTGGTCAATGGTACATGGGCTCTAAATGTCCTAGGATCATGCAAAGGTGTTCCACTTTTCCTAGTGACATGCATCATGGCTCTAGATGTCCTAAGATCATGCTTCATGGCTCTAGATGTCCTAGGATCAAGCTTCATGGCTCTAGCTTTTTTCTTTTCTATCATGCTTTCAATCCTACACAATTTGATATACCTAAAGCAATTTGGTCTAATGTGACCATCAATACCATAAAAATGACATGTAGGTAAAAAGTAAAGAATTATACCATATCTTTAAGGATGCATTGGAGCCTTCCCATGTCTTTGTGGTTGTCTTGCTTGTTGTTGAGGAGCTTTCCTTCTTTGTTATTAAGCAAGACTTGATTGCTTCCTTGGTTGAGCTTGCATGATAGGTGTCTTCCTTTTGTGAGCTTTTGGTTGAAGGAAGTTAACTTGAGGAGCCCTTGTAGGATGAGCTTGAGGTGGGCTTCTTGATGCCACCTTCACTTGAGCACTATTTGAACACTCTCCTAGATCAAGCTTCTTCCTAGGAGTTTGATGAGGAGAGGACCCATTGAAGTTCATGCTTCTTATAAAAATGGTCTTGCTTTGAGTGGATGACATCTTGTCACCTTCAAACCCAAGCCCCTTCTTGTCACTTGGCCTCTTTCCAACATCTAGCATGTGGTCAAGTTTTTTGGTGCTAGAGTTCATCTTGGCCAACAACTCTCTAGCATCTTCAAGCTCTTTTTTCAACCCTTCTTCACTCCTCTTAGATCTTTCCAACTCTTCATTTAGTTGGTCAACTTGAGTTGAGAGGTCTACGTTTTCTTCTTTTAATCTCTTTATCTCATTCTTGTTCTTTAATCTTGAGCTCTCAAACTTAGCCATGTAGTCCTTGAGATCCATCATATCCACCCTTCCATTTGTGGATTGTGATGAAGATCCATCATCACTTGAGTAGTCTTCCTCTTGACTATCATTCTCTTCTTCACTAGCATCTTTTCTCCTAAGAGAGGATGTAAATGCTATGAAGTTAGCCATGAGTTCGTCATCATCCGAATACTCATCTCCTTCATTAGAGTTATCACTTCACTCCATGTGGCAGCCATCACTTTTCCCTTCTTCTTGTTCTTGTGATTTGCATATTCCGGGGCAGAGTGACTTATTCCACCACATTCATAGCATTGGACTCCTTTCTTCTCGGTCTTTTCTTGCCTAGGCTCAAACTTTTTGAAGGGAGCCTTTTTCTTCAAGTCTTGACCCTTGGATCCAAAGCCTTTCTTCTCGGACTTGTAGAATTTCTTGAACTTCCTCATTAGCAAGGTCATATCTTCATCCGAGTCATCACCTTCCTCCTTCTCAACTTTGGAGGCTTTCAAAGCAATATCTTTTTGCTTTTTCGATGGTGTGGGGTTAGGACATTTCCTAGATTCATAAGCTAAAAGCCTCCCAATCACTTCACTTGGCTCCACGTCCTTGTAACCACTATTTTCTTCCAAAGCCATCACCTTAGACTCAAATCTATCAGGTAGAGATCTCATAATCTTCTGCTTGATCTTCCTATCCGAAAAATGATCACCAAGTTGATGACTTTGGTTCACAATGTCCATCAACCTCAATTCGAAGTCATTGAAGCACTCGTTCTTATCCATCTTGAGCAATTCGAATTGCGTTTGGAGAACTTGAAGTTTTGATTCTTTAACCACATCAGTTCCCTCATGTGTAACTTCTAGGATATCTCATGCTTCCTTAGCTATCCTAGTATTTTGAACCAACTTGTATTGGTTATCATCCATTGCAAATAGGATGGCATGCATTGGCTTCCTATTCCACTTTGAATCCTCAAACTCTTGTGCATTCCACTGTTCCTTTGGTTTGAGTACATCATCTCCTCCATCTGCAGGAGTTATCATGAGTGGAGTGTAGCCATCTTTAACCGCCATCCATGCCCTGTCATTAATTTGGAAAATATACGACTCCATCTTGCCTTTCCATGAGGCATAATTCAATCCAGTGAGAAGTGGAGGTTTAGTGCTGCAAGCTCCCTCGTTGCCACCGTTTCCACTCAATGTGTTTAATGAATGAATGATATGAATGCAAATGTATGAATTATCAATACACACAAAAAATGCAACACACACCAAAATGAGTAAGGATCACCTATATATGTCCAGGAACCTGCTCTGATACCAATTGAAACAAATATTATGGTGTGCTAAATATTAATCTAGAGGGGGGGTGAATAGATTTTAAACAAATTTACCCAATTTTCCTTAAAGGTCATGATTATGAAAATGCTCTGAGCTAGTTACAATAAAATCACAAGTGTAAAATTACGGAAATATAAACGACACTTGAGATATACGTGGAAAACCTCCAAATGGAAAAAACCACGACTGATGAGTGTGCCACACTAGAACCTCGAATCCACTAATGGCAAGAAATTACAACCTAATCTCGGTTTAATCCACCACCACTACCTAATCCCGGTAAAAGTGAACCTAGTTCATCTTGCTTGTGCTTTAAGCTACCTACTCCCGGAAGCAACACAAGTCTTACTTCTCAATGAAGAGATAAAGTGTCCTAAGTGATTATATGAAGATATTCAATGAACAAACAAGGCTAGAAAACCCTATATGCTTATCTAGGATAATGAGATGACAATTAATGCAATCCGAGATATCAAGTGCTAAATGACATGTTCAAATAGCTTAGCTAAACATAGATCAATCAATCCTATGAAGCTATCACAATACAACAGTCAATCATGTCATCACAACCATCTCTAATTTGTATATAGAAATATTCTAAGAGAATACAATTAATTAAAGAGATGGTTTAGCAAGCAAAAACACTTAACTTGTAAGAAGATAATGAAGAGCTTACCAAACAAGATGTGATGAAGCAATCCTATCCATAGATACACTCCAGATGAACTTAGATGATGCAAGATGAAGTTTTGATGTACATGGGAATGCTTTGAGTGATTAAAAATGAGTTCTTGGAAGTGTTTTTCCTTTGAAATGTGTTCTAAGGAAAATATATGATATTTTGAATTCTTACACGACCTTAAGACAATGATATAAATATATATATATATATATATATATATATATATATATATATATATGAGATCCAAACAAAGTGATGTCATTTTGGAAAAAACATTTCAGCTTCTTCATTGTGCGCTGGTGAGGTGGGCTGGTCGAGTAGCGCACCACCAGTGCACTGCCTAAAAATTTAAATAGGCGATGGTCGAGTGGCTCACGTCAGTGGCGCAACACAAGTGCAAAACCATTGGAATGTTTGCATTGGTGGGGCTGCGCTAGTCGAGTAGCGCACGCCGACTTTTTGCATCTTTGTGTGGGTGCAGCAGCACAACCCGGTGGCGCAACACATGCGACAACTCCCTGAAATGTTGCGCTGGTCGAGTAGCGCACAACCTGATTTCAACACTCAAACATACAATTTCAACAAGTTTAAGAGTGAAGAAACATGCATCCTATTCTAATGCCAATAACGACATAAAACATTTAATTACAATATGCAAATAAATCAATAAGAGTCATCAAAATGCACACAGGAAAACACTCAACATATATGATCAAGAGTTATGCATGAATATGAGAGTGTGTGCAATTATCTCTTCAAAGTATGTAAGCACAAGAATTTTACCTTTGGTGCTTCTCCTCTTGAGGTCTTGAGAGCCTAAGCTACCCTTACATGAACCCCAACAATGTGGTTGTTCACGAAATAAGCCAATCAACAAATGAGGACTTTTCAAGGCACTTCTTTACACTGAGGCAATCGGGCAAGTCAGTGACCTACTTCTTCTTGTCTAATTCACCAGATTGTTGGGTCTCTAAGGGGATAAAAGTGAGTCGAGAAGCTGATATCTCCGATGACCCTAAAAAGAGGGGTTTTATATGGGGATTTCCCACGTCCAACAAGTTCTGGAAGAACAGTTGGTTTTTCACCGGAAGGAGTCTCGGGCTTGAAGTTACTGTTTTAGATGGGGGTGCTCGGACAGCGTTGAAGGTCCCCTGTTTCTTCTGTTCCCCTGAGATTTGGAACAAGAAGAAAATAGAGTACAGTGATGCGGAGCTGACCAGACTTGCTCGGTCAGCGATTCTTACTTTGGAGAAGAGAAGCAAGACTTATCTCTTCGTTGCGTCGAAGATGATTGAGTTCATCTTCTTCGAAAAGATTTCGGGCTACCGCAGGCAATGTAAGCAATTTTTGTGACCCTTTCCTTTCATAATATATTTTTTGTTTCGCATTCTGACGCGGTTCCTTTTTTCTTCTAAATGTATGATACGGACGTCGTCTACGATCTTTAGGCTCGCCAAGTGAAGTCAATTATTCAGGCGAGTCTGAAAGAGGCTTCTCGTCAAAGAAATGAAGGCATCACCCCGCCTGAGTCCAACGAGGAGACTGGTACGGTTGAAGAGCAAGTTCCCAAAGATGTCCCTAGGACTTTTTTCAACCGACAGCTGAAGAAACTAGTGGTCCAAATGGCCTGACTGATACTCAGCTGCCTGGCGACGAGCAGGGGCAGAGTGAAGGTCTCGGTGCGAAGCCTGCCGAGCAGACTGACGCCGGCGATGGAGGTAATACCTCTGCGGGAGAGGTACCCATAGGTCCTAAATTTTTTGAAGCCTTCCGGGATGATACTCAAGAGGATCCCGCAGCTGATCTCAGTTTCTACTGTTCTTGGGTAAGAAACAAAAGACAATCAGCTCTCCAACTCGTCCTCTCAAGGTTCCTCAGGTGGTCACTTTCATTGACTCCAGCGATGAAGATATTATGGCTGAGATTTACCCAAGTGCTGATGTTGGAGCGTCGGCGTATATAGAGGCTTCGAAGCCGAACAGGGGTTCCCCTCTCCCTGAGGTTAAAGATCTAGGGGCTGAACCCTCGGGGGTTCCTTCATATCTTTCTTCCCAGGATATGCTGCAAGAGATGTCATCTGGTCGGGCTTTTATCGGAGATGACCGTTGGAGAAGTTTCCGAGATGGCTCTCTAACTGACCGTCTTCAGAATTTTTTACACGGTGCATCTTATGTAAGTTACCCTTTTTCTTAATTGTTTTTCTTGTTTGCCCGACTTTAATATTTTTAATTAAACCTTTTTTTGCAGATGGTGGCCGAATTTGCTGAGCTAGTTCAGACGCAGCAACATCAAGTTGATCGAATAAGGCGTCTGGAAGCTTAGCTAAAGGAAAGTGAGGACCAACGTGCTCGGGTCAAAATGGCTTATCAACAAGAGGTTGGTTCTGCCCAAATTTTTACCGACCACTGTCTAGCAAAGCAGATGGAGGCTGAGGAGAGGGCTTCTTCTACAAAAGAGAAAGCGACATCACTTCAGAACTTATTGTCTTCTGCTCAGGAATCAATGCTCAAGGCCGAGCAGGAAGCGGAACAGTTTAAGTTGGCGTATGAGCAGAAAATTGAAGATCTGGAGCGCCAAGCGTTGACAATCGAATCCTTATCTCCAGAGGCCAGGTTGGAACTCGAAGTATAAGGTATGGATCATTTCAAAAGATCCTCTGCCTATGATGCTCTTCTTCTTCGGGAGTTTCAACGAGGGCTGGTTTCAACTGGCAAATTCTTTTAAGTCAAGAATCGGGCAACTGAAAAGGCCCAAACCAATTGGGAGCTATCAATCAAACATCATGTGGATCGATCCTTAGAGTCTCTTCAAACTCAGATGAAGGAATGAAGAGCTTACTGTCGTAACCGAGGCAAAGAGCCTTATCCTATGCATTTAGAGATTCCATCCTAACACTCCCTCTCGACCTTCTATGACAGTCAAGAGTCGGTCGTAGAGGGTGTGAAGCCTGATGTCGGGCCGATTCCAGGAGAGGATTACAGCCAATGGATGGATGACTCAATTGACACAATTGTTTGGCCTTCTAACGAAAGTCTGCTCCACGAGTATGAGATGGTGCCTGACCCGAGTATTGGCAAGGGCTAGAAATTCTCACAGCCTTGATTTTTGTAGGATTGTAAAAAATTCTTTGTAATTCTTTGTAGATTTGAAGAAATTTGTAATTCTTTGTAAAGAATTCCTTGGAGAGATTTAATAAAATCCCAAGTTTATCTTTTCTGAGCTGAATGGTCTTGATCTGTTTTCATTGCCAAAGAAATTTCTTGACTGTTGCCGAGTATGTTATTCAACTCTAATGTTCGGGTAACTTCAAAGAGTATCTTATTAAACCGGTTGTTTTCTGAATAGCTTTGACCGCCACGTATTTTATTAAACTAGCTCTTGCGATTTTTATGCCAAGTATTTTATTAAACTGGCTATTTCTGGTGTTCGGGTAACTTGACCAAGTATCTTATTAAACCGGTTGTCACCCGAATAATGCCAAGTATCTTATTAAACTGGCTCTTGTAATCTCCATGCCAAGTATCTTATTAAACTGGCTAGTATTATTAACCGTGTCATCTTAAAACAGGCAAGTGAATTTATACTTGTGTTTCATACACGGTTGCTACCCGAACATTACATCATGGCTCACCATAATCATATGTTCGAGTCCTTACTCATTACTGAGGACGTCTCCCCAATTTTTATGTGCAAGGATTTGTCGAATCGTTAAGCTTTTTGAATTGCTTAACACAGCTACGCATTTCACCGGAATTCTTCCCGATTGCATCCCGAGCTAGTGCATCGGGTTTGCCTTTTTACGAAGGTCATTGGACCTTGCTCAGGTGGCATGCTCCTTTAAGCTTCTCCACCCATTCGGGATTTAATGGTCCCGAGTATTCTATTTACATGTTCTTATTATCATACTTGTCTCCCATATGTTCTTATTACCATATGCTTTCTTTTGGAAATCTGAGCTCGATGTTTTTCTTTCGAAAATCTCGAGTTCGATTTTTCATTCATAACTGCAAAATCGATAAAGTTTTAATTTTCACAACCAATATTTATCCTAACTAAAATTGTCCCGACAAAAAAAAAACAAAAAATAATTTAAGGATAGAAAATCTTCAGATATTGGGCATTGCATGGTCGGGGTAGAACCCCTCCATTAGGTCGTGCAATCCAATATGCTCCATGGCCAGTTATTCCTTCGACCTTGTACGGGCCTTCCCATTTGTCAGCCAGGGACCTTGGAGCTTTATTTTTTATGTTCAATGACACATTTATGAGTACCAAGTCTCCTAGCTGGAATTTTCTGACCCGAACGTGAGAGTTGTAGCGGCGAGCTACTCTTTGCTGATATGCCATATTTTGTATTCGGGATTTCTCCCTTTTCTCATCTAGACTTTGTAATAGCATATCAACGTTCTGATCTTCATCATATAGTCTGATCCGGGGTGACATATATGACATTTCTATAGGGATAACAGCTTCTGTTCCAAACGTTAAAGTGAATGGAGTCTCTCTTGTTGAAGTTCTCGTTGTTGTCCGATACGCCCATAATACTTCGGGAAGCTTTTCAACCCAGCTTCCTTTCTTGGCATCTAGCTTTGCTTTGATTGTGTGCTTGATGATTTTGTTCACTGCTTCCACCTGCTCATTTGTTTAAGGGTGGGCAGATGTGGCATAGTAATTTGCAATCTGGTACTCTTTGCACAGTTGTCTGAATTTCAGGCTGTCGAACTGAGTGCCATTGTCAGTGATTATAGTGTTTGGGACTCCAAACCTATAAAGTATATTCTTTTTCAAGAAATTTATGGTGTTTGCTTCTGTGATATGCACTAATGCTTCAGCTTCTACCCACTTCATGAAATAGTCAACAACTACTATGGCATTCTTCGCTCTACCCATGTCCCAGCTGGCATTGGGCCGATTAGATCTAAACCTCACATGACAAATGGCCATGGGGTCGTGAGGTTTCTGAGCTGCTCAGGGGGTTGTTGAATGTCATTAGCAATCCTTTGGCAACTATTGCAACTTTCTAAACACTGCTGTGCATCTGAGAATAGAGTAGACCAATAGTAGCCTTGCCTGAGTACCTTATGTGCCAAACTTTTACCTCCAGTGTGGTTTCTGCAAACTCCTGCATGGATTTTATGTAATATCCGATATGCATCTTCCTCTGACACACATCTTTGGAGTGTTCGGGAATAATGTATACCTTGTTGATCTATACCTGATACGTTTTGCTTGTAAGGGATCTTTCGGTAGCATACCTTTTTCCAGGAACCTTTTTAGCTGAGTCATCCAATCGTCTCGCGGTGTTTGAATTTCTAAAATTTCTAAGTTTCTTGATTCTACTGTGCTCGGTTTAAGGAGATGTGCAACCAGAATAGTCTTTGGCCTGATTATGGTTGTTGCTGACTCTAGTTTGGACAATGCGTCTTCCTTTTCATTCTCCTCCCTGGGGATCTGGGCCATCTTGTATTCTTTGAATTTCAAGAGGAGCTATTTTGTAATGTCACGATAGGCTATCATGCCTCCATCCTTGGCTTGGTATTCATCCAGGACTTGGTTGACAACTACCTGTGAATCGTTGAATATCTCAACCTCATCTGTCCCGAGAGCTATACAGACTCTGAGTCCAGCTAGTAGCGCCTCGTACTCGGCTTGATTGTTGGTTGCTTTGAAGTCAAATCTCATGGCACATTCAACATCATCTCCTTCTGGAGTGTATACTACGATCCCTGCCCCGCTGCCATGAGTGTTTGAAGAGCCATCTACATACAATTTCCATGGGAATTTTTTGCTCAACATTCTTTTTGCTTCTAGGTTTGGCTCTGTGAATTCTGCTATAAAATCTGTCATTGCTTGCCCTTTGAGGGATATCCTGGGGATATAGTGGATGTCGAATTCACTTAGCTCGATAGCCCATTTAGTCAGTCTTCCTAAAATCTCTGGCTTCTGTAGAATTTGTTTTAATGGGTAGTCGGTGAGAACCTAGATTGTATGAGCTTGAAAATATGCCCTTAGCTTTCTTGCTGCCGAAACCAACGCTAGGGCCATTTTATCTGCCTGTGAATACCTGATTTCGGCTGGTAGAAGTGCTTTGCTGGTGTAGTACACCAGCTTCTGTACTCTATCCTCTGTTCTAACTAGTGCTGAGCTTGCTGCTAGTTCTGTGATTGATAAATATAGCTAGAGTATCTCTCTCAACTGTGGTTTTGAGAGGATGGGTGCATGCCCTAGGTATTCCTTGATTTTCAGAAAAGCCTGTTCACACTCTTCATTCCAATCGAGCTCTTTTCCTTTTTTTGATTACTTTAAAATAGGGTGAGTATCTGTCTGTTGCTTTTGAGATGAATCTATCCAAGGAAGCTAAGCATCCTATTAGGTGCCGTACTTCTTTGAGCGTCTTTTGTGAAGTCATTTTCTACAGGGCCTGAATCTTCTCGGGGTTGACTTCGATTCCTCTTTGGTGAACTTGAAAACCCAGGAATCTTCCCGAATGAACTCTGAATAAACACTTGTTCGGATTTAGCTTCATCTTGTATCTCCTTAAGACATCAAATGTCTCTTTCAGATCTGAAGTATGCTTGTCTGTTGTGATGCTCGTGGTCAACATGTCATCAATGTATACTTCCATGTTTCTTCCTATTTGTCATGAAAAGATTTTGTTGACCAACCTTTGATAGGTTGCTCCTGTGTTTTTCAATCCGAAAGGCATCACTGTATAGCAGTATAAACCCTGATCAGTTGTGAATGCTATTTTTTCTTCGTCAGCATTGTTCTTCCGGATTTGGTTATATCTCGAATAGGCATCCATGAAACGGAGTAGCTCATGGCCTGATGTAGCGTCCACCAACTGATCTATCCTCTGGAGTGGAAAACTGTCTTTTGAGCATTCCTTGTTCTGTTCTGTGAAATCTACGCACATCCTCCACTGTCCATTCTTCTTTTGGACGAGGACTATATTAGCCACACATTGAGGGTAATTAACTTATCTTATCGATCCTACACTGAGTAGCTTATCTACTTCTAGTTTGATTGCCTGTCTTCTTTCAAGATTGAATGATCGTCTCTTTTGTATCACCGATTTTGCATTCGGGTATACTGTGAGATGGTGAGATATTATTCGGGCATCTATCCCGACCATGTCTTCATGACTCCAAGCGAACACATCCCTGTATTCTTTAAGCAAATCAACAAGGCTTTGTTTGACTCTTCCTTCCAGGTTGGCCCCGACCCTGACCTTTTTGTCTGGTTCATCTTCTTTCAAGGTGATTTCTTCGACCGGTTCAGTTTTGGATTCATTTGGCTCTTCCCTTGGATCGAATTAGAATGATAGTGGATTTTCGTTCTGACTCGGTTGTGTTATAGTGCAAACTTGTTCATTCTTGTCCTTGTATACTGACAGTTAGCTCTTCGGGCCATCTCTTGGGACCCCTTAACTACCCCAACCCCTTGTTCAGTCGGGAATTTTATCATCAAGGAATAAGTGACTGTTACGGTCTTAGTTTTATTCAGGAATGGTCATCCCAGTAGTGCATTATATGGCCAATTGTCTAAGTCTACCACCACGAAATCGAGTAATACAGTTCTCTGGCAAGGTGTCACTCCAATCTTTATAGGTAGCTTTACTGTCCTTAGTGATCTGACCTCAACTCTTCTGAATCCTCTAAGTAGGGTATGGAAGGGCTGTAGGTCCTGTCGGTCTAACCTGAGTTGATCATAGACAGCTACATTGAGAATGTCTGATGAGCTTCCATTATCTATCAGGATTCTCCTGACTTCCCGGTGACCAATCCAGGCACTTATGACCAAGGCATCATTTGGTAGAACATCGACGCCATGTGAGTCTGCTTCTGTGAATATTATTGGGTCTCATCCTTCCTTTATCCTCTTTGGGTCTGGCTCGACCGAGTTTATATCAAAGTTATTTCTTTCTTCTACTACTTCTCTGATTTCCTGAGTTTGCTCTCGGTTACTTCTTCTAGTGGATGGTCCTTCAAAGATCGTATGTATTACTTGATTGGCATCTAGACTGGCCCTTTGATTTCGACCAGAGCTATAATCGGCCCTGATCTCTTTCTTTGCTTTTGATTTTTCATCCTTTTTCAAGATCACATCTTGTAGATGTCCTTCCCGAATGAGGGTTTCTATGTAATCTCTGAGCTGGTAACACTTGGAAGTCTCATGGCCGATTTCCTTATGGAACCTGTAATATTTGGTTGTATCTCGCCGAGCAAACTAAGATTGACGATGTGGCTCTTGTACCATATTCTTTGTTTCTAGAATGGCCAGGATTTCCTTCTGTTTTTTCTGAAGAGGGGTGTAGTTGGTGTATCTGTCTGTATTTTTATATGGTCTGCTCGGTATTACACCTATTACCCCCGTCTTTGCTCTTTTCTTTGCCATTTCCTTTCTGTTTTCCCTTCTCGTTTTACACCTTGGACTCAACGTCTTTCTGTTCGGGTTTTCCTCCATACATGTAGCATCCTCCAGTGGCTAACTCTTCTTCCTCGGCCAGTGTATATCCTCCTACCATATCCATCATGTCTGCATATCTGGTCAGTCGAACTCTTCTTAAATCAAAAGATAGTCGTCCATTCTGTAAGTTGTTGATGAATGCAGCAATTATCGCTTCATCGTTTGCACTGCCAATTTCTGATACTGCTTGGCCAAATCTCCCTAGGTATTTCTTCAGTGACTCATCTTTCCCTTGCTTTATTTGAGCAATGTGAGCCACTAACTTTTTCCTGTGAACATTAATCAGGAATTGCCTTGAGAAGCTCCTGCCCATTTCACTAAAATTTATGATGCTTATTGGGGGCAATCTCCCGAACAACCTTGAACCCATATCTCCTAGAGTTTGTGGAAAGTTGAGACATAGCAAAGGATTACTGTGGGCATACTGAGCCATGGCACTTTTATAGCGTCTCACATGCTCATTTGGATCTGTATCTTTCTTAAACTGCTCCACGTGTGGCATCCTAAACCTTTCTGGGAATGGGGTCTGCAAGATTTCCCAGGTGAAAGGACTGTCAGAATCATCATCAGATAAATCTTTATACCCATAACGTCTGACCAGTGCATCCATTTGACGTCTGTTGTTCTCGACTTCTCAAGTTAGGCTCTGGATTATGACTTCTCTACCTCCCGCTGGACTTCCCTAATGGTCGAACTGTTAGGTGATTGTCATTCCTCTTTCAGGTTCGTCACTATGATACCGGGTTTCACGTATGATTCCATGATGACGCTTGCGATGGTACCGATCGCTGTCTTATAATGACAACAGATCCCTGTGTCGGTCATGTTTACGGTGTCTAGTACGGACTGTCTGATCCTGGTTCTGCTTCTGGCGTGGTCATTCCTATTCAGGTGTTTCACGTCCAGCCTGATTTACTGGAGTAGGGTTCCTTCTGACTTTTGACGTATTTATTTCTGGCCCTACTATGACCGAAAGAAGCCTCGCAGGTGGAAGGTTGGGAGTTTGTGCTTCCATAGCCAGTAGATCAACTCCTTCATTTTCTACATCCGCCATCAATTGTTAAAACGTCTCTTGGAAGCGTTGTGTCAGATCTCCGCTGGATCCTCTCCAGGAATGTAGGTTGGTTCTCAATTGTTGCGACGAGACCCCTCGAGGTACTGCCAACATGGAAGTTGTCCGGAGATTTTTGAACATCCCCAGAATTGCTTCTGCTTCCTGCCGTCGCTTTTGATCAAGTCGGAGGTTTAGCCCCTTTTTCTAGCGCCAATTGTTGACGTTGATTTCTGGATTGTATCAGAAAAGCCAACAAGGATTGGATTTTGGCTATTATTCTAAAGAGAAAGAGAAAGATAAAATAAACGAACGCGAGTTTTTTACATGGTAAAACTCCGATGACCGAAGAAACGTCCACGGGTGGTTGAATGATCAACCAAGCCAAAATCCACTATGAAAATATGATGTTTACAAGCTCTCGATCTCTCTTTCTTCTCTTTGTATTTTTTCCTTATGAATGTTACGTATCTCCCTTTCTTTTGCGAGATTATGGGTCTATTTATATGTTTATAGAACCCTAATCTGTTTTGTACAAGTAATAGATCTTTGTATTTAATTACAATTATTTTCTTGTTCGAAGCTGATTGTCTTCTTTCCTATTTTAGAGTCTAGTATTGAGAGAATAAGACTCTAGCAACGTAGTCCAATTATGACTTATTTCCTTATAAGAGCAGTCTTTTTGAAGAAGTAAAGTTGCTGCCTGATTAGGAACCTTTCCTGTTTAATATCATATTTTTATTGGGATTCCTTTTTGATATGGAAATCTCTGTGTATCCTAATGACTTGATCCATATGAGCTATGCACTAGGGTCTTTATTTGATTTTTATCATGTTTACCCCGAGTAAGAGCAATACCTGCTGATCCCGAGTAGCACCAGTTATTCCCGAGTAGAAATGTCATTTAATCAGCCCCGAGTGTCATTAGTTGAACCCAAGTAGTATATGATGTCGATTGACCTTGGGTAGGTTTTGTTCAATATCTACGTATTCGGGTCCTCTTCTTCGGTGATGTCTTGTAGGATATTTTCTGAATGCCTATTCGGATGTCCACCTGGCAATTTATCCTCTTTGTTGATGACGTGTAAGTACGATAAAATTCACGTATGACACCAAGTCTAACACAATTAAATACATCCGGGAAGAAGAAGAAGAATAGTAGAGGTCTGGTAAGAAGAAGAAGAAGAAAAAGAAAAATAAATAGAGAAAAAAAATTGTTTGGGGAAGAAGAAGAAAAAAAATATATATATATATATATAAGGGTAATTTTGTTCAAGGATATTTTGATAGAAACAATAAAAATGATAATCTTAGGTAAAAATAATAAACCCACTACAGATGTTTGGTCGTTGTCGCTTGCATATGTCTATCAATTTCCTGTAAAATTGGGAACTTCCTGGATGTTGTACAAAGGGAGGCAAAATAAAGAAATAGTTGTTAGTAATCATAAAACTTAAAACAAATTTAGTACTTACATAATTTTCGAGATAGTTATTAATATATTCCGTGTATCATTGTTAGTTTTAGAAACAATAAAATTTATAAAAAATGAAAATATAAATGAGTTATAGAAACAATTGCATGTAACATCTAAATTTTGTATACAATTATAATATTTTTATTTTTACTTTAAAGCATTCATTATGATTCTCTTCAAAGTATTATACTGTTATTCATTGAGATTCTCTACATAAAAAACAAATAATGGAGATTCTCTTCATTGAGATTCTCTTTCTTGGGTGTATTTACATTGCTGGTTTTTATTATTATTATTATTAGTTTGTTTTCAACTTTAACAAAATGTAGCAAAACAAGTTTTACATTTTCACTCTTCGGCTCTTTTTTAAATTCTACTTCAATAATTCTACCATAATTCTACTATTGATTATTGTATTCAATTTTTTAAAAAAAAAACTTAGCAACGTTTCTTCTAAAATAATTTTCAATCTATATTATTTAAACAATAATTTTGGTACATCTTTCTATATATTTACCTAATTATATCACATTCATTTGTTAAGGCTTTCAGTAAAGTAAAAAAAAAAAAAAGATAGTATCATTTTCCCCCCTATCTTATCACCTATTAGTAACTTTCACCCTGTGATTTACTTAATGGTCAATTTCCCCTTTGAAACTGAAAATATTCACCATATTTCCCATTTTAATTTCATTAATGGCTAAACTCCCGTGATAGCTTTCCATATTCCCTGTTTTTCCCCTTACACCATTAGGTATTCTGTTATAAATTTAAATAGGTAAGGGTACGTAAAATGGTAACTTGATAAGAATATAAAATTTAAAATTATCAAAATAAAAATAATTTCTTAAGAATTATTTATATATAATAAATTAGACATAATTGTAAATCAAAAAAATTAAAACTATAACAATATAACAAAAAAACACCTTATAAATGTTTTCACGATGGAGAAGAAAGAGAGAGGAAAGAGAGAGAAAAGGGAAAAGTAGATCGGTGGGGAAGTTCAGCGGGACCGGCGGCAACTGGTTCAGATGTTCGGTGACAGTGTGAGGGCCGGCGATAGTGTGAAGGGCAGTGGACTGGAACGAAACAGTAGAATAAATAGAAGAGAAAAATGAAGAGAGGAAGAGAAACGATCGGGGTCGGAGAAGATCGCAAACAGCTCGAAGAGGGTGGCGAGGATACCGGTGAACGACACGGGCACACCGTAGAAGCAGATTCAGCGACGGATTGGGAATAAAGCCAGGACCTATTTACGACCCGTTTGAGACCCGATACTCAATTGCACTGTGTAAAATTTGTTGATTTTGTGTGAATTGTGATGTTTTTGTCTTTAATTTTTCCGTTTGGATTAAAAAAAATCTTCAGTCTCTCTCACAACAGATCTCAATCTCTCTCTTAACTAGCGCAAAAAAAAATCTAGGTTGGAGGTTTTGATTTCTGGTTTGGTTTCTTTCTCTCTCTCTCTCTTTCTCTCTCTCTGTGTCTCTTTCTCTTTCTCTTTCTCTTTATGGGTTTGGTTTTGGGGTAGTGGTTGTGGTTGTGGTTGATTTTGATTGGGGGTTTTTAATTAGGGGTTTTCAATTAGGCTTCAATGGTTTGATGATGGTAATGGTTTGGTGTTGGTGAATGGAATTTGATGATAGTGGTTCGGTGATGATAACTGAGGTTCGGTGATGACTAATGATGATCATTATTTTTGGGTTTGATTTTTTTTTTTTTTTTTGTTGATAAGCATGGGTATTACCGTATGAATTTCATTAGTTTTTTTTTTAATAATTCTGATTTTTAGGACAAAGTTGTCTTTTAAGGTGAGAATCACTTTTTTAACTGTGTAGCTAACGGGATGTTCAATTTCAGGGGGAGATTGGCCATCAAGTAAAATATAGAGGGGAATTTTACTAATAGGTGATAATATAGAGGGAAATGATACTATATATAAAAAGAATAATCGACTATTTAGCAAGAAAACTAGAAAGGTAAAATATAACACGTGTGATTCACTCAGACATGAAGGGCAAAGGTTAAATCAAATAGGCTCATGTAAGGACAAAACCCTAGCTAGTTTTCTCTCTCAAACACTTACATCGTAGAACTTCTGGATATATGTTTCAAAATTAAAATAAACTTTAATTCAAAAAAATAACCCAAAAAATAAACTCAAAAATAAATCCAAAAAAATATATCAAAATATTTTTTATGATTCATATGGTAATAACAATTTATTTACGTATTTAAAAAAAAAAACTCATTTACCATATAATTTGAATAAATTTTTAGATTATATAATATTATTTGATATAGATTTATTATTTAGATACTTACATTTTTATTATATTTTTTTGGAGATAGTTATATACAAAGCTAACTATTCTCATCGTAAATTATCTCTCAACAGTATAAGACCTATTTTCTTTATTCCACAGTATGCCTTTTGAAAGTGACACAGAAACCCAATAGTGTATTTGAGTTCAATTCAAACTTGGTTGAATCCTTGAGATGAAGTACTAGAATCTAAACGAAATCCAAATAAAGGAGAAAGCCAGACTCTTAAATTTAATTAGTCCATGAACACGAAGAAGATCAAAGATCCTAATTTTGATAACAAGCTTACCATAACGTGAACACCTAGCTAATCAGTGTCGAAGGTTTACAGAAACTGATAAAACCATTCAAAAAAGAAACGGTCTAGATTCCCAAAAACGACAGAAAAAAGTGTCGGCAGTGTGTATAAATTAAACCATTCTCTCAAAATGACAGCGCTCACTCAACCTCTTAGTATTATTTCCTCTGTAGTCAATGGATCGCTAGCACATTATGGAAGATTTCGACTGTCTACAAGAAGATGATGAGCCTTAAAGTCATGGATCAACAAAGATTATTTTTGCCATATTTTTAGGTGCAACTAAATTCGTTCATTTATATATGTATCAATTTTCAATAATTTGATGATCATCTAATGACTTCCGTGAACTCTCTTGGATTACTTTTTCCAATCAAATCCAATCGGTTTAGTGGAAAAAAATAACTCTTAATGGTCTTCTTTGAAACATTACAAGTTGGATTATATCACCATTGTTGATCCCCTGGAAATCCCACCTTTGGCATTTTTCTTTTGAAGAAATAGCTACTGCCGCAGCTTCTTTAGAATATGCATTTTGTAAGGTAAAACTCACATTCCCCACTTGAATAGGTGTACCTTTGTTTTGATTAATAAAAGGGGTTAAAAAATTATTGGCACTATTTGAAGGGGGTCTTGTGTAAATATTACCACTTTACTAACGTATGTTTAAAATGTACCATTTAACATGTTCAGACGAAAATACCTCGAAATATTAAAACAGTGAGGAATTTATCGTTTTCTAAGTCAGAGAAAAGCAACAGTCAAACCGACGGGAAAGTAATCGACGGTGAAGTGACCGGAACGAGATTACACGAGAACAGATGCGATTGAGAAAGGTAAGATTAGTTTTTTTTTCATCGTTTTTGTTGTTGTTAACTTGCATTACATGTTAGAATTGAGTTTTGTTGATAGAAATTGTAGAAAACGGTTCAAATAGAGATCTGAGAATGGTTGTGGTTTAGGTTAGAGTTTGTAATTTGGTTGAATATCAGTTGAGGAAGATGAAATCTGGGTTATCGAGACTTTTTGCAAGATAATCGAGCTTATTTGTTGTCGAGTCGAGCTTTTATTTTCGTGAAAATGAGGCTTTGGTAAGATGAGCTTATTTTGTAATGTTTCGAGTTTTTTTGAATTGAATCGAGCTTTTTTGAAAGGGGTCGAGGTTTTTTCAATAGGGTCGAGCCTTTTTTGGAAGGGATCGAGCTTTTTTGAAAATGATTCGAGCTTTTTTCAATAAGATCGAGTTTTTTTTTTCATTAGATCAAGCTTTTTTGAAAGGAATCGATATTTTTTGAAAATGATTCGAGCTTTTTTTAATACGGTTGAGCTTTTTTTTCATTGTATCGAGCTTTTTTGAAAAGGATCAAGCTTTTTTTAAAATGATTCGAGCTTTTTTCAATATGGTCGAGCTTTTTTTTCATTGGATCGTGCTTTTTCATCATGGGATCGAGCTTTTTTTACATAGGATCGAGCTATTTTGTTATGGGATCGAACATTTTTTCGTAGGATCAAGTTTTTTTTTAAAGGGTCGAGCTTTTTTGTCCATGGATCGAGCTTATTTCTTGTAGGACCGAACTGTTTTTACATTGGATCGAGACTTTTAATTTTGGTTACGATATTTGTTCTGTTTAATGATGTTGTATTTCTGTTACATTGCAGATGAGAAATACGTTGAGGGATTTGCTTAAAACTGCAGAAGGAGACTGGTACGAGGGCAAATTGACTCGACACAACCATTTTGATACCCTTGGCCATATAGAAGACGTACTGAACCGGGTCTCTGCAGAATTTGCAGATAAAGATCGGCGTCGGTTCATGGCGTCATGTTTCGGCCATTTCCTGACGATGCATCGGGAGATGAAGTTTTCGGGTGGTATTATCCATTGGTTTCTTTTGAGGGAGCTGCATCATAACGGTCCAACAGATGAGATGCAGTTCATGTTAGGAAACCAGTCGGTGAGGTTTTTGAAGGTGAAATTTTTCCTGATCACCGGATTACGGTTTGGAGTTGTACTAGACACGACTAAAAGTTTTTGCTCAGTTTGTTGCTCTAATGGTCATTTGGCCGCTTCATGTCACCATATGACTAGATTTACAGGGAATATCACCGCCGAGCCAAATGATAAGATTCCGAAAAGAGGAAGATCCAAAATTAGACAAGAGTATAGACCGAAACACAAGTCAAGAGATGTCCCGACCTCTCGAGTCTTTGAGAATATCAAATCAGGTATTTATGTCATTGTGACTAAACCTGTTACCTCTCCTCCAAACAAGACAACTTTAGATCCGACAGTCTCTTCTAGTTCACTTAGACCAATCATTTTCAATGGACATGGGGAGGCCTTGAAAGATGATATTTATTTGGATGATTCCATAGACCCATTACACACTGAGCATGTGGATATAAATGCCACGTCATATCCTGTTATTGCTAATATGAAGGCCTTAATTGATCCTCCCAGGGTAGATCCACATTTGCACAATCCTAAGGGTAAAGCTAGCTCTGATACTAATAGTTAAGACACTGAATCTGACTTCAGCCACCCCACAGCTTTAGACATCACAAGTGTTCAAGGAGGAGTATCTTGGGTAGATCAGTTGGAAGATTCAGGTTGGAATGAGGTTGCCATCAAAAAAGGTAAGAAAAATAAGAAAAAGGTTTCCAATGTGGTTTCGCCCAAAACTAGGGCTGCTAAAAATAAATTAGTACATAAATGATTGTCCTTTATTGGAACTGTAGGGGTATTGCAAACAGCAATACTCAACGTACTTTGAAAGATTTTTGTTCTCGTCATTGACCGAATTTTGTTTGCCTTGCTGAAAAATTGTGCATTTGATTCTATTTCTGTTACTTTTTGGCGCTCAATGGGGTTAATGCCATAAGTACTCCTAGTATGTGGATTTTTGGGTCTACTGCCTTTCAGAATGCTACTATTTTCCTGTCTCACTCTCAACATGTTACGATTTCTGCTACTTTTTATGGGAATGTCCATCAGATCTCTTTTATTTATGCTAGTGTGAACTACATCACTCGTAGATCTCTTTGGAGCTCTCTCAATGATATTGCTGGTTCAGACACTCCATGGCTTGTTCTTGGGGATTTTAACTCGGTTCTAGGAGCTTATGAGACTACTGGTAACATTTCTACTATTTTCTGTGATGATTTTTGTGTTGCTTTAACGATCTATGATCTTGTTGACATTGAAGCGAAAGGAGTTTTTCATACCCGGATCCGTTGAGGCAAGCGAGGTATGGTTCTTTCTCGTTTAGACAGAGTTGTATGTTCCCACTCATTTCTGACATCTTGGTCACAAATCGCCTGTGTTACCCTGCCTAGATCTCATTCAGATCATCACTCGTTATTGGTTTCTTGTTCTGCGAGTGTATCGTTAGGTCCACGGCCCTTCAGGTTTCAAGGCATGTGGGTTTATCATCCCTTATTTCTTAATTTGGTTAGATCGGTTTGGTCATCCTCTTTCACGGGGAGTGGCACTGGAATTGTTGTTCAGAAATTGAAGCTCTTGAAAAAGGTTTTAAGGAAGTGGAACTATGAGGTGTTTAGGGATATTAAATTGAATGTCACTAAGGCTAATGAGAAGGTGATGCTTATTCAGGGCAGGATTGGTTCCGAAGGTTTTTCAGATGATCTTTTTCGTCTTGAGACCGTTGCTTTAGCTGATCTGGATAGTGCATTAAAACAACAAGAAATTTTTCTGAAAGAGAAAAGTAGAGTCAGGTGGCTTGCCGAGGGTGATTAGATTTCAATGTGTTTTCACTCTTTATTGAAACATAGGAGGGGAAGCAAGACTCTTTCCTCCATTCAAATTGGTGAAAATATTATTAATGATCCTATAGATATCGCTGAGCATGTTTCCTCTTTTTATCAACATCTATTTTCAGATCCTGTCAACACTAGTTCAGACCTCTCTATAATTAGAGAGCATGTGTCTTCATTGGTTACTGTTGATGAAAATACTTCGATTCTCCGGGTTCCCTCTTTTGATGAAGTGAGGAACACAGTTTTTGCCATGGATCCTATGAGTGCTCCTGGTCCTGATGGTTTATCGGGCATATTTTATTCTCATTGTTGGGAAATTATGGGACATGATGTAGTTTTGGTCGTGCAGGATTTTTTTCACTCTGGTCGAGTCTTTCCGGGTTTGAATTCTAATTTCTTGGTCCTTATTCCAAAGATTCTGAACGCTCTTTTGGTCGAACATTTTCACCCGATCGCTCTAGGTAATTTTCTGTTTAAGGTTATAACTAAGATTATTGCTGATCACTTGGCCAAAATTTGCTCCCGTATTATATCTCCAAATCAATTTGGTTTCATTAGGGGTCGTCAAATCGGAGACTGTATTGCTGGTGCTTCTGAATGTTTTAATGTGTTGAATAACTATAGTCACAGTGGGCACTTGGCTTTAAAAATAGACATTCGAAAGGCTTTTAACTCCATCAGTTGACCTTTTATCTTCGAAATCCTTCGGTGTTTTGGCTTCTCTAAGAGTTTTAATGGTTAGGTTGCATTTATTTTTGATTCTGCTAGGATCTCAGTTCTTATTAATGGATCCCCTCAAGGTTATTTTCCCTACTAGCGTGGAGTAGGCAAGGTAATTATCTTTCCCCCCTTCTTTTTTGTTTGGTGGAAGATTTTTTGAGCAGATACCTTACACATCTTGTAGACTCGGGCTCTATAACTTCTATCTCTTCTCCAGTTGGGATTCATGCCCCTTCGTATTTTCTATATGTTTATGATGTTATTCTCTTTTGTCGGGCTTCTCCTAAGAATTTACAAGTAATTTTAGATGCTTTTGCACTTTATGGCTCTCTCTCGGGTCAGCAAGTTAATTAGGAAAAATCTTCCAGCAAAGGCACATATGGGCATCGTATTGCTAACTTTCTTTCAATGTCCAGGATGCGTAAGGGTGAAGATTCGATGACGTATCTAGGGGTCCCTCTTTTCATTGTGGCGCCTAAGCGTCGGTGGCTGATCCCATGGGCTGATAAAATTAAAAGTAAATTGGAATCATGGAAGGGTTTCTCTCTTTCAATGGCAGGTAGGTTATGTCTTATTGATTCAGTGATTACAGGTTCCTTCCTGCATTTTTTTCAAGTTTATCGTTGGCCTTCATCTCTTTTGAAAGATTTAAATGTTGCTATTCAGGATTTTTTTTGGACTGGTTCGATTGACGGTCATAAATCTGTCCAAGTTGCTTGGAAATCTTGTTGCAGGCCTAAGGATGGTGGTGGTCTTGGTGTTAAAGACCTTGGTATTCTTAACAATGCTATGCTTAAGAAATTCACTAGGAGGATGTTGACTGAGGAGTCCCTCGTTTTCACATATCTTTGGGCTCGGTTTTTTACCCAGGATCACAAACCTAGAACGTGGTATGTTGCTTCTTCTGTTTGGCCTGGTCTAAAATTGCATTATACTCCCGTGATGATTGAGTCTATATGGTTGGTTGGTCGTCATTCTAATGTCCGTTTTTGGTCGGATAATTGGTTGGGATATCCTTTGATTGACTTGGTCAAGAATAGGTCTTCGTTACAACCTCCGCTGGATTCTATTGTGGGTGATATTTACTCAGATGCTGCGGGTTGGAATACTCTTACTTCTTTTAAAGCTTCTTACCCGGATATTGCTTATGAGATTGAGAATGTGGTGGTTAGCACAGATCCAGACTCGTTAGTTTGGACATGTTCATTGGATGGTTTTGTTTCCTGTAAATCTGTTTGTGCCTCTCTTTCTGAGGTTAGGAGTTCCTGTATGCAGATCTGGGCGTCTTTCATTCCTCCTTCTTGCTCTGTCCTCATTTGGCGGCTGTTTCATGGTAAAATTCCTACGGACATTGCGTTGCGTGTCAGAGGTTATATTTTTCCATCTTGTTGTCGGTTTTACTGTGCTGCAGAGAAGGACTTAAGGCATCTTTTTCTTGACTGTCCTTTTGTTCGTGGATTGGGGGATGTTGTTTCCTCTACTTTTGGCCATAAACTTAAGTTAGATGGTACTTGTTTGGACCTTTGGCAGGAGGCAATGAGAGTTGTATTCAGCACTCAACTGAAAACTCTCTGGCGGGTTTCTATCATCACGGTTTTCTGGGTGGTGTGGTTTTTCCTGAATCAATCTACTTTTGAGGGTGGCAAGATTGTTTTTGTTGATGCTCTTTCACTGCTTTGGCGTTCTGTTCGAGAGGCAGACTCTCTTCAGTCTGGCACTATGAAGAATTCAGTGGATGAACTTCAGATTCTTCAACTGCTTCATGTCTCTGGTCGTCATCCCAAGGCTCTTCATATTTTAGAGGTTAATTGGTGTCCTCCCCCGTCAGGTTGTCTTAAGGTTAACACGGACGGGACTGTTTTCGGTAGTCCTGGTCATGCTGGTTGTGCAGGGGTTTTTTGCACATGCAGGGGTTTCGTTAAGGTTGTTTTGATATTCCTCTTGGTGTCGGCTTTGCTTTTGAGGCTGAATTAGTTGCTGCCGTTTACGCTATTGATTATACTTGGACTTTTGGCTGGTGTCGGTTATGGTTGGAGAGCGATTCTACTTTTGTAGTGGATACCCTTCGTTCTAGGTCTCGTAAGGTTCCTTGGTGTTGGCGCTCCGCTTGGGATAGGTGTTTGGGTTTCATATCCCAAATGGATTTTGTTGTGACTCATATTTATTGAGAAGGTAATCAAACTTAGTTTAGTTTCTAGGAGGCCCAATATCGTCTCTTCTACATGGTGATGGAATGCTCCGAATTTTTATAATCATTTTATTTTCAATGATTTTTGTAGCAGACATTCTTTTAGATTTTGTTGATCTGTTTTCTTCTTTAGTTTTCTGTTATGTTTTGTTCTCTTTCTTTTTTTTTTAAAATAAAATGTTGGGTCAACACCCCCAACAACCTTATAAAAAAAAAAAAAAAGGTCTCTAAAGTTGCTCATAAGGCTGGATAAGTTCTCAAGGTTTTTTTTCTTTTTCCTTTTTTCTTTTTTCTTTTTTCTTTTTTCTTTTTGATGATGTAAGAGGTTTTTACAAGGGTAATAAGGGTGGTTGGAATTCAAACTATTTTCATCTCTAAACTCCCATATAACCGTGTAAAATTCTACTATTCTATGTAATAACAACACATACCATGTTAATATATATAGAACAAAAAAAAATGAACCTTAAAAAAAGGCCTAATCTAATCAGAGTGTAAAACAGGTTTTTAAAATCATTTACAACAGGAACTTAGGTTTAGCTAGTTAGGTGTATTTTCCGGGCCATATAATTGAACTCCTCTGCGATTTAGAGGCTGCAAGGGTCTCGCATTCAGTTCTGCATACTGCAATTATTTAATTTGATCACAGTTAATCCACCGATATGTTTCAAATTATACATATAAACTCTGTATTAATAAATCACTAATTGAGTAATTAATATATATAGCGTACTTACATCGTGGACAGCTATTCGAAGCGCTCTTACTTGGTCTTGAGAAACAGTCCTTATCTGGGTTAATTTCAATCAAAATGCAACAACTGTACTATTCATTTCATGTGTCAAATTAATGAAGGTTAAACTAATTAATTAAATAATTAATGTACCTTTTTGTTGATAGTCCAAATAACACCTTGAGTACAAGGAGGTACAGTGAGTGAACCCATGTATCTGTAATATTTCCTCCCACCCATCTTTATATCTGTTGGATCAATAACTCCTACATTACTCTCTGTCAATTTATCAGCCATCGGCATCACAGTCTTTAACAACTGCTCATATCAATTAATTAGTCCATAATATGTTTGTTATCAACATATATAATGTTTGAATTAGAATATAATTAATGCATACCTTATTGAGGAAAGCATCCGGGGGACCAATCTTGTAGAGAAGTGCAATGACAGCTATTTTGTAAGTCACATTAGGATCCAGGCTTACATGAACCATGTGTAACTCCAAGTCAAACCTGATCATATATAACCAAACCAAGAAATTAAAAGTCATGAGCTTCTTCTATAATTTTGAAATAGCTAAGTAGATATCTGCAGTACCCTCTGCCATTGATGGTATGCTCAGATGGTGAATGCCAATGACCCTGTTGGAGGAAGTAACCGGTGCCGTTAATCTTGATCATTCCAGCACTGTTATTCAACCATTGAAGCTGCATATTCATCAACATTGCACATTATTAAATCAGTATTAATTTGTGTTCTATTATTAATCAAAACAAATTATTTTCATACAGAAATATCATGGCCTCTGTTCTTGACAATAGCATTAGAAGGCTTGTATCTCCTTTTGATCTCCCCAGACTGGACAATAACTTGGACTCTGTCACTAGACATGTCTATAGGAGATTGCATGGCTCCTTTTTTACAATCTGACCATTCATGCTTTAGATCTCCCCAGTGTGCAGGTCCTTTCTCACCACCTTTGCTGTAATCAAACTCTCTCTCATCCTCTGCATATAACATAATTAATTGATTACCATCTGAGAATCAAATAAGAAACAACTCAAACAAAAAAAAGTAATAAGTTGTAGCACTAATTACCAACTTCTTGAGCTGTGGCTGATTTTGAAGAGAAAATAGGTAGAAAGAGGAGAAAAGTGTAGATGATGAAGATGGGTTTGGATGGATGCATTGTGTTTTTTTTCTGATCCAAGAGATTTGGAGAAGCAACGTCGATAGCAGGTTTTCAACCAAACAATGAGTTTCCTTTTTTTCTTTTTTATTAGTACAGGTAGCAGATGCGAAGGAGAGATGTTGATTGCCATATATTATATATTATATATTTGTAAGGGTAGCTAAAAAAGGACATGTAATTGGAATTTCGAACAGGTTTCTTGGGTTCAACAAACGTAGTATGAACTTTGACCACAAAATAGACAAAAAATAAGGACGGACACCAACTACAAATTACACAGATTTTTATTTTTCCTAAAAAATATAGGAAAACGAGTAAATAAACAGTAATAGAAAAGGTTGAATTTAATTTAATTTCAAGTTTTCAAGATTCACATTTTACACTTATAATAGGCAGTCATAAGATATGCAATGCAAGAAATTAAATTTATATATGGTGCAGGATTCTGTAAAAAAAATAATAAAAAAATCCAACACCGTAACGCTATATAAAAAAAAAAACTCCATAAAATTTAGTAGAAATGGTGAGACATGTCATATTTTTTTAACGTGTGTTGTGATTATGTCACCATTTTAATAACTTAAGTTTAAAAAGCACCTATTATGGTGAACTACCCAAGTTACCCCTAAACTTTAATTTTTAAAAGGCAACATGCTGATGATGTCAGAATGTCTCCAAAAAAGTTGTATGAAAAACTTGTATGAAAAACTTGTCTCTCTCTCTAAAAAAGTTGTCTATCTCCAGATTCTGCACTAGAAGGTAATAAATATTTATGATATTCATTTAAATTTCTTTTATACATTTCAGATATTTTGCATTCATTTATATGTGGGTTAACAATGTATCCATTCATCGATAATATATGTTGTTTCCAGTCTTTGTAAGAACATATATGAACATTGAATAGATCCGAGCTTTTTTCTTGTGTGACCGAGAATATTTAAAGATGAATCAAACTTATTTTATATTGGGACGAGCTTTTGTTTATTTTGAAAAAAGCTCGATTATTTGAAAAAAATGCTCGATTCCTTAAAAAGTTCTCGATCCCTTAGAAAAAGTTCTCGATCCCTTGATAAAAGTTCTCGAACCGTTATAAAAGTTCTCGATAATTTGACAAATAATCTCGATCCCTTAGAAAAAGTTATCGATCCCTTGATAAAAGTTCTCGATCCCTTGATAAAAGTTCTCGAACCGTTATAAGAAGTTCTTGATAATTTGACAAATATTCTCGATCCCTTAGAAAAAGTTCTGGATCCCTCGATAAAAGTTCTCGATCACTCGATAAAAGTTCTCGAATCGAACCGTTATAAAAGTTCTCAATCCCTTGTAAAATATTCTTGAACCCTTGAAAAAGTCCTCGATCCCTTATAAAAAGTACTCGATCCATTTGAAAAAAGCCCGCTCACTTAGAAAATGTTCTCGATCCATTTCCAAAAAGCTCAATCCGTTTGTAATGTTCTCGATCCATTACAAAAAAAGCTTGATCACGAAGAACATGTTCTCAATCCCTTACAGTTGAGAAATTTTTGTAATTCTTAGTAATTATAAAAGCATTTTTTTTATTTGTTAATAATTGTTTGTGATGATGACTTTCACAGGACAATGGATCGGGTTAGAATAGTCATATCTTACAACGGTCGATAGGAGCAATTACCTGATGGAAGTCAGAGGTTTCTTGGTTTTGATAACCAAGGAATGTATGTGTCCAGAAATATGACTTACGAAGAGCTGGTGTCGATTGTGCAAACCGTTGTGAAGTACGATGTGAACAAATACATTGCTGGTCTACAATCTATATCAATCGTTCCTGTGATAACATGTCGCACATTTATAAGAAATGACGACAATGTTTTGTTTATGCTAGGGGAAGATAGGGTGATCCCTCAAGTATGTGTCAGTTTTGTAGGAGGTGTCATTGGTGAAGAAATCCCTCCTCGTGATAACACCCAACATTTTCGATCATCAGGCGGAAACAACCAGTTGTTCACAGAAAGAAGTGGGATTGACAGTAGGTAAAACCTATATGGTGTCCCGCCGAAAGTAATCGACCATGGTGATATAGTTGGAGCTCAATTGGACGATGATTTTGGTTGTCAAATTGAAATGAATGTTGGGCAGTACAACCACCAATACAATGAGATGTACAATGACATGAACAATGAGCGGAAGAATGAACTTCATAACTTACCAATTCATGAGGTGGCTAATGAGCCATATTTGCATCCGGTAAATAATGTAGCAAACAATATGGAAGATGAAGAACCGTTCGAAATGGAAAGACGTGCAAGACGTGTGCAAAAATGTAGTTTCACTGCAGTAGATATAGCTGGGACATCTAAGGTCTGGCCTGATGTAACTCCAGCTAATTTTGAGAATGCCACAACGTGGGTTATTCCAAAAGCAGAATCATACTCGTCTGGTATGGGTGAAAGCAGGAACTTGGTAGAAGATGAACCTACCAGCATGATATATAAAGTTCAATTTTTTCCTACTAAAAAAGATTTGAAAAGATTGGCTGGGCATTTTGCAATGCGGCACAACTTCAAGTGGAAGGTGAAAAGGTCGAATAAGACAACATTACATCTGGTTTGTTTGATGGACAACTGTACGTGGAAGTTAAGAGGGGTGAGGAGAGATAAAGTGAGTAGTAAGAAGTTTTATCAACGAACACACTTTTTCGTTGGAGGAGATTCACCGCTGCCATCGACAAGCTAGTGCAGTCATAATTGGAGAAGTGATTGCACCTAGATTGCAACAACATAATGGTGGACTAATGCGTCCGAAGGACATAATTACCGATATGAAAACAATGTATGGCATTCAAATAATGTACAGTAAGGCACATCAAGCCCTTGATTATGCATTGTCACTGACCTATGGAACGCATGAGGAAAGCTTCCAACTGCTGTCATCATTCGGTTACGTGTTGGAACAACAAAATTCTGGAACAATCACTGACTTACAGTGCGATGAAAATGGTAAATACCTCTACTTTTTCATGTCAATGGGTGCCTCACTTAGAGGATTCCAAAGGTGTATGTGTCCATTTATTGCCGTTGATGGTACCCATTTAAAGGGTAGATTCGGGGGCACAATGTTTGTTGCAACTGCACAATATGGGAATGAACAGATTGATCCAATTGCTTTTAGGTACCGTGACTCGGAAAACAACCTATTATGGGAGTGATTTTTGGATTGCTTGAAAGGTGCCCTTGGTCATATAGATGATTTGGTATTCATTTCTGATCGACATGCAAACATTAAAACAGGGATTTCTAAAGTGTTCCCTTATGCCACTCATACCATATGTTGCTGGCACTTTTATGAAAATATTAAGAAGCGATATCATAGAAAGGATGTTGCCGCAATAATGGACAAAGCAACCCGAGCATACACCGAGTTACAATATAACCGGTACATGGAAGAGTTACGAAACTTACACCCGAATGCATATGATTATGTAATTGATGTCGGTCCACACAAGTGGTCCCATGTACATTACCCCGACAGAAGGTATAGGATGATGACAACAAATGCTGTAGAATGCATAAACTCATGTCTAAAATGTGCACGACAACTGCCTATGTTGACTTTGGCAGAGTTTATTAGGAATATGCTACAACGTTGGTTTCACGATCGTCATAGGGATGCACAATCCATACGTCATCAGTTGACCGATGCAACACATCTTGTGATCCTAAAACGTGTTGATAAGTGTAATTTTATGACTGTTAACCCAGTTGACTAGACCATATTCTCGGTGAAGCGGGTTGGAAAACAGTGGACCGTTGACTTAGCTCGTAAGACCTGCACATGCAACAAATTCCAAATGGACCTTCTT
This sequence comes from Dipteronia dyeriana, assembly GCA_032871835.1. Classification (NCBI taxonomy): domain Eukaryota; kingdom Viridiplantae; phylum Streptophyta; class Magnoliopsida; order Sapindales; family Sapindaceae; genus Dipteronia; species Dipteronia dyeriana. Next base: position 17,187,784 of record CM065297.1, read on the forward strand.
CCATGTTCTCACGCTCTCACTGTCGCAAGGTACATCATACAATTTTGTCTACGGTTAATATTACTTAAACGTTAATCTCATCGTTTTCACTGTTTTACAGGGACCGAAACATGGATTTCACATCCATGTGTGCTGACTACTACAAGCGACAAACACTTATTGATACGTACTCGGTTCCTATTATACCAGTTGGACATCCTTCCACTTGGATTGTGCCATCTGACATCACTGAGAGAGTCGTTTTGAATCCAAGCTCTATAAGACAAGCATGCTGCACGAGGGCTTCATGCCATATCTCATCTTCGGAGAGAACAACTACATAGAATTGTAGACTATGTGGACAACCAGGGCATAATTCGAGGAGATGATCTAACCCAACTTTGACTAATAAAGGTCCGAGCAGAGTCGTTCCTGAGGAATACAGACGCAAGTGTAGTATCTATCATACAGTTGGTCACAACAGACAGACGTGTCCTACTAGAGACTCCACCATGGAATGATTTGAGACGTTAACATGATGACATTGTGATAATTTGTACTCGTATGACTTGTTCATTAACTTAAATGCAATTTTATTTAAATATAATTTATATATATACAAATGTAAACATTTTTATACAAAACAATTGGTACATATACAAATGAATTACTTCATAAATCTAAACGGACTGGGAGTTTGAAAATATCTCAACTGCCATCTTCTCCCGATTGATTCCCATATCCTCTTCCGACCAATCGAAATCCTTTCTGTCCGTCAGTAAGTACTCGATCAATCTCAATATATGGGGACCACAGTTACCCTTACAATTGGACACATTAACAAGCATTAATAAAACAGTAGGTTTATAATAGCATAATCTCAAAGTTACTATTACAAAATCTCTTACGATTTCTTCTGCTGGGGGATACGTGTTTCGGACACCACGCTGACTGCGAACGGCTTATTCGTCTTGACAAATTTCTCAAGTCCAACAGGTCGTATAGTATGAAACCCGACCTGATGCAACATCGAGGGCACAAACCAGTGCAACGGGGCTACCTGTTGTTTCCGAATATGCACTGGGACCTCCAATCTCCAAGGGTCGACTATGAACATCTTCTCGCATGTGAGGTCGATAGTCACCAGTAGTCAATGTTGGTGCCCAATGTTACATGGTATCAGGACCTATAAACGTAAACAGAATGTGTTAGGATGTACAAAGACATTTATATTTGTAATTGCAAACCAAGTAACACTTACCATGTCAACCTCGTGCCACGGACGACATCCAATTGCACCGTCGTAAGGTCGTCATCCTTTCACCAAGACCTCAAAACATTCCACCACACCGTGGTAATCTCCCCGCGAGAATCACGAGACATCATTTTCCTGTACTGGTGCTCTAGAAAAAACTGTAGAAACACAATCTCAAAATTATTAATGTTTTCCATACAAATCTACAAGCATGCGTAATCATTACAAATTTCAGTGCTTACAAAAAACTGTGTATCCAATATGTTGACCATCTGATTATACACATTCGGAAATACCCCGTTGATGCTTCCGAAGAATATAGAGGTACGCGTCCATAAGCTGGGAATATATACACGTAATAAAGTGTTAGAAGCGTTACACATCTAAAACAAATATTAAAAAGATAATTTATGGTCCCACGTACCTCATCATCCAAATCCATGAAGTTAGACTACATCCGATGGAACCATGCAGCAACAACTGGCTCCAACAAATCGACATCATGTCTGCATTAATGTTCCATCAGCTACACATTTATTTAATTCATTAGAAGAAAATCTTCCACCTAAATAACAAAGAAATTTACTTACAGTTCTCTGTTTACGTTCTTCTGAAAGCTCGGTAAGCCTTCAACTGGTCATTGTCCACCAGTCTGTGGGGATTAAATATGTGGTCAGGTCCCTCAAGTATTACCCTCGCCCTATTAGGTTGGCACATATCTGTGTACGGGCTAAGCAACTGCCAACCGTGCTTTAGTAAACGCCTCTACTGTCGAACTCCTCCTGTTGGGGTGTGCTGCGATGGGAGGCTTCGTTACATGTGAAGCTGGATCAAAGTAGTCGGTGGAAGGGGAGCCTGTTGCTTGAGGGGAGGTGGAGGGGGAGCCTGCTGCTCGCTCGGAAGGGGAGGGGGAGCCTGCTGCTCAAGGGGAGGTGGAAGGGGAGGTTGTTGCTAGCTCTTAGAGGGAGGGGGAGCCTGCTGCTCGCTCAGAGGTGGAGGAGGAGCCTGCTGCTAGATCGGAGAGGATGGAGAGCTTGCTGCTCCCTCGTAGGGGGATGGGAAGTGGGAGAGAGGAGCCTGCTGATCGATCAGAAGGGGAAAGGGAGGGGGAGATTGAGCCTCACTCTCCAGAACTGCACCTCCGGTATGTGGATCCTCTCTATGCTGATACGTATGCGTCCTGAAGCCCTGAAGACCCTCGATCAATGCAAGCAACTCCCTATATTGTTGTTGTCGATCCTGATCGCTCTTTCGGATCAAATCCAGTAACTCTCGGTGTTGTTGTTGTCGATCATCCTCACTCTTTCAGAGGGCTACACGTAACTCGTTGAACCGATGTTCCCATGGGGCCTGAAATCATGTCAACATTGTTAGTACTAAAACAATCAACAGATCTTGTTAATAAAAACAAAACTACCATCTCAATTTACCTCCCCATCACATCCAACACCTGTACGGGAATCCCCTGTAGCAGCACCAGGTCCTGGGGTGGTAAACCGAACCCTTCTACACCTCACTCACCGAGAAGACGACTCAGATCCGCCAGTGTCCATGCCATTGAAATCTACATCCGTTGGGCCTGAAGCCTCCATCTCACTACACCTCCCACCCCCACCCCCACCCTCCTCCTCCTCGGGACGATCTGCACTACTAGCCGGATCAGGGATAGTAGGAAGGTGAACCATGTCGTCTTGTACATACAGGCTCCCCCTCACTTAGGCCTGCGAAGTACAGTGCCACCGCCTCAGCTGTTGTGGGCACGATTTCCTTCCTCGCAGACATCTGAAAGCTTAGTTAGATGAATGTTATTATAAACATAATAAGTAATATAACGATTAACAAATTAAATAATTACCCTAACACTAAAAATCTTTGCCAGCTTCTTCCCTCTAGGTTGTTTGGTCAACTCCCATTTCAACATACGAGGAGAAAGGTCTATAACCTTTCAAGTCCCGAAATCGACTCTCAGTTGGGGGATCACCTCGAAAGCAAATATCTGCAACAAAGATAAGTACAGTTATAATCCAAAACAATTTTAGAAAAGAAATTTAATGTACATGTTGGAAATCAAATTTCTTACCAACAGGGCATGTGATAGACCATAAATGTTGTACCCCTCCACGGAATGTACAACATCGCCCTATGACTGCTGGCGTCTCTCCTCACGTCATCGCGGTAACGCATGCTTGAATGAAAAGATATAATGCCTATAGATGTGGATAAAGATGTAAGACTGGCCCGGCCCGGCCCATTAGGGACGGCCTGGCCAGTCCATTTCTGGAAACAGGCCGAGCCGGGTGCAGAAAAGAAATTTTCCAACCCAGATTTCTTTGCGCAGAAAATATCTATTCTCCGTTGTAATTTTTACAACAGGTTTCTTCAATTAAAAGGTTAGTTTTAATGGATCCATCTTTCCGTCGTCGTCTTTTTACTATAGCTCTGGAAGCGCTTGATCGTGGAGATTTTCAACTGGTTTCTTACGCTCGTATATTATTGGGGGAAATCCCTCTTGATGAACCTCCTTTTTTAGATGTTGACGTTTCTAGGCTTTACCCTGACGTCCGTTTTAGTTCTGAATCTAGTTCTGAATCTATCTTTTCTGATCACAGGGTACCTCTTCGATCGAGGATGGGGAAACATCAAAGTAAAAGTGAAGTTCATAATCACAACTCGGGTAGTGTTCGAATCAGGGAACAAATTATTGATGAGAAGGACATTGAAGAGGAGTTTAGAAAATCTCATCTCTCTTTTTCTGTCGATCGCCTGAGTGGGTATGCCGCCGAGTCGAATGTGGTAGGGGAAGATGAGATCGGGAAGTATCGTGCTTGATTCGACTTGGATGACTCAGTTACACTGTCTCCTGCCGGTGATAGAGCCGCGTGGAACCCTCCCCCGGGCATGGTGGCAATTTCTGGGTCCATGCTTTGTTGCGGTGTCACTCTTCCTTTTCAACCGTTTATTGCCTGGTTTCTAGCTAAAGCAGGGATCGCTCCAGCCCAACAGGCCCCGAACAGCTACAAGATCTTGATGTGCATGTGGCATATGTGGAACCGGATGAACTTGTCGCCGTCTTACCCGAGTGAAATCAGGCACTTCTACACACTACGCAATCTGGCCGGACAGAGACTTATTTTCTCATGTCTAATCCGCCAGATCGCTGGGTCCTTAAGGGGACGAAAGTGAATCGGGGAGTTGACACCTCCGATGATGCCAAAAAAAAAGGGTTTGTATGGGGATTCACTTCATCCAACAAGTACTGGAAGAACAATTGGTTTTTTACCGGTGGGAACCTTGGACTTCAAGTTACTCTTTCAAGGGGAGAATCAGACGGTGCTATAGGTTCCCCGTTTTTTCTATTCCCCTGATGTATGGAACAAGAAAAGACTTGAATTTTGCGATACTGAGCTTACCAGAATTGCACGGGCTGCAGTTCGCACTTTGGAAAAAATGAGCAGGTCTTATCTTTTCAATGAGAAGAAGATGATAGATCTTGGCTTCTTTAGCCAGATTTCAGGCTACCGCAAGCGATGTAAATGATCTTCTTACCCCCTTTTTCTTTTTAAATGTTGCTTTTTATATTCTGACCTGATTCTTTTTATCACTTTTTTTTTAAGTGTATGACTCGGACATCGTCCGCGACATCCAAGCTCGCAAGGTGAAATCAATCCTTCAGGCGAGCCAAAAAGAAGCTTTTCGTCAAAGAAAGGAAGGTATTGCCCCGCCTGAGTCGGATGAAGAAACTGAAGAGGCTGAAGCAAGGATCCCTGAGTACGTCCCCGAGGAAGTCGTCCAATCGACCATTGGGGAATCTAGTGGTCCGAGCGGCCCAGCTAACCACACTCTGAAATTGCCTGAAGAAGGGGGGAGGCAAAATGATGGTCTTGGTGAGGGGCCCGGTGAGTCGAGCTCCCTGGTTGAGGTTCCTACCAAGAGGTTGAGTGCTGGGGATGGAGATAGAACCTCTGATGGACAAGTAAATATAGATCCTGACTTTTTTGAGTCCTTCTGGGATGATGGATAGAAAGACTCTTCAGCTGATCTTGGTTTCCACCGTACTCGGGCGGAGAAACGGAAAGTGGTTGATTCTCATGCTCGTCCTCATAAGGTCCCTCGGGTAGTTTCATTCGTTGACTCAAGTGATGAAGATACCGAGGCTGAGATTCCCCCGAACGTTCATGTTGAGACATCAGCATGAGCGGAAACTTCTGACCCGAATAGAGGTTCCTTCCCTTTCGAGGTTGAAGATGTAAGGGCTGAACCTTCGTGAGGTCCTTCCTATCCTTCTCCTCAGGATATGCTGAGGGCGATGTCATCTGGTCGGGATTTCATTGGGGATGATCACTGGAGCCATTTCAGGGAGGCTTCTTTATCAAGCCGTCTTCAGAATATTTTCAACGGCGCATCTTATGTAAGTTTTATTCCTAACTCCTTTTTTTCTTGTTAGATTTTTAATTTAACTTATAGATGGTGGTCGAGTCTGTTGAGCTGGTTCAGACGCAACAACATCAGGTCAATCGAATAAGGCGTCTTGAAGCTTAGCTGAATGAGGGTGAGGATAGTCGTGCTCAGGTTGAATCGGCTTATCAAAAAGAGGCAGGTTCTGCCCATATGTTTGTCGACAACTGTTTGGCCAAGCAAGTGGAGGCCGAGGAAAGAGTTTATTTGGCAGAGGAGAAAGCTGTGTCGCTTCAAAACTTATTGTCTTTTACCCAGGAATCGATGCTCAAAGCCGAACAGGAAACGGAGCAGTCCAAGTCGTTTTATGAGCAGAAAATCGCAGACTTGAAACTCCAAGCTTTGACGGTCGAGTCCCTATATAAGGAGGCCAGGCTGGAACTTGAAGTCTAGGGGGTCGATTGTTTTAAAAGATCCCCTGCTTATGACACCCTTCTCCTTCGGGAATTTCAGCGAGGGTTAGTTTCAACGTGCAAATTTTTCAAGGTCAAGAATCGGATAAAAAAGCCCCGAACCAACTGGGAGCTGTCGATTAAGAACCACGTGGACCGATCCCTGGAATCTCTTCGGACTCAGATGAAAGAGTGGAGAGCTTATTGCCACAGTCGAGGCAAAAAACCCCGTCCTATGCATTTGGAGGTTCCATTAGAGCACTCTCTCGACCTTTTATGCTAATCAGGAACCCGGCGTAGAAGGATTGGTGCCTGATGTTAGCCCGATCCCTGGAGAAGATTACAGCGAATGGATGGATGATTCGGTCTACACAATTACTTGGTTTTTAAATGAAAGTCTCCTCCGTGAGTACGAAATGGTGCCCGACCCGAGCATCGGCAAGAGTTCCAAATCCTCCTCCCAGCCTTAAGTCATCTTTGTAAAGATTCACCTTTGTAAAGATTTTTATTAATGAAATTTTGTGTTAAACTGTAATTCAGAAAAGTGGTTTAATCCAACTCATTGCTCAAGAAATTTCACCGAGTACCAAATATCTTAACAAACTTGGTTTTATTATTTGGAGTCACTTCTAATGCCGAGTATCTTATTGAACTAGCTAACGCGATCTCTACCAAATCTTGTTAAACTGGCTAATGCAATTCTTTTTGTGCCAAGTACCTTATTAAACTGGCTAATTTTGTCAGAGTAACTTCACTGAGTATCTTATTAAACTTGGTTTCGTTACCCAGAGTTACTTTTAACGTCAAGTATCTTATTAAACTGGCTTATATTAACCGAGCCATCTTGAAACAAACGAGTAGATTTACTCGTATTTCATACTCTGGTTATTACCCAAACATTACATCAAGGCTCACCATGATCATATGTTTGAGTCCTCACACATTACCAAGGACGTCTCCCCAGTTTTGTCTGTGCAAGGTTTGCCGAATCGTTAAGCTTTTTGAACCGCTTAACACAGCTGCACATTTCACCGAAATATTTCCCGACAGCGTCCCAAGCCGTTCTCTAGAATCTGGTTCATCGGGTTTGCCTTTTTGCTAAGGTCGACTGACCTTGCTCGTCTGGCATGCTCCTTTGAGTTTCTCCGCCTATTTGGGAATTAATGGTCCCGAGTATTCTATTTGCATGTTCTTATTATCATGCTCGTCTTTCATATGTTCTTATTATCATATGCTTTATATTTCGAAAATCCCGAGTTTGATTTTTATTTATAACTGCAAAACCAACAATGATTTAAATTCCAAAGCTAATAATTGATCCGAGTAAAATTGTCCTAACTAAAAAGGAAACAAAATTTTAAGGATAGAAAATCTTCAAATATTGGGCGTTGCATGGTTTGGATAAGACCCCTCCATCTGGTCTTGCAATCCAATATGCTCCATGGCCAGTTACTCCTTCAATTTTGTACAGGCCTTCCCCCTTGTCAGCCAAGGAATCTACAACTTTATTTTTTGTATTCAGTGACACCTTTCTGAGTACCAGGTCTCCTAGTTGGAATTTCTTGACTCGAACATGAGAATTGTAGTGGCGAGCTACTCTTTGTTGATATGCCATATTTCGTATTTGGGACTTCTCTTTTTTCTCTTCCAGCTCATTCAAGACTTTGTAATAGCATATCAACATTCTGATCTTCATCATATAGCCTGACCCTGGGCGATGCATATGATGTTTCTATGGGGATAACAGCTTCTGTTCCAAACGCTAAAGTGAATAGGGTCTCTCCTATTGAAGTTCTTGTTGTCGTCCGATATGCCCATAACACCTCGGGGAGTTTTTCCACCCAACTTCCTTTCTTGGCATCTAGCTTTGCTTTGAGTGTATGCTTGCTGATTTTGTTTATTGCTTCAGCTTGCCCATTTGTTTGAGGGTGGGCAGGTGTGACATAGTAATTGGTAATTTGGTGCTCTTTGCATAGCTGTCTGAATTTCAGGTTATCGAACTGGGTGCCGTTGTCAGTGATGATAGTGTTTGGGACTCCAAACCTGTAGAGTATATTTTTCTTCATGAAATTTGTGGTATTTGCTTCTGTGATATGCACTAATGCTTCAGCTTCTACCCACTTTGTGGAATAGTCAACGGCTACTATTGCATGCTTTGCTCCACCCCGTCCCTGCTGGCATTTGGCCAATTAAGTCCAAGCCCCACATGACAAATGGCCACGGGGACGTAAGGTTTCTAAATTGTTCAGGAGTTGTCGGATATCATTAACAATTCTTTGGCAAGTATTGTAGCTTTCCGAACATCGTTGTGCATCTGAAAATAAAGTGGGTCAATAATAACCTTGCTTTAGTAACTTATGTGTTAAACTTTTACCCCCAGTATGGTTTCCACATACTCCACCGTGCATTTCCTATAATATCTGACATGCGTCTTCCTCTGATACACATCTTTGAAGTGTTCGAGAAAACCCCCTTCTGTATAGTTCTCCGATCAATGTGTATCTTGCTGACCGATACCTGATACGTTTGGCTTGTAGGGGATCTTCCTGGAGTACGCCTTCTTTCAGGAACCTTTTTAGCTGAGTCATCCAACCGTCTGACGGTGTTCGGATTTCTAAAATTTCAAAGTTTTTTTGATCAGCTGTGCTCGGTTCGAGGAGATGTGCAACCAGAATAGTTTTTGGCCTGATTGTGGTTGTTGCTGATGCTAGTTTGGACAAAGCATCTGCCTTTTCATTCTCCTCCCTGGGGATCTGGGCAATCTTATATTCTTGGAATTTTTGAATGAGCTGTTTTGCTATGTCACGATAAGCTATCATGCCTTCCTTTCTGGCTTGGTATTCGTTCAGGATTTGGTTGACGACTACCTGTTAATCATTAAATATCTCGACCTTGTCAGCTCCGAAGGCTATGCAAACTCTGAGTCCAGCTAGTAGCGCCTCGTACTCGGCTTGATTATTTGTTGATTTGAAGTCGAATCTCATGACACACTCGACATCATCTCCTTCCGGGGTGCATACTACGATACCTGCCCCGCTGCCTTGAGTATTTGAAGAGCTATCGACATATAATTTCTATGGGAAATTTTTGCCCAACATCTTTTTTGCTTCCAGGTCTGGTTATGTGAATTCTGCAATAAAATCCGCCACTGCTTGGCCTTTGAGAGATGTCCTAGGAACGTACTGGATATCGAATTCACTTAGCTCGATTGCCTATTTGGTTAGTCTTCTTGAAATTTTTAGCTTCTGTAAAATTTGCTTAAGCAGGCAGTCGGTGAAAACCTGTATTGTATGAGCCTGAAGGTATGACCTTAGCTTCCTTGCTGCTGAAACCAATGCTAGGGCCATTTTTTCTGCCTGTGAATACCTGGTTTCGGCTGGTAGAAGTGCCTACTGGTATAGTACACTGGCATCTGTACTCCATTTTCTGTTCTGACTAGAACCGAGCTTGCTGCTAATTCTGTAATTGATAAGTACAAGTGGAGTATCTCTCCCATTTTCGGTTTCGAAAGGATGGGAGCTTGCCCGAGGTACTCTTTGATTTTTAAGAATGCCTGCTCGCATTCTTCGTTCCATTCTTCGTTCCATTCTTCGTTTTTTTCCTTTTTTAATTACTTTAAAAAAGAAGCACATTTGTCTGTAGCCTTTGAGATGAATCTACCCAAGGAAGCTAAGCATCCTGTTAAGCGTTGTACTTCTTTCAGCGTCCTTGGTGAGGTCATTTTTTTGTAGGGCTTGGATCTTTTCAGGATTTACTTCGATTCCCCTTTGGTGAATTTGGAAACTCAAAAACCTTCCTAAAGGAACTCCAAATAGGCACTTGTTCGGATTCAGCTTCGTTTGGTATCTCCTCAAAACGTCGAATGTCTCTCGGAGGTCTGAGGTAAAGGTGTAAAAATGGACTGGCCCGGCCCATTAGGGACGGCCTGGCCAGTCTATTTCTGGAAACAGGCCGAGCCGAGCCGGGCCTGCCCGCGACGGTGTCTCGGGCCTGGCCAGGCATGCCTGTTTCCAGAGAAGCAGGCCCGGCACGGCACGGCACGCCGGCCTACCTCAGGCGAGTCGTGCCTGCGTGCCGTGCCAGGCCTCCCCGCCGGGCCCATCTGCCGGGCCGGCGGATTAGTTTTTTGGTCCAATTTTTTTTCCAAATTACGTTTTTTTGGATTTAGGGTATAGGGTTTAGGATTTATAGTTTATGGTTAAAGGGTTTAGAATTTAAAATGAATGAAGAGAACGACCAATTATTAGGATTTGAAATGAATAAAGAGAACGAACAATTTTTTAATTATTTATTTATTTTTCACTTATGGAATTCAGTAATACATATCTACATGATTGCCTTATTAAAAACCTTACAAGGAAAAACCCAGTGGGATAAAAACTTGGTAAGAGAAAAAGAGTGCAACCGTTTTACAACTTACAAGTAAATAATAAATACATATGTAAAAGTATAACCTAGTTCTGGCCCTAGCCACTACCTGAAGGGTCATCAATATATAGATTGTCGAAATTTAGATTAAGTTCTTTATCTACAGTTAGATTTTGTAACCTTTTTTTAGCATGCTCCCAATCCCGATGGCATGTTAATACCTCCACCATCTCTGGAGACAAACAGCTTCTTCTTGGTTCAATTATGCGTCCACTGGTGCTGAAAGCTTGTTTTGAAGACACCGTTGACACTGGAATAACCAGTACGTCACATGCTAAGTGTGACAGAACTGGATACCTGTACGTATAGGTCTTCCACCATAACAACAAATCAAACTCTTCCTTGTCTTCAACAGCATCGAACTGTGCTTCAAGGTACCTAATAAGTTCGGTACAAGAAGATGGGCTAGATCTTTGCCCTGAAGAAGTACTTGCTGATTTGTCTTTTTTTCTTCGTTTCAGAAGGCTCCAACTTATTTGCTTCAGCTCTGTCTCTGGTCGTGTTGATTGGGGGATGTCAATATTGCCAAACCTGGTCTCATAAATATGAAAAATCTCGAACAACTTGGTTCGAATATCAGTAATTTGTTCTGAATAATCTATTGACAAATTAATACCAATAAACTCAAGCAAAACTTCTAAACCAGATAATTTAACCCTGGGATCTATTATAGCACTTAAGGCATAAAGTAAGGGAATGTTAGCCCAATATTTTTTCAACTTTGTCTCCATGACAACAACTGCAGCGCCTAGATGTTCATCTTCTCTATAACTGTTTAACAGTTCAGACATTTCCACTATCTGATGGATTGCCTGGGAAGATGTGGGGTAATATACCCCGGAAAGAGTTACAGTGGCATTGTAAAATATCTTTAAAAATTGAACAAAAATCTTTACCACATACCAATCGTCTATGGAAAGTAATTTTGGACTAAGTTGTCCTGTTTCGGTCAATTTCATGTTATAAAAACATGTAATGGTTGTATCATATTCCAAACAATTTTGCAACATTAAATAAGTAGAGTTCCACCTTACAGGCATATCAGTTTGGAATCGTCGGGGTTTGAGACCGTTTAATTTACAATGTCTCTTGAATTCACTGAATCTAGGATTATAACTGCAAATCCAAGAAATAGCATCTCTGATGCGATCTATTTGGTCGCTTACCTGCTTTAAACCAGCCTGTACAACTAAATTTATAATATGGCATGCACACCGTTGATGGAAGAAATAACCTCCATCTTGCGGGATATTTCTTGCAACAAACAATGCAATAGAGCTAGTATTTGCAGATGCATTATCAAATGTGATTGAAAGAATACGATGCGTGATTTCATAAGTTTCTAAAACTTCCATTATGACATTAAAAATGTTTTCTGTGGTATGTGCAAAATCCATAGGACGAAAACCAAAAATTATTTTTGTTATCCTCCAATCAGAATCTAAATAGTGTCCCGTGACACATAAATAGTCCTGTTTGGAACATGCATTCCAAATATCAGAAGTTAATGCAATAGAGACACTTAAATGTTGTATTTCAGCAACTAAGTCATCCATTTCGGTTTCAAACAATCGTATCAAATCATTTATAGTGGTGGTTCTAGAAACAGGTTCATATTGGGGGTTATATGCAGATGTGATTAATTCTTTATAAAATGGAATCTCACCAATACTGATCGGTTGATCAGTTTGTGAAATGTATCGTGCCAAGCACTCTCTAGCGTGCATGGCGTCGAACTGCCATGTCGTAACGGACCCGTCTGGGTGCCGTTGAAGCTGTGTCTGGGTTGTAGTATCTACCTGTCCATGTGCAGGCATACATTTGTGCATATGCCGTCTCAAATGTCCGGTTCCCCCCGTACTTGTAGCATAATTCTTATGGCAAAACTTACATTTAGCTCTGAGGTCAGACGCCCCGTTTGGGAGTGTCATTTGGACTATGTTGAAACATTGTCACACATCTGATGTTAATTTTCTGGGACGTGATGTTGGTGTAACGCCGGAACCAGAAGGTCCCGCTTGAGTATGGGTCGGTTCTGAAATATCAAATTCATCGTTGAGCATATTCAAACCGTCCGGAAAATAAGGCTGCTAGTTAGGATCCATTATCTAAATAAAAATATGAGCATTTTAGTAGTTAATAGTCAAATTAAAAATCAATATTTACTAATAGTAATCTTAATTTACTAACAATAATTACTATAACTAATATGACACTTACAATAATTTATTTACTTAAAAAACAAATTAAATAAACAAACAAAATCATAATCTACTAACATAAAATTTTAAATTCACTAGTTCACTACTACAAATAAAATTGATAAATTTACTAACATAATATACTAACATAAAATTGATGATTTGAACCACTACTCTTAAATTTACTATCATAATCTACAAATGAAAAATTTTAATTTATGAAAAAAACAATATCAAACGTAATTAATACACTTAACATTCATCATTTACTTATTACAAAATATTAGAAAATATTCTCGATCGTTTGAAACAAATTCTCGATACTTATAAAATATTCTAGATCCTTTGAAAAAGTTCTCGATCCTTTGAAAAAGGTCTCGATCCTTTGAAAATAGTTTCGATCCTTTGAAAAACTTCTCGATCCTTTGAAAATAGTCTCGATCCTTTGAAAAACCTCTCGATTATTTGAAAAATCTTCTCAATCATTTTTTAAAATCTCGACCCTTTGAAAAACATTCTCGATCGTTAGAAAAATATTCTCGATCATTTGAAAAAATTCTCGATCCTTTGAAAATAGTCTCGATCCTTTGAAAAACAACTCGATTCTTTGAAAAATCTTCTCGATCATTTAACAAAATCTTGACCCTTTGAAAAGCATTCTCGATCTTTAGAAAAATATTCTCTATCGTTTGAAAAAATTCTCGATCCTTTGAAAATAGTCTCGATCCTTTGAAAAACTTCTCGATTCTTTGAAAAATCTTCTCGATCATTTTAAAAAATCTCGACCATTTGAAAAACATTCTCGATCGTTAGAAAAAAAAATCTCGATCGTTTTAAAAAATTATCGATCCTTTGAAAAACCACTCGATTCTTTGAAAAATCTTCTCGATCATTTAACAAAATCTCGACCCTTTGAAAAACATTCTCGATCTTTAGAAAAATATTCTTGATCGTTTGAAAAAATTCTCGATCCTTTGAAAATAGTCTCGATCCTTTGAAAAACTTCTCGATTCTTTGAAAAATCTTCTCGATCATTTTAAAAAATCTCGACCCTTTGAAAAACATTCTCAATCGTTAGAAAAAAAAATCTCGATCGTTTTAAAAAATTCTCGATCCTTTGAAAATAGTCTCGATCCTTTGAAAAACCACTCGATTCTTTGAAAAATCTTCTCGATCATTTAACAAAATCTCGACCCTTTGAAAAACATTCTCGATCTTTAGAAAAATATTCTCGATCGTTTGAAAAAAGTCTCGATCCTTTGAAAAACTTCTCGATTCTTTGAAAAATCTTCTCGATCATTTTAAAAAATCTCGACCCTTTGAAAAACATTCTCAATCGTTAGAAAAAAAAATCTCGATCGTTTTAAAAAATTCTCGATCCTTTGAAAATAGTCTCGATCCTTTGTAAAACCTCTTAATTCTCTGAAAAATCTTCTCGATCATTTAACAAAATCTCGACCATTTGAAAAACATTCTCGATCGTTAGAAAAATATTCTCGATCGTTTGAAACAATTTCTCGCTCCTTTTAAAATATTCTCGATGCTTTGAAAATGTTTTCAATCCTTTGAGAAATAATCTCGATCGTATGACAAATTTTCTCGAATCTTTCTAAAAAAATTCCTCGATTTCACTTGAAATATTCTTGATTTATTTTATTTTATTTTTAAAAAAAATAAACAATCCTCGATACCCATAATGTCATCTTCCTCATCACATATTCAACCTCATTTCAAACCCAATCATAAACCACAACCATTCTCAACCCAAATCTACAATTTCAATCAACAAAACAAGTCTAAAATGCAATGATAAATTATCAATAACAAATCGATATATAAAACAAACTGAACTTACATCTATCAATCGCTGCGAAATCTACTGTATTCCCGTTCCGATCAATTAGCCGTCGATTTCCTTGTCGTCGGTTTCTTTCTCACTCTTGCTTTTCTCAGACTAACAAAACGATAACTTTCTCTCTTTTTCAATTTTGTCGGGGTATTCTCGACTCTTTACGTTAAATAGTGTCTTTTAAACTTACACTACTAAACTGGTGATATTTGCACAACACCCCTCTTAAATAGTGTCATTTATTTTTCGACCCCTATTTTTATATACCACATTCAGTATTAACGGCGATTCAAACTTAAAATATTATAAAACTAAATGAACGTTCTTTTATTTATCTTTTTATTTTTTTACAATCCAATGATAAAAAAGTGTAAGGAAATAGATATAATGTTGAAACCATAAATTTAAATCAAATTTTAAGTGGATATAATTTTAGTTTATAAAAATTAACTTTATGCTAACATTCTAATTAATTTGATTTTTGATTGTATAATATATAATAAATAGACTATACTGTTCAACAGTCCTAATATTAATGTGTTACATGAAAGCTTAAAAGAACATGCACTACACAAATGTGGGCCGTAGCATTCCCTTTTTTTTTTATTCCATAATAAAAGTTGCCTGCATTAATTATTCACAAAACATATTGGGTAGTTATTAATAAGTTGAAGCCAACTATGTTTTAAAAATCAGGGTAAATGACAAGAAAATGAGGCACACATTTTAGGAAGTTGGTGATCCATCCCAGAAAAATCTAGCTACCCCATTTAGAACAATCTGGAATATTGATTCTCTCCAACAGCACAGGAAAACTGGAAAAGCAAAACATGTAAACATTATAATACTCAAAACTCACTGTGCTCGCTTCTCATTACAGACAGGTGTTCATCGTTCTAATTAATATCATGAGCACAGGTGTTGCCTTCTTGTTGAATGTTGATTACAGGTGCCTTTCTTCAATTTCGGTGTGTATTAGGAATAATTATTGTAAGGTTGGTTCTATTCTATTATTACCATCCCCCTCAGGCCTCAACGCCTACTTTCAAAACTTTTAAGTAGTACAGAAATTGAAACATTTTCTGTTTCATAGCCTTAGCAAAAAGTCTGAATATAATTCCCATTCATATTTATCCTTTAAACCTTAAAGTATTAGAAAACCTTTGCTTTATAACAGAAGTTACATTTTGGACCATATTTTCAACCGTTAATTTCGTTAAATTTAAACGGACTTCAAATCTAATTAGTGTTAGATTAAAAAAAGAAAAGAAACTAGTTAATGAAATTTGGTTAAATTTTGTTGGGCATCCATTGGAGCATAGTAAGAACTGTCGTCACACTTCTTCCATGGCTGACTACATTTCCCATTACTTTGTCATCACAGTTATTTCACTTTCAATATATAACTATATATTGCATAGTTTTCTCAAAAGCTTATCTATGTTATCATAGGCATTTTGATAAGCAAACGAGTGGCCCCGTATTACCATTAAGGTGGTAGTTTCCCATTTGGAGATAGAATCGCACCATCTAATTTTCCATATAGAAAAATATAAATATCAATTTGTAAAGCACAAAAAACCATGCCACTTCACTAACATAATCATCATGATCTGATCTCATTCAAAATTCCACAATCAGATTTTTTTCTAAGCTTTTCACCCACTCAATTTGTCTCCACTCTCCTACTATAAATAATTAGCTTTAGAGAATTTCATTTCTGCATCAAATCATCACCAGTTTTGCAAGAGTGATCTATATATAAAACTCAATATATAGCCATGAATAAGCTTCTTTTTCTCTCGTTTCTTCTACTAGTTTTAATGGCAGAATCTGCTTCTGGCATGAACAAGAGGATGGTGATGATGAATATTGAAGCTAATAACCCAAGTAATGATCAGCAACAACAAAGCAAGGCGGCGGTGATGAAGGAAAACTTGGACAGCAATGGCGCCGAAGCTGATGTGACTAACCACCATAACATTCCAAGGCCCTCGTTCGACGGTTGGGACAATAATCAACATGGACCAGCTGAGACTCTCGTTAGTAACCATGATTAGGCTTCCCTGATAAAGCTTTGCTAGCTAGCTAGCTGCAGTTTGAAAATGAAACAAGTTGTATCATAATCATATGTTGAAAAATAAGCAAGTTGTGTGCTAGCAGAATAGTAATATTGCATGGCTGAGCTATTGAAATTTTGAAGTTGTGATGCATATATAAATATGTATAATTAGCTTGTTTGAAGATCTTGACTTAACGACATGTTCAAATGTGATCGATGAAGCAATGTAAACTTCGAATTTGTTTAACTAATGTATGATGATGAAACAATCTTAATAAGAATGAGGTTTATTTTTTATTTTATAAATGATGGGGGTTGTTTTGATTGTTCTATTTACTTCCAATCTGTAGTGAGTTGATTATGGTGATGACTGATTAGATCAAGTTGTTTCTGTAGTGTTTGTTAAGGTTTCAACAAAAAGCAAAATTGAGCTTTCGAACCAAAAAAAAAAGGCCAAATTGAAAATTACATGCAAGGAATTAATTAAGGACTGATTCAGCTGGGCCCAATCCAAGATCCGAAGAAACACTAGGTTGGTTTGAGTTGGGCCAACTTCACAATTTTGTGCAACTTAAAGGCCTGACCCATGTAAGTACAATTTCAGCTAATTCGGGCCGTAATTATGTATTTGCCTTCGAAGCATTAATCACACGGTGCACCTCGACTTAAATTCACATTCCTTTCGATGCAATTTAATTTCTTTTCATTTTGATTTGTCTTCAGTTCATATTCTTTTGAAAATAGTTTGAGTTCAAAAATAACCTGCTTGGCTCATGTACAAAGATACCAAACAAACAATCTCAATAGGTTCAACATGACTTGACAATGATTCAATCACTTGAGTCATTCGGATTCATTAATCAAACGCTTATCTTGTTTATGCGAGAAATATTTTACCGGACCAACGTCATCTTACATAATGGATATGTAGAATTGCAATTCAATACATATGCATATGCATATGCATGACTTTATGCTTATATATTTGCCTATATGAAAGATCTCGACTATTTAAAATTTCAATCGAACACCTAATTAACTAATTATTTCTTTTTGGCTAGTATTGTAATTAATTGATTCAAACACCAACTTTATCATTGTTAGTTTGTTCTTGAAAATTGTGTCCAGAACCTTTGAATTTTTGTCCATAATACTTGATTCGGATGGGAACCTGAACTCCGCAATCTAAGTGAATTATAAAAAGAAGTTAATTTTTCTAAACAACAAAAGGATTTAGTCTCCCAAGTTGCATGCGACCCCTAACTTTGGCCCTAAATTATATTTTAATAAGCCTATACATGATATATAATTCTATTAAATATTTTACATTTTTACTAATTAAACTATAATGGGTATCTTAAAAAGGTGAAAAAATAAAGTCCCTTCATTTTGAAAATTAATTTTAATTGGGTATTCTTTAGATGTATAGATGATTTCATTATCTTATTCTTATATAAACAAGAAGGTTACCTAGGAGGCTAGGAGGCTAGGAGGCTAGAAATCAGAATACCTCATCACTACAATTTAACTTTTTAATATAAAAACTTATGAAGATATAACTGCTTAAAGTTTCTTGATGCAACAATTTAAAGTATAAATGTTTCAAAAAAAAAAAACAATTTAAAGTATAATTGGGAGGACAGGGGGGATTTCATGGCCGGATTGATAGTCAAGTTTTCTTCATTTTAATTCGTTATTTAGCCAACGTTTGATAGACAAGTAATATTTTTATTGTATATATATATAAAAAATTTATCTTCAATTTATATGCATTACGTGTGTACCATTAGATTCATTTACCTTAACTAAACCTACATTTGTGTTTATCTATAATCTATAGCTTACATACATTGTACTAATGTATTTTATATCAATACGTATCGAGATAAAAACAAATATATATATATATATATATATATATATATATATATATATATATATATATAAACATAGGGGAAGGTAAAGGGCCCATAGGGGCCATGGCTCCACAACCAATAATTTTTTTTCCATTTTATTTATATTAAAAAATATAAATCAATAAAAAAACCATATATTATACATAAAATGTGATATATATATATATATATATATATATATATATATATATATATATATATATATATATATATATATATATATATATATATATATATATATAAAGTATATGGTAATATTATTTTATCCCTTTATTATTTTAATAACATAAATTAACTAATATTTATGTTTCCATAATTTTATTGACCATGAAAATAGAAAACAAAACCGATCAATTTAATATTTTAATTTTCTATTATTTCATACATTATTACCTAATCCAGTGTGTATTATTTTTTTAGATTTTACTAAAACAAACTAAGTAAATATTGAACTTTTATAGTGATTACCGATATTATTTATTTTGTTAGGTTAATTATTAATATGATTTTGATAAATTTATTTTATTAGTTTATTAATTAAATTTTGTTCAAAATTACTATAACTTAATTTCGTTTGACATGAATATTATTAAATATATTGATGGTATAATGATATTTTAATTAAGTTATTGAAATTTATATTTTATGAACCAGGAACTTTTTTTTTTTCCGGTTATGCATACCGTTAAGAATAGGCCTACGTTTTACAACAAAATAAAAGATATTTTCTCATACACTTTTTAATTATGTATTTGAAACGAAAATTATAAAGAAAATTAGATTGATTTGGCTATAAATAATTTTCTAGTTATAAAATAGACGTGTTACATTTTAATTAGTTAATGTCTATTTTATTTATTTATTTATATTATTACTTTTAACACTGAACGGTATCACATTTTGTTGAAAAGTATCAGATACGATATTCTATATTTTTTTCTTGTGCAGGATTCATACTGGTATTTTTTAAAGATTGTACGACATACAATATTAATTTTTATCTTATCCCCCCAAAGATAAAATCCTGACTTCGCCCCAATATATAAAGAATTAATGTACTCACATAATGATGCAATACTATGAACAAACATTATCAACTTAATATATATATATATATATATATATATTATAATAATAATAATAATAATAATTTTTATCTTACCCCCCTAAAAGCCAAAATTCTAGTTTCACCCCTATATATAAAGAATTAATGTACTCACGTAATGATGCAATACTATGAACAAACATTATCAACTTAAAAAAAAAATTGTGTACTATATATATATATATATTTGAAGACTGTTGAAAGTAGTAAGGAGAACAAGAAGGGAAAACAGGAAAGAAAAACAAAGCCCAACAAATCAGAGAAAACAAAGATTAGGAGGGTACGTCCACTTCCACCAACTCCCTGATGCTAAAAGGGACTTCTTCCATCCATAACTTACTATTCATATTGTTCACACCCAATCTGGCCAAACATTGAGCAACCCGATTTGCGGAATTAGGGATAGCCAAAAAATCAGTCCCAAAGTGTTTCCTTTTCAGATCAACTATCTTCTCCAAAATGAGACCAAAATTTGTTGGATGTAGTATGCAAAAAACAATCTGGTTTGAAATATGTAGAAAGAGACGAGCAGAAACAAACAATTAACGGAATCGAGGCTTGTGTTTCACACGGCGTCCTTAAGACAATTTCACCGGGTAACACTGTATATATAAGGCGATTTACAACGATATAACAATAGAAGTGCTAAGCACAATCCACTCTCAGTGAACTCAAACGAGGTTCGAACTTACCAGAAAATAAAAACGAGAAGAGAAAATAAGAGTGGTCTGAATTTTGTGAGTGTGAGAATGCATGTATGAAGTGTTGACTATCTCATATAACCGAAGTCATATAGATTGATTTGGAAATTGCTTAATAACTACGTTTTAAATGATAAAGGAAAGTTAATTAAAGAAGAATCTTCTAAAATATTTATTTCTGATTGATCATTGATTTTGATCACTTAGTGATCAAGTATCAGAATCTAAAATCAATCACTGATTCTGATAACTTAGTAATCAAGTAAGTATCCGAATCCAAAACAGAATTCAACTATTTCCTTAATCAAAATGGAGATTATCAATCTTCCTCATCATTCATTTAAAACATTTGACTTAGGGAAAGTAATTAATTCTTTCCTTATCAACCAACTGATTTAGGATAAATTAACTTCAAAATAGTAGCAAAATTTCGGTTGTACTCTCACGGTGCAACCGGAGCAGTATTCATGTACGCAAGTCGCGTCCACACACAAGTCGTACAATCGAAGGTTCGAGGTCCTTGATCTGCACCCCCCCTGCGCACGCGAGAGAGAGTCTCTATACCACACATGTTGATAAGCTATTATCACACATTACTCATATACTACATATAAGTTCTTTACCCAACCAATGTGGGATGCACTTTTTCCCTTACACAATGGGTTCACTTTGAGACTCAATTTCTCATTCACCCATTAATCGATTTGTGAGTTTGAGTATACCACTTCGAAGCTCTCTTTGAAGCTCTCACGAAGGAGAATTAGAATATACATTGATTTTTCATTTTCATAAAACCGATCATAC
This sequence comes from Dipteronia dyeriana, assembly GCA_032871835.1. Classification (NCBI taxonomy): domain Eukaryota; kingdom Viridiplantae; phylum Streptophyta; class Magnoliopsida; order Sapindales; family Sapindaceae; genus Dipteronia; species Dipteronia dyeriana. The sequence goes on from CM065297.1 coordinate 17,208,931, forward strand.
TCAAATAATACTCTCAAACTGGTAGTTTGTCATAAATTTTCCAACAATCCCCCACATGAATGAAAATTGACCTAGGAGACACAAGAGATGATTTTTGATAAGTTCAAACGGTCGATACCTGCATAAGATAGGTAGGTGTTACCCTTTGAACATTTCCTTGTAAAAGCATGCTACTTTACTGGCTGATCAGTAGATGTGATATCCTTGAACTGTTCTGACATTTTATGTAAACGATAGCACACCTCACAATGGTATCTTTCAGACCCAATTTGGTTCTCATTATTATGTTCGTTTTGCCATGAACATACGCCTGGTTCTGTGAGAGTCATTGGTGAATATAGTCATTCACTATTCTCTTTTAGTAGCAGTCCCACTTCTCTCTCACATAGGTGATTTCTTAATTAAGAGTAACTCGCATTACTCTACTTAGATTTTCAATGCTTAGATTTTCATTGCCATGAACATACGTCTGGTTCTATAAGAGTCATTGGAAAATATAGCCCTTCACTATTCTCTTTTAGTAGCGACCCCTCTTCTCTCTCACATAGGTGATTTCTTAATTAAGAGTAACTCACATTACTCTGCTTAGATTTTCAATGCTTAGAATTCCGACGCATAAGATTCATTAAAAACATAGTTTAACCTTTTCTCTGCGGGCATCACTGTTTCATCATAAAAATGGACTGAAGGGTAACCTCCACAATGATCCAACTAGATCTTACAACTTGGTTGTCCCTTTGAACCTAGATCTTAGGATCTTCAATCAACTAGGTTGGGTTTCCATTGTATTAACTTTTTATTTTATGGGCTTTAGTCTCATTCCCCTCGATGATCTCTCAACTAACTCACTGTTTAACCTTTTGTTCAGCAGATTCGCAATGTTATCTTTTGACTTTACATAGTTAATCGAGATAACTCCAGTTGAGAGAAGTTGTCTAATAGTGTTATGTCTTTGACGTATGTGCCTAGACTTCCGATTATACATGTTGCTCTGTGCTCTTCCTATTGTTGATTGACTATCACAGAGGATACCTATCACTGGCACAGGTTTTGGTCATCTCGGAATATCCTCTAAGAATTGGTGTAGCCATTCAGCCTCCTCACCACATTTATCTAAAGCAATAAACTCTGATTCCATGGTGGATTTGGCTATACATGTCTGTTTGGAGGATTCCAAGATACAGCCGCTCCTTCTAGTGTGAATACATACCCACTAGTAGATTTTAAATCTTTCATATCAAATATCCAGTTTGCATTAGTAGCATTCTTATTGAGACTCGAACTCATAGGGAAGAAAATAGATTTATGGATGGAATCAAATACGCAGTATTTACAGATAAAAGTATTCGGTTATTGGGGGAAAATCAATATACTTCTAATGTCGAATCAGGATCAACTAGGACAGAAATAAAGCAATGGGTCGAACTCTTCTTTGGTGTCAAGGTAATAGCTATGAATAGTCATCAACTCCCCCGAAAGGGTATATCCTTCCAGGACTGCATGATATCTGGTATAATACAACCCATAATTACAAGTAAATCATAAGTATTTCAGTACTCTTACTATTCCTTTCCAGTGATTTGTTCTTGGATTACTCGTATATCTACTTAATTTGCTGACTGCATTATCTATGTCTGGTCTTTTATAACTTGTTAAGTACATCAGACTTCTTACTACTCTATAATATTCTAGTTGAGAGACGCTCTCACCTTTATTCTTGGGTAGGTGTAGATTTGTATCTACTGGTGTTTTGGATATTCTAGAATCATTTTTGTTGAATTTTTCAAGAATCATGTCAATATAGTGTGATTGTCTTAGAATGTGTCCATTCTATGTCCTTGAGATTTTCATTCCTAAAATTACATCAGTTGGTCTCATATCTTTTATATCAAATCTTGATTTGAACATCCCCTTGGTAGATTTGATTATTTTATCATCACTACCAACAATTAGTATGTCATCAATGTATAGACACAAAATGACATATCCATTTCTGGTGTCTTTGATATAAACACATTTGTCACATTCGTTGATCTTAAAGCCATTTGACATCATAACATTGTCAAATTTATCATGTCATTGTTTTGGTGCTTACTTTAGACCATATAAAGACTTCACCAATTTACAAACTTTCTTTTATTACCTTGTAGCAGAAAAACCCTCAGGTTGTTCCATATAAATCTCTTCTTCTAGTTCTCTACTCAAGAAGGCTGTTTTCACATATATTTGATGTACTTCAAGATTTCGTAAAGCCGTGATTGCAAGTATCATCCTAATGGAGGTTATTTTCATCATAGGAGAATATGTATCCAAGTAATCTAGGACTTCTTGTTGATTGTAACCTTTAATTACAAGTCTGGCCTTAAACTTATCAATTGATCCATCCATTTTCACTTTCCTCTTGAAAATCCATTTGGACCTTAGCGGTTTACATCCGAAGGAAGGTCCACTAATTCCCAAGTATGATTTTGGAGAATTGAATCAATTTCGTTCTTGATAGCCTCTTTCCATAAGAGTTATTCTGTAGAGCTCACCGCTTCTTTAAAGGTTCGAGGTTCACCTTCTAGGAAAAAGGTTATAAAATTTGGATTAAAAGATGTTTTTGTCTTAGCTCTTTTGCTACATCTAGGTTTATCCTCAACTTCTTGTTCTTGGTCCACATAACTTTCAGCATGTGTTCATTTTAACGAACTAACTTCTTCATTTGATTTACATGGAAATACATCTTCAAAGAACAATGCATTTCTAGATTCCATTATCGTGTTATTGTGTATATCTGGGATGTCAGACTTATATACCAAAAATCAATAAGCACTACTGTTATACGCATATCAAATGAAAATGCAGTCAACAGTTTTTGGGCAAATCTTCACCTTCGTAGGTGTAGGCACAACCACTTTGGCAAGACACCCCCACATTCGTAAGAATTTATAGGAAGGCTTTCTTCCTTTCCATACCTCATATGAGGTCTTGTCTACTTTCTTACGGGGTACCTTATTTAAAAGGTAATTGCTCGACAATATAGCTTCACCCCACATGTTCTGAGGCAATCCAGAACTTATCAACATTGCATTCATCTTTTCCTTCAAGGTACGATTTTTCCATTCTGTAATACCGTTTTGATGAGGGGAATATGGTGCAGTGGTTTGATGTATAATTCTATGTTGTGCACAAAATTCACCAAATAGTACTTCATACTTACCACCTCGGTCACTTCTCAGTACCTTGATTTTCTTGTTGAGTAGATTCTCAACTTCAGCTTTATAGAGACTAAACTTCTCTATAGCTTCATTTTTGCTTTCAACAAATATACGTAGCAATATTTTATGCTATCATCTATAAATGAGATGAAATATTTGTTTCTACCTCTTGTTTGAACAAATTTTAAATCACACATGTCACTGTGAATTAAATCAAGGGGTTCAGATTTTCTTTCAATACTTTGAAATGATGACCTTGTTAGTTTTGCTTCAATGTAAAGTTCACACTTATGTTTAGGATTAATATTGAAAGTGGGAATATGATTGAAGTTAATTAATCTACGTAAAGTATCATAATTAACGTGTCATAGTCTACCAAGCCATAAATTGGAAGACACAAACAAATAAACTGAAGAATTATCTTTATTGATTGTTCTTTTGACAACATATACATTAAGCTTAAAAAGTCCTTCAGTTACATATCCCCTACCCACATAAGTACCCTGCTTAGTTAAAACTGCTTAGTTCAAACATCATCTTGAACCCATGCTGATAGAGCAACGAACCAGACACCAAGTTCTTACAGATATCAGGTACATACAGCACATTGTTCAAGTCAGAGTTATACCAGAGGTCATCTTGAGAATGACTTGACCACATCCCTTCACGTCAGATGTGGCTGAGTTGCCTATATACAAATTTTCTTCATTCTTCACCTCTTCAAATCTATTGAACATCTCCCCGTCAAAGCATATATGGTGTGTGGCCCCAGTATCTAACCACCACTCCCTCAGGTTTGACCATAACAAGTTTGCTTATGTCACTACTGCAGAAAGATTGATATCTGAGACGTCCTTTGAAATCCCATCAACCACGTTTGCCTCATGGTTCTTCTTCTTTTTTGGTAACCTACACTTAGAAGATTTGTGACCTAGTTTGTCACAGTTGAAGCACTTCCCTTGGAATTCTGGCTTCTTAGAGACTCCTCCATTTGGACCCAATTTGGATCATTTTCAAGGCTTATTCTTCTTAAATTTAGAACTTTGCCCATGCTCCACGACATTAGTCTTTACTTCACCGAGACTAACATCTTTTTTCTCAAACTTCATGTGATCTTCTTCAATACGAAGCTTGAGAATGAGATCTTCGATTTTCAACTCCTTTCGTTTGTGTTTGAGATTGTTCTTGAAAGTCTTCCATAAAGGAGACAACTTCTCATCGATTGTAACCACCTGAAAGGTTTCACTTAGGGTCATCCCTTCGGTATGAATCTCATGCAGAATCACCTAAAGCTCTTGGACTTGACTCATAACTGGTTTGGAGTCCCCCATATTGTATTCAAGAAATCAGCCCACAATAAACTTTTTAGATCCAACATCCTTAGTTTTGTATTTCCGGTCTAATGACTCCTACAGTTCTTTGGCTGTTTTCTTTGAAGAATATACGTTATACAACGAATCTAATAACCCGTTCATTATGTAGTTTAGACATAAGAAATCTGAATGATTTCATGCATCTACTGCATTCCATACCTGAACATCTCGCTCTTCACCACCATTGGTTTTATGTGCTTTTTCAGTTAAGAACCTAGCCAGGTTCAGTATGGTAAGATAAAATAGCATCTTTTGCTGCCACCATTTAAAGCTCGGTCCACTGAACTTGTCAGGCTTCTCCATGTGATTCATCGGTAAGGGAATCGAATTCATGTAGGGATTTTCCATCAGAACATTCCCTTGACTCATATACTGGCTCATCACCGGATCAGGCATATTTCTCACGAATGAGTTGATGGCCGGAGTCGTTGTGGTCACACTTGGCAACACAATAGGCACTTAGCCCATAAGCAAAGAGTTCACAGCCGAAGTATCTAATCCCACACTTTGATTAAAATTCGGAGTTTCTAGTGGAACACTCGAGTTCACATTAGATTTATCTGCCATAATATCTTAAACAGAAACAAAATTGTTTTAGTATCACAGAAATAATAACATCGATATTGATTGATATCAAATAAGTGAATCAACAATAGATTCCAGATTTCATAAAGGAAATCACAATTAGTGTCTGATATTACATACCCGATTACCCAACTGAAATCGTAATTGATTTCCAAATCAGTATCTATTAATAGACCCGATTTGCCAAATTATAAAACAAATTATTCAATGAAATCAGTGTCTAGAAGTAAATCCAATTTCCACAGATTAAATTAATTGAAATCAGTGTCTGAAAACCAGACTGAATTTCCACAAACTGTTTTTATTTCAAAACCAAACCAGTAAAGTTCCAAGTATGTCACGATCTGAACTAGAAACCAAAACCAGAAAGTTTGAAGAAACGTTTTTATGAAATAGAAGAAAGAAGTAGTGAAAAAGAAATTGTCTTAAGAATTGATGGGAGTCTTAAGATTGTTTAATGTAGTACATAAAAAACAATCTAGTTTGAAATCTGTAGAAAGCGATCAATAGAAACAAACAGTTAGCGAAATCGAGGCTCATGTTTCACACGGTGTCCTTAAGACAATTTTACCGGGTAACACTGTATGTGTAAGGCGATTGTCTTTCAAGATACAACGATTCAACAGTGGAAGTGATAATCACAATCCACTCTCACTCAAACGAGGTTCGAACTTACCAGAAAATAAAAACGAGAAGAGAAAATAAGAGTGCTATGAATTTTGTGAGTGTGAGAATACATGTATGAAGTGCAGACTAGGGTTTCTTATATAACTGAATTCATATAGATTGATTTGGAAATTGCTTAATAACTACGTTTTAAATGATAAAGGAAAGTTAATTAAAGAAGAATCTTCTAAAAGATTTATTCTTGATTGATCATTGATTTTGATCACTTCGTGATCAAGTAAGTATCAGAATCTAAAATCGATCACTGATTCTGATTACTTAGTGATCAAGTAAGTATCAGAATCCAAAACGGAATTCAACTATTTCCTTAATTCAATTAATTTCCTTAATCAAAATGGAAATTACCATTCAACTGATTTAGGAAAAATTAAATTCAAAATAGTAGCAAAATTTCGGTTGTACTCTCACTGTGCAACCGGAACGGCATTCGTGCCCACACACGAGTCGTGCAATCGAAGGTTCGAGGTCCTTAATTTGCACCCCCCCCCCCTACGCACGCGAGAGAGAACCTCTATGCCACACATGTTAATAAGCTACTATCACACAATTACTTTTATACTACATATAATTTCTTTACCCAACCAATGTGGGATGCTCTTTTTCCTTTACATAATGGGCTCACTTTGAGACTCAATTTCTCATTCACCCGTTAATCGATTTGTGAGTTTGAGTATACCGCTTCGAAGCTCTCACGAAGGAGAATTTGAATATATATTGATTTTTCATTTTCATGAAACTGATCATACTCAAATAACACTCTCAAACTTGTAGTTTGTCATAAATTTTCCAACAATGAGTTTGAGTATACCACTTCGAAGCTCTCAGAAAAGAGAATTCGAATATGTATTGATTTTTTATTTTCATGAAATCGGTCATACTCAAATAACACTCTCAAACTAGTAGTTTGTCACAAATTTTCTAACAAAATTTACCCCTATAAACCTGCCATTAGCAATTATCTCCATTGCCTTATCCTTATCAGACTTAAAAACACAAGGCTTCAGGCCACAATCCAAAATGAACAAAAAACCTTTGTACACAGCCATGATGCCAGCAGCCGTGCTATCAAAATGAGCATCCTTGAATTGGGCACAAGAAGCCATAACTGCACCAGCACTATTGCGAATAATAATCCCTATTCCAATTCTCCTTCCTCCTCTACCAATTACGGCACTACAGTTAACGTTGTAACTTCCCAAAATAGAGGTGTTCCATCTCATATTACTCCTATGAATGGCCTCAATCTTCTTCATTTGCTCTGGATTATGAATCTTACACATATTAGCATAGTTGCAGCTCCAGTAGAACACCTCCGAGTCAGGTTGATTCCCTCCACTATGGACAAAATTATTTCATAAACACCACACTCTCCAACAGATGATGCAGAATAATTTCAGGTCATTCGCACTAATCTGTTTTGCCAAGTCAGATATAAGATCGAAAAAGTTGCCACTCCCTTGAAAACCAGTCTCTACGAACCACTTTTAACTTATGGCACCTCCAAAGAGCATGCACAGAAGATTCATTTTCATGATTGCAGACAGGGCAAATACAGTCAACCTTGATCACCCTCTTCCCGAGATTAGCCAAAGTAGGAATCCAATCGTAGCAGACTTTTCATATGAATATTTTGATCTTCGCAGGCATATCCAATTCCCATAATGATTTCCACCATTGCAAACCACTTGACGAATTAGAAGGACCAGCTTTCGACACTAGAGTTCTCCCCAACCAATATCCACTTTTGACTGAATAAACACCCTTCCCTTTGAAGCAGGGGCGGAGGTGTTTGAGTTTTTGCATGGGTTGTAGCCCAAGCTGAATTTTTGGGAAAAAAAATTGTTATGTTATTACAAAAGTGACCCTCATTGTTCCTCTTTTACTAAAATAACATTAAATCATAATTTTATTTTACTAAAATAACATTAAATCATAATTTTATTTACTAAATTATTCTAACTAAAACAAAATATTCCAAACACAAATTAAAACATATCATACAAACAAATTAAAAATGTTGAAACATAATTTTAATTTTTGAAGCACAATTTAACGGACCATATTAAATTTATATTATTGATTGCTAAAACAATAATAAAAAATAAGTAAATAAATCTTTTTTATTGACAAGTGGATAATTTTGTTTTATTGAATCTTAGTAGGAGTTAGTTTGGTTGAATTTTAGTGACAGTTAGTTCAAATGTAAATATGTATTTTTCATTTCTTAACAATTCAATCCAATTGCTATTGTATGTTACGATGTCAAACATTTATATATATACCCAACCAAGAACACAATAAATTAATAAAATTTTCATACATAGTTAAGGTTTGCGTATTTTTTTTTAGCCCACCCTACTAAAACATCCTGATTTCACCCCTGCTTCGAAGTGCTAGGTGATATCATCTTTGTTCTTATTTCCACCCACTGGAATTTCCAGAATTGCATCAACATCACAGGGCATGAAATTATTGTTTAGCATCTGTATATGCCATCCACAGGGAGGCAAAAGGTGGTCTTTAACCGCAGCATTTTCACCCAAAGCACGGGTGGAAATGATTTTGAAATACCATGGTCTTGGCACCCAGTTATCCTTATAGATTCGGATTGATTCCCCACTCTCCATCGAAACCGTTTCTCGAGGATGCCTTCCCCCATAGTTAACTCTTCTAGATATAAGATTTACCACTGACTTTAATATTGTATACTATATATTAAACAATGTATATGTTGTAATTCGAGCGAGAATTAATACAAAAAAAAAAAGTTTTATAACAAGATTTACCACTGACTTTAGCATTCGGGGGAGAGTCATGAATGCCAACAATTAACACTCATTGCCCCACACACCTAATAAACATGTTTTTTTTTTTCAAGTATTACACCTTATATAAATCGAGGTTTTTTTTTAGAAAAAGAAGGACTCGAACACGTAATCTTGTGGTGCAAGGGTGAGAGGGTTTACCACCAGACCAGCTTCATCCTATCGTTAACTTGTTCGTATTTGCTGTAACAAGAAGATCATTCAGGAAAGCAGTTCTATTACCACATCAAATTACGCTGTTAATACTAGATTGGATGCTCACAGGATTTTCCTCCAAAAAAACACCACAAATGAAAAGCTTGTCCAAAATCAAATGCAGACTTTCAATAACACTAGAGTAGAGTATTTTAGACATGCATGTTGAGAATGAACCAAACTCAAACTGCGAAAAACTATGTTAATTATGCATGGAAGAGCTATGTTAATTTGATTTATTTCATTGTTGTTGGTTAATCAGCACCAGCTTGATTGCCCAAGCTAGCTCAATATTGTGCAAGAAACTGCTTCCACTCCAGTTTCCGTATATAACACCGAAAAGATTACAGATAAAATAACCAGCTAAAATATGAATGCGCGTGGACATTAATTATGTTATAAGAATTTGGATAGGTTTCTAGTAGGAAAAGATACTGAACATGTCTTGACTTTGGGAACACAAACCATGCACCTCTCAAAATTATTGATATTTGAATTGATCAGAAAAGGCAGAGCACCGTTATGTATTTTTCGCGTGCAAATGTTGACAGATGCTGCTCAGCACAGGTAGGGTGTCCCCATTTACATGGAATTATGGAAATGGAGTCCAAATACTTACAAGAAACACCAGTACTGTAGTCTCATTTGGTCAAATATGTAGGACCTACCGAATAATAAAGAGTCAAAAGTGAACTTTGTGTGGGGCCCTCATGTCATCTCATCAACAGTTTCACACCCTGTATCTCTGTAAGGCTGTAACCATTTCCTCATATAATTTCTTGGCCAAACGCCAATTCAATTTATGCTCAAATTTCATTGTTCACTTTTTTTCTTTTTCTTTTTCTTTTATATTATAATAATTTAAGGCTTAGGGAATAAGATATGATTGTAATCATACTATGGGAGTGATGTGCATATCACTAAGCTCAAATGCCATTTATTCACGGTTTTGACAAAAGTAGGAGTATGGTTGGAATTGTGCTTCATTTATTCCTTTTTTTTTCCTTCATGTTTTAAATTAAATAAAGGATGTATTTAGTATTACATTATCATATATAAAAGTAGAATCAGAAATCTCTAATTAGCTCATATAATTTTAAAAAAAATTATATTAAAAACTCAAACCGGTTTATTTTAATAATAGGATCGAAAACACACAAATATATATATATATATATATATATAATACTTCTATCAAAAACATCATGAAAATTTCCTACCAATTACTTTTACTTCATTATCTTTGTAAAATTTGTTTTACAATACAATATCAAATATAAATACCTACGTTCAAATCTTAAAAATGTACAATATTTGCAACGTGAAATTGGTGGAAAATATTACCTTTTTTAACTGATTTGGTGACAAAATAAATACTTTAATAAGTTAAGTTTAAAATATTATAAAGTAAGTGATTTTAAAAATACCATTACTTTACACATTCTCTTATTTTAAAATTTTCTAAGATTTTATTCTTTTATCTTCTTCATAACAGACCTTCAATGGAGGTCAAACATTATAACATTAGCAATGCATTTTCATTGGATAATAGTTTAGTGGAGCTATGCAGACGCATTCGGGGGTCGAGTATTTTTTTCTGATCAGTACTTAAAAGACTGAAATGTAATTACAAAAGGCTCAAAGCTTTAAGTAAAAGTCTCAGAGCTTTAAGTAAAAGTCTCAGAGCTTTTATTACAAGCCTCGAAGCTTTTTAATAAAAGTTATTAAAAAGCTCAAAAATTTACAAAAAAGGATCAGACATTAACAAAAAAAAAAATCGGACATTGAAAATAATCTCGGACCTTTGAAAAACCTACTTTCTTAAATAAAAGCTCATATGTGTTTAAAAAATTTTCGGATTTGGTTTAAAAAAACTCGAAAATGTTTCAAACATTCTCGGATTTTCAAAACTTTACAAACCATTTTTTTCTAAAAAATTGCTTGGACATGATACAAAAAAGCCCGGAGGCATTCAAAAAAGCTCGAAAATATAAAAATAAATCTCAGCGATTCCAACTTTTAAATACCTATTTTTCTTTTAAAAAAAAAAAGCTCGGGCAGGATTCTAAAATGCTCGAATTTGAAAAAAAAAATGTCGGATTTGAAACAAAAAGTCTCGAAAATCTAGAATTTCATCTTTATCAAAAACTAATTATACCTGATTTCAAACCCTGACCTAACCCACAACCAATCTCAGATCCACATTTAAACCCTAAACTCTGGTCTCCAACTTCCTCTTGTTTCGTCGTCGATTTCGTTGCCATCGATATCCTTCTCTCTTTAATTTTTCTCTCTCACTTTGAAAATGACACAAACACAGTATTCGAGGGTATTTTGGTCTAATAACCTTAAATGATGTCTTTTAAATATGAATTACTAACGTGGTGATATTTACACAATAGCACTTGACCCCTATTTACAACTGCTCTTAAAAAATAATTATTTGAAATAATTATATGGTTGACACAAAGATGTAAAATCAGCTTAGACATAGAATAGAATTAATACATCAATCTAAACTTAATAACCAAACTTGTAGTTGAATAGTTGATCAGTAGTACAGTTACACTTTTCAATAAATATTGAGGTTTTAAGTTTAATCTGCTTCCTCCAAGTAATTATAAAAAACACCAGAAACTTACTGTATGTAACTTTCTCACGAGACGTATAAATGTATAATATGCATGTGAACTTTAAACACGAGAGTACATAAATTATATGGTTTTAAATAGGATGTACTTATACTAAAATAAGTTAATATTGAAATTAAATAGTTAAGTATATAGTCAAATATTAGTTTTGGATTCTTCCTATACTGATGATTCAACGTTTGAGTGTATATAATTTAATATGGCATTCAAAGCCTCATCCAAGTCGTCTGATTGATTAAAACGTAAATTGTTATCCAAATGATGCTATTTTTAAGCAGATTTTCGCGGAGATATTTTTTTTTCATTTTTTTTTTTCTAATTTTCACCACTTTTGTAGCCTTTGCTAGTCTACTTTACATGTTGTAGAGGAAAAGAATATGAACGCACTTACTTTTTTTCCAAGCTTCATCATTGAGGATTTTTCATTTTTTTTGGGTTAATTTTAAATACCCCTCTCACATTTGAACTATTAATAGTTGTATAGTTACAAATGTTTTTATTTTAGAAACCTCTCATATGGACTAACACCGTTAGCATTCTATTTATGTTGACTGAGTTTGACAGTTAAAAAGTTTAAAATGTCTCTATTTAAGCTTCAATTGTATGAATTGACCATTATATCCTCATACTTTAACAAAATAAATTAATGAACCGATACAAAAGGCAAGAATGTTAACTTATCAAATGAGAAGTTATTTTGTGGACAATTTTATCCCTAAAAATAACAAAATTATAAATGAACCAAAACATTGAAAACGAGTATTTGTTTGGATTTATTAATATATATATATATATATATATATATATATATATTCTGGTTTATTTTCAAAGTTTTTGGTTCATTTGTAATTTTGTTATTTTTAGGAATAAAATTGTTTGCAAAATAATTTCTCATTTACAAGTTAACATGCTTGTATTGTATATCATTTTATTAATTTATTTGGTAAAAGCATGAGGGTATGATAGTCAGTTCATAAAATCGAACCTTAAATAGAGATAATTTTGACTTTTAATGGTCAGACTCAGTCAATACAAATGGAATACTAATGGCGTTAGTCCATAAGGGAGATTTCTAAAATAAAAGCATTTATAATTATACATCCAATAATAGTTCAAATGTGAGGGAAGATTTTTAATCCATTAATGGGTGCTTTGTCTTTGTAACACACAAGATCGCGTGATTATTGTCCAGATTGTTTTACATATTAAACGTAATAAAATTTAAAATTTTGGTATAAATGAATTAATATGAACGTTGGATGTCAACTTAAAAAAGTAATTTATAATTTTCTTGATGGACAGAAGAATAATGGAAGGTAAGGGGAGTTAAAGGAGCTAGGGACCCGAAGCATGAAAGTGAAACGGAAGAAGGTAAACTGGTAAAGTTGAAGTTTTATAGGCTGCTAATTATCTCAACTTTTTCTCTTTAGTTATCGTGCCTCTCGTCATTATGTCCATTAAAAGAACCCGGATTCACAGGGAGAATCCACACTACATACACAATTGGCTCCTAAATTACTATGCCTTTTTGAATTTAAAGCATCTTTAGTCGGGATCAAGATTCTCTCTGATCTTGGGATATAATCAGGATTTATCATCAGGATGAGTTTGAATAATTTTTTTTTTAATAAACCTCTACATTAAGAAATATTAATAAATGAAAAATAAAGATGCACCTACTAGAGAGACATAGCAACCTTTACACTAAAAAACATATATTTTAAATAAACATGTTAATAAAAGAAACCAAAAAGAAATATGAAAGAAACATACAATGCAACTACATCAAAATGGACACCCATTTTAACAAAATTAAGCAACATGTTCCGACACTCATATTTACACATCAAAATGTACATCCACTTTAGGAAATTGTACTTTATCAACAAAAGTCTCATTTACGATCAACATAACACAATAAAGAGCTCAATCTTAATATAAAATTGAAACAAAATTCTTATTTGTAATAATATCTCATGCCATGCTAAAACAACATAAAAAAGATTTTTACTAAACAATCTATTATGTAGTTGAATTCATTAACTTAATGTTGCACTCACTTTTTATATTATTACTTTATAATTTTGAAAGTAAATTAACCATAAAATTTCAAAACAAAATAAAATATTCAAATTTATATAATACATAAAACTTATTTTGTTTAAAGACTAAATTTTTTATTTTGACGATGAGATTAAACCAAATCCAATAATATAAAGTTAGAAAACTATAAATTAGATAGACACATAAATTTTAAAATTATATATATATATATAGAGTATATATGAAAATTGAAGATGAGGTGTGTGTCCAAATTGAAAATATAAATTAGAATGATAAAAAACAAACAAGAGAAACGAAGTTGAGGCATGCAAGAAGGAGCTTTATTTGTTGGATCTAAAATGATAATTAAATAATGTAAAAAGGGTCTATTCTGTAATTGTTTTTAATCCCCTGTGATGGTCCGTCCATGTACTGGCCTGTTTTTTTTCTCGTTAGCTTTTTAGATTTTGACACTCGGTAAGTGTGGATTCAATGGATAGAATTAATTCTTATCTTTCACTCTCATGCATTTAATGAAACTAACCATTTTTAGATGGAATTCTTTCTTTCTTTTTCTCCCCTGCCAGTTTGTTCGTCTTTCATCACTCTCCCCCTGCTTTTTTTTTTCTTTTTTTTTTTAGTGTAAAATGGAAATCGTGAAAAATGACATTTTTTTTTTGGTTGTATTGATATCATCAGTTTAATAAGGTTAAGTTTAAAAGACACCTATTACGGTGAACTATCAAAATTACTTTTAAATAATCGATTATTTATATTTTAGAAGCCTCTTTCTCTAAAAAAGTTATCTGAAAATCAATCAACTACTCATCTGTCTCTCCAAAAAACGAGTCTCTCTCCAGATACTCTACAAGAATGTAAACAAATATTTATGAGCTTCATTTTTATTTTTTTCATACATTTTTTTGTGGTTTAACAATGTATAAACATGTATGAACATGTTGTCTCCATTTTGTTTGATATGTGTACGAGTTGTAAACTTTTAAAAATTAATGTATAAACATGTATGCATTTTTTTTGTTATTTACATTTGGTCGAGCTGATTTGAAGTGGCGCAAACAAGTTTAAAATTTTGGGCATAAAAGCTCGAAAGCATTTTACAAAAGCTCGAAATATTAGTAAAAAATCTCGAGCAAATTTTAAAAAAGTTCGATCCCTCATAAAAAATGCTCGATCCCTCACAAAAAAAAACTCGATCTCTTACAAAAAAAACTCGATCATGTACAAAAAAAGCTCGATCATGTACAAAAAATGCTCGATCCCTAAAAAAAAGTTCGATCCCTAAAATAAAAGCTCAAACCATTTTTTTAAAAAACTCGAGCCATATTAAAAATAGCTCGAACATGTACAAAAAGAGATCAGTCTCTCATAGAAATAGCTCAAGCAAGTTCAAAAAAGCTTGATCAAGTTTAAAAAAGCTCGATGAAGTTTAAAAAAACTCGATCTCATATACAAAAAATGATCGATCATGTACAACAAATGTTCGATCCCTAAAAAACACAGCTCGATCGCTTACACTTTAGATTTTTGTTTAATCCTTTATAATTGTAAATTTAATATTAAATATTATTTTCCTAATAATGGTTTTTGATGATGATTTTGACAGGACAATGGATAGTGTGAGAATAGTCATATCTTACAACGGTCGATGGGAGCAATTACCCGACGGGAGTCAGAGGTATTTAGGTTCCGATAACCAAGGTTTGTATGTGTCAAAGAATTTGACTTACAACGAACTGGTGTCGATCGTGCAAACCATTGTGAAATATGATGAGAACAAATACAGTACTGATCTACAGCCTATATCAATCGTTCATAGGACTACATGTCGTACATTTATAAGAAACGATGATGATGTTCAGTTTATGCTAGGGGAAGATAGGGTGATCCCTCAAGTATGTGTTAGTCTAATCGAGAGGCCAGCATGAGGTGTCATTGGTGAAGATATCCCTCATCGTGATAACACCCAACAATTTCTATCGTCAGGCGAAAGCAACCAGTTGTTCACAGAAAGAAGTGAGATTGATGGTCGGGAAAACATGCGTGTTGTCCCACCGAAAGTAGCCGACCATGCTGATATACTGGAACCTCAATTCGACGATGTCTTTGGTTGTCGAATTGAGATGAATGGTAGGAAGTACAACCACCAATACAATGAGAACTACAATAACATCAATAATGAGTAGAATACAACACCGAATGTTGGGCCGATTTATGAGGTGGATAATGAGGGTAATTTTAATCCGGTAGATAATATAGAGAACAATGAGGATGATGAAGAACCTATCCAAATGGAAAGACGTGTAAGACGTGTACACAGATTTAGTTCCAGTGCACCAGAAATAGCTGGGACATCTGAGGTCCGGGCTAATATAACTCCAGATGATTCTGATAATGCCACTACGTGGGTTATTCCAGGAGCAGAATCATACTCGTTTGGTATGGGTGGAAGTAGAAACTTAGTTGAAGATGAACCTACAAGCATGATATATAAAGGGTAATTTTTTCCAACGAAAAAGGATTTGAAAATACTAGTAGGCCATTTTGCAATACAACAGAACTTCTAGTTGAAAGTGAAAAGATCTAAAAGATAACATTACATCTAGTTTGTTTGATTGAAAATTGTACGTGGAAGTTAAGAGTGGTGAGGAGAGATGAAGGGACATACTTTCAAGTAAGAAGTTTTGTCAACGAACACACTTATCCATTAGAGGAAATTCACCGTCGCCACCGATAAGCTAGTACAGTCATAATTGGAAAAGTGATTGCACCTATACTTCAATAACAAGATGGTCGACTAAGCGTCTGAAGGGCATAATCGCCGACATGAAATCAACATATGGAATCAAAATCATGTACAGTAAGGCACACGCTGCCCTCGATTATGCGTTGTCACTGACCTATAAAACGTATGAGGAAACCTTCCAACTGCTTCCATCATTCGGTGCCTCACTTAGAGGATTCTGGACGTGTATGGGTCCAGTAATTGTCGTTGATGGTACTCATTTGAATGAACGATTTAGGGGTATAATGTTTGTTGCAACAACACAAGATGAGAATGAACAGATGTATCCAATTGCTTTGAGTACGGCGACTCAAAAAATAACCTTTCATGGGAGTGATTTTTGGATTGCTTGAAGGGTGCCCTAGGTCATATTGATGAGCTGATTTTCATTTCCGATAGACATGCAAGCATTGAAGCAAAGATTTCTAAAGTGCTCCCTTATGCCACCCATACCATATGTTGCTGACACTTTTCTAAAAATATTAAGAAGCGATTTCATAGAAAGGATGTTGCCGCAATAATGGATAAAGCAGCCTGCGCGTTCACCGAGTTTGAATATAACCGGCATATGAAAGAGTTAAGAAACTTGCACTAGAATGCATATGATTATGTAATTGATGTCGGTCCACACAAGTGGTCCCGTGTACACTGTCCCGAAAGATGGTACAGGGTGATGACAACAAATGTTGTAGAATGCATAAACTCATGCCTAAAATTTACACGACAACTAGCTATGTTGACTCTGACTGAGTTCATTAGGAATATGCTACAATGGTGGTTTCACGATTGTTATAGAGCTGCACAATCCATGCGTCATCAGTTAACCGACGCAGTACATCTTGTCATCTAAAAACGTATGAAGAAACGTGGTTTTATGACCGTAAATCCAGTAGACTAGAATATTTTCTCTGTTAAGCGGTTTGGAAAACAGTGGACTGTTGACATAGCCCGAAAGACCTGTACTTGCAACAAATTCCAAATGGATCATTTTCCATGGTCTCACGCACTTGCGGCCGCAAGGTACATTACTTACAAGTTGTATTGTGAGGTGACTATTACTGAAACGTGAAGTTCATTGTTTTCAATATTTTTAATCGGGAGCGAAACTTGGATTTGACATCTTTGTGTTCGGACTACTATAAGAGACAGACACTTATTGATGCGTACTCAGTTCCTATTATGCCAGTTGGACATCCTTCCACTTGGGTTATGACAACTTACATTACTCAGAGGGTGATTTTGAATCCAATCTGCAGGAGACAAGCAGGACGCCCAAGGGCAGATCGACATGTCTCGTCTTCGGAGAGGACAACTACACTATCATGTAAAAGATGTGGAAAACCAGTGTATAATACCAGGAGATGTTCTAACCCACCTTTGATTAATGAAGATCCAAGCAGAGCTGTTCCCGATGAATACCGCCGCAAGTGTAGCATCTGTCATTCAATTTGACACAACAAACAGACGTGCCCTAACATGGACTCTAATAAGGAATGAATGGCAAAGCTTTGATCATACTGTAAACATTTGGAATCGTATCAAATTGTAATAATTTGCATTTGTATGAGTTGTGTGTTAACTTATTTTGTACCCAAAAAAAATTGCATCAGATTGTCAAGGTTTGCTATGTGTTTCATACATGTAATGGCAGACACTGGAAACAAAAACATTAAAAGAAATTAAGACAATATTAATGAATTACAATATCTTTGTAGATAAATATTGGTATGAAATATACAAAAAAATTCAACATTAAATATACAACCAATCACTAGGCGGGCCTAGAGTTACAAAAAATCTCTACAACTATTTTCTCCCGAATGATCCCCACGTCGTCCTCTGACCAATCAAAAAGGTGTCGACCCGCCAGTAAGTACTCGATAAGTCTCAAAGTATGCGGACCACAGTTACATCTGTAATTGAACACATGAAAACGCGTTACAAATCGTTTTTAAATAATATCTAACCACGTGAATGAAATAGAATGTCTTGCTATTTTTTTTTGGGAACTGTAGAAGTGGAGACCACGCTGACCGAGAAGGGTTTATTTTCCCTAAGGAACGATCGACGACCACCTCATTGTGCAGTGTGGAACCCCGCGTCATTCAATATGGACGGCAAAAACCACTGTAATGCCTGGACTTACTGCTTCCTGATATGATGAGGAACTTTCTATCTCTAGGGGTCAAATATGTCCAGCTTCCCGAGAATAAGGTCGACGGTCACCACCAGCCAATGTTGGCCCCCAACGTTGTACGGTATCAGGACCTGTAATAGTATGCAGAAGGTTTTAGGTCAGGATATACGAACAATTTATATTTGAAATCATTTCCACCGTCTCACACTTACCAAGTCAACCTCGTGTCATGGGCGGTTTCCACTTATGGTAGCTCCACGGACCGTCTGAAGGTCCTCTTCCAACCATCGGGACTGTAACATATTCCACCTTACCGTGGTCACAGCCCCGTATGAATCACAATGCATCATTCGATCCCACTGTAACAACATAAGTGGTTGAACATACAATCATTGACAAATTCGTATCAATAATAAAAAATCAAAAAACAAGATGCGATTCCAATAATTTATAACTACTTACATAGAATTGTGTATCCAATACGTTGATCCTCTGGTTCTACACAGTGAAGAATCCTCGATGACGCTTCCGAAGAATATGGAGGTATGCGTCCATATGCTGACAGACAATAAAAGTAATGAATTGTTAACAATACAACATTATTTAAACAAACATTAAATTGAAAATCACGTAAGTACGTACTGTGTCCTCTAAGTCCATAAAGTTGGACTGCATACGCATGAACCATTGGGCATCCACTGGTGTCAGCACGTCCACATCACGTCTGTTTAATGGTTGGATTAGCTTTATCAAGATGTGAATAAACATGAAAACACTGCCAAATTCATAGACTGGTGTCAGCACGTCCACATCACGTCTGTTTAATGGTTGGATTAGCTTTATCAAGATGTGAATAAACATGAAAACACTGCCAAATTCATAGATGAATTTGTACTCACAGTTCCCCGTTGGTGTTCTTCTTGAAGGCTTTGTATGCCGCAAGCTGGAAGGCTTTGTATGCCTCAAGCCGGAAAGCATCCACCAGTCCGTGGAGGTCAAATATGTGTTCCGCGGACTATGAGCATGTCCTCAACCTCTTCGATCGGCATGGATCTGTATAAGGGCTCATCAACTGCCATCTGTGCTTAAGTATACGCTTCCTGGGCAGTATTTCAGCCTCCGAGGAGTTCTGGAGTGGGGTCGATGTACTGGAATGGGGAGGGGACCCTTGAGGCTAGGTCAACATGCTGGGTGGGGGAGGAGACCGTTGAGCCTAGGTCGACATGTTGGGTAGGGGAGGGGACCTCTGCGGCTACATGCTGGGTAGGGGAGGGGACCGTTGAGCCTGGGTCGACATGCTGGGTAGGGGAGGGGACCGCTGCGGTTGAATCGATGTGCTGGGTGGTGGGTATAGCTCAGGCTGGGTGGACCCAGATAGAACAGCTGGGAGGTCCTCGTTACGTCCACCTGTCCTGTCTGTCCCCCCGTATACCCATCAGTTATGTCTTTGGGACTAAAGCCTGGTCAAGAGGTAGGGGGGTCATCCCTGTGTATATGCAAGGTCGACCCCTGAAGCTCCCATATCATATCCAGTAACACTCGGGTGTTGTTACCGATGATCTTCATCACTCTTTCGGATCATATCCATAAACTCTAGGTGTCGACGCTCTCGATCCTCCTCACTCTTCCGGAGGGCTTCACTCACATCGTTCAACAGATCTGCCCATGGGGCCTGAAAACATGTCTACATTGTTAGTACAACACTATCAACATCACGTGTTAATAAAAAAACATAACTTTCTTTTTAACTTACCTCTCCATCACATCCAACGCCCCCACTGGAATCCCCTGTAAATGTACCATGTCCGGGGGTGGTAAACCGAACCCGCCTATGCTTATGCCTTTCTCGTTGAGGGTCTGTTTAATATCCCTCATTGTCACTGGGCTTTAAACCCCCAGTATCGGGCTCAGACCCCTTACTGTCACCGGTTCTATCTGTCAAACCCCCACCCTCAGTCCCACTGTTCCCGCCGCAAGGTAGTCTGACCAGGGACCGGAGGCGGAATACGAAGCATGTCCTCCTCTACATACAGGTTCCCACCTCGTTTAGCCCCGTATTGTACGGTGATTGTCTCTCAACTGGTTGGGCACCAGTTCCTTCCTTGAAAACATCTGAAATATTGGTTAGAACAATGTAATTGTACATTTACTAACTAATATAAACATTAACAAATTAAATACATACTATGACTTTGAAAATCTTGGCCATCTTCTTCCCTCTCAGTTGTTTGGTCAACTCCCACTTCAAAATACGGGGAGACAGATCTATAAGCCTCTGGGTGCCAAACTCTTGGCCCAAATCAGGGATCACCTCGAAATCAAATATTTTCATCAAAGATAAGTACGATAAGTATCCATAACATTTAAGACAACAATAATAAAGTACAACTTGTAATTCGAAGTACTTACCAATAGGGCGTGAGATAGACCGTATATATTGTAGGTCTCCACCATATGTACGTGAGCGCCCTTTTCCTACTGGCGTCGCTAGAACCCGTCTCGTCGCCCGTCAAGCATATGCTTGAATGAGTAAATAGAATACCTGTACATGTGGGCACCCCACGGGAACGCGTCGAACGCATCGAGATCCTTAACCAGCCGAAACTACCAAACTGAAATCTTGAATCTCTCATCCACCCTCATCAGTATCCAGTTCAGCATATATATGAGGCAGAGCTTCACAGCATCGTACACCTCTCCAAACTCTCCGACGGTGACAACACCCCTTATCTCCTCCAAAGAAACCTCATCTGCATCAGGAAAGTATCCCTGATGTATGCCATTTTCCAATGTTGTATATATGGTCATGTTTGGTACAACTCCAAACCATAATCCGGTGATCAGACAAAATTACACCTTCGAAAACCTCACCGAATGGTTCCCTGACATGAACTGCATCTCATCTGTTGGGCCGTTATGATGCAGCTCCCTCAAAATTAACCAATGGATAACACTATCCGAAAACTTCATCTCCCAATGTATCGTCAGGGAATGCCTGAAACATGACGCCATGGACCGACACCGATCTTCATCTGTAAATTCTGCAGGGACCCGATTCAGCGCATCGTCTATATGGGCAAGGGCATCAAAATGGTCTTGTCGAGTCAATTTGCCCTCGTACCAGTCACCTTGTGGAGTTTTAAACAAATCTCTCAACCTATTTTTCATCTGCAATGCAACAGAAATACAACATCATTAAACAAATAAAAAAATCTCCTATAAAAAATAAGCTCGATCCAAATACAAAAATGCTCGATCCCATAACAAAAAACCTGGATCCAATGTAAAAAAAGCTCGGTCCAATTAAAATAAAGCTCGATCCTATAAAAAATAAGATCGATCTCAGGATAAAAAAGCTTGACCCCTTAAAAAAAAGCTCGATCCTATGAAAAAAAATGCTCAATCCCTAAAAAAAAAACTTGATCTTATTAAAAAAAAAAAAAGCTCGATCCCTTTAAAAAAAGCTCGATCCCTTTCAAAAAGCTCGAACCCTTATAAAAAAGACTCGACTTACCAAAACCTAATTTTAACAACAAAAAACTCGACTCATCTACAAAAAAGCTCGACCCTTTAAAAAAAAACTCGATCATATCAAAAAAAGACTCGATCCCATAACAAAACAACTCGATCCTATGTAAAAAATGTTTAATCTTATTTAAAAAAAAAAACTCAATCTCATTATGAAAAAGCTCGATCTAATATAAAAAAAGTTCGAGCCTATTGAAAAAAGCTCGATCCCTTTAAAAAAAGCTCGATCCCTTTCAAAAAGCTCGATCTCATTCAAAAAAAGCTCGAACCCTTATAAAAAAAGCTCGATCCAATGTAAAAAAAGCTCAAGCCTATTGAAAAAATCTCGATCCCTTTAAAAAAAGCTCGGTCCCTTTAAAAAAAGCTCGGTCCCTTTCAAAAAAGCTCGATCCCTTTCAAAAAAGCTCGATCCCATTCAAAAAAAACTCGAACTCTTATAAAAAAAGCCCAAACTCTTATAAAAAAAGCCCGACTTACCAAACCCTAATTTTCACAAAAAAAAAACTCGACTCATCTATAAAAAAGCTCAACCCTTTAGAAAAAGCTCGATCCTATGAAAAAAATGCTCGATCCCATAACAAAAAAGCTCGATCCTATGTAAAACATGCTCGATCTTATTTAAAAAAACTTGATCCCATGATGAAAAAGCTCGATCCAATGTAAAAAAATTGCTCGAGCCTATTGAAAAAAGCTCGATTCCTTTTTAAAAACCCAGAATTTCATCTTCCTCAACAGATATTCAACCAAATTTTAAACCCTAACCTAGACCATAACCATTCTCAGATCTCAATTTTAACACTAATCTACAATTTCAATCAACAAAACTCAATTCTAACATGCAATGCAAGTTATCAACAACAAAAACGAGGAAAAAAAAATAATCTTACCTTTATCAATCGCAGTTGTTCTTGTGTACTCTCGTTTCGGTCATTTTGCCGTCGATACGGTTCCTGTCGGTTTCACTCTTGTTTTTCTCAGGCTTAGAAAACGACAAAGTTCTCTTTGTTTTAATATTTCAGGGTATTTTTGTCTGATCAAGTTAAATGGTGTCTTCTAAACATACATTAGTAAAGTGGTGGTATTTACATAACCCCCCCCAATAGCGCCAATAATTTTTTAAGCTCTTTTTTTTATGAGATTTTTTGGTTCGCTCCTCCCACTTTGTTCGTCTTTCATCACCCACTTCCTAAATTTTTTTGATGATATTTTTTTTTATGAAAATTGTTAAAAATAACCACAACTATTATGGAAATTTTGTTTTTAACCACATACGAAAATTTATTCGTTAATAGCCATTTGTTTGATAAATTACTTGAATGTCCTCATATAAAAACCATCCTCAAACACTTTCTCTCTCTTTTCTCTTTTTTTCTCTCTCCTTTCCTCTCTTTCTCTCCCCGATCTCTCTCTTCCGTCGACGGTGTGCCGGCGAACAGTCGCCGGAGTCCCTGGGAAGGCCGGTGAACCGTCGCTGGCCTCCTCTCTTTCTCACTTAACCTCTCTTTCTCTCTCCCCGTAGCTCTCTCTCTCTCTTCTTTTTCACCCACCTCTCTTTCTCTCTCCTTCCCTTTCTCTCTCACACGTCGTCGACGGCGGCTTGCCGGAGTACTGTCGCCTGGGCTTTACGACTGTCTAGCAACGCCGTCGAGCTCCTCCCTCGGTGAGTAGATCTGCCGGAAAAAATGGAAGAAAACGAAATACCTAAAAACCCAGAACATTTCAAGTTTCAACATTTCAATTTAGTCAAGATTTCAAGTTTCAACATTTCAATTTAGGCACGATTTCAAGTTTCAACATTTCAATTTAGGCACGACTTCAAGCTTTAAAATTTGAAAACGAAAAACTTAAAAACTCAGAACATTTCAAGTTTCAACATTTCAATTTAGCCAAGATTTTTCTAATTTCAACATTTCAATTTAAGCAAGATTTCTAGTTTCAAAATTTCATGTTTTTAGACAAGATTTCAAGTTTCAAGTTTGTAGTCGTGATTTCAAGTTTGGTTCCAGATTTTAGTCATTATTTCAAGTTTTCTTTCAGTTTTAAAGAAAAAATCAAATCCAGATGTATTTTTATAATTTATGGACATACAATGATTTTTTTTAAAAAAGTGGTTATTAACAAATAAAATTTCAAAAATGGTTACAAACAAAAGTTTAATATTCCTTTTTTTTTCTCTTCTCATTATATTTCTTTCATCACTCTCACTCTAATTTTTTTGGTACCCTCTCTCTATAATAATGTGATTCACTCTCTATCTCTCTCTCTTAATAATTTTGTTTTGAAGTGAATGATACTTATCATTACTTTGAAGTAAAGTAGCACTTTATTTTTAGTGTTATTTTCTTCTTAATGTTTCTGTTAGTATCAGCCGGGAAACGTAATTTATCTGCAACTAGAAGTAAAGAAACATGATTCTTCAATCTTTGACTTAGGAACAAAAAAACCTAAATTTTGTTAATAAAAAACAACAATAAATGATGAATCACAGCATTAAAAAAAATCTCATAAAAAATTTGGAAAGAGAGAAATAAAAAACGAATAGATAAATAGGGTGGTAGGAGAGAATAAAAAATCTTATCGAAAAACGGTGAGTTTCATTAGATGGAGAAGAGAGAAAGACAAGAATTAATCATGCCTATTGAATTTATATTTTACCGGATGTGAAAATCCATAAAAAAGATAAAGAGAGAAAAAAGCCCTGTGGTGGTCTTCAAGCTTGGAATTACATGGGTGAATCAAGCACAAGGAGATTGGTGCATGCATGCATAGATGAATATAACCATAAGTCCTACTGGCTACTGCACACTAATGGACAGTTTTCATATATTTTTTGTTTTTGTTTATGTATAATAGGAAAATCCTTAATCATTTTAAGGACCGTAGCTATCCAATGGGGGTGTCATTGTTAGACATGGCATTTTGTTCAAGCCTGTGATGTGAAGACAGGTAATATAGTGTTATTATTATTATTATTTTTTTTTATTGAGCTGTGTTGTCTTGCATGAGCTTTCTCCCAACAGTCCAATATAATTCTGCCATGTCATCAATGACAAAGACCATCGAGTCTCTAAGGTATACTTGTACACTAGCGTATCAGTCTAAAAAAGGAAAGTATCATTTTATCCCTTTACTTTTACTCTATTATTAAGATGAAGACAAAGTTCGACTATATTGGTCAGTCTACCCCTTCTAATGTAAAAATATATTATATACCCCTTTTATTACATTTTCCAAATTAGAAATGTATTATATGACCATTTGACCATTAAAATTGAAGCAAATAACAATTTTATCCTTCAATTTACTCCATATAATTACTATTTAACCCTCAAAATATTCATTAAATAAAAAATTCTATTTAAAAAAAAAAACAGAAAATAAAATAAAATAAAACAATTAAAAAAAGATTGATATCTACTTCAATACATACATACATACATATATATATATATATATATATATATATATATTGTAATAACATTCAATTTGGTTAGTTTTATTTCAAATTTGTTTTGAATCTATCTGAGCTATTAGTTTTTTTTTAACAAATTTAAATAAAAAATGTTTTGTAGTTTTATGGAATCATAGTGGTTTCGTACTTTCGTTATCAAAACTAAAAAATAGCATCATGTTTTTTTTTTCTTAATGAAAATCAATTTCATTCAATTCAATTCAACTTTATTCAATCAAAATCAATTTTGTTCAAAGAAAATTTCATTCAATTCAAAAATCAAAATCACTAAACTAAAATTTATTACTATATACAAAATCAAACCCATATTTTCTTAAAAAAATGGGAAACCTATAATTTTTTTTTTAAAAAAAATAGGAAACTCAGATCTCCATCATCAATCAGATATAAAAGTAAAAAAAAAACAAATAAATAAATTTTCTTTCTTGGAAGAGTTTCAATTTTTTTAAATTTCCCATTAGCAAAGAACCCATATTTACAAGAACCCAGTTTTGAATCCATATTTTTTAGTTTTTGCTTCTCCAGTTTCAGATTTGCAAGAACCAATCACAAACCCAGTTAAATTATTAAGTGCTCAAAAATTCCAACCAAGATATTCAAAATCAACACTAAGATTTGCAAGAATCTATCACAAATAACAGATCTAAAAATAAAATCAAAATTCAGACAAACAAATCCACAAATGGGTTTCTATCAATCCATCACAAATTCACCAAACAATCCACCACCATCCCACAACCCAATAGCACCCAAACCGCTCTCAAAGGAAAGGAAATGGGGAAGAGAAGGAGAAAAAAAAAATAACGATCGGCGGCCTCATTTGGAAGGAGATAGAGTGTCGATCTCCGTGATCGGTTGGAGATCGAACGCTAATCGGTAGCGAGAGGATGATCGGCGGTCATAGGGTGGCGGCTAGAGTTTGGATGTTGGGAGATGATGGTGGAGAAGAAGATTCCTTTGATGAATGGTTTCCTTATTTTTTTTGAAGAATTCTTTTCTGATTTTTTTTTTTGAATGATGAAGAAGATGATGGATCTCTTTGATGAAGAAGAAGAAAATCGGTTTGTGGTCGTGGATCTGGTGTTGTCTAATTATTTGTTATATTTTTAAATTTTTATTTATTTCTTTATTTTTTATTCCACCTATTTTTTTATTAGTTATATTATTTAATTTAAATTTGGAATTGTCTTAAATAACCTTTAAGGTTCTGCCTCACATGTTGAATGACGTTTATACCCTTTCTATTTAACAGTCAACGTCCCAAATAGATAGAAAAGGTAACCGAAGGGACGTTTTTAATATTTTCATGATTTTAGGTGGGAAAACGGTGAATATAGCTAAATATTGTTCTTGTCTTAACAATAGAGTAAACGGTAGGAGGTCAAATGACATTAAAAAAAAAAAAAAAAAAGGGCAAATTGGGGACCGTTTTTCCTCGAGACCGGCGGACACACTCTTTCTTTCTCTCTGGTTGCTCTTTTTTTCTCTTACTTCCATTAGTAAGTCGCAAAAGTCTAATGACACCATGATTATAAATCAACACAAATAAAGACAGTGAAACACTGTAACAATCTAGCTCAGTGAGAGAAGTCGAGAAGATACATACATACAAGCTGTTTACTTCACTACTCCACATCATCAATACGCAAAACATATTTCTTTCTCTGAAAAAAAAAACAAAAAACAAAGAACTTCAAGAAAAGATACCAAACATATCTCTCAAGTCTCAAAGAGTGAAGTAACTAACCACTCTTGTTGTTGAGCGAAAATGTTGCACAGGACCTGCATTGTCCTAATCTCTCTTTTGAGCTCGTTTTCTCCGGTCTGTGGAGCAATGCTCAACTTCACTCTTCCCGGTGCACACCCTAGCCCTGAATTAGTAGCTCAAGAGGTTCACAGGTACATATAAGTATAACTACACTCTGTCAAGTTCACATTTCAGATCTCTTATTTTGCTAATAAAAGTGTTCCCTGGTTTGTTTAAGTTATAGAGTACGTCGTTGTTCAACATTTGTGATCTGGGTCACGCTGCATTTTTGTTACACATAGGTTTTCGAAAATGCTGCTCTGTTTTCAAGTGTTCCGTTTTTGAGGCTTTGAGGTCTAGATATCAGAAGACCCAGTTCTTTACTACATTTTCAAGTGCTCTGCATTTTGTTTCTTCTTCTACATTCAACTTCTCTTTGATCTGCAACAAACATTGTTGATATACTCAGGTCAAGAGCTCTTTTGATTTTCGTTAGGTGTAAAACATTCTGTATTAACTATCTTTCAAGCTGGTAGGTGAATATTTGCGAACAGTCGTCTTTAATTAGAATCACAATAATTCATGTAGGAGAGTAAATGCTTCCATATCAAGAAGACGAAGCCTAGAAATCTCTCAAAAAGACCAGTCCACTGGATGCTTCACCGGAAACCCCATCGACGACTGCTGGAAATGCGACCCAGACTGGGCAAACAACCGCCAACGGCTGGCCGACTGCGCCATCGGGTTCGGCCAGTACGCTATGGGCGGCAAAAATGGGGAATATTACATCGTCACCGATTCATCAGATGACGATGCTGTCACTCCCAAACCAGGGACTTTAAGATATGCTGTGATACAAACAGAGCCTCTGTGGATAGTGTTTCCAAGTAACATGCTCATAAAGCTCTCTCAGGAGCTCATTTTCAACAGCTACAAGACTCTCGACGGCCGTGGAGCTAATGTGCATATTGTGGGTGGTGGATGTATCACTTTACAGTATGTAAGCAATGTTATTATACATAACGTCCACATTCACCATTGTGTCGAGTCAGGTAAGAAAAATTGCTTCTTTGATTATACACAAAACAGAGTCCTCTGTTTTTCAATCCTAAAACAGATTGTCGATGATTTGTGTTTAAGTCCACGTGCCAAGCCTATCGGTCTTTTTAGGTCTGATGATTACTATCAATTTACATAGGCAACACTAATGTGCGATCAAGCCCAACACATTTCGGGTACCGAACTAAATCGGACGGCGATGGGATCTCCATATTCGGGTCGAAAGACATATGGATAGACCACTGTTCGTTGTCTCACTGCAAGGACGGACTGATAGACGCAGTGATGGGGTCGACGGGGATCACAATATCGAACAACTTCTTCTCGCATCACAACGAGGTGATGTTGCTGGGACACAGCGACGATTACTTGCCGGACTCGGGAATGCAGGTGACGATAGCGTTCAATCACTTCGGAGAGAAGCTAGTGCAGAGAATGCCGAGGTGCAGGAGAGGTTACATACACGTCGTCAACAACGATTTCACTCAATGGGAGATGTATGCTATCGGAGGTAGTGGTAACCCCACCATTAACAGCCAAGGCAATCGCTACACCGCACCCACCAATCGTAACGCCAAGGAGGTATGTATATTCATGTCTAAGTAATCGAATCTGGACATCATCCTGAATGAGCGTTTTTTTTTTTTTCCTTTCTAAGCCACATTCATCTTTTTATCATTAATATGCTTTTACCTTTTTCTTTTTTCTTTTTTTTTACTGTAAATCAGTGGACCTACAGTCAAATCACCGAATATTAAGTGGTTTTGGAGGTGGGGTCTCTGTATTTTTCTTTCAATATTACAGTAATTCATTATTGGACCAACTTCATCTTATTTACTTACGTGGTGTCTCAGCTGATAATTGAAAGCAGCACTTGTGGTTTAGTAATATACGAGTGATTTTGAATTTGAAGTTTATGGTAACTTTTGATCAACAAGTGTTAAAAAAATGGTGGGGTTGGTGCATGCAGGTGACAAAGAGAGTGGAGACAGAAGAAGGAGAATGGAAGGGATGGAACTGGAGATCAGAAGGAGATGTAATGGTGAATGGTGCATTCTTTGTGGCTTCTGGGCAAGGTGTGGAAGTCAAGTATGAGAAAGCATACAGTGTCGAGCCCAAATCAGCTGAGCTTATTCAACAGCTCACTTGGCATTCTGGTGTTCTTGGCGTTGGTGGCAGGTATTTATTTATTTATTTCTTCTTTTTTAATTTCTCATCACTTTCACTTTTTTCTCTTTTTCTTTTTCTATCTTTTAATGGATGGATTGAACAGGGACAACAATGTGGGAATGTGGAGCAGAGGACCCAACGATGCTGAGATTGGCTCAGCAACACCAACCAAGATGCCTCTCTCTATGTTAATTGCATTCTCATGCTTCGTATGCTTGTACACCATGCCCATCACATCGATGCTATAACAAGAAACTAAGCAATCATTTTCTTTTATGTTTCATCTTTTTGAATTTTGACAAAGACAAACAAGCCTGGGAAAAACCTGGTTTTTGTTTTATTTTCAGAAACTGACTGTATGTTGTTTTGCCAACGCAATTAATCTCAGAAATGTTTAAGCAAGCAATATTCAGACATTCCTGAATTATGAGGTAATGCAATATCCACCTGTTTGGCAACCTAATTAAACATTTTATAGAGAGAAGTGTTTATAAATCCCAAATTTCTGTATAATGTATACAATAATGAAAACATTTCAAGGATTGAATGTTGATAAGATATTTTATTGGGATAAATCCAGTAACCCAAACAAAGCTAAAGAGAAAGTAGTATTGTCATTTTAGATTAGTCTCCACCCAGAAAAGTAGAGTTGTCATTTTACAGCAATGACCGACTTGTTTTCTGAGTCTATCCAATACTGTTTAATTGATAATAAGTCGTCGATTAAAAAACTAGTTTCAAAGTATATATGGATGGAAGATGATGCAGTTCACAAGTTGGTGTTCAATTTTAATATCAAAACACTCTCTCTATCTCTATGGTGGTTTTTTCACTTTATATCAAAATAATCTAAAGTGTTTTGAGAAATCCTGTTCTCATCTCATTTCCTTTTAAAGCAAGTACGTGTCTTGTATTAATTAAGGCAGGCCGAATAGTTTAAGTGCATTTATGATAAGTCGCCGATTAAAGAAATAGTTTCAAAGTATGTAGGGATAGAAGATGATGCAGTTGCAGATGTGGGGTTGATTATAGCTGATACTGTCTGCTCTGGGTTGTGGTTCAGTGGGTTATACACCTAGACTGGCACCACCTTAGCTAAGAACGCCCTGTCTGTGGATGAGGATTATTTTTGGCTGGAGGAGTATCCTCTATGTGTTAGTCGTTTTGTGTGTCGTTCTAGTTCGTAATCGGTTTTCCTTTTTAAGTTCAATTTTAATATCAAAATTCAAAACGCTCTCTCTATGGTGGTTTTTTCGCTTTATATCATGAATGCATGCACAGTGTAATCTGTCAACAAAATAATCTTAAGAGTTTGGACCAACAGGCACAAGTGCTTCCAAATTCATGATCAGAATCTTGAGAAGTAGAAGATTTAGGATGTGATATTTTTACCTTTTAAAGCAAGTGTCCTCTATTAATTAAGGGATGCCAAATTAAGTGCATTGAGGCTGTTTCTCTTGCTCGCACCTCATCCTCTGCTAGTTGCTCAATGGATAATAATATTATCTTTTGCTTTTTTTACACTTCTTGTCCCTTTGAAAAATTTAAGAAACATATCATGAATGCAGTCAAGGCTTTGTTCTGTTAAGCTCCCTCTCTCAAAAGACAAGATTCTACTTGATTTTGAATGATTCATAACCATTCATGATAACTTTGATTGATGTCCTTGTTAAAGGATGTTGTGTTTTTTTAAAATCGGAACAATACTAACCTGATCATTCTAACTAATTAGACAGGATCGACTTTCTTGATCATGGATGGTCAAATGGTCAAAGTGTCAAACTACAAACTATGTTGGACATATGCAGTTTAGAATTTTACTTGATGGAGGCATTCCTATTTACATATGGAATCTACCCCAAGTCATCTCAATTTATGTTTCTTCTTAAATGTTACTGTTAGTTGCTCAGCAATTAATCCATATAAATTTTACCCGACGATTTTAAAGGTCTTGCAGAAAATTTAATCTCCTCCCTAAAAAACAAACAGAAATGTACTGCAGTGAAAAGAGAGAGGATCGAATCAAAAGTACAAATTCGTAATTGGAAACAAAGGCCTTGTTTGATTTAGCTTAATTCATGTCCCAAATGGAATCTGACCATCCCCATACATCATTATCGAAGAACCGGACTTCGTATGGTGAATTCGTAACTGCAGAGCTTGGAAATCCTAGAGCATCCAAAGAAGTCTTACTGGTTCCGGGACCGGAGGTATCATCAACAGGCTTGTGTTCACCAGCCTCATATGTTTGGACATCAAATTCAACTTTCTGAAACAAGAAATCTTGTATTCCACATTGAAACTTTTCTGTGGAGAACCAATTGTTAGCAGGGGTAGGAGTAATTGATAACACAAAAATCATATAAAAAATCTGAAGAAAAATGTGCTGCACCTTGTTCTGTGGCCTGCATTTTCCTCCTCAGATGAGTCCTCCAATAGTTCTTGATCTCATTATCAGTTCTACCAGGCAAACTTCGCGCAATCCTTGCCCACCTGAAGAATATTGTTAATAAAATTCTGGATCGAAACTTTTCCTCTAGAGTGACGAAAGAAGCTTACTTGTTGCCCCATTGCTCGTGAAGTTGAAGAATAATCTGTTCCTCTTCGGTACTTATATCGCCATGCTTAATATTGGGACGAAGATAGTTCAACCACCGCAACCTGCAACTCTTACCGCACCTCTTTATACCTGCAAGTAAATAACTCCCAGCATAAAAAACTTAATTTCACAGAACAAGCAAGTCTATTATTACTTTCAACCTCCTGAATCATACGGACCCGATACTCTAGCTATGTAATCCCATTTTCGGTTTCCCAAGAGGGTTACAAATGTTATCAGTTGTTTGTCTTCCTCCTCATGCCAAGGTCCTTTGCGCAATTTTTCTCCTTGCATGACTGCTTTGTAAACCATTATTGTTGCAGAAAACACAGGAGTGGTTCAAGCCCTTTTATGGGGAGAACAGTGAGGCATACATAAGCAAGTGAAAATTAAAAAACAGTAACAAAAGAAAAAAAAAGGAGCACTGAAGAAGAAAATCTTACGTAGGTGGAAAACACTTGTTTGTGGGAACTCCACCATTGGTTTGAATAACTAAACAAGGTGTTAATAAGGGCGGTTGGATATTTCTAAATTTGGTTGCTTGATAAGGATGGGGTTACTGGATTCTTTGCATCATCATTTATTGCTTTATGTGCAATCCAAAGGTTGGTTGTCTTTTGCTTCTCTACTGCAACTACTACTACTGGCAGATGCCAAGAACTATCGTCTCTGCTAATTTTATAAGTCATCTAGAGCGCAATATTTTATAAGATAATTGATTGATAAAGAGAAAAAGTGAAGGGACAGGGATAGAGATACAGTTTTGAACTGAAAACCAGATTTTAAATCTTCATCTAGATGCTTGCTTAGCCGGCTGCATCATCCCACTCTGATGCAAAAGACAAAGTCACGTAAAACAACGATCCATAAAAGAAAAGATAACCGATTTGAATCTGTTAATTTATAAACGAATACCGGAAACAAACACTATTGTTAATGATAAGTAGCGAGAAAATCACGTAAAACGGTCATCGATAAAAAAAAGGGTAACCGATTCGAATATGTTGATTCAAGAGTACCGAAAATAGATGATAAAAGAGAAAACTAATTATTTTTAAAATAATTTTGTAATTAATATCTATTATTGTGTGATACTGGAGATATTATTGGAGATTTTATTAAAAACTTAGATATTAATTACAAAATTATTTTTTAAAAAAAACTTTTTAATTAATATCTATTATTATGTGATACAGGAGATATTATTGAAGATTTTATTAAAGTCTTTTTATTTTAAAAATAAATTTTAAATTAATATATATTATTATGTTTTTTTTATTGTATATTAATTTAGGTAGTTAATTATTTTATGATTTGATTTTCATTAAATCAAATCTTATTTCCATAAGCTTTTTAATGTTTTAAGATTCTTTTGATTATTTTTAGGAGATTTGATATCTTTTTCATTTGGGATTCTTTTCCATTTGATCAGGATTTCTTTTCCATTTAGAATTATATGAGAAATATATGTTGAATTAATGGAAATTAAAGAGTTTTCTCTTTTATCGTTCATTTCCGGTACCCTATGCAGATCAACAAATTTGAAATCTACAGATCGTAGGGTTTGTTTCCACTATTCGTGCACGAATGAATGGATTTGAATAGGTTACCCTTTTATCGATTTTTGTTTTACGTGATTTTGTCCGCCGCATCACCCTCATGTTTGGCAATTGTTAGTAAGCATTCCTATGAAAAAAGTACTCTCTTTTCGACAGGGTGAGCTTGAAAAACAACTCTACTATGTTCATCACCGGTCAAAATTATCTTGTACATTGGTTTTTCTGGTATTTCTGCTATACAAGTTCAAAACTAGAAACATTATTCTCTCATTCATTGTCTTATGAGACCAGATCCAAGATCAAGTGCTAAATGGAGGGCATAATGTTTCAGAAAAAACAATGAGATGTGCACAGTATCTTTCATGGTTGGTGCTTCTCAAAAGAATTGCAAAATTTCAATTTTATGACATGAACAATATTCCTCAAGAGATCAAAATTTAAATAAAAGCTCCACGCTTCATCAAATCATATTTATTAAAGTTGAAGTATAGAAATCCATGACATATGGTCATAGTATTTAAGAAGGAAAAGTCCGCAAGACACAATTTACGTGTCTAAACATGAAGATACAGAACCACCATACAGGAACTCAATAGAAAAGGAATGAGCTAGAAGACTACTCAGAAGGAAATCTTATCTACACTCCCCGTGCTTGGCCGGAAGTATGTCACAACAACTGTATAACATAATAAGGCCGCAGCTATATTCTCTTGATAACTTAAAAAACTTGAGCCAGCTAGCGATCAATGAAAGATTTGTTCATGAGGTTGACAGCATTGTCCATGAACTGCACAGACAGCACAACCAGATCTATCATAAAATTCCACTAGAAACAAAACTTGGTTCGCTTTTTTTTAACAAAGAATAATTTTACTTTTCTTACTATGTGCAAGTTAACAAAAACTAAATGAAAACAGAATCATATATGAGGAAGGAGTACATTCTAATAGGTCTAAGACCCAGGAAATCAGATGATATCCATAAAGTATCTCCTGCATGTTTATAGAGAGGACTGAGGAGAGTACTATTATGTAAAATATATATAATCCATCCACTATATATATATATATATATATATATTGATAGATAGATAGATATGCGTTTGTCTGCATAATTGATGATGGTTTGATATATTTCACCCGGGTGACCTGAAAGACCATCTCAACCAGCTAAACCAAACATCATATAAAAATCCTACCAATCCACAGCTTATGATCATAGGACTATTTACGTGTACTACAACAAATTAGGAAGAGTATATCATTCAACAGGATTGAGAAAAGAACATTTGAAAACTAATGGTGCATTATTTTCTCCTTTACTTCCTCCCTCCTGGATTCTTTCTTTCCTGTGGCACTGGAAATGAAAAAACCAACACCTGTATTCCAGAAGTTTAGTTCTAGAAGGGTTGTAACCTTTACTTCTTATATCATATACTCTTATATATGAAAAAATTCAGCCAACTTTTAGAAGTTATGATCATCAATTACTCATTTGCTGCTCCAAATGATCTAAAGACCAAAAACAGTAACAATACTTGCTTACAGCCCCTTGAGACACTCACTAAAAAAATAGCACATGAACTAATCACGCACAAATTGGTCAATCGTGTTTCATACTATTGGGAAAAAGGGTGGTCACAAACACAATATCACACAGAACAAATAACACATTTTCCTTCTATGGGCAAACCAAATCAAAAATAATATCACCAAGCAAATAAAACACAAGCAGCACCACAAAAATCAGCAGAAAATCTGGGATGCCAAATTTACGTGGAAAACCCTGCCATGTGAAGAGAAAAACCACGGGGAAAAAACTTCCACTAATAAAATTGATGGATTACACCGGTTCTTCTCCTAACAAGCCAAAGGCTGACAACAACAAACTCCTCACCAAATAGGTGGATTCAACAACAAAATAACATCAGACTAACAAGTTTGGATCTCACCATTTGGAAGAAAACAAGACAGAAACCAATAAATACGTAGATCAGAGCATTGTCAACAATATACTAATCTGATTTGTGGAAACCTGAAGCCAACATAGACCCATTATTTTCTTCTCCCATACGTTTTCTCTCTCTATTTTCCTCTTTCTCGGCTTCACTTGCCTTGTTTTTGTTTGTTTAGCTTAGCACTCTTTTCACTCTCTCATTTAATGCAGATTCTTTCAATTTGCTTTTTTTTTTTAAGCCGGTAAGACTCACTCAATGTGAGAGGGATCTTCACAACAAATTTCCCCTCACCCTCACGGGGAGTGGAGATCCCCAATACCTGCAATCTCCTTACAAATTGCAATAATTGAAGATTGCAAAGAAGTCCAGTGGATGAAGAAGTTCCTACAAGAACTAGGTCAGAAACAGAGAAGCTTATCCTTTATTGTGACAGTCAAAGTGCTATCCATCTCAATAAGAAATCTACCTTTCATTCTCGATCTAAATATATTGATGTGAGAAATCATTAGATTCAAGATGTGTTGGAGATGAAGTTGTTGCATATTGAGAAAATTCATACCGATGACAATGGATCGGATACGATGACAATGACAATACCCAAGGAGAAACTTGCGGTTAGCAGGGAGATCACATGTATGGTGTTCCTCACTTCACGTGAGAGTGAGGGGGAGATTTGTTGTGTGAGTCCCACTTACTTAAAATAAATAAACGAAATCGAAAGAAGCATTTAATGCAAAGTAACTTTACATTAAACAAAGAAAGTGAAAGGAGTGCTTGCAAACAAAGCAAACAAAAACAAGTCAGAAACTTAGAGTTTGCCAAGAGAAGTGAAGACAAAAAAAGAGGAAAAATGGAGAGAGCATAAGGGAGAAGAACGTATTGGGTTGGTGTGACTTCGGGTTTCCACTAATCAGATGATCATTCTTCATCTAATCTCTATGAAATTACAGTATGTTGTTGACAATGCTTTGAACTACTCGTCTATCGCTTCAGATCATTGGTTACTCTCTTGTTTTGTTTCCATCCGGAAAGATCCAAACTTGTTAGCTCAATGCTATTTTGTTATTGAATCCACCTATTAGATGAGGAGTTCGTTTTTGTTAGCTTCTGGTCTGCCCAGAGAAGAACTAGTGTAATCCATTAATTTTATCGGTGGAAGATTTTGGCTCGATTAGCATCTTGTGGTTTTTCCCATCTCACTAAAGTGTTTTCCACATAAATTTGGTGTCATGATTTTTCTGCTGATCATTGTGTTGTTTGTTGTTTTTATTTGCATATCTGCTGATATTATTTTTGGTTTGGTTTGCATATTTGATTGG
The DNA here is from genome assembly GCA_032871835.1 of Dipteronia dyeriana. NCBI lineage: Eukaryota > Viridiplantae > Streptophyta > Magnoliopsida > Sapindales > Sapindaceae > Dipteronia > Dipteronia dyeriana. The sequence goes on from CM065297.1 coordinate 17,245,840, forward strand.
GCAAAGAGGGAAAAATGCGTTATTTGTTCTACTATGATATTGTATTTGTGACCGACCACCTTTTTCCCAACACATACAGAATGAGCAAAGACTTTATTTTATCTTCGAAACCCTCGGCAAATTTTTGTGTTGCTATCAATAAGATAACCTTGGTAATTTCAGTAGTTATTCCACAATCTTAGTGTCCCCAGAACGTTAAAATTTCAAACAAAAAGGAGCTAATAATTTCAGGGACGGATAGTGAGAAAACGATAAAAGGACTTTCTCAATTATGATTAATACAAAATTATAGTTCAGATGTTTAGAGTTGTCAATGAATGAGAGCATAGTAGCATAGTCACACAATCTTCAGTTTAGACAATTTAACAAACATCAAATAAATACATAAAGATAAGAAGATTCTTTACCTTTCCAAGCGTCTTAAGTTCTCTACCAACAGGTTCGATAAATTTGAGGTCAACCTCAACTGGCCAAACCTGTGTTAAGCAAAACAGAAAAGGACTTGTTTAAAACATACAATCAAAGCGGATAGAAAAGAAGTGAATGAATAGAAAGGAGAGACCTTGAGACCAAGTAAACGAATGGGTTTAACAAGACCAGGCACAATGCAATCAGGACCAGCAGCTTCCACTATAGCTTCCGTAGCCAACCCATCTCCTATAGGATTCGGGTGCTGCAAACAATCAGAGACACACACACACACACACACAAATAAAGAAGTTACAAAATCAAAACAGATATATATATAAATGAATTGAAAGAAAAGAAAAAGCTGGGACCTTGATGAGGTTGAGAGCGTAATTGGAATGGGGATTATTGGAAATGCGAAGAAGAGGAGAGTGGTGGATTCTGGGAATGGGTTTGGTGGAAGAAGCCCTCCACGGCACATCTTTTTGCAGCGCACTTCCTCCTCCTCCTTTTCTTGACATTAATTCAGGAATTGGATGGACTGAGTTGCAGATAGATGATATGAAATATGAATGATAGATAGATATACAGGTATTTTTCTTCTTGTGGTGTGGACGGGTGGGGACTTCCAATTATATGATTTTCAGATTTTGTTTGTGAAGTTGTGAGTTGTGAGTTGTGAGTAGATAGGGCACCAATGTACCCTATGCCATTTTTTTGTTTTTTAATTAGTTCAAAAGGTGCATATGAACTCTTAGTAGGAATTACCCTTAAAAAACTCTTATCCACAAAACTAAAATCTCATATATTGTGATATTTTTTTACTTTATTTTTTTTATCCGGTTAGGCCTTAAAGAGTCTCATACATTATGATAGTTATTCATGCTATAAATGTTTTGTAAAAAAAATTAATGGTTTATATTGACAGGATTCGTACCACTTACTTAGAAATCAACATCCAACGTGTTGTACCTATGCTTATTTTTAATTTTATTTGTAGTTCATCTCACTTTTAAATATACATTTTCTTCATGTCAGCAATCAACATTCATTCGAAGGATTAATGGATTATCAATTATATCATTTACACTGTCGTATCATCAACAGCTTCTTCGAACCAATATAAAAATGACAACTCTCAAACTTTGAGTTAAAATCAATAATTGAGGAACAAATTCCTTCTATATCTGTTTGGCAAATGTACACCAATTTATAAACAAGGAGAAATGGGATAGGATGGGATGGTGAAAATTGAAACAGAAAATTCCTCAAGTATATATATATATATATATACATAGGAAATAATTAATGAACAAAAACTCTTTGAAGCAGTTACTTCCTTAAAGAGCTGAACACGAAATCAACTCCCCAACTTCCTGAATCTGTCTAACTTTTTCCTCTGTAAAACAAACATTGGCAAAGTGTTCAAACACAAATTTATGCACATAGATAATCATCCAATTTTCCCTACTCTCATAAACACACTATGCCTCATGCTGAAAAATCTGGATTCGTATAATTTCACCTAATTTATATGTATTATACAACTCTAATTTCAAGTGAGTACAAACTAGAAGACTCTGAACACTTTTCTGTATAGAACGAACAAATATGAGTGAGCAAAAAAAAAAATATGAGGATATTCTTCACAAATCATTCTTAATCAGCAGCATCTTACTAACAAATTCCATACTAGTTAAATTACAATGATCGCTGCTCTTGTTCCCTGATATCTTCATTGAGATCAAAAAAATCAAAAGAGAAGAAGAAATATGAAAAAAGAATACCACCAATATGGGGAGGATTCGGTCCGTCCGTCCATGTTTTTATGGTCAGCCATCTGGTTGTGAGAAATCAGTTACACTGTAACCATATCCTCTCCCCCGTTCTGTGCTGCCACATCTGCCAGTCTCTTCCATGTTAACTCTCGTTGCTCTTCTACCTCTCTGGCCCGGGACTCTTTCTCTGTGTAACGACTCTGGCACTCTTCAAACAACTCTGCATCCATTTCAAAAAACATTTTCCGAACATTGATAGTCAGCCCATGAACTGCCTGGTTCCAGTGACTATGAATATTCTTCTCCAATGCCTCAAAGATTATAGGCAATATGACATTTCGGTTCTGGGCGATTAAGCTCACAATCTGCTCATTATTCCACAAAAAGAGAGCTCGTTCTGCAACCTGCAACGCAGATTGTCTAAGCAAAGACTTGAAAGTGATGTGCTGCTTCATAACGAAAGATTAAAATAATAATGCCAAGTAACATAATTCAAAATCCAGTAATCTTCTCCTACAATTCTAAATGTCTACACAAGATTTCCATACCAACGTTAAAACCTCATGCTTCTCTCCTTGACAAAACTCCTCCCAACATGTAACATATAAATTATAATGTTACCAAAGAGCAAATTAATGTTAAAAAATAAGTAACAGTGAACTTATATCTTATGTCCCAGTACACAATATCCAGTTAAAGAAAACTAAAGTCTTCCTAGGGTTCATGTCCCCGATTATTAACTAGGGAGATCCAAACATGTTATTGTACCCATATTTTGCAACAAAGCAGTATGCAAAAGGTAAAACTTCATTAAGGCACAATTCGATTTCCTTTCCGATGCTCTCTTTTAGCCGAGTAAAAACAGACTATCATCATAAAACCTCTCAAAAAAAAAAAAACATAAATGTTTGGCATGCCGCCAATACATCTGCTGAGGCCATAAAAAACCAATAAGTTTCCAGAATCAATGCATTGACATCGGTAAAGCCCATCAAGAAAATTGATCTGTTGATACTCTTTGGAGAACAACTTCCATAAATAAACAGCACTTAAAACTTAGAACAGGAATACTAGGAATACCATCTTGTTAACCAAGCTTAACAAATGAGGAGGATACACAAAGGTTTAAAGCTGATGACCAAATCAGGGAATTTTTTATGTAGGGCAGTTTAGGAGAATTCTCACTTTAGTAGAATTTATTTTCTAATTTATGAGTTGGGAATTGTTTCCTATTCTCATGGTTTTAAAAGGCGTTTTGAGGCTTACACCTTAAGGCTATGAGGCGCTAAAAAGAAGTCCTGAGGCTTAAGCCTTGATGGGTTGCTGAGAGGCTAATCCTCAGCTCTAAGGCTTACGCCTAGAGGCTTATGAGGCTTACTCCTCAGAAAAAGAACAAATTTTTAACTATCATGACATCATGTTGATGTTTGGGCCTTTTATTTTCAAAAAAAGTTTTGGGACAAAGTTTTGGGCTTAAGTTTGGGGTTTAGTTAATAAAAAAGTTTAAAACAATATTAAAACAGCAAAAGAAACCATAGCTGCTCCAACAAAGAAAAGCACAAGGAAAACAATTGGTTTCTCTTCTTCTTCTCCAACAAAGGACTCACAGCATATTTCTCTTTATGTAGGGAGTTTACAATTGATAGATGAAGGTGAAGATGACTTTGGAGACGAAGACAATGATATTGGGTTCGATGATGTTGATAGAGATGGACTTAATAATTTTGAATATAATCATCTTCCAAATGATCCCAATCCCAATAGTCTTGATGAGAATGATGATTAGATAGCGACATAGAGTCATAGATTTTAACTCTAAAACTTGTTCTAAATTTCTAGTATGAGATAGGAGGATTCATGGTTTTTAGCCTTCTATTTTATGACTTTGCTTTGTTATTATTTTTCTCTATTATGAACTACACCATGATGTGTGTTTTTATTTGATGTTGACATTATTGAGTCATTGACCTTATGGTATGAAATATGAATTTCTAATTTTTTATTAATGTTTTTAATATTTTAATATTTTTTTATTTAATTGAGGCTTACGCCTTGTGAGGCTAAGGAAAAACACCTCGAGGCTCGATTTAGCCTTTCAAAACCTTGACTATTCTATTGACTTATTTAGGATGCTTTTAGTCGTATTAGGATTAGTTTATTCTAAATAGTCTTACTATTTTAGTTTATTCTAAATAGTCTTATTATTTTAGTTTATTGCAACTTATTTTATATTATCAAAAAAATCCATTCCTTTGGGACAATTTCTTTGTTGTAGATTCGACATGCTCTTAGAGGATTTGAGGGTAGGTATTCTCGTAATGAAGATATGGAATGATGGGCCTCATGGAGCGATCATTCTTGTTTCTTGCACCCCCAGATTTTTCTTTAGGGGGGCATATGGTGGCTAGCACAACAAAACACTGAGTAAAAAAAAAAGGATAAAGGACCAAACACGACTCAAACCTTAAAACATTTCTTGGGTGGAATCTAGCAATCTATCAATGGCTAACACTAGGCATTCATTAATCAGAGAAAAAAAATCAAAAAATGCGAAATAGGTTACATAGAATCTCCAGAAGCACAATTCCCGTGAGAGGAACAGAAAACGAGGTAAAAAATACATAAAAAATAATAAGAAGAACTGTTTATAAACATAAACACCCTATACCAACAACTACACCTCATAAGGAGTAATATTTTGAGTTGAAGACTATATAAGCTAGGGAGAGCATGAGAAAGGTATAGAGCAAAAGGAATTTTGCAAACAATTCGACGAGAGTAAGATAATTAATCCTATAATAAGGAAATGAATGAACAAGACTAACACTACCAATATCTAAAGTGAAATCATCAATCTATTGGCGCTATTATCCTATATCATCCTTACTATTGCCAACTTAACAGCAGCTACATTCTTTGTCCAACAGGATGTCTATTGGGTTACAAGGTTTAAGAATGTTGGAATCTAAAATAGCTGAGACACAACAACTGAAGAAATAGAGAGGTACTCTAGTGAATATGCTAAATAGTTAGCCCAAATGTGATAACCAATAAAACTTCTTAAGTCACTTACTAGCAATTATCCCACAAACATGACAATCAAAATGCATAACACATGAACTTCTAACAGGGCTACCAAAACTAAATGCAGATTGCCAAAATACTATGTGAAATAATAATGCCAACCCAGACCTGTCCAATTAAATATCACCCCATAGAGCACTAGTGTATCACACAAGTATCCAGCTAAAGAGTCACAAAACTAGCATATAACAGTCCAAATTTTAACAAATATCTCGTTAATTCAGTAGTACTAATCGGATTGAATTCAAAATCACATGAATCATTCCATGTCTCCATCAACTCTTAGATGAAATGATGAAGAATCAGAATCGCATTCACTAGCAATTTATGAAAACCAACAAGCACAGAAGGCGAGATAAACTAAATCTGTCAAGAAGATAAAATTCCACTGAAAGGAGAAATTTATAATATAAAGATGCTCTCTCTCCTTTCTGACAGAATGTCACTCACATTACCAACCTCATGAAGATAGAATTAAAATATGTTATTCAGTAAAAAAAAAAAGGATTATGACCTAATCAGTAATCCCTCAACCCTTTCGTAGTGGAGAAGGGCAGAGCAACAAAATCTTTACAAGTTTAGAATCACGTCTAGTGCAGAAAACAGAATTTCATTCATTAACAGAGACAAGATAAACGTGAAAATTACTTTTTAATCCCTAGATATTCATAGCATTTATCAACAATAGCAGAATGTAACATATTTGCCACAGTCCACAATCTTCTACAGAACCATGCTGCTATATAGACAACACAAGTAAAGCCACACTTCAAAAACCGATCAAGAGATTAAGGAGAACTGCGTCAAAAGCAAAGAAAAATGATAATGATATGCAAAAGAAAAAAAAAATAGCAAACAGGAACAAAACATTACGAACACAAATATTCACGGACCTAGGAATGGGAGGAATTACCAATAGTCCTTATCAAATGAACAATAGTAAAGGGAAAACAGTATGAACTGTCAGCACTTTAAGTTACTATCTATTGAGCAGAAACACAGCATTTTGCAATGGGGAATCTCCAAAGACATCTAAAGGTGATTTCAAACTAAATTAACCAGAGACTCGTAAAAATTTTGACAATTGCATACAAAAATATGAGCTCTTAAAAAGTTAAGAATCATTCCAAACCTGAAAATGAGAGCTATTAAGGCAGCGGGCAATCTGTCTAAAAAGAGGAACCATGCAACGCTGAAACTCTGCAGCCTGTGTTGCCTCCAGCACTTCTTCTAGTTCTCCCAGAAAGAGAACCTCTTTCTGACAATTAGTTACAGGCCAGTACTTCAACAAACCCCTAATCACTGTATCCGCCAGCTTGTAATCCTTTTCAACAAACTGAGTAATACAATAAGAAAGCTGCTGATGATACACAGCAACAGGTTTGGGCTTATGTAGTGGTACAAGCGCTCGGACAAGAAACAACTTATGCTCCTCTTTCATTGGCAACGCAAATCCATTAATTATACTCCCAAGAATCTCCAAAAGCTCTCCAATCCCACTATGCCTCTCTGTCTCGTATATAAATCGATAGAATATATTATTAATCGCCTTCCTAATAAAGGGTCGGTGCACCATAAACTTGCCATAAATACGATGCAAAATCGTTTTCAAGTACTCTCTTTCTCTGGGATCCTCGGAATTAAACAAATCAAGCAATTTTAACACAAATGAATGATCAATGTACCGCTTGGCAACCTTAGTATCTGTGTCAGAAGACACTACATATCTCAAAAGCAACTCATATACAAGCTGCAAATGAATCCAAGATGGCTCTGCATACTGTTCATCCTCCTCGGGGTCAACATTTTCCTGGCCAGTGTTTTCGTGCATAGACGGAGGCAAACATCGAAAAATATTAACCGAAATCATCTTAATCATCTCCTCTTGACAATGCTCAGTGATTTTACCCGACCCAGATTGAATAAAATCAACAAGCTCAAGCAACGCCTGTCTCTTGATTTCCTTCTCACGAACAGATTTCAAGGTATCCGAAAAATCCAATAGGAAGCAACAAACTTGCAGCTTCCGCAGAAACAAATTCTGCCGCTCGTACGTGGGCACCTCCCGGAAAGGCGGAAGCTGTTCAATGCTGCCCATAGGCGGCGGAGACGCCACCACCGGAGAAGTAACCGCGTTCGGGCTCGATTGACCAGGCCCGGCCCTAGAAGAGTGATTCATTACCACGTTAGCACCCGTGTTCCGGCCACCGGGTTGCCCCAACCCGCCGAAAAGAGACGGATCGTTAGGATCCGATTTGGAGGGCTTCTTGTGCGCTCCTTTCATGATTTTCTTTAACATTGTAAAAAAAACTTGAACCCTAGTTCTCGAATCCAACTCTAGATAAAATTTAGAACGTGATTGGCTGGAAAATGAGAGCTTCAGAACCCGCGAGCATGGAATAATAAAACTATTACGGTAGGATCAACGTCTGATCCAGTTTTTTGAATGAAGAAATCAAATTTACATGGATCTGAGATAACAAAATAAGCTAAGGAAATCTATTTATTTTTTTACCGGTTATGTTATCGCAGAAATGCAAGCGTTGATTGATCGAAATGAGGAGTCATCTGATCAGTCAGATCACCGGAATGCCGGTCAGCTGATCTGACGGTGATGGTTTTTTCCCAGTGATGAATCCGATTGGCAGCGGCAGAAGATAAATATAAAAAACAAAAAACAAAAAACTGGCGACACAAAAAGTTAAATTTGGCGAAATAGGGATAGACGAAAGTGGGAGTTAATTAAGGGACCTAAAGCTAAAACAAAGAAAGAGAAATATTATTTCATGATTATACTTTTTTATAAATGGTTTTGTTTTTAAATTACATTATTTTTCTTAATTAACAATTACTAATTAGATTTTTATTTTTTCAGGAAAAAAAAACATGGACCAAGTTTGGTTCCTTTTATGGGAGTTCACCTTTGCTCAAGGGGTGAGTAAGCATTACTTATTCTATATGGATAATATATGTTTAGGTCCGGATAAATTTATCCTAGAAGAAGATAATATTTTGATAAATTTATTCTCTCCATGGACCTCTCTTCTGAACACATATCATCCATGTAAGAGGGTGTAATGCTCACCCACCTAAGGATGGGCTTGGAGACCTATTGGGGGAGGGTCCCTCCACCCCCATTCTTAAAACCTCCCCCACCCCCGCCCCTATCTCCAAACCCCATTTGGGGGAAGTGGGGATGGGGGTGTTTGGGGGAGGTTCCCCTGCCCCCACCTCTGTCCCTCATTTCCTCTATTTCCAATGTGAATTCTAAAATTTAGAATTCGAGATTCGAAATTCAATCATTTGAATCTATTGATTCATATTATTTCGATATTCAATTTTATAAATAATCTAAAATATATAATTGATTTAATTTAATAAAAAGTTAATACAAATAATTATAATAATATAGTTGTACGTATAAATAAATATATAAAAATCGATAAAAAGTAAATAAGTAATAAAGTTAAAGTTATATTTTATATATATATAGGGGGGAATTGAAGAAAGGGAGTCTTACCCCACCTCTATTAAAAGCCCCCACCCCCGTTATTCCATTAAGATTTTAAAAGTAAATTTTCACCACCCCACCTGTAAACCCCATTTGAGAGTCAGGGTATCCTATGGGCCCACCCTTAAAAGGATGAGTAAAAATGGATTGTTTTATCAAACAGGTTTCTTCTTACTTCATGTTATGATATGTTTGTTTGTTGTACATGTGGTTTATGAGTTTTTTTTTTTTTTTTTTTTTTGAAACAGGGGCTTATGAGTTACGATTGAAGAATTGGCAACATCGTACCCACCTTAATAAATCAAAATCAATCTACCTGTAAAATAAAATGCAGAAGGTTTTTGTATCATAACTTATTTAAAAAGAGTTGTATACGGAAAAATATGAGTAATGATATATATTACATTAAAAATCATAACTCTTTTATTATAATATATGTAACAGTTGATATGTTAATCGGTAAATGAATACACATTAATAATAATTTATATTATTTATCTATATATCCACTCACCAATCATTATCTATGTATTCACTCATTAATTATTATCTATATATTTATTCATCAATTAATATCTTAACTGTCATATATATTATAATAGAATAATTATAATTTTTAAATATGACATCTAACCCTATTCATAAAATATTTACTGTTTCTAATATTTATTTCCGTACGAATCCGGAACCGAAGCCTCTGGAGATAAGTTTGATAAGTTTGGAGCCTTTGTGTGTATTAAGACGTGGCAATTTATTCCAATTTTGTCCAAGGTGCCGATTGCTTGAATGTGTAAATTTCTATGTTATTATATAACCTAAAATTGTAACTTTATTATCAGTCTTATTGTTAATGTTATATATATACCTACACTCCTCTGTCGGACCTATCCATATCAAGTTTAGAAAAAATCGGCTCTTAATATTGGTAGAGGTTTTCTCGTATTTATTGCAGTTTTATGAAAAATGATGAAACAAAATATAGAATATGTCAATATTTGCATATCTTTGAGTTGCTATGGGATATTACACGTACATCATCTCTTAATAGTGAAGGGTTCGAGTCCCACCATATGTATTTTATAAGTATTTGTGGAGAGTTTTTTCCGGTTTGTGGGAGCATCCCTCTCTCTTATAGTCCATATGTAACCTCTCTTCGATAGTGGGAGTAGTATTCCAAACCGTGCTTGTAGAATCTAATTAATTTCGTCAAGTCCCGACAGTAGTTGTATTTTTTTAAAAAAATATTGATATTACAGGTCTCTAACCACCATAAAAATGATGGGTATCTAGCATTATAAAATTACGAAAAATGAATAAAAAAAAATAGATTTTGTCAAAGTTCTATTGATTGTAGTACGTAAAAAAAAACAATCTGGTTCGAAATCTGTAGAAAGCGATAAGTAGAAACAAACGTTTAGCGGAACCCGTGTTTCACAGGGTGTCCTTAAGACAATTTCACCTGATAACACCGTATGTGTAAGGCGGTTGTCTCACAGGATACAACGATTCAATAGTAGAAGTGCTAAGCACAATCCACTCCCAACAAACTCAAACGAGGTTCGAACTTACCAGAAAATAAAAACGAGAATAGAGAATAAGACTGCTCTGAATTTCGTGAGTGTGAGAATGGATTTATGAAGTGCAGACTAGGGTTTCTTATATAACCGAAGTCATATAGATTGATTTGGAAATTGCTTAATAACTACGATTTAAATGATAAAGGAAAGTTAATTAAAGAATAATCTTCTAAAAGATTTATTCCTGATTGATCATTGATTCTGATCACTTAGTGAACAAGTTTAAGTATCTGAATCCAAAATTGATCACTGATTCTGATTACTTAGTGATCACGTAAGTATCAGAATCTAAACGGAAATAAACTATTTCCTCAATTCAATTAATTTCCTTAATCAAAATGAAAATTACCATTCTTCCTTATCATTCATTTAAAACGTTTGAATTAGGGAAAATGATTAATTCTTTCCTTATCAACCAACTGATTTAGGAAAAATTAAATTCAAAATAGTAGCAAAGTTTCTGTTGTACTCTCACGGTCCAACCGAAGCAGCATTCGTGTATGCAGGTTGTACCTACACACGAGTCGTGCAATCGAAGGTTCGAGACCCTTGATTTGCAACCCCCCATGTGCGCGCGAGAGAGAGCCTCTATGCCACACATGTTGATAAACTACTATCACACAATTAATTATATACTACATATAAGCTCTTTACCTAACCAATGTGGGATGCTCTTTTTCCCTTACACAATGGGCTCACTTTAAAAATCAATTTCTCATTCACCCATTAATCGATTTGTGAGTTTGAGTATACCACTTCGAAGCTCTCACGAAGGAGAATTCGAATATACATTGATTTTTCATTTTCATAAAATCGATCATACTCAAATAACACTCTCAAACCGGTAGTTTGACACAAATTTTCCAACAATCCCCCATATGAATGATAATTGACCTAGGAGACACGAGAGATGATTTTTGGTAAGTTTAAACAGTCGATACCTACATAGGTTAGGTAGGTGTTACCCTTTGAACACTCCCTTGTAAAAACATGCTTACTTTACTAGCTGATCAGTAGATGTGATATCCTTGAACTGTTTTTGCGTTTTATGTAAACGATAGCATACCTCACACAGGCATCTTTCAGACCCAATTTGGTTCTTATTATTATGTTCGTTTTGGCCATGAACATACGTCTGGTTCTTTGAGTCACTGGAGAATATAGCCCTTCATTATTCTCTTTTAGAAGCAGCCTCACTTCTCTCTCACATATGTGATTTCTTAATTAAGAGTAACCCGCATTACTCTGCTCAAATTTCTAATGCTTAGAATTCCAACGCATAAGAATCATTAAAAACATATTTTAACCTTTTCCCTGCGGGCATCATTGTTTCCTCATAGGAATGGACTAGAGAGTAACCTCCACAGTGATCCAACTAAGTCTTACAACTTGGTTGTCCCTTTGAATATAGATCTTGGGATCTCCAGTCAACTAGGTTGGGTTTCCATTGTATTGACTTTTTATTTCATGGCTCGATGATCTCTCAACTAACTCTCTGTTTAACCCTTTTGTTAGCAAATCCGTAATGTTATCTTTTGACTTTACATAGTCAATCGAGATAACTCTAGTTAAGAGAAGTTGTCTAATGGTGTTATGTCTTCGACATATGTGTCTAGATTTTCCATTACACATGTTGCCCTATGCTCTTCCTATTGCTGATTGACTATCACAGTGGATGTAAATCGCTGGCACAGGCTTTGACCATCTCAGAATATCCTCTACGAATTGGCATAGCCATTTAGCCTCCTCACCACATTTATCTAAAGCAACATGTCTGTTTGGAGGATTTCCAAGATACAGTCGCTCCTCTTAGTGTGAATACATACCCATCAGTGGATTTTGAATCTTTCATATCAGATATCCAGTTTATATCAGTATATCCTTCCAGGACTGCAGGATATCTGGTATAATGTAACCCATAATTACGAGTAAATCGTAAGTATTTCAATACTCTTACTATTCCTTTCCAGTGATCTGTTTCTGGATTACTCGTATATCTACTTAATTTGATGATTGCATTAGCGATGTCTGGTTTTATATAGCTTGTTAAGTACATCAGACTTTCTATCACTCTATAATATTCTAGTTGAGAGACGCTCTCACCTTTATTCTTAGATATGTGTAGATTTGTATCTACTGGTGTTCTGGATATTCTAGAATCATTTTTGTTGAATTTTTCAAGATTCATGTCAACATAATGTGAGTGACTTAGAATGAGCCTCTTCAATGTTCTTGATATTTTTATTCCCAACATTACATCAGTTGATCCCATATCTTTCATATCAAATATTGATTTCAACGTCTCCCTAGTAGATTTGATCATTTTATCACCACTACCAACAATTAGCATGTCATCAACGTATAGACATAAAATGACATATCCATTTCCAGTGTCTTTAACATAAACACATTTGTTACATTCGTTGATCTTAAACCCATTTGACATCATAATATTGTCAAATTTCTCATGCTATTGTTTTGGTGTTTGCTTTAGACCATATAAAGACTTCAAAAATTTACAGACTTCAAAAATTTACAGACTTTATTTTCTCGCCCTAGAGTAGAAAAACCCTCAGGTTGTTCCATATAAATCTCTTCATCTAGTTCTTCATTCAAGAAAGTTGTTTTCACATTCATTTGATGTACTTCAAGATTTCTCAAAGCCGCGATTGCAAGTATCATCCTAATGGAGGTTATTCTCATCACAAGAGAATATGTATAAAAGTAATCTAGGCTTTCTCATTGATTGTAACCTTTAATTACAAGACTTACCTTATACTTATCAATTGATCCATCCGTTTTCATTTTCCTCTTGAAAATCCATTTGAACCCTAACGGTTTACATCTCGGAGGAAGGTCCACTAATTCCCAAGTATGATTTTAGAGAATTGAATCAATTTCGCTCTTGATAGCCTATTTCCACAAGAGTCTTTCTGAAGAGCTCACCGCTTCTTTAAAGGTTCAAGGTTTACCTTCTAGCAAAAAGATCAGAAAATCTGGACCAAAAGATGTTTCTGTCTCAGCTCTTTTGCTACGTATAGGTTCATCCCCAACTTCTTGTTCTTGGTCCTTATAACTTTCAGCATGTGTTCGTTTTGACGAACTAGCTTTCTCATTTGATTTACATGGAAATACATCTTCAAAGAGCGGTGCATTTCTAGATTCCTTTATCGTGTTTTTGTGTATATCTGGGATTTCAGACTTATACACCAAAAATTGATAAGCACTACTGTTATACGCATATCCAATGAAAGTGCAATCAACATTTTTTGTGCCTATCTTCACCTTCTTAGGTGTAGGCACAACCACTTTGGCAAGAAAGCCTCATATTCGTAAGAATATGTATGAAGACTTTCTTCCTTTCCATAGCTCATATGGGGTCTTGTCTACTTTCTTAAGGGGTATCTTATTTAAAAGGTAATTGCTAGACAATATAGCTTCACCCCATATGTTCCAGAACTTATCAGCATTGCATTCATCATTTCTTTCAAGGAACGATTTTTCTGTTCTGCAATTCTATTTTGCTGAGAGGAATATGGTGCAATGGTTTGATGTATAATTATGTGTTGTGCACAAAATTCACCAATTGGTGTTTCATACTCACTACCTCGGTCACTTCTCAGTACCTTGATTTTATTGTTGAGTTGATACTTAACTTCAACTTTATAGAGACTAAACTTCTCTATAGCTTCATCTTTGCTTTTCAACAAATATACGTAGCAATATTCTGTGCTATCATATATAAATGTGATGAAATATTTATTTCCACCTCTTGTTTGAACAAATTTTAAAGCACATATGTAACTGTGAATTAAATCAAGGGGTTCAGATTTTCTTTCAATACTTTGAAATGATGACCTTGTTAGTTTTGCTTCAACATAAACTTCACATTTACGTTTAGGATTTATATTGAAAATGGGAATATTATTTAAGTTAATTAATCTATGCAAAGTATCATAATTAATGTGTCCTAGTCTACCATGCTATAAATTGGAAGACTCAAGCAAATAAACTGAAGAATTATCTTTATTGATTGTTCTTTTGACAACATATACATTAAGCTTAAAAAGCCCTTCAGTTACATAGCCATTATCCACATAAGTACCCTGCTTAGTTAAAACTACTTTGTCTGATTCAAACACCATCTTGAACCCATGCTGATTGAGTAACTAACCGGACACCAAGTCCTTACGGATATCAGGTACATACAACAAATTGTTTAAGCTCAGGGTTATACCAGATGTTGACAATGATTTCTGGATTAACCTTCCGTCACATAATTAATGCAAAATAATAACTGATTGCATTCAAAAGTGAATGGAAAATAAATAAGAGATAGAATTTTACGTGGTAAAACCCCAATATGGGGAAACGTCCACGGTTACCGATAACGGTAAGAAAAATTCACTATGTTAAAAGAAGATTACACACACAATCTCTCTTACGCTTTTGCTAGTTGTTATTGGCAAATTCTAGATGATGTGACACGTCAGCAAAAGACTAGGGTCGGAAGTGACACGTCACTAGAAGACGATCAGACTGAGTCAGCCAAAGTAGGCCAAAAAAGACCCTACCAATTTCCCCGACCATGATAACGCAAACGATCGTGTTAGAAGATCCGGTCAGATTATCAAGACGGTCGGGGCCAAGGTCGAGGTTGGGTAAAATCATTGATCGGAGAAATGAGAATGGTCGGTAGAATAGGTGATCGGACGAGTGACACGTAGAAAGCACCCAAATTCGATGCAATCATGACCAAAATACGCAGAAAGAGAATCTTACTGAAATAAGACGTCTAGACGCAAGTTGTGATAGGAGAGTAAATTTCCTTATAGATATCAAAGTCTAAATCAGGCAAGAAATTCAATATGATAGAAAGACAACCAGCGCAAAACATGGAAGAAGGTTAATACGACTCTAATAGGTCAGAGTTTCATTAAACAACAAGAACTTTCCTCACTTGTACATGAAGAATTAGGGTTCCATGCTATATAAATAGACCCTAATAATACCCATAAAGGGATGAACGAAAATTGACTAGCAAGAGCGTAAAAGAGATTGAGTGTGTAATCTTCTTGTAACATAGTGAATTTTTCTTGCCGTTATCGGTAACTGTGGACGTTTCCCCACATTAGGGTTTTACCACATAAAATTTTGTGTCTTATTTATTTTCCATTCACATTTTTATGCAATCCGTTATTATTCTGCATTAATTGTGTGACGGGAGGTTAATCTAGAAATCACCGTCAACACTAGTCAATTTTCGTTCATCCCTTTATGGGTATTATTAGGGTATATTTATATATGTATGGAACCCTAATTCTTCGTGTACAAGTGAGGAAAGTTCTTGTTGTTTAATGAAACTCTAACTTATTAGAGTCGTATTACCCTTCTTCCATGTTTTGCGCTGGTTGTCTTTCTATCGTATTAAATTTCTTCCCGGTTTAGAATTTGATATCTACAAGGAAACATAACAGGCATCTGAGGATGCTCAGATCCATTATGAGCACCTGGCCAAGAACTTGGAGCAGCGGCAAGTTAGTGTGGAGGTGCTTTCTCAGGAAGCTAGGTCGACCCTTGAAGTCTATAATGTGGACTGCTACAAACGATCCCCAATTTTTGATGTTGTCATGTTGAGGGAATTCGAGGTGGTTAACCACAGCTTGGGCTTTCTTTGGGAGGTAAGAGGAGTTCCTTAATGGAGGCTAGCCGCAAATGGGACAACATTATCAAGAGGCACAAAGATGAGTCCCTGGAAGCCATAAGGAATCAAAGGATTCGTTGGAGGGCCTACTGGAGATCCATCAGGAAGGATCCTTACCCCATACACCTGGAGCTTCCTTCAAAGTCCTCTTTGGTGGTTTTTCATGCCAGTGAAGAAAGTGGTGCCTTGACCAAAGAGGCTAATATTGGTCCCTTACTAGGTACAAACTATTCCCCATTTTATGGCCGATGAGCCTAAGGATGCTATCACTTGGCTAGATTTTGAAGACCTGAGTCATTTCTATGGTGGTGATCTCCCTCCTGGAAGTTCTGGACCCGAAGGTCCTACTGTCACCCCAGATGATTAAGAGTCTCATGCTCTACTACCTATGTAATCGCTACCTTGTAATTGCTCCATTTTATAAATAAAATAAACTTTATTCATTTTGCTGTTTCTGCGTAAACTAGTGACTTCATTTGAATTGGTTATACAACTGCACATTAGTGATAACCCATGCTCTAAGTTGGTAACAATAGTTATCGAAAAATTGAATGGTTTATTGATAGTTATGACCGTTTATTAGCTTGAACTATGCATGTCGAGCCACACCTAAGTTAATGGTTTCGGTTAAGATCACATCCTCTGGCCTGAGCCAAATCTCTCTTGGTTGTTGCTACGAGTTAGCTCAAATTGTACGTCAGGCTAACTGACTTAGTTGTGACCATGCTAGAGCAATTGGTCACGACTATTTTTTGGTCAGCTGCTTGTTTGCTTTTGGTTGCGCCATACTCAAATGTATTATTGCTAACCCAGTTTCTCTAATTTGACCAGTATTGTTCATTAACCCAAGCTATATTGAGTATATTGTCCTGACTTAGGTCAAGTAACTTTATATGATAGGGTTTGTAGTAGAACTTACATAGGTAGGGTCGGGGGAGCTGTTCGGGTTAGCCGATCGGCTACTCAAGCCCTCGATCAACTCGCTGCTTTTATGTTAAGAAATGTTCTTTTATAACCCATTTACATGGTATCTAATTTATAGACTCTTGTATTTTATCTACCAAATAGGTCATTGGTACGTCTCCCAATAGTCTGTCGATCAAGATTTGTTGTAACATGGCATCTCGTACTTTACTAACTTATCAGGTGCTTTAATTGCACTTGTTGTTGAGTAAAAATACTTACCCCTTATTCAACTTTTGGCACATCCCATCATATGCATATGACCTGAAGGTTCCATAACAGTAATTTATTGCACCCAGTTAGTCTCGGTGAGTGTACACTGCCTTTGTGACATATGCTTTTGGCCCCCTTATTGGTTCTCTCGGGTGCCGCCAACTGATACTAAGCGATTTCTAGGTGCTCCGATATTACTTTTATATATGAAAGCAAAGTTTTAGAACAGTATTCTTGATTTCTGAAACTGTTCCCTCAAATGGGCTTTTATTGAATGCTAAAAGGAAACGTAAAACAATCAGCTAATCAAAGCAAATCAATCTCTAAAGAAATAAAAACAAACAAGATAACTGAGAGACCCCTAAGGGTAGAACATCTTTAGGTATTAAGCATTGCATGGCCTAGGTAGCTCATTTCCTTTTAGTCGGGCAAGGCGGTACGCCCCATGTTCGGTCAACCCGACCACCTGGTATGGACCTTCCCGTTTATCCGCCAAAGCCCCAACTGACTTATCTCTTGTACTGGGGGACACCATTCTAAGAACTAGATCTCCAAGTTGGAATCTCCTGATTCAGACATGTGAGCTATAGTACCTAGCACCCCTTTGCTAATAGGCTGTGATCCTCACCCTTGACATATCTCTTGTTTCTTCTAACTCGTCTAAGTTCTGTTCCAAAATACCAACGTTTGACTTAGGATGAAAGAGTTGCACCCTTGGTGAGTTATGAATTACTTTAACCAGGATCACCGTTTCTGTCCCGAACGCCCGTGAATAAGGGGTTTCCCTCGTCGAAGTCCTTTTTATGGTTCGGTTTGCCCATAGAACTTCATACAGCTTGTCTGCCCATTTCCTTTTCCTGGCATCTAGCTTTGCCTTCAGGGTGTGCCTAATTATCTTGTTTACTGCTTCTGTCTGGCCATTGGTATGAGGGTGAGCTGGTGTGGCATAATATTTTTTTATGCCGAAATCCCGACACAAGTTTCTGAAATTGTCATTGTCAAATTGAGTTCCGTTGTCGGTGATTATCGTGTCTGGGCTTTCAAACTGGTAAATGACGTTCTTCTTGACGAAACTCGTCATATTGGCCTCGGTTATATACACCAGTGCTTCTACCTCATCCTGTTTGGTAAAGTAATCTACTACCACAATTGCTAGCTTTGACCCACCTTTAGTTGTAACTGGCATCGGGCTGATCAAGTCTAGCCCTCACATGGCTAACGACCAAGGTGATGAAAGGCTCTTCATCTGCTCGGGAGGCCTCTTTATGTCATTGGCTATCCTTTGGCAACCTCTGCACTGATCCGTGACTGTCTGAGCATCTTGGAAAATGGTCGGCTAATGAAAGCCTTGTCTGAGAGTTTTGTGTGCCAGGCTTTTACCTCCAAAGTGTTTCCCACATACTCCTCCGTGGATGCTTTCTAATATCTGACTGCCTTCCACTGAGCAGACACACCTCTGTAAGGCTTTTGAGAATTCTCTCATGTACAATTCACCCCCAACCATCGAGTACCGGGTAGCTCTATACCTAAGATGTTTTGCTTCAGTTACTTTTGTTGGCAGTGTTATATCCTCTAGGTATTCCCTGATCGGGGTCATCTAAGTGGTATGCTCTCCTTCAATCGCTCATATCTCCAATGTTTCTTCTTGGTCCTTGATGCTTGACCTTTTAAGATGAGCAACTGGGATGGTCTTTGATTGTACACCGATAGTAGTTGACGCCAATTTTGATAAAGCATCTGCTTTCTCATTCTTCTCCATCGGGATATAGGTGATCCTATACATCTTGAACCTTTATAACAGTGTTTTGGCTACCCCTAAATATCCCACCATGTTGTTGTCCTTGGCTTGATACTCATCCAAATTTGGTTACCACTGAAATTCCTTTTATCTTTGTAGTGAAATATACCTAGAGGGGGGGGGGGGGGGGGTGAATAGGTATATACTCCAATTTTTATATTCTTTTTAAAACAATGCAATTCTAAATGCTTAATGAAAAATTGCAAACAAAGACACACGATATTTACGTGGTAAAACCTCCAAAGAGGAAACATCCACGGGTTGATTCCACAACCACCGGCAAAAGCAAATCCACTATTTCAAATAGAGTTACACACTCAAGCAATCACACATGCTCTAAAGCTTTCACTCTCACTCTATCTTGAACCTAGTGATCTACTAAGCCGACTTCCTATCCAAGACCCCCTGTCTCTAGGAAGATTTCTTGCTTACCTATCCGGATCCTCCCGACCCTAGGCAAGACTTCTTGCTTGACTATCCAAGGCTTCACACCTCTAGCCAAGACTTCCTTGCTTGACAATCCAAGGCTTCACACCTCTTGCCAAGACTTCCTTGCTTGACAATCCGAGGCTTCACACCTCTTGCCAAGACTTCCTTGCTCAGCAATCCGAGGTTTCACACCTCTTGTCGAGACTTCCACTTGCTTAGCTATCCAAGTCCTCCCGACTCTAGCTAAGACTTACAAATGCTCAAATCAAAGAATAACTCTAAGATATGAGACTTTCTACCTCTTCACAAGGCATCTAAGTGATCATTAATGCAAATCGCAAACAAGCACTCAACATAGAAAATGATGATCAACAAATTCTATGGACATGCAACTAGATGACTAGATTATGCTTTCAAAGATCAATCACAAATGCATCTAGACAACTTAAGCATGTTATCAACTAAGAACCAAATCAATGAAATGAATATACCAATTGATGTATATCTAGTTCTTAGAAAATGAAATTAAATCTAGAAATAGTCAATCAAGCATAAAAACATAAGATTTCTAGAAACAATTTCATGTTTATCAAGTTTAACACAAATCATTCAATATATCACAAATCTAGCTAAACTTGAAAATCAAATCAACAAACCGCAAAATGATATCAAAATCATCCTAGTCATGCTTCTTAATCAAATAACATCAATCAATAAGAAGATCTAAGAAGAAAACTAAGAAGAAGATGATTTTACCAACAAGGATGCAATCACGAACTGAAGATCAGATCACAACAAAAAATGTAGACATCCTTTGGTTCCGAAAATGCTTGGGGTTTGTATAAATCTTCAAGGCACTCGAAATTGGTTTTTGAATCAAGTGATTCGGAGTAGAAATGAAGAAGTTATCACAAAAACAAAAATCAAAATGTTGAGAGAAAAATTCTGCAAATGTTCTTCAATTTCAATTTTCTCTACATGTAAGGAATGAGAGGGAATGAGAGTTTTTAAAGAGTGAAAAGCCAAAGGACCATTTTGCCCTTCTTTCATTAGTGTCTTCCCGAGATGGCCTGTGGAAATCTCGGGGAAGAACACTCTTGGGGACGAGATGGCCACGCGCCATCTCGGGTTGGTGCTTGTTGATGGCTTAAGCCATCGCACCTCACCCCTTGCGCTCTCCTCACATTATTCGACCTTACTTTGGCCTTCGAACTTTAAATTTGAATATGTTTGAAGATTACGAACCGGGACTCCCTTATGGACATGGAAATATAAGATACTCTTCCTGTAAAATAAGAGTTTAACTCGATATATGAAGACAAATACAATGTATGCAACATGAGTTGAAAGTGTAGTATCTTTTGACTTAGAACTCGAAATCAATGGTATGAGTAAACGAAATGACCGGAACTCAATCAAGAATGATTTAAGACTAAATTCAAGTTCAAGATCCATGTTATACAAACATATAAACAAACAAACACATTTCACACAAGAATGCAAACTACATAGAGATAGTCTCCAATCACGCATTTTCCAAAACATGTTACTTTCAAACTAATGCATGAGCATTCAACTTCAAGTGTGTGAAAGTGTTATACCAAATGATATGCTATGATGCAGGGAAACAAATTTATAAATTGTGTGTGTGTGCGTAAATAAAGATGCACAACTAAGCAGGGACACATATGAATGAATTGTGTGTGTGTGCGCCTACGCCTTGCAAGAGGAAGAAGGATATCGATACCTTAGCATCCAAGAATAGTACCAATCCTCTTGAAGACAAACTTTGCATCATGAGAAGTTGTTTTTCTTCCTTGAAGCTCTTATCATCACGAACCACTTAAGCAACTAAGCAATACAAAGAAATGAAGTTTTGTTATGGAATCAAGCCATCACAAATCTAGAACCTAACAATCTCCCTTAGGACCTAACAACCACGACTTGCGAGTCACTGAATATTTATAGCTCATCCACTCCTAAAGCAGTACAAACTTTGATTCCTACCAAAAGTGCCTCATACTCGGCCATATTGTTAGTGGCTTTGAAATCAAACAGCAAGGCACATTCTACATGATCACCTTCCAGAGTAGATATAACTATCTCGATCCCTCTGCCGTGCATGTTTGACGACCCATCTACGTGTAGTTTCTATGCGAGCTCATCATTCTTCATCAGCATCATGATCACCTCGTTGTTTGGTTCGGTGAATTCTGCGATCATGTCAGCCACTACTTGTCCCTTTATTGCGACCCTTGGTAGATATGCTATCCAAACTCGCTCAACTCTACAACCCATTTAGTCAGTCTCCCGGATACTTCAGGTTTTGACAGAACTTGCTTCAATGGAAAATCTGTATAGACCTCGATCATTTGGGCTTGAAAATATGGCCTTAGCCTCCTTGCTGCAGTCACAAGGCCAGTGCCATCTGTTCGGCTGGTGAATACCTTGTCTCAGCTGGTAACAAAGTTTTGCTTGTGTAATACACTGTTTTTGTACCCTCTTATCTAATCTGACAAGTACTGAACATGTTGCTACAGACGTTACTGATAGGTACTAATAAAGCACTTCTCCTTTAAAGGGTTTGGATTGAATGCCCTTCTTAATTGCCTTAAATATGTGAAGACACTTGCCAGTCAATTTGCTTATGAATCGACTCAGACATGCCAAGCACCCTGTTAGCCTTTAGAATTCCTTTAACATTCTTAGAGACCTCATTTCCTCCATCGCCTTTATTTTCTCTGGGTTAACTTCAATTCCCCTCGGGTGAACTTTAAAACCAACGAATCTCCCAGAACGTTCTCCAAAGACACTTTTTTGGGTTGAGCTTCATACTGAACATTCGTAGCACTCCGAATGTTTCACTGAGAACTCCTGGATGTTCCTCTGGCGTTTTGCTTTTTATCAGCATACCATCCATATAAACTTCCATGTTTCTACCGATTTGTCGAGTGAACATCTTATTTACCAGTCTATGGAAAGTTGCCCTGGCATTTTTCAGACCAAAAGGCATGACTCTGTAGCAATATAGCCCTGGTCGGTGGTAAAGGATGTTTGTCTTCATCAGGTTCGATCATCCGGATCTGGTTATATCTTGAGTACGCATCCATGCAAACAAGTCTTTATATTCCTTTAGTAGGCTGACTATCTCATCCCGCACTAGCTTTGTCAGTCGAGCCATGAATCGTACAATCTTTATGGGACTGTGGTCATCAACTGTAACTTCTATGGTTGGTTCATCTTCCTAGCTTTTCCTATCTTCTAGAAGTGTCTTTCTCGGGTACAGGTTGAATTGGGCCGGGGTTTCCACTACAACCACCACTTCATATATCTTCTAGTCTTCATACTTCCCAAGGGTGTGCACTTGGATTACTACCAACTCTGATTTCTCTCTATAAACGACCAAATTTGCCTGAGCTTTTCGTGACTTTCACTCCTACCTCAATAGGAAACTTCACTATTAGTGCATAAGTGGCGGTCACGGCTTACCTCTTGTTTAGGAAAAGCCGACCCTGTAAGGCATTGTATGGCCAATTTTCTACATTCATGATCACATAGTCCTGTAATACTGTCTTGGTATAGGGAAAGCTTCTGATCTTCACAGGTAACTTCATTGTCCCTGACGATCTTACTTCTGCTCCTCCATAGCCTTTAAGTGGGATCTTAAGTGGCTGGAGGTCATTTCTTTACAACCCGAGTTGATCAAACACTTTCACACTTAGAATATCCGTTGAGCTTCCATTGTCTATCAGTACCCTTCTTACTTCCCTATGCCCTACACAAACCGACACGACGATCGCATCATTCGGCCTCACTTCCGATGGATGAGCATCTGCTTTGGTGAAAATTATTGGGTCCTAACCTTGTTAAGGTTTTTTTCGATCGGGTACTAGCAGATTCACCTTCAGGTTTCTCTGACCACCGATAACTTCTCTAATTTTGGACATCCTCTCCCGACTACTACTCCTGGTGTATGGCCCACTAAAGATAGTATTGATTGCTCCATCATATGAATCTCTCATAGGGCTCCTATGGCTTCTATCTTGCTTCTCGACAATGGTATTCTTACACCAGTCATCCCCACTTTTGAGGTTCATATCTTTGAGGTTTCCTTCTCTGATTATCTTTTCGATGTAGTCCCTCAACTGATAACACTTTGAGGTTTCATGGTCGTTCTCCTGGTGAAACCTGCAATATTTGGCTGTGTCTTTTCAGGCAAAACTTGACTACTTCGAGGGTTTCTTGTACAAACTCCTATATTTTGTCACATTCAAGATTTCTTCTTGCCCTCTGGCCAGTGGAGTGTAATTAGTGTATCGCCGCTTGAATTTCCTACCACATTTGTTACCATCCTTTCGTCCGTCCTTACCTTTTCATCCACTGCCCTTCTGCTCCACTTTGTTGCTATTCTTCGGGTTACCATCCTTGTGCTTTCGGCTACTTTTTGACCTACTTGGGTTGACTCAGTCTGATCGTCTTCCAGTGACATGGCACCTCCGGCCTTAGCCTTTTGCTGACTTGTCACATCGTCTAGAATTTTCCAATATCAACACCCCCTTAAACATACAAGACCGAGTATCTCGTTTGAAATGGAACCCACTCGGCAAAGTGTGTTTAACTTGTTTTTTTTTGTCGTGTCGTTCATTAATGCGTATTTAATGCTTCGCGGCTGTATGTTAATGTCAATCACGCTCGTTTCGACTGACGCAATCATCCAGCCACTTTTTCTAATTTCAAACGGCGCGTGTTTTTCGTTTCGTGTGCACCTACCCCTACTGGCGTCTAGTGACACGTATGTATTATCATGACATCATCTGTTCGTATATATAGTTTAAAGACTTTTCATTTTTCCCTCACGACTGCATAGAGCTTCTCTGTAAAAAAAACCTTAGTTTTTCTTTTCCTCCAGATTTTTGCTGTTCTCTGCTTTTACACTTTCGTTTTTCCATTGAGTTTGCTTATATTCCAAGTATGGATCCAACTCTCTATTATCGATATTTTGAACTTCTAATACATGTCATTGAGGCTAGTTATGATGAGAATATTGCTAGGCTTGAATCCATACTTTGGGGTCGTTTTCACACTTATATTAATTCATCTCAACCTATCGCTCTGACTATAGATTATTTTGTGGCCCGCCTCGGGGTTATCCCTTCCTCTGCTAACCCTCTTGGTTCCACTTCTGTTGGTGTTTATTCAGATATGTCGAAG
Organism: Dipteronia dyeriana; assembly: GCA_032871835.1. Classification (NCBI taxonomy): domain Eukaryota; kingdom Viridiplantae; phylum Streptophyta; class Magnoliopsida; order Sapindales; family Sapindaceae; genus Dipteronia; species Dipteronia dyeriana. The sequence continues at coordinate 17,270,516 of CM065297.1, forward strand.
ACAATAAGGCAAACTTCCAGGGCTTCTCCCAGATAAACCACTCGTCTGGCAAACGATCTAAAGATAGTCTCACAGACATTGAAGATGAAGGATGTCCCGAGGGAACGGCGAGCTCACATGTTGAGATTTACAGCGGACCATCCTTATGCCTTTGACTCCAAGATAAATGTGGTAACAAACGAGGAACATACGAAGTTTAGGGATCAGTTCGACCTCCCTCGTTCAGTGCAATTGTCTTGTAGTGGTGAGTGCACAGTGTGGAATCTGTAGGGAAAATCGCACATCGGAAGCGTGAAAATAAATAAATAAGAATTTTCCCTTTTTCATTAAATAAATACGAAGATTAATTGATGTTTATAAAAAGTATCGTACTTTTTTTTTTCGTGACGATTGAACTAGTGTCGAATTGAATCCACAAGATCTTCCAATCCAATCACGAACGTGAATCACCTAGGAGTGTGGGCTCCCTTTCTTTAAATTGTATACCTAAGGATGTAAACAAACAAAATTTTCTTATTTGTTAGTCACAATAATCCTCCAACAGAAAAACCAAGAACGTCTGGTCCCTTGTGAATTATCAATCAATATGATTGAAACTCGAGTGAATCTTGATTCAATGTTGTACACAAAACCTTTTTGATGTAAAGGATACTAGTGTACTATCGAAAACAAAAACGTTCCCTCTTTTCTCTATGCTTGGCTGAATTCTTCACACAATGAGTTGAACGATTTTTTTTTAACAATAAAAAAAAATAAAAAACAACTTCTAACACCAAAAACTAGGGCTTCAAATCCACCTTGGTCGAAATTTAGAGCCTATATTTATAGGTTCACAAATCCTCTCCTAAAGAGGATTTACTTTGTAGGCAAGAATCCTATTCTTATGTAGATTTACTTAGTGACCAAGAATCATTTTCCAAAAAGATTTTTTTCCTACACCAAAACTCCTAATCCAACTCATTCGTGTATTTGTGACCATATTAAAGACTTCCTAATTTGACTCGATAAATAATTCCTTTTATTTATCTACTTATCAAATATAGTCTTTAATATTAATTATACTACCAACAATAGTATAACATTAGGAGACCTTCTCCTATTAGGAAAAAGATTTTGAATTTTAATTAAATCATTAATTAATCAACAAATTAATTAATTTCTATTTAATTAAATAATAAAATAAAAAATAATATATTAGGCTTTTATATATTAGCCTTGCCGCCCATGACATTATGTAGGCATATATATTATTTTTCTTATTTTATTAAATCCATTGGACCTTTATTAAAAGTCCACATGTGAACTAGACCCATTCTTACAAAAAGAAACAAGTCCACATGTCTTAATACAATTCTAGATGGGCCCATAAATTGGTCTGGTAGAATATATCAAGTGATCCATGCAAGTTCATGTGGATTGAGTATCTTGGTGGGCTATCTAAATTTAAGCTCCAATAGACACAACCCAATCACAATCAACAAATGATTCACTTAGGTCCGATCTAATAATTTTAGTTTATTCCACTAAAAACTAAAATTGAACTCTTAAATAAATATAGAATAAGTTAATATTTTTCATTCATACCCTAGACAACCTTATTGGAAAAAGTGTATCCTCGAGAAGAATACCAGTAATCGCCAAGAGCTTATAGACCACCTATAGCTCTCCAAGTTACCATATTTACTCATATGACCATATTTTGAACTTGGATATTTTGACTTGTCCAGAAGCCATGTTTCAATAGACCCTATTGAAAACTTAACGTTAAGATTTAATATCCAATACATCAAAACATTCATATGATGATATTCTACTCTCATTTTATAAATGGAGCCACGATGTCCATATCTATAAATGAAGTCCTCTATCGATTAACAAATGAATACCACCAAACTATCGAGGATAGACTATGTTATATAATCGTACTCATTGGTAGCTCAAATGACAACACTTGCAACTATAAGTCCATCATTTATCTCAGGATTAAGATAGACTCTTCGATTGTCTTCAAGTGAAAACTTTTATCCATTGACGGTTCAAGATAAAGTATTTCACTGTGATCCAATTCAATGCACCCAGTGCACTAGATTCTTTTACCCAAAGACACCACACTTTGATGATTTTAGATTCATCATAACATATTTGATCCCACTCAAATGCTAGCAAAAGAATCTCCAACTTTAACAAGATAAATGCGCCCAACCTTTATCTTAAGTTGTGAATATTATTCAAGACTAACTAAAGAATTGTGTCTACCTCATACATATCTAGATGTATGAACAATTCTTCTTTTCCCACAGTCTTTTGACCTTATGATTATTTACTTTTGACAATTATAATAATTAAACTATAATTGCTATAAGATTTTTTAAACTAGAAATCACTTTATTAATATGTAAAGATTGTCAAATACATTATTATACTATTACTATTGAGCATAATCCCAACAATCTCATAGTTGCTCTATAGCAAATGTGTCATATCTCTCATCCACATGTTCTCTAGATGCCCATCAAAACTCTTTTGTGGAGAAGCCTTTGTAAAGGGATCCGCTTGATTATCTGCTGACAGGATCTTGGTAATCATCACGTCACTCCTATGCACAATTTCCCTCAGAAGGTGATACTTTCTTTCAATGTGTTTCCCTCTCTTATGACTTCTTGGTTCTCTCGAATTAGCCACTATTCCACTATTGTCACAATAGATAGTGATCTGCTTATTCGCATCAGGAACCACTTCAAAGTCAATCAAGAATTGGCGGAGCCACACAACCTCTTTAGCAGCCTTGCATACGGCAACATACTCGGCTTCCATGGTGGAATCAACAATACAAGATTGCTTGATACTCCTCCATATGAATGCCTCTCTTCCAATAGTAAACACATATCCTGATGTTGATCTCCTGAAGTCAGAATCTGACTGAAAATCAGAATATTTATACCCAATGGGAATTAAATCCCCTCCAGAGTATACAAGCATATAGTCTCTCATTTTCCTGAGATACATGAAAATATGCTTGACTGTTGTCCAGTGATCAGGACCAGGTTTCGATTGAAACCTGCTAATTATGCCCACAACAAAACAAATATCTGGTCTAGTACAAAACATTGCATGCATGATACTTCCAACCGCCGATGCATATAGAACCCTACTCATGAATTGCTCTTCATGCTCATTCTTGGGAACTTGTTCCTTAGAAAGTTTGATTCCATGTCTGAAAGGTAACATACCTTTCTTGGAATCTTTTATGGGAAACCTAGACAAGATTTTATCTATGTATGATGCTTGAGATAATGCAATCGTTCTATTCTTTCTATCCCTTATAACTTAGATACCAAGAATATAACTTTCTTCTCCTAAGTCCTTCATATCAAATTGTTTTACTAACCATTCTTTTACTGATGTCAATACACCTATATCGTTTCCGATGAGTATCAACGTAAAGAATTAGGAAAACCAACTTGTTACCTTTAATCCTTTTGTATACATAAGGTTCGTCAAGGTTTTGAATAAATCTACAACTTTTCATTGCTTGATCGAACCTTATGTTCCAGGATCTGGAAGGTTACTTCAATCCATATATGGATCTTTGCAACTTGCATACCCTTTCCTCTTAGCCTTTTTCAATGAATCATTCTGGTTGCATCATGTAGATGTTTTCGTCAAGACTTCAATTAAGGAAAGTTGTCATGATGGCCATTAGCCAAATCCTTAGGTCTAGAGATGCCGCAATGGATAAAAGTATCCTAATAGATTTAAGCATGGCCACAAGAGAGAAGGTTTCTTCATAATCGATACCTTCCTTCTGTGTAGAACCTTTAGCTACCAATCTAGCTTTAAAGGTTTCCACATTTACATCCATTCATCTTTTCCTCTTGTATTCCCACTTGCACCCGATGGGTTTTATCCCTTTAGGCAAGTCTACAAGAGACCAGACTTTGTTTTTGAACATAGATTCAGTTTTGGATTGTATTGTCTTTTGCCAATGGTGACAATCAACATCTTTCATTGCTTCCTTATACGTATAAGGATCATCGTCGTCCGAAAGATTCTCTACAGATTCTCCAAAACCGATGTATCTCTCGGGTTGTCTACTAACCCTCCCACTACGACGAGGTATGGTAGATTGTTGATCTTGTGTTGGTACGGAACTTACAATTGGGCTTAGTTGTAAAACCTCTTGTGGAATTGTATCTCCTGAAAGCTCATTCTGGACAATTATACTTTTAGACACAAAATTATTCATATAGTCCTTTTCCAGAAATTCAGCATTTGTCAAAACAAATACTTTAAGATCTGAAGAACTATAGAAATAATATCCTTTTGTTCATTTTGGATACCCTACAAATATGCATGTTTCTGAACGGGACTCCATCTTTTCTGTCTTTCCATTTAACACATGCGCATGACATCCAAATATCCTTAAATGTTGTAAACTAGGCTTTCGCCTGGTCCATAACTCATGCGGTGTTTTAGGAACCGACTTAGATGGTACATCGTATAGAATGTACATAGCATTTTGTAAAGCATATCCCCAAAAAGAATTAGGAAGCGTTGAATAACTCAACATAGACCTAACCATGTCCAAAAGAGTTTTATTTCTCCTTTCTGCAGCCCCATTTTGTTGAGGTGTACCTGGTGCAGAAAACTGAGAAATTATCCTATTATCAATAAGATATTGCTGAAACTCACCAGATATATATTATCCACCACGATCAGACCTCAAGATTTTTATGTGTTTCTCAAGCTGATTTTCTACTTCAACTTTAAATGCTTTGAACATGTCAAAAGCATCCAACTTATGTCGCAGGAGATACACATAGCCAAATCTTGAGTGATCATCCATGAAAGTGATGAAGTACTCATATCCACCTCTACTTTGAATGCTTATAGGTCCACACACATCAGTGTGTATCAATCCTAAACATTCGATGACTCTAGTACCTTTGGTCGTAAATGACCTTTTGGTCATTTTACCTTCCAAACAAGATTCACAAGTATTGGAACCCCATTCACTGGTCACGCAGCGAAAATGGGTTTTAAAAATTTTATACAGATCGTAATCTGTATCTAGAACCAGTGAACTTGAGATTGTAATTATTTTCGGAACAAATACATATAAAAATTATTACACTAATAAAAAATATATATAAATACAGGAAATTATAATTGATAATAAAAAGAAGATTTAAAATATAACCATACCAACGTTTGGAGGTTCCTTCACTTTTCGTTATTCTCCTGGTCTGTACCAATGATCTTCCTCGCTATATCCTGGGATTGATAACTGCGTGTGGGCGCGTCACGAACTCAAAAACTTAGAATGAAGGATATAGAAAAACTAAGAAATTCTTTCTTAATTTACATTATGTACACTTGCACTATTTACGTCTCATGTAAATCCTAATATGTGTTGTTCTGTGTTTCACGCACACACTAGTTGCTTCAATAGCTAAAAATTGATCTGCACCTAATTCTTTTTTTAAGCAAAAAAAAGTCTGATCCACAAGTTGCTGAAATTTTTTGTCTTTTTGTACTCACGCACACCTTTTTTGCTTGTGATTGTTTCTTCTCACAATATAATATATATATATATCTTTTGTTTAAAAAACCGAAATCAACTTTTATTCGTTTTAATTTTTTTTAAATAATATATCAAATCTATATTTGATTTTAAAAACTTTTAAATAAAAAATATCTCATATCTTTTATTTGATTTTATTTGAATTCAAACTATTTAAATTCAAAATTTAAATATTTAATTTAATAAAATAATATTTAGTGATTAATAACATAATTCAATAATCTCATTATTTAATTTATTGAATCATCATTGTTCATTAATTAAATAATCTCATTATTTAATTAATTCCAGAATAAATACGTGTCACTTTCGTAACACAATTAATTGGACAATCCAATTAATTAACTGTGACCCTTGTTACCTAAATCGATCGGACTAGCAAGGGGACATAATGGACCCACAGTATTTTGAGCTCCAATAATCCTCGGAATCATTAATTAAACTCGTTAATAAATATTCTTTGATTATTAACTCCGATGTTATCCCACTAAAAACCCGAAGCTGCACTCTCTCAACTACAGACGCTTTTACACTGACCGATACAACTCGGTGTCTATCGATATACCTATTACATATGGTGTGATCCTCCACAGTAGTTCATAATTAGAGCTGCGTCATAATGCCCGTTATACCCCTCTAATTACATATATCCTTTAAGTACCATTGATTCTCTAATGGACAATAAATCCTATTTCCTCATGGAATTAAGAGAGCGCTCATATTGTCCAAGCCCCGAATCAACCCTTAAGGGAACTACCATCTTCTTCTCACAAGAAGGGGTGGATTCCACTATTGTGTACAAACCTTTCCAGCCACAAGCCAAACTGCAATCCCAACATACAGATTATATTGATCATGAAATGCATCTGACCTCACCCATGGTATATCAAAGACCACGATCTAACCTGAAGGAGTCGATAAGACACTCAGGATTAAGATCACCCACATATAGCCATCATCAGTTGATATAAACGAATCTCATCGGTAAACGGATCTTGGTGTGAGATTCGTATAGATCACGACCCAATCCTATATGATCACATCATATAAGGTGCCTCCATTCCTATATCTTATATGAATGATTCAGGATAGAATCACTGTACATTACGGAATGGACCGCAACTATAGATTAACCACAAATAAAGTACCCAGTTTTATTTGATATCTATGGGCTCTTTAGATTGCACCTCTATTACTGTATCCATCTGTATATGACACTCATATACACAGTTCGAGATTACATCCGGCAATCTAGGATGTTAATATATACACAAGTTTATAAAATAAATAACATAACAAGAATGAATTGAACCTTTCTTTTTATTTACTTCATAAATCTATTTACAAGTTACATGTTTAGGGCATAAACCCCAACAATCTCCCACTTGCACTAAAGCTTGTGAGGCATATGAGGCATGTCTCGTAACCTTAGACCATCTAGATGACCGGAAAACATTTTAGCCGGTAAGGTCTTCGTAAAAGGATCAATATGATTGTCTTGTGAGGCTATTTTTGTGACGATCACATCTCCTCTCTGCACTATCTCTCTAATGAGATGATACTATCTCTCTATATGCTTTCCTCTCTTATGGCTTCTTAGTTTTTTGGAATTAGCCACAGCACCACTGTTATCACAATAAAGTGTGATAGTCTTATCCAGGTCTGGAACAACTTCCAGATCACTCAAGAACTTACAGAGCCAAACCGTCTCTTTAGCAGCTTCACAAGCGGCTACATATTCAGCTTCCATGGTGGAGTCAACAATGCACGATTGCTTGATACTTCTCCACACAATGGCTCTACCACCTAGGGTGAATACTGATCAAGACGTGGATTTTCTAAAATCCCTATCTGACTAAAAATATGAACCCGTGTATCCTAACGGGATCAAATCTTGTCCAGAATACACTATCATATAATTTCTCGTTCTCCGAAGATACTTGAGAATAGTCTTGACAGTAACCCAATGATCCAATCCTGGGCTGGACTAGTATCTGCTGACTACTCCAACTGCATAGCAGATGTCAGGTCTTGTGCATAACATAGCATACATGAGACTACCTACTGTTGATGCATAGGGTACACGTCTCATATCCTCAACTTCTTGAGGTGTCTTTGGACACTGTTCCTTAGACAAGTGAACTCCATGCTTGGAAGGTAAATTACCTTTCTTGGAGTTCTGCATCGAAAATCGCATAAGAATCTTGTCGATATATGATGCCTGAGACATAGCTATGAGTTTGTTCTTACGATCCCTTATAAGTTGGATCCCTAGAACATAACTTGCCTATCCCAATTCTTTCATTTGGAATTGGCTAGCCAGCCAGCCCTTTACATCAGACAACACTCCCACATCATTCTCAATGAGTAGGATATCATCTACGTATAAAACCAAGAAACCTACTTTCTTGTCAATAATGCGCTTGTAGACACAAGGCTCATCAATATTCTGCTCGAAGCCATAGGTTTTGATCACATCATTAAACCTAATGTTCCATGATCTAGATGCTTGCTTAAGTCCATAGATGGACCTTTACAGCTTACAAACCTTTTGCTCTTGATCTGGAGACACGAATCCCTCTGGTTGCATCATATAAATGCTCTCATCAAGATTGTCATTCAAGAATGTAGTCTTGACGTCCATTTGCCAAATTTCATAATTGAAATAGGCAACAATGGATAAGAGAATCCTAATAGACTTAAACATGGCTACTGGCGAGAAGGTCTCTTCATAATTGACTCCCTCTTTCTGGGTATAACCCTTGGCCACTAGCCTTGCCTTGAAGGTCTCTACCTTCCCATCTACTCCTCTTTTTCTCTTGTAGATCCACTTACACCATATGGGTTTTACCCCATCCGGTAAGTCTACAAGATCCCAGACTGAGTTAGAGTACATGGACTCCATCTTAAGATTCATGCCTTTAAGCCATTCCTCTTTATCAAGATCTTCCATTGCATTTTTAAATGTCAACGGATCATCCACACTATCAGCAGAGACAACACATTGTCCCTCACCTATAGCTAAATAGCGTTCAGGTTGTCTCACAACCTCACTACTTTTAGGTGGTAGTGTATCCTGATCAAGAACCATCTGACTCTCAGATGTTTGTGGATCAATAACTTTTGTTGATGAAGCACTAGGATCCAACTCATTTAAAACAATCTTGGAACGAGGTTTATGGTCACTAATGTAATTTTTCCTAAAAAACGTTGCATTTGTCGATACAAATACTTTGTTGTCTTCGGGACTATAGAAGTGTCCACCTCTGTTCTCTTTGGAGTATCCTACAAACAGGCAGACAACAGACTTGGAGTCTAGCTTTCCAATTATGTTCTTCAGCACGTGTGCTGGACACCCTCATATCCGAAAATGTCACAAACTAACTTTACGACCATTTCACAACTCTAGAAGAGTCTTAGGAACAGATTTGGATGACACTAAATTCAAAATGTATGCCGCTGTTTGTAACGCATATCCCCAAAAAGAATTTGGTAATCATGAGAAACTAATCATAGATCTTACCGTTTCTATCAGGGTTATATTTCTCCTCTCCGCTACACCATTTTATTGAGGTGTACCGGGTGATGTGAGTTGGGAAACTATCCCATGCTCGACCATGAAGTCTTCAAACTATTGGTCAAGGTACTCACCTCCACGATCCGATCATAATGACTTGAAAGTCCTTCGTAATTGATTCTCAACTTCAACTCGGAATTCTTTGAACTTTTCAAATGTTTTCGACTTTCGTTGCATCAGGTAAACGTATCCGTATCCGTATCTTCAGTAGTCATCTATAAAGGTGACATGAAAATTCCCTAAAAACGTGTGTGTCTATAAACCTAGAGAGAGGGGGGTGAATAGGTTGTAATCAAGTCAATTACCGATTTTTCTTGATTAGTCAATATTCAAAATTCACTCAATAAAGCAAACAAACAACATCAAATGTAAAGTGCGGAAATATAAACAACACAAGATGTATACGTGGAAACCCTCAAAATGGGAAAAACCACGGGTTGTTAAGTGCGTCACACTTGATCACAGAAATCTACTATATGAGTAAAAAGTTACACATTCAAGTGATACTCGGACTCTCACTCTCGACAACCTCAGGCTATGGCCACTACCACTCTTGGTTCAATCCCTAGTGATATCCCCTGATCCACTACTCTTGGCGTGAGCACCTCCTACTCTACCCTCGGGCCTTTTAGAGTGGATACCCGACCAATTGCTTGCCAACCTATCCTTGGTTGCAAGACTTGACTTGCTTGTGCAACTTCATCTAGAAGCAACAAGACTTTGACTCTATGAAGAGTATATGGTCTAAGTGAACAATCAATGAATGCTCAATGCAAAATACGTTAGACCAAACATACAATGCTTAACTAGGTATAGATAATGCAATACAATAACCTAGTTATCAAACAATGCCTACATGCCCATACATAAGGACTCAATTAGATGCAAAAGGATTCTAGCAACGTAATTGTCAATAAAAATCCAACCAACACAAGTTGTCACAACATATAATCAAGGGCAATATTTTCAATCAATAAATGCAATCAATGAGGCATACACATAAATGTTCATAAACTAGACTAGATGCACAAAGTCAACTTAATCATCATTTATGTATACATGAACATTCATGGATTAGCTATTTAGGCATAAATGACCTAATAATGCAAGCTATCACAATACAAACCCCAAACATGTCATAATTTCAATAAATATGCAATTAATATGAAGAAATGCTAATTTAAGCAATAAATGACATGTCTTGGTAAGCTAGAATAATAAATGTACAACAATGGTGGTTCTACTTACCAATCAATGAAAACCCATGCTTAGACTGATGCTTGAATGCAAGATGAAGATGAGTTTAGGGTTTGGAGAGTTATAAACAAAGCTTAAAGCTTTCTCTCTCTAATGAGGTTCTCTCACTCTAAAATTGTGTTCTTTGAGCTCTTAAGAAGCAAGGAAGAAGAAGAGAACACACACACACACACACACACATATATATGGTGCCCTACACAAAGTGACATTGTTTTGGACGAAAGGCAACCAAATCTAGTCAGGATCGCTGGCTGTACCGCGGTACAGGTAAGTGTCCAGACCACGGCACAGAAAGCGGTGCATCACCTAGACAACACCACTCTGTAGGCCGCTGTGCATGCAGGTGCACAGTTCGTGATTTGGACATCATGCAACGCCTGTGAAACTCTGCTTGGGAGACCGCGGTGCATGAAACAAGCACAGGTCACGGTAGCCACAGCGTGCAGCCTCTGGTAAACACCGCTATGCAGACCGCGACGTAGGCACTGCATAGAGAGAGATCTGAACCATGGACCAAATGAAAAAAATCCTCTTTTTAAGGCATAAAAAATGCATTCAACACTCAAATAAGAATTAAGACACATAAGGCACACAAGGCGTACAAGATGGCAAATAAACATGCATGCAAGATAATTAAAGGAAAATGCATGAGTGTGTGTGTGCACCTAAACTTTTCAAGAGGCAAGGTCAAGTGAATATATCTTTTGCTCTTGAAGTCATGGAGATGCTTGGAAGTTTGCCAATGAGGACCTAAGCTACCCATTACACAATCATCCCTAATATGGATTGGTTTGTCATGAAATAAGCCAATCATAAATTCAAGGTCCTTACATGACATAATACTCATAACCACCTATAGCTTTAACATTCATCGGTCCGCAGATGTCTGTATGTATAAGCTCTAGCGGGTCTTTAGCTCTAAGCCCTTTTTCCAGTAAAAGGTCTCTTAGTCATCTTACCTTCCAGGCAAGATTCACAGACAGGTAAGGTGTCAACCTTTAACTCATTTAAAAGTCCGCTTTTTACTAGTCTGTCTATCCGGTCAAGGTTGATATGACCAAGCCTTAGATGCCAGAGATACGTTTCATTATCTGGAGAAATCTTATATCGTTTAGTTTTTGGTTTTTCAACCTTAAACATTTCGGTGTTGAGCAGTGTAGTATGTATTAACGGTCTTAACACATACAAATTATTTTCACTAATTCATAAACAAATATTTAGACCATTCTTTCCAATAATAACAGACTTATTATTAAAATAAACAAAATATTTTTGTTCTAACAACTTAGAAACGGAAATCAAATTCCGTGTAAATCCAGGAATATAAAATACATTGTCCAACAATATATAATTATTACAAAAACATAATCTAATTACGCCCACTACTCGTGCCGACACGACACCCCCTGGCCCACACACATTAAGAAAGCTCCCTCCTCTAGCTGTGTCCAAAAATCAGTCCATTGCAAAGAAGAACAAACATGGTTAGTAGCCCCCGAATCAACTATCCAGGGTGAAGAATCATCTTCCACTAAACATTACTCAAGAACAAGTAAATCATATTTACCTTTCTTGGAGTTCTTCTTGTTTTGGGCTTTCTTGAGTTTGGGCTTTCTTGAGTTTGGGCTTACCCTTCACCTTCCCAGCAGACCTTATCATTTTCTTATTATTGGAGGAAGATGGTTCGGCAACATTTGCCTTACCGGTCTTGCCCTTGCAGTCCTTAGTCAAGAACTCAAAGGTAATGAGCTCATTGAGTAACCGTGTGAGACTGAACCTTAACTTGTTCATCTCGTAGTTATTCTTAAATTGATCGAAACTCTTCGGAAGATTCGTCAGTATGATGCTCAATTGACTGGTTCATCAATGGCCCCACCATTGACTTTTGTCGTGTTAAAGTATGACATCATGTTCAGGACATGTTTCCGAACTGATGTACATTTCTTAATGTGAGCGAGCATAGCGGAACTAACAGCTTCGTGTCGCTTTTGCTCGGAAGGCTGCCCGAACATAACTTGCAATGACTCCATGATTTCGAATGCTAAAGTCATTGCTTCATGCTTTGTGACAAGCACGTTGTCATTGAAGCCAACAGATATGTTCGGGTCTTCTCATCAGATGAGACCCATCGCTGGTATGCCTCATGAACAGTTCGTGTGGCATTGGCAGTAGGCACTGAAGGGCATTCCTCCGTAAGCACAAAATTGAGGTCTTTGGTGACCAAAATTGCATTAATATTAAGTTTCCACTTAGTGTAGTTATCACCAGTTAATTTGTCATTTGCGAGAATTTGAAGTAATGCAGAAGACATTGCTGAAATAAATAAAACATTCATTCAGTCATTTATTTAAAAAAAGTGCGAGTGTTTTGGTATAAATTTAAACATGATGCATGGACATGTTTAACGAACTAGAACTACCCTAAAACTAGTTACTATACCACGACAATCCAACATACCACAAAGAAGTGTCGCCTTAGGGTTGGTCAAGTCTTTGCATGTTGGACCGAGACATTCTCAATCAAATGATATTCTAGAATAATTCTTATTTCATATCATTCAACCATCGTTTATTCAGCCAGGTTTTTAATTAACAAACTTAATCAAAACCTTCGTGAGTGTAACCCACCATTTCAGATCTCACGAGCTTCACTCGAGAATTGCCACCTTAGGGTTGGTCAATCCCGAAATACCCTTAGAAATCCTATCAGTTAGGATGTCAACCTTGATATTGACCTTTGTGGAAACCCTCTTTAGGGAGGACGAAAGCAAAGCCGTCACGAGGCCCCACTCGGATCTCACGGTGTTGAACTAATGATGGAGACCGCGAGATATATATGTCATATATCCCTCTCTCACTCACTATTTAAAAACTAGGGTTTTCTATTATCCGTTAATGCACCTAAACTCTACAAGATCAAACGACTAACTTTAATCAAGTTATCTAGCGCATTAACTAATTAGAAACAAATTCTAATTAACTAATAAATTATTAATGATTTTTAACAATTAAAAATCTAATCTATTCGTGAATAATCTAACCATTTGTAAACTATTTACTAAGCTCAGATTATTATGTTCGTGTATACCAAGATTTATCTATTAAAACTCTAACACATTATTCAGTTAATTTATTATTAGGAAATTAATCATATTAATCCTAATTACAAAAATGACCCTATTAATCTAACTTATTAAACTCTTTAATAATCAGATTAATATTAATGAGAATTACCAAGTTTTTTAACCATTAAAAAACTAATCTCACTTTCATAGCCAATTTATGTATTTAACAATTTTAATCACATTAAAAAATACATAAAATATCAAGTTATAATGCATGTATGACATATCAAATATATTTGTGTAGGCACATCTATTCTAAATGACATACGTATGCATGCCAATGCTTTTATCATCACATAATATAAAGCATACATGAATTGATCGAGTACTGTGGATTATTTAACCTAAAAAAAATAGAATCTAAAATTACAAAAATACCCCCAAGGCATTCCTTGGTCTTCTTGTAATTTTCGAGTCTTCCAGTCTCTTCAGGTCACTCTGATTCATCTCATGAATCTTCCTTCGTGATTTTTCCAGGTCTTCAATATAGATTACATATTTTTTAATAAACAAAAAAAAAATACAACACATAAACCCTAAATCCACAGTACCATATAATTAACGATCAATCATGTTTTTATAAATTTAAAAATTTAATATACATACAAAAACATCATACAGTCAATTTAAATCGTGCCTACACAATCATACATACAGGAGCATCGAAAACAATTTTCGGTTCCGAAAATAAAATTGGCTCTGATACCAATTGTTGGAACCCCGTTCACCGGTCACACAGCGGAAATGGGTTTTAAAATTTTTATACAGATCATAATCTGTATCTAGCACCAGTGAACTTGGGATCGTAATTATTTTCGAAAAAAATACATATATTCTTTAAGTACCATTGATTCTCTAATGGACAATAAATCATATTTCCTCACGGAATTAGGAGAACGCTTATATTGTCCAAGCCCCGAATCAACCCTTAAGGGAACTACCATCTACTTCTCACAAGAAGGAGTGGATTCCACTATTGTGTATAAACCTTCCCAGCCACAAGCCAAACCGCAATCCCAACATATGGAGTATATTGATCAGGAAATACATCTAACCTCACCCATGGTATATCAAAGACCACGATCTAACCTGAAGGAGTCGATAAGACACTCAGGATTAAGATCACCCACATATAGCCATCATTAGTTGATATATATGAATCTCATCGGTAAACGGATCTTGGTGTGATATTCATATAGATCATGGCCTAGTCCTATATGATCACATCATACAAGGTGCCTCCATTCCCATATCTCATATGAATGATTCAGGATAGAATCACCGTACATTACGGAATGAGATTAACCACAAATAAAGTACCCAGCTTTATTTGCTATCTATGGAATCTTTAGATTGCACGTCTCTTACTGTATCCATCCGTATATGACACTTATATATACAGTTCGAGATTACATCCAGCAATCCAGGATGTTAATATATACACAAGTTTATAAAATAAATAACATAACAAGAATGAATTGAACCTTTCATTTTATTTACTTCATAAATCTATTCACAAGTTACATGTTTAAGGCATAAACCCCAACAACAAGTTGGTAGATCATCATCCTTTAAGTCACTTAGAGGTCGTCACTAACCAATCTTTTAATCCTATTAAGGTTAATATGACCTAGGCGCAAATGCCATAGGTAGATTTCATCTTTTGATAATTTTACTCTTTTATGATTAGGTTCCGTTGATTCCGTGTCTAACAAGTGAAAGATATTTTTATGCAAGTAGAATAAACCGTTTTCCAATGTACCTTTACAAACAAATTTGTTATTCTTTATAATAATAAAACCTTTATAAAAAGTAACTGAATATCTAAATTTATTTAGACAAGAGACCGAAATTAAATTCCTCTTGAATTGTGGTATATAATAAATGTTTATTAAAACTAAATGCCTATAAGAATCTAAATTGATTCTAATATCTCCCACTACACTAGTAGAAACCAATCCATTGCCTAAATGCAAGTTGTATTCATTCTTATTCAGTCTATTCCTTTGACCCTTTTCACCACAAATGAAACATTTCTCTTTGATCTTGGTTACTTTCTTGGTCTCCTTCTAAGAAGGCCCAAGTATCTTTTTCTTCTATTGTCTCTTGACCTTCTTGCGGGTCTTTAACAATAGCAACTTACCAAGCATATGAATATCTTTACCCTTTCCTTTCACAAGGATTTTCTTGGTGCTTTGAACATCTTGCATCAGGCCTTGCAAGGTGTATTCCTTATTGTTCAAGGTGTTGTCCGACTTAAACTGATCAAAGGAATCTGACAGTGAGTTGACGATCATGTCAATTTTCATCGCACCATTTGTCTCAGCACCATTCAGTTCACCAATGTTAAGATGTGCTACGACTTTCATTATGTGATCTTTCACAGTCTGTCCAAGTTTCATCCTAAGATTCATGAAAGCAGTCACTGCCTCTCTCTTAGTCGTCCTAGACCTCATAGCTAACATCTCCTATAGAGACATCATTATATTGGTAGCAGTCTCTATTCCTTCATGTTGTTGTTGCAACACATTGGAGATGATGACCGTAATGTAACGTACATTTAGCCATCTCAACTGAAGACTTCCACTATTGATACTCGTCTCTTTTCTCCTGAGTAGATTCATTAGTTTGGTGGTTAAGGAATAGACATAATGAATATACGTTTTTCAGCTTGCTATAACAACCCAATTTTCCTTTTTCATGTGATATAATTATCATCAGTTAATGTATTATCTTTTAGGATGTTTATTAGAGATAGGGTCATGATTTCTTTTTAATAACAAAAATTATATAAGTAAATAATCATGATAAATCACTTTTGAATATTTATCTTGAATTATAAATAAAATAATTCAATTGTAAAATTCAATGGTGATCCAACACCCATAAATGTCACGCCTCTTTTGGGAGTTCGCACCATTTACTAGTTGGACTAGGTCTCACCTAATTGTTAACATAACAACCAATGTTTTCAATTTTAGCCTTGTGAATTTATTAACAAGAACTCTTGGGAGGATATTAATAAAATTTACATTGAGTGTGTTACCAAGTTATCGACCTTCAATATATTTCTTTGCGAATATCCCTCCTTTGGGAGTAGATATCGTTTGGGTCAATTGACTAGTCTATCCTTGTAAGGAAATATCTTTCTAAATTCCATTCATGAATACCCCTTGGGGGTTTATTACACGAAACATAAAACTCAACTAAACTTGGAGGCCGTAGGTGTTCCAAAACACCTTCTCCCACTCAATTATTTAAGGCGTGTGATCGAATTCCATAGACTGATTTACCAAGTTATCTAGATGCCAATTAGATACCTAAATCATTCAATGCATGTTCAAACCAAAAGATATATATGAGTGACACTCCTATTCTATATGACATGTTATCAAACAACGACAAACATTAAAATATTTACAAAAATATAAATAGCTACAATTTTGGTCAATCCTAGAAAAGCAAGTAAATTACATGTATTGGAATACAAAAAACTCCTTTCTTGGCGAACAAGTCTTCAAGCGACCTTCGTCGTTTGGACTCCCTCGGCTGCCTCCCATGGGTGTGCGCACCCTTGGCTTCCACCTATGGGCGTGCGCTCGCCACAACCCCATAAAGGGTTGCCATGCGCAGCCAATGCCACAACAAACGTGGCCACGTGCTCTTCGCACTCACGTTTGATGCTACGGCTCGCACGATCCCAAACTTGTTCCGGTTGCTTCCAATTCTTCAAACCTTCGAGTCTTCGATACTTGAATGTATTACAGAAGAATTTTAAATAAAAAAATACTGTTGTTTTTTTTATTACAATATAGTGCAGTTTTTTTTATTACAACAACAAAATAAAAAAAACTTAGTAGCTACCAAGAAGAAAATTATAGCGATGATAGGCTACCCTTCTAGTTACAATCCCAAACAAAAATACGTTGAAATTCTAGGACCAAAATCGAGCAATAAAAATCCACATATATAACACATTTATATCCATACATTCCAATGTAAATAAATATACGAATACCTAGAGTGTCATCTCTTTCTAAAACATGCATATATACAATATAAAGAAAAAGATTCATGAACACATACATCAAATAATCAAGGGTACAACCAGGCTCTGATACCAATTGTAGGGAAAATCGCGTAACGGAAGCGTGAAAATAAATAAATAAAAAATTTCCCTTTTTCAATAACAAGAACCTTAACCTTATCGTACCTTTTTTTTCGTGACTATTGAACTAGCATCGAATTGAAT
This sequence comes from Dipteronia dyeriana, assembly GCA_032871835.1. Classification (NCBI taxonomy): domain Eukaryota; kingdom Viridiplantae; phylum Streptophyta; class Magnoliopsida; order Sapindales; family Sapindaceae; genus Dipteronia; species Dipteronia dyeriana. The sequence goes on from CM065297.1 coordinate 17,288,310, forward strand.
CCGTAAGATCTTCCAATCCAATCACGAACGTGAATCACTTAGGAGTGTGAGCTCCCTTTCTTTAAATTGTATACCTGAGGATGGAAACAAACAAAATATTCTTCTTTGTTAGTCACAATAATCCTCCAAGAGAAAAACCAAGAACGCTCGATCACTTGTGAATTATCAATCAATTTGATTGAAACTTGCATGAACCTTGATTCAATGTTGTACACAAAACACTTTTGATGTAAAGGATAATTAAACTATAAATGCTTTAAGATTTGTTAAACTAGGAATAACTTTATTAATATAAAAAGATTTCCAAATACATTATTATATTCTTGCTATCGAGCATAATCCCAACAAGAACTTCATGCAATTTGTCTGCATAGTTCCCTTTCCTAGCGTCTAGCTTTGCCTTCAGGGTGTGCTTGAATATCTTGTTTAATGCTTCTGCCTGGCCATTGGTCTGAGGGTGAGCTGGTGTGGCATAATATTTTTTTTATGTCGAAATCTCGACACATGTTTCTTAAATTGTCACTGTCAAATTGAGTTCCGTTGTCCGTGATTATCGTGTCTGGGATTTCGAACCGGTAAATGATGTTCTTCTTGACGAAACTAATTGTATTGGCCTTGGTTATATACACAGCGCTTCTGCCTCGACCCATTTGGTAAAGTAATCTACGACCACGATGGCAAGCTTTGACCCATCTTTGGTTGTAGCTGGTATCAGACTGATCAAGTCTAGCCCTTCATGGCGAACGACCAAGGCGATGACAGGCTCTTCAATTGCTCGGGAGGCCTCTTTTTGTCATTGGTTATCCCCTGGCAACCTCTGCATTGATCCGCGACTGCCTTCGCATCTTGGAATATGGTCGACCAATAGAAGCCTTGTCTAAGAGTTTTGTGTGCCTGACTTTTACCTCCAGAGTGGTTCCCACATACTCCTCTATGGATGCTTTCTAATATCCGTTTCCCATCCATTGAGTAGACATACTTCTGTAAGGCCTTCGAGAATCCTCTCCTGTACAATTCTCTCCCGACCATCGAGTACCACGTTTTGCTTCAATTACTTCTGTTGAAGCGCTCCTATCTCCAATGTTTCTTCTTGGTCCTTGATACTTGGCCTTTTAAGATGAGAAATTTGGATGGTCTTTGATTGTACACCGATAGTAGATGATGTCAATTTTGACAAAGCGTCTGCCTTCTCATTCTTCTCTGTCGGGATCTGGGTGATCTTATACATCTTGAACCTTCCTAGCAATGTTTTGGCTACCCCCAAATATGTGGGCATGTTGTTGTTTTTAGCTTGATACTCATCCAAAATTTGGTTTACCATCACTTGCGATTCACTTAATATTTCTAGCTCATCTGCCCCTAGAGTCGTACAAACTCTTAATTCTGCCAAAAGTGCCTCATTCTCGGCCATGTTGTTAGTGGTTTTGAAGTCAAATCGTAAGGCACATTCTACCTGATCACCTTCCGGAGTAGATATAACTATCCCGACCCCACTACCGTGTATGTTTGACGACCCATATACGTGTAATTTCCATGTGAACTCATCATTCTCCTACAACATCCTGATCACCTCGCTGTTTGGTTCAGTGAATTCTGCGATCATGTCAGACACTACTTGTCCCTTTATTGCGGTCCTTAGTAGATATGCTATCTCAAACTCACTCAACTCCCTATCCCATTTAGTTAGTCTCTCAGATACTTTAGGTTTTAATAGAATTTGCTTCAACGGACAATCTGTATAGACCTTGATCCTATGGGCTTGAAAATATGGCCTTAGCCTTCTTGCTGTAGTCACAAGGGCCAATGCCATGTGCTCGGCTGGTGAATATCTTTTCTCAGCTGGTAACAAAGCTTTGCTTGTGTAATACACTGGCTTTTGTACCCCCTCATCTAATCTGACTAGTAATGAACCTGTTGCTACAGACGTTACTGATAGGTACAAATAGAGCACTTCTCCTTTAAGGGGTTTGAATAGAATCAGTGATTTTTCTAGATATTCCTTGATCTTTCTGAAGACTTGTTCGCACTCATCGTTCCACTCCACCCTTTTACCCTTCTTAATTTCTTTAAAAAGGGGAAGACAATTGTCAGTCGATTTGCTTATGAATCGACTCAGAGATGCCAAACACCCTGTTAGCCTTTGAATTTCCTTTAATGTTCTTGGAGACCCCATTTCCTCCAACGCCTTTATTTTCTTTGTGTTAACTTCAATTCCCTTTTGGTGAACTTGGAAACCAAGGAATCTTCCTGAAGGTACTCCAAAGACACACTTTTTTGGGTTGAGCTTCATACCATATTGAACCTTCATAGCACTCCGAATGTTTCTCTGAGATCTCCTGGATGTTCCTTTGACATTATGCTTTTTATCAACATATCATCCACATATACTTCCATGTTTCAGTTGCTGGTAAGTTACCCCAGTATTTTACAGACTAAAAAGCATGACTCTGTAGCAATATAGCCCCTAGTCGATGGTAAAGGATGTTTTGTCTTCGTCAGGTTTGAACATCCGAATCTGGTTATATCCCGAGTACGCATCCTTCAAGCTCAACAAATCATGACCAACTGTTTTATCCACTAACTGGTCAATCCGAGGTAGACAGAAACTATCCTTCGGGTATACTTTGTCGAGGTCGGTGAAATCCACACACATCCTCCACTGGTTATTTTTTTTTTTCTACTAGCATCATGTTGGCCACCAATTCAGGGTATCTTACCTCCCTTATAGATCCCACTGCCAACAGTTTCTCTACCTTCTCTTTGATAGCCTTGCTTCTCTCCCGATTAAACCATATTATTTTATGAATAATCGGCTTGAGGTCGGGGTCAACTACTAGATAATGTAAAATTATCTTCGTATCGATTCCCAGCATATCCTCATGTTTCCACGCAAACAAGTATTTATATTCCTTCAGTAGGCTGACTATCTCATCCCGCACTTGCTTTATCAGCCGAGCCCCAAACCTTACAATCTTTTCGGGACTGTGGTCATCAACTGCAACTTCTGTGGTTGCTTCATCTTCCTAGCTTTTCCCATCTTCTAGAAGTGTCTCCCTCGAGTCCAGGTTGAATCGGGTCAGGGTTTCCACTACAACCTTCACATCATCTATCTTCTGGCCTTCATATTTCCCAATGATGTGCACTTGCATTACCCCCGACTCTGTTTTCTCTCCGTACACTGCCAAATTTGCCTTTCTCACCCACTCTTGTGAGTTTTTTCATGACTCTTACTCTTTCCTCCGTAGGAAACTTCATTGTTAGTGCATATGTGGCAGTCACGGCTTTCGTCTTGTTTAGGAAAGGCCGGTCCAGTAAGGCATTGTATGACCAATTTTCTACATTCACGATCACAAAATCCTGTAATACTGTCTTGGTACAAGGAAAGCTTCCGATCTTCACAGGCAACTTCACTGTCCCTAACGATTTTACTCTGCTCCTCCAAAGCCTTTAAGTGGGACCTTAAGTGGTTGAAGGTCTTTTCTTTGCAGCTTGAGTTGATCAAACACTTCCACACTTAGAATATCCGTTGAGCTTCCATTGTCTTTAGTACCCTTTTACTTTCCTATGCCCTACGCGAACTGACATCACGATCGCATCGTTCGACCTCACTTCTAATGCATGTGCATCTGCTTCGGTGAAAATTATTGGGTCCTAACCTTGTTTAGGTTTCTTTCGATCGGGCCCTAACAGGTTCACCTACGGGTTTCTCTAACCATCGATAGCTTCTCTAACTTCGGACGTCCTCTCCCGTTGTATTGCCCACCAAAGATAGTATTGATTGCTCCATTATATGAATTCTCGTAGAGCTCCTATGGCTTCTATCTCGCACCTCGACTATGGTATTCTTACACCGGTCATCCCCGTTCTTGAGGATTATGTCTTTGAGGTGTTTTTCTCTAATTAGCTTTTCGATGTAGTCCCTCAACTGATAACACTTAGAGGTTTCATGGCCGTTTTCCTGGTGAAACCTGTAATATTTGGTGGTGTCTCTTCTGGCAAAACTTGACTACTTCGGGGGTTTCTTGTACAAACTCTTATCTTCTATCACATTCAAGATTTCTTCTTGCCCTCTGGCCAGTGGAGTGTAATTAGTGTATTGCCGCTTGAACTGCCTACCACCTTTGTCGCCATCATTTCGTTCGTCCTTACCTTTTCCTTCACTGCCTTTGTGCTCCCTTTTGCTACTATTCTTCAGGTTACCGTGTATAAGTTCTCCACCATGGGTTAGTTGTTATTCCTTTGCTATGACGTTTCCTCCAACATGGTCTACCATACTTGTGTACGTGGTCGGCCCTCTTTGCCTCAGACTTAGGGTCAGATGGCGGTGCTGTAAACTGTTGACTAATGCTGACAATAGTGCATCATCATTGGGATCTTGCACTTCAGACACCTCTTACGAGAATCTAGCCAGGTAGTCTTTCAACTTTTTCTAGGGTGGCCGCTGTTATATCAGAGCATATCTTGGGATTCCGGGCCACCATCGGCGTGGAACGTTGATATGGTGAACTTAAGTTAACCGTGGTTATTATGCTGATTCCCTGCCTAGCGGCATCTTCAATGAATTTTTACAAGGACTCTTGGATCTGCTTGAATGCTTCCGGGAAGATACCAGCAGCTACACCCGTGAAAATAACAGTGTCAGGTCTGGTGGATGGCGGGGTCCTTGAGGATGGGTATTCTCCTATAGTGCTGACATCAACATGGTTAGAGACATTAGCTCTACGTGAGACATCGGCTCTACGTGAGACATCAACGTTGCGTGGAGATAGACTTTCATCTCTACGGGTGTCCATGGTATTGCCTTTTACTTACTTCTTTCAAAATCGATCACGTAAATCAAATACTAACGGAGGTCCGTGTCGCTCCTTCTAGCGCCGGTTGTTGATGGTGAATTCTAGATTAACCTCCCGTCACACAATATACAAAAGTGAATGGAAAATAAATAAGACGTAGAATTTTACTTGGTAAAACTCCAATGTGGGGAAACATCTACGGTTACCGATAACAGCAATAAAAATTTACTATGTTAAAAGAAAATGACACACTCTCTCTCTTATGCTCTTGCTAGTCAATTTTCGTTCATCCCTTTATGGGTATTATTATGGTCTATTTATATATGCATGGAACCTTAATTCTTTATGTACAAGTGAGGAAAGTTCTTGTTGTTTAATGAAACTCTGACTTTTTAGAGTCGTATTAACCTTCTTCCATGTTTTGTGCTGGTTGTCTTTCTATCGTTTTGAATTTCTTGCTGGATTTAGACTTTGATATTTACAAGGAAATTTACTCTCCTATCACAGCTTGCTTCTTGGCATCTTATTTCAATATGATTCTCCTTCTGCGTATTTTGGTCGTGATTCCATCGAATCTGGGTGCTTTCTACGTGTCATGAGTCCGATCGCCTATTCTCCCAACCATTCTCATTTCCCCAATCAGCGATTTTACCCGACCTCGACCTTGGCTTCGACCGTCTTAACCACCTGATCGGATCTTCTAACACGATCGTTTGTGTTATCTTGGTTGGGGAAACTGGTCGGGTCTTCTCTGACCTACTTGGGTTGACTCAGTCTGATCGTCTTTCAGTGATGTGGCACTTCCGACCCTAGTCTTTTGTTGACGTGTCACATCGTCAATAATATGCCAATAACAACTTATATACTACATATAAGTTCTTTACCCAACCAATGTGGAATGTTCTTTTTCCCTTACATAATGAGCTCACTTTGAGACTCAATTTCTCATTCATCCATTAATCGATTTGTGAGTTTGAGTATACCACTCCGAAGCACTCACGAAGGAGAATTCGAATATACATTGATTTGTCATTTTCATGAAACTGATCATACTCAAATAACAGTCTCAAACCGGTATTTTGTCATAAATTTTCCAACGTGTTCATAATTGATAACCCAAACAAGCTATAGGGTTTGTCCAATGCTCCAATAACATGACCTTAAATCTAAAATTTATATGCAATTTGAATTCTGATACTCTAATTTAGTTATACTCTATAACTAAATTTTTATTAGAAATCTCAAGATCCTAATTATTTAATTTTTAATTCGCTAAATATCAAATTTATTAGAGAAAACTATGAACAACCTGTAAACAATTGGTTCAATGATCTATTGAGACATAACAAGATACAACTATTCACCTTAAGAGATGTGTATTTTCACACGCCTACGATTTAATAGGTAAAGATAAGACTCGAACTTTCATCATAAATTTAAGAGAAGAAGTGCACAATCACTTAATTAAGAGTGGATGTGTAATGGTAAATCTTTCATACTTATATTAATTATTTACCCATCTTTTAATTTATGATAGTTATAAAAAAAAAAAAAAAAAAAGAAGATGTTATCAATTATGTCATGTAAAGTATCATTCAATTTGATAAGACTAATCCAAGTCAACTATAGATTTTACTAAGCCTAAAGTCGTTTGGTGAATGAGCGTGTGACTTGACCAAGTGTAATTGGTTAATACTTTGTACACATCACAATTAAGCTGAGTCATGGGGTGATTACTGCTAAATATATAGCTTTTATTAATTTAAATTTTGATGGGATAATCTAATTTATCGCCAACTAAACATGGTTTTAATTAAAAAAGAATAAGAAAAGATGTTATTAAAATTGGTTGGATGGCATTTTCAATTCTGTCGTATATAAATTTTAAAGTGACAATGATGAGTGGATAATATTCTTTGAAATGGTTATTAAAAAGCACCAAAAGTTGTTGAACATCGCAATCAAACAATAGATTATGAATGTATTATTTGTGATGAAGATTGAATTTGTTTGTAGCCTTGCAAGTTTCCATCCATTGATTTTCAGGCTGCTGGTAGAAGAAGTGTTTGTGAAGATTGAAGAAGCCATTGCGATGACTCACGTTCAATGCTTTTCGGCCTTAATTTTAATCAAGTTTATCCAAAACAAACAAACTTTGGATTTCGACCAAGAGTTCGGTTTGACAAAAGCTTCATTTATTATCAATGTCATACTTAATTTTCTTACATCAAAATAACCTAAAGTCACGACAGTCGATCCATTTAAGGTGAACATCACAAGTCCAAAACTTTCTTTTACTTTCCATTTTAATATAATACGAGTATTTGATTATTTATTGATAAATAATCAAATGAAAATTGGTTGAATTAATGTCCTGTTCTGCGGTTGTTTTTTAGTGCGTTTTCATTTTTGTTTTTCAAAAATGATTTCGAATTCGCGTTCGTTGATCATTTTTCATTTTATTTTCATTCAAAAACCGAAAAACAAAATCAATGTTAACAGTGAAAAATTTGAAAAACACAAAATACATGTTTTCTTTGTTTTTCTTTTTGTTTTTCATTTTTCATATTTAATTGTTTTTTACCTTTTTTTTCTCCTTTTTCGATCCTCTTCTCTAATCCATTTCTTCTTCTTCTTCTTCGAACTTTTTTCTTCTCAAATCCTGGTCTACTTCTTCTCCGATCCTCTTTTTCTTCTTCTCCGATCCTCTTATTCTCCTTCTTTGATGCTTCTTCTTTTTTGATCATTTTCCTTCTTCAATCCTTTTACTCTTCTTCTTCGATCTTCTTTCTTTATTTTTCTTCTTCTTGGCCGATCTGGTTTTCTTTCTTTTTCTTCTTTTTTATTTTTTTATTTCTATTATTTATATTTATTAAAATAATACTTATTTATAATTTAAGAGTTTAGTTTTGACTAATTTATTATTTGTTTTTTTTAGAAATTTGTGATGTGTTACTTTTGTTTAATTTTAAAATTACAATATAAAAATTATATTGTTTAATTATTTAATCAATTTGTTTGTAATTGTAATAATATCAAACAAAAAGTAAAAATTGAAATTTCAATTTTTGATAATTTTTAGTTAACCTACCAGATGTGTTTTTTCCGTTTTCATTTTCATAATATAGCTTTCAGTATATACTACAATATGCGTTTTCAGAATTCGAAACTGAAACCAAAAACACTGTTTTCATTTTCATTTAGGCCCCGTCCTGAAACTATTTTTCAGTCCGTTTTTGTTTTTATTTTTTAAAAACGGTTTCGAAAACGCGTTTGTTAACCGTTTTTCATTTTATTTTCGAAAAAAAATGAAAAACAAAACCAATGTTAAAGTGAAAGATTTGAAAAACACAAAATACTTGTTTTTTGTTTTTGTTTTTGTTTTTGTTTTTGTTTTTCATTTTGTTTTTCACCTTTTTTATATATATAAAAATTATTTTTTTAAAAACTATTAATTGTACTGTTATACGTTTGATATAGCTAGGACAAGATGAGATAAGATTTTCAAATGACCAAAGTGCCCCTCTTATATATATATATATATATATATATATATATATATATATATATATATATATATATATATATATTTCAGAATAATTTATTTCCAACTATAACTAAAAGCATTCATGCAATAATATATATATATATACATTATAATTATATATATATATATACATTATAATTATATATATATAAAATATCAAATTTTATATATTTATATAGGATATAATGTAATATATTATGTATTATTATAATATGTATATATATATATAAATATAAATAATATACGGTTAATTATTTATTTATAATTTAAAAGTTTAGTTTTGATTAATTCATTTTTTGATATTATTTTTTGATTTGATTTTTGATGTGTTACTTTTGTTTAATTGAAAAATTATAATACAAAAATTATATTGGTTAATTATGTAATCAATTTGAATATAGTTGTAATAATATTAAACAAAATGCTAAATTTGACATTTCAAATTTTGATAGTTTTTGGTTAATCTACCATACGTGATTTTTCCGTTTTCATTTTCAAAATACAGCTTTCAGTATATGCTATCAGATGCATTTTCAGAATTCGAAACTGAAACAAAAAATACTGTTTTCACTTTCATTTTTATTTTCGAAAAACAGTAACTGAAAAATACTTACAAGACGAGCCCTTATATTTTCGAAAAACAACCGAAAAACGCTTACATGACAGGCTTAACATTCTTGGTCTAAAATATATTGATAATTAATCATGTAAGAATAGCAGTACCCAAACCAAAAGATTTGGTCTACAATTTATTTTTTCTATGTGACAGATGATTTATAATTATTACATCATTTATAATCAATTCTAATCCAACAATTAATTGAAGTAACAAATAAAGCTAATCCATCTTTGATTCATAGAATATTAATATACTAATTATATAAATATTATTTTATATAATATTTATATATAGTAATATTATATATATATATAATATTAATATATCATATATATATATATATATATATATATATATATAATTATTACATGAATGCTTTTAGTTTTAGTTGGAAATAAATTATTCTGAATATATATATATATATATATATATGGGCATTTTGGTCGTTTAAAAATCTTGTTCTGTCTTATTCTAGACATATGAAACGCATAATAGAACTAAATGAAACAAAATGAAAAACAAAATGATTTTTTTTTATATAAAAAATTGAAAAACAAATTGAAAAACAAAAACGAAAAACGAAGAACGAAAAACAAGTATTTGTGTTTTTCCAATCTTTCATTTTTAACACTGGTTTTGTTTTTCATTTTTTAAAAATAAAATGAAAAACGATTAACGAAACGTTTTCGAAATCGTTTTTTTTAAAAAAAAAAAAACTGACCGAAAAACAGCTCGGGGCCTTAAATACTACATTTTATAGGATTTGAGATATGTACGCTGATCATTGAATTTCATTCTCTCATTAATTTCCATGCGTGCCCAAGTGCATTAAATAGAGTACAAGTTGAGACCTAGACTTTATAACGTCACTGGGCTGGATTTATTGGCCCATTTGTCCACTACTATCTACAAAGCTCAGGTGCCTTCTTAACTTTGTTCATACATTTTCAATTTCACTGTCGTCTGAGGAATTGTCCACTTTGGGTTATCAGAACTCAAGTCTTGATTTCAAGAAAAACACCCCTAACAACAATTAGAAACCTGCATTATGATTTAAAGTTTGTTGGTAATCTCCACTAGTTCATGACATACCTTTGATCCATATATTGTTCAATTCATTTATAATTATTCGGTCAATTCTATCTAATACCAAAGAAGTTTTACACAAATGTAATGTTTGTAGCATGAGTGGTGAGAGTGGCTGCCAAACTTGCTTGAACATAATTTCCAACAATTAATTTTGTTATGTACCTAAAATTTGGCATCAGTAATCAGTTCCAGATTAGAGAACGATAAAAGCAATTAACACAATCCATGAACAAACCACACTCGAAATGGTCTGCCTAGTACATGACAGATTCTTTCCTTTTTTCTTGAAAATATATGGTTTCTTCACCACAGAAAGTGGTGGCAGGCAATTTGAGTCCCCGTTTTGCATTAAGTTTCTGGAAACATGTTGATGAGCAATTAACATGTAAGTGGCTGCCAGCTGTGTCATGATTTCAGAGAAGATGAAAGGTGCCACCACTCCTCTTACATTTTTCGTTTCAACAAAAATGGTCAGCTAAAAAATGACGTCCCATATATATTCCGAGCACGATAAAGTGGGAGCATGCAATTCAAATTTTTTTTTTCCAGTTGTATAATATTGCAAAGATATATATTGAGAGAATCAATTTTTTTTTTTTTTTTAATGGTGTCACACCCTGTTAAAGTTAATGCAACTTTTGTTGTGAGATTGGTTGATTGGAAAAGAAAGAAAGGGGGATTAAGCAATCTAAACTTGGTAATTTTCCAATAATTGTAATCTAAAGGTGACAAAAAAAAAATGCAAAGTGGGGCAGTGGGGATGCACCATCACATGATGAGTACAAGAGATTGTGATCAGCCCTTTGTATTATTGGCGGTGGTGGGAGCACACACAACTTCACCTAAAGAAAAGAGGACGTTCAATTAATCAATTTCAATGGCAAGTAAAGTGAACCACAAAATCTTCTGCCTATTACACCAAAATTTATTGCGAAAGGTCACTTGTTTGTTTCCAATTTTCCATTATTAAAGGAAGAGCAATAATGTCTTCAAAAACAGACAAATTTAGTCGAAGTCATCACATACTAGTCTTTTGTTTTTTACACTGGTCATTCAACTAAAATTGGACTTTTGCTAGCGATAGCAGAAATATGATGATGATAATTTTGCAAGCCACGAATTAGGTCGGGTTTAGAGATGAAACCAAAATTTTAAATTAAATCAAGTTTGAGAGTTGACCAATAAAAATATCAATTTATAAGTAGTAAATATAAAAATTTAAGCATAAAAGGAAACCATTTGACCCAACTAAGATTTTCGCAATACCAATAAGAAAACCAAAAGCATGCACTAGTCAATCTCTTTAAACTAATTTTCTGCTTCAATAATGTTAAAGATGAAAATCAAAAGTATATATTTAGTCCGTAAAGTTCAATTCCCAATCTACAAATCAATGTCCAGCGAGTGTTGTTGTAGCGGCCGCAGCGACATCTGCCGGAGGTCTTGGTTCAACGTCTTTCAATGGTACAGCACCAGTTGTCATGTCAATCTCGGCAGCTTTGGCTTGGTCTCTGAATTTCTTATAGATATCACCTTGGTAAAATTTCTTGGTCCTGATAACCAAAACGCTCGAGATAAGGCAGCCGAACATAGTAGTTGCTGTGATTATAAGGAAAGCCTTTTTATAACACTCCACACCACTGCAAGTCAAGTCCTCTCCGGCCCCTCTTGTTCGACCCAGAACCTCCATTTGCTTCAAAGCTTCTTTATCGTACAACTTTCCGGCCACTACCACGTTAAGCAAATACGAACCAAGCGGACTTGCCGCGCCACCAAGATTGTACAGAGTAGAGTAGTACTTCAGTCCGAATATTTCCGATATTATAGCGAAAACTAGCGGCCATTGAGCTCCGAAACAGAATCCGATAATAACCGAAGCGAAGTAGAGGGAATTCGGGACACCGAATGCGATCAGAAGATGTCCGACGCAAGACAGAAGAAGCACGAACGTAAAAAGTAGAGGACGTGGGATCTTGTACTTTGTTAACAAGAATTCGGAGGCGAAACCGGATACTACTCTGCCTAGATAGTTCCATATGCTCACTAGTGATACGAATGTTGTGGTGCTACGAGTTGCATAGCCTAATGAGGTCCCGATTTGACCCAAGTTGTCGATTGCCGTTAATGTCCCGCCCACGCCGCAAGTTATTGAAATGAACAGAATCAACATGTCAATACTGAAGAGAGCTTGCAATATTGTGTAGTCTTCACCTCTGTCTGGTGGTCTGAAGATGTTTTCTGTGCAAGAAACCGGCTTCTCCGAACTCGCTGTCACCGGAGGAGGTGTTTGTGGCGGTAATTCAACTGCTGGTGGCTCTTCGGAGACTACTTTGAATTGAGAAAGGTCGTTCAAGGCTTGTTTCTTGGCTTTCCAAAGAGTGAATTCTTCAGGAATTACGATAGCTATCGGAAGCAAAAGCAATATAATGACAAGCGTAGCGCTACAAATGTACTCGAATCTACTGAAAGTGAGCCGATTCTGTAAAATTATTACCACCATGAGAAAACCTGCAAGCCCGAGAGAAATATAGAGCATTTTGTAGAAGATTTTGAGCTCGTTTGCTTGTCTAACGATCTTTATAATCCGAATTGTTCGGAGAAAAGCAAAGGATGTAGCTGCAGGAAGCCAAGCAATTAGCAAAATAAGAGCCTTTGAATCGTCTCCATAGAAAGCATGGTACAGTTGTGTAATAATGGCTCCACTAAGCCCAACAAATCCCTTCAAAAGGCCTAAAAGGCTGCCTCGACTCTCCGGGAAGTTCATGACACAAGTAACCAAAGCTCCAGTGTTAGCGAAAGTTTGAGAATTAGCACCTATACATATGTATAGACACATTTGCCAGACTTGTGGCTTGGCGATGCGACCTGTGACCGCGAGCCAAATCATGAAATACCCGAAGAAGTTCATGACCGCACCGGCTGATAGCACAATCCACGGTGGTGTAACTTCGTTGATGAGTCCCGATATGACTCCAACGTTGCCCCCTAAGTCTTTGAAGAAGCTTAGCAAGTTGAGAGTGGATTGGTCATAGCCTAAAGAAGTTTTGATATCTGTTGAGTATAGACTGAACATGTAAGTTGCACCAGCTACTGACATGATCAATAGTGAAGCAAAAATTATGAGCCACCTTCCAGTGATAGTGTGTAAAGCGAAGCTCCTCATATCTCTCACGCTACCACCACCACCACTGAAACCTGCAGCAGCAGCCACCATGTTTTCTAATATTTGCTAGCTAGAATTGTCTAGCAAATTTTGATACACTCACTCGAGCTTAGCTAGCTGGGTCGACGAGGGAGATGAGAGGCACACATCATATATATATAGTTGAATTGGGTGGCTTGAGAGAAGGAGCTGTGAACTATACTAGTTTCACATTGATTTTTTTTTAATATTATAATAATTAGTGCTTTAAAGAGGTGACAGTCTCCGATCTATAATCTTATGGGATAGGTGTAATGGACGAAATACTGAAACATCCTCTTATTGTCTAAGTTTCACATTGATTTGAGAGTTGAAAAGTACTAAGAATTTCTTGGAATAGGCGGTGGGGTTCATGGAGGAGGAAAAAGATAAAGAAGACTTATTGTTTTGAAACATATGTGCTGATTATTACAAGACGCGGGATACTGATAGGACAAACCATATATACAATAATTTCATCATATCATGTACGTCTTCATGAATCATGAGTCATGACCAACACTTATCTCTATTCTTTACCACCAATTTCCTCCTCAGACAAGTTGCGGTTTTCTTTATTTTGGATTTACAGCGTGTTTACTAATTGAAAATGATGCTTTTACTGATTGAAGTCGAGTTAAGTTAAGTTTTTGTTGAAAAAGAACTGAAACAATTTAATATCTGATTCAATTGTTTTACTTTCAATATTTTAACAATTGGATTAAAGAATATGCAAGTTTGTGGTTTAAAACTTTAACTTCAACATCTTAATTACCTATGTACTCTTAATCTAAAAATTGTAAACAAGTGACGTTGGATTTTTATGCACATCTTTGAGGAGGTATATTTGCCTCCTCTATATTGATTTGCATAAAGAGTTTGGGAATCTTGGATCTATAGTAATCATAATGCAATGAACATGAAGAAATTAGATTAAAACGTATCCTCATTTTCCATCATTGAAACGATTCTTTTTCTATTCTTTTTTGAAACTATTCATACAAAACGTCACATGTATGACGAGTCCATTATTCTTATTTGAATAAATAAAAGGAGAAATTCATATATATCCCATATGTAATTTGTTACTGTAAAATTTGTTGTTAATCGCATACGAAATTTCAGTGTTAATAACCATTTGAAATGTAAAATGCTCAAAATGCCCAAAATGCACCAAATGCCCCAAATGCCTCAAATACCCCTCAAGTAAGTAATTGCCTCCACTAAACTCTCTCCACTCTCCTCGGGGGTGGACCACTATGGAGGCCGGGGGTAGAGACAGAATTAGGTATGGCAAGGGAAAATGTTTTTTTAATAGTTTTAAATATACCCCATTTAATTATAAGAATATTTCAGTTCAATTCCGATCGACTTAATTTACTATTGTTAGGGACACAACAATCAATGAAAAAAAATAGAGAAGAATATAATTGTTTATACAGTAAAATATAAACAACAATTTAGAAGATACCAAAAACTTAATATTTTAATAACGTACTGTAATTAAATAACAATAATTAATAAATAAAGAAAAGAAAAGAAAAATACAGTAAAACTAA